>JAPDOI010000217.1:477500-1117500 GCA_029168955.1 Aplectana chamaeleonis | reverse complement strand
ACTTCTAATCTAAAACATAAAGAACCGATATTTCTTCAGTACATTTGAGTTTTTCCGTTTTTCCCCCTTCTGCAGATGACGTGCTTCAATCTTTTATGTGGCTCAAAGAGAAGCTAAGGAAAGGAGTTGGTGACGAGTGGGAGAGTATAATACTCAGAAAAGTTTTTCTTGTTCAACTCTATTATGCATCCAAAGTGAAGAGAGCGTCCATAGTTAGCAACGCAAGCGACAACCGTCGCTCATGTATGTACAGTCGGCGCGGATCGAACTGATACTTTGCGTTCCTCGTTCTGAATTGGCGCAGACTCAGCGCGTATTAGGGATAAGCGGAATGAAAATATGAAAATTTGGAAATCGGATTTTGGGTTTCGGAACAAAATTTTTTCTCGGGTTTCGTAAATCGGGCGCGAAAAGCCTGAAAATGCGCGAAAACGCGGTTTTCGGAAAGCGAAACACGGAAAAATTCAGAAATCTTCTTTGGTTTTTTCCGTTCCAGATGGCCCGATATTTTCGCATTGCGCAGCACTTTTTGCGGTTTCGGAATGCGGAACGCGGAACTCCGCTCATCCCTGGTGCACATGTATGTGTTATAGCATAAAGTGTGCCCGAATGAGAATGGCGGCCCACGCGGCCGGCGTGCTTGGCTGGCGGCCGTCGCATGTGCCGCCCTCGGACGAGTGTTGGATTTCAGCGACGGCCCCCCCCTCGCCCCCCCCCCTGTAGAACTGATTGATCGGCGCAGTGCTTGCTGCCAGCCGGTGCCGGCCCCGTTCGTAGTCGATGGCGATGGGGACTTTTCGCATACTCGTCCGAGAGCGGCGAACGCGACGGCCGCCTGCCAAGCACGCCGGCCGCATGGGCCGACATTCTCATTCGGACGCACCTTACGTACACCGAGTTTGCGCCAACACGCAATAAAGAACGCAGAGTATCAGTATGATCCACTGTAAGTGCGGTGAAGAATGAAATATTGATTGTAGCTCGCTTATAGGCCCCGGTCGTAGTTGGTTGGTCGTACGTAGTCAGCCCGGTCGATACAGATAGAAAGCATTGAAGATAGTGGTGAAAAACCTCCGGTGTGGCCTGCTGTGACTCGCCGTGACCTGCCGTAACCCGGTCGATACGTACGAAAACATGGGGGGTGAGGTTCAGAGAAACCTATGGTGTGGCCGACTGGAGCCACCCGGAACGAGCCCCATTATCGGCCGGCCCACCCGGCCTTGTTTTCACCCTCATAATCCACGCATTGCATAGATATCGACCGCGTCGGCCACACCGGGTGTTTTTCTCAGCCTCACCCGTCCACCTTTTCCATACGTATCGACCGGGCGGGTTACGGCAGGTCACGATGGGCCACAGCAGGCCACGGTGGGTTACAACGGGTCACAGTTGCATTTTGCACCAACTATGACCGGAGCAAGCTATCCATAATCGCTTTGAGTTCTTTAATTGCACTTACCGTTGACTGATTGCGGTCAATATTTCTTTTTTGATTGCACGGCGGTTGTCGCTTATGTTGCTAGCTATGAACGCACTCTAATTGTAAGGTTGAGTAGAGGACAATATATGTTGGAGCAGCCCAATAAAGTTTCGAACGATATTGGGAATTTTATTCAATATAAACTTGAAATGAGCTTAGTGAAGCTCATTTTCTCGTAAGACTAACATGTGATATCAGTCAGGCAACTAAACAGACTCGATGATAGGTTGATGAGGTTTAAAGCCCCTTTCATAGTTTGCCGGCCGACGTCGGACGACTCGTTATCAAATTTGATAAGTTAAGATAGATAAGATGGGTAGGGTAGGGTAGATAGATATTACACATTCGATAAGGAGCCCTACCGACGTCGGACGACTCGTTATCGAATGTGCAATATCTATCTACCCTATCCTATCCATCTTATCTATCTTGACTTATCAAGTTTGATAACGAGTCGTCCGACGTAGGTCGGCAAAGTATGAGAGGGGCTTTACGATTTGCCACCGTCGAGAAATGATGGTGTTTTGACACCTAAACCCAATTTATAGAGGGGAGAGTATAAAAGAAATGGAAAGGGGGATGTCTTCATTAACACACCGTTTCTCTCCAGGGCCAGCGGCTGAAGCTCAAAATAGTATAGGAAATAGGGAAAGAGCCTCACCGGTGATCAAGATATGACGATATTGGGTCCTTAACATAGAAAAACTACTACATTTCAGTGAGAAATTCTTGGTGATGGTAAATTATCAGTTTGTAAACAGAAGTGGCGTTTCAGGTTATTCGAATGGTATACAAAATGCTACTGACGACTGCACTTCTATTGGGATCGCACCGGTGAGTATCTAATGAGCACAATAACTTCTCAAAGGATATTCCCGACGTACACTGAATTGTCTCAATGGGCCGCAGTGTTTGATTAGTGTAGAAGGAAAGAAGCTATGCCCGTGGGCGATCATTGTAAGTTTGTTATTCTGGTTCTGGTAGCTCACTTCATTCACATCTTTATATTATCAAGATTATCTCTACTTCACTTTTTATCATTCTTATAGTGTTATATATGTGATTGTTGTGGTGTTTTTATGCTAGGACTTACTAGGGCTTGCTGTACATTCCCCGAGGGCTTTTACAAAACCGTGTTTTTGCTGCTGTAGGTCTGCGACAGTACATAAATGAACCGTGCTTGAATTTCGATTCCGAAAAAGGCATTTTCGTTGCTTCACGAAAAGGTTAGGGTACTTACTTATCAGGGAATTTTCGGGGTGTTCCTTCTCGGCCATCATTTTACTGTGGAAAGTCACCAAGAGTAATCACCGAGAACACTGCCTTTGAAAACCCTCACACCGAGCTGTATGATTGCACAGACCCGTGCGCCTTTGAGCGAATCCTACGATCGATAGTTCAGTTTTCAAAAATCTTTTCCAATGTGTGTATTTCCGTTAGTACACAAATAATTTTCACTCGAAATTCTGGCAAGATTTTCGCGTACTCTACGGACTCATCTTGTGTTCAATGTCATCAGCACTCTCACTTCAGCAATCGAAGAACTCAGACTCATTTTCGATTTGAACTCGCAACTAGCTTTTTTAAAAGTTCAGAGTCCTTTCTCAACAATTTTGTCAGGAAGACTGGTGGGACTCTGATAGCACTTCGGCGAAAACTGACAGATTGATTTCCATCGTGAGAATTTTTTTCGACATCGAATCACCGCTGAGTCAGACTCTTTTGAAGGAATCTCCACTTTCCTTTTTCAACAATGATGTCAGATTGAATACAAGCCTCGACATTACGGCGCATGGCATTTCGCCTTGGACAACAGACAACGTGTCCCATTCTAAGCATGTTGGCTTTTCAGATTTCGTGATTCTCATTTGTATATTTTTAGTAAGAGATGTGTTCCTCTCAGATTTTTCCACTTTCCCATCCTGCACTTTATGCGATCTTTTCATTGCCAATTTTCCACTCGTATCAATGGCTTTGCCGTTTCTTGTCCAACTTTGTGTTTGTTTATTTGCTCAAAGAGCCGAAGTGTCACTTTCAGTCAACTCTCCGCTCCCACACACAACTCAAAATAGGCAGCGATGCTCCCTCAGCACAAGATATTTTTGTTCTCCATGCTCTCTTGTCACCTATACATACACATTACTGCAATGTTCTCAGAAGCATTTTCAAATGGGGTGAAAAAAAACTGGAAAGATGTGTCTACAGGTGTGCGCATTCAGCTCGAGAAAAATGAGAATTATAAAAGCGTATAGAGAATCGTTCGGGATTGAGAACTGTAGCCGATCTTTATTCGGCAGATATTCGGTTTTTTTATTCGGACTTCTAAAGAAACTATACTCTGTTTATCTTGAATTACACAAAACACGGTCCGCCAATAGTCCTCTAATTGGCCCGCTAGTACCGTACTGTACGTCCACGACGCGTTCTCGGCAGACCCGGGTGGCAGAGTGGGTGGCCGAGTGGCGAGATTGACGAATCGATTGCTCTGCACACCGGGTGCACACCCGGGTCTGCCGAGAACGCGTCGTGGACGTACACTACGATACTAGCGGGCCAATTAGAGGACTATTGGCGGACCGTGTTTTGTGCAATTCAAGATAAACAGAGTATACATGTATCATGAATACTTTGTAACCCTTTTTGTTCTGTTCCTATTAGGAGTCTAGTCGTATACGTATGAAGGTATAGAAATCTAGTCTAGCAAACACATGTAGGATTGAACTCGCACTTTTTACGCTTCGGAAAAGTCTGCCCCGTTTCCCGATAACACCTGATGATGACGTGGTCTTCATCCTTGCACCTTATCACAGCCGTTGAATACTAATACACCATTTGGCCATCTTCTGACGTGGCAATCTACCGTATCAGCTGGATGAAAATGGGAACAGATTGTTTAAGATTTCGGAATGTGTGGAAGGGGAGGAGCAGGGGTGGACGGAGTTCATAGAAATAGTATCAGAAAGAATTGATTCGTTCTGATCTCGTATCATATCAGATCATCCCTGAATGCTGTTCTGGAGATTGAAGAACAGAAAATCGTTTTCTGAGTACATAGATTTACTTGAGCCCTGAACAAAATGCATTAGCCAATTAGCCACCTACATACCTTCTACTATGGTATGTACTTTTCTGTGAACCTCTCTCTCAAAACTTACCAAACTTCAGTGAGTAAAATCGTTTTTGAAATACATAAATGGTGAGTAGGAGCCTGAGGAATCCCCAATTTGAGCGGAAATAATCGCCACGTAATCGCCTTCCCGTACGTGAATGTAGAGACCTGCTCCTATGATGCCAGCTTGAAAGGGTGTCTGCTTAAAAACGCATCATAGCTGAAGTTGTCCGACTCTTTGCTGGAAGAACGCGAGAGCAAGTTGCCGAAATCCATAGGTGGGGTCTGGCAATTTTAGGGCACCCACATTTCCGCAATATTTCGCATCCTGTGAAGACATCCAGGCGGCAAACTTTGCGGTCAAGTGCCCTTAGCACTTAAAGGCAGTGGTCGCGATCAAATATGCTTGTCGTCTTTTTCTCTCCAAATCCTTTCCTGGGTCTCGAGTAGAAGGACCTATAAGAAAAAATCGGGAAAAAACCACTGTTTTGGGCCAAATTCGAAACCTGAACTTTCTTGTCTTTTGATGGTGGACGAGCCCTCTCCACATCATCGGCATCGATGACCTCTTATATCAAGAACATCAGCTAGCTTGAAATTGAATGTCAATCAATGAACCTTCGAATTTATGTACACATCTAGTCAAAAACATTGACTGAAGTGATGCTTTCATTATTCAACTGTTTTTATTCGTTAAATTTGCATTTACTTCGTCCTCTGAATGTCGATGATTTTTGACTGCTCGGCATGAGACTGCGATCTGTTTCGTCATCGCTGTGCACGTGTGCACGAACTAGCTTCTTTGGGCCCTAGATACTCTATTTGTAGACCGTTTTTCACCGCGCTACCTTCATAGTTTTTCAGCTGTTTTTGATCTAAGCTGATTTTTGTAGTTTTTTCGATAACGTTTTCCATCGTGACCACTACCTTTAAGAGACTACGCGCCCCATGGCTGATTTGCGTACCCAATCCCTCGCTCCATGGCCAATCAATAAAGTTGAATAAAAAACCGGAATTTTTGGTATAAACGAATTTCGAGGTGCCTCATGTCTGCCTACTTGTGATATAAGTTCCTTTTAGTGCGAGTCTTTTAGCTATAATGAGAATGAATCCTACTCTTCTTGAAGACACGACAAAAAATGAAGTTCATGGCGTGGGTGAGCAGTGTGAACACGAGGTCTCTTGGGTGTTAAAGATCCTTCATAGAATTTTGTACTCCTCATCGATTTGCAAGAAAGTCGATAATCGATCTATTTTTGTGAAGGGTTTGATAATACATACATATGTGCACAGATCGATGAAAACCCCTCACTTCACGGGAACTTAACATCGGCATGGATCCTGAAGAGACTTTGCGTTTCTCATTGAGGGTTGGCGCGAAATCGGTGCTCCTATACATTTTATAGCATATGGCACCGAGTTTGCTCCAACCTTCAAAATAGTGAACGCAAACTCTCTTCAGGATCCATGCCGACGTTACATTTCACCGCAACGGAAAAAGCCGGTTGTGCGGTTGCGTATTTCCACTGAGTATGCTGTATGTTGTGGACTTCGCGCAATAATCGACGACCGAACTGCAATTTTTCCTGAATTTTGAAGAAAAAACACCGGGAACGTTGAGAAACGGTAAGTCCCCCCCACACACACACACACATTATCAATGCACCTAATGTCTTTATCGCAGATACACAAAGGAATAACAAGAAAAAAAAAGAAAAATTACAAAAAATTAAATTACAGAGCAACAGAGTAACAGAAAATGTCATTTTTTATCGTTATTACTGCATCCATTGTAAAGACTTAAGGTATATTGATGATGTTTGCGTGTGGTTAGGCGAAACTGTCAGAATTTTCGAAAAACAAGCTTCTAAGAATGTCCCGGATATTACATGCTCATCGGAACTTTTGTCACTTATTGTGCCTGAATCATCAGCGACATAGTCTTCGAACGGAGTGCTTTGCTATTGTTGACAGCTTCACCAGCTCTGTTGCATACCTGGTGGAGTGTAGAAACATCGACTCAGTTTCACGAAGGATTTCGAATATTTCCCTAGTCATTGTTGAAACGTTTCCCATCCGAAGCAATCGCTAATTGGGCAGTCATGTGCCGTTTTCTGCTCGTGTGAACAGGGGAAAGTGCTTTTTGTTGTCGCATGAGTCAGATTTGTCCATTCGAGAGGTTGTTCCAGTTGTTTTCACATGTCCCGAAAGTGTCGCACGTCATTCTTCAAACCAGTGTATGACGTTCGAGTACGTGGTCGATCTAGCGCTCTCTGTTTTTCTACCAATCACCCTGTTTCCAATAGTTTGTTGCCTTCCGACTTCATAATCTGCTCGACGTGGTCTAATTCTAATCGGGGTATTGGCGAGGAATCTCCGACCTCTCGTCCACTGTGGACACAGGTGGTCCTCGCGTGTGACATTAGGCGGCAACTAGCTACGCCTCGTCATAATTATTCATTCATTCGGAAGGAAGTTGTATCGAGCCGTGGGCCACCCACGGGCACTCACCTCCGCCCACCTTAATTTTAGGCACCCTTCTCACCACCACCACAACTGCTCCTTTCATCAATCAACGGATTTCTCCCATTTGTTAAGTCCATCTTCTGTTTCGGCGATTCCTCACATTTACAGGTTATAAAACGGCGAAATTCACTTGGTTCCTACGCGTGCTGGTGTCGAGCGGAGTTTAGAGACAATGAGAGAGCGTAGGGCAGACGGAGGCCGAGGCGTCGCGCGCGCCGCTCGCGCCTCGAGTGATGTGAATTTCGACGTTTTATAGAGGGTAGCTGAGGCTATTTGTATCTATAGGTATGGAAACTCACGTCGGTCTACTTTCCATTTTTTTGATGCCTCTTTATACCTGTTTCATAATGTAGACGCGTTGCACAGTATACTTAGTGTCCGAATCACTCCTTTTCGGATATCCGACCGGATATCCGAGATTCGGATAATCCGATATCCGAAAATTCGAAAAAACGCATTATCTGAATCGAACCAATATCCGGAAAGTTTAAAATGGGCATTATCTGAATCGAACCATTATCCGAAGGGTCAAAGATTCGGATAAAATCGGATAAACTTCGGATAAATTTCGGATAAAATCGGATAAAATTCGGGTGAAATTTCGGATGAAATCGGATAATTTTTGGATAGAATCGGTGAAAATTGCGCGGGGCCAAGCCCATTTTCCGTACCGCCTTCTGTTTAGTACATCAACCCAGGATTTTCCTCCTCTTTCCGAAGTCGGAAGAGTCGTTGCAGCGCCGAAAGATGGGCGTGGTCAAGTGATATGACCAAGTGACTAGTAATTCAGTGTAGAAGTTTTTTTTGTATAGTCGCTTGGCATACTTTTTACTTGCTAGTTGCCCTGAAAAACCTTTGTATGGATAATACTGTGCCTTCCAACGACGATAGAGTAATTGAAGATTTGTTTTCATATTTTTATTAATATACATATATGAAGCTTGAATTTTGTATGTTAAGATGCTGCAAATGCAATGAGGTATTACTGTTTGCTCAATTATGGATGTTTTCAAAGGCTTGCAATGAATACCTGACTTATTTTTCACCGTTCCTTAACTTTGTTCCGAAAATATCCGAAGTTATCCGAAATTATCCAAACCGATATCCGTATCCGAATAATTGGAAAAATGGCATTATCTGAATCGATCCATTATCCGAAAATTTGAAAAAGCGCATTATCCGAATCGATCCATTATCCGAAAAATTATCTTCGGATAACAAGTATATTGCACAGCCTAGGATCTCCCTTTATTCTTGTCTGCCTTTCGAATTTTTCACATAGCCCTACTTCAAAGTCAAAGAACTTCTTGCCCCCTCCGCCTTCTGCTCTTTGTCACACATATATGTAGTAGTTTTTTTGGAACTAGAATAAGAAAATGCATTGCGGACTCATCACACATATCCTACTCTGAGAGTTTTGACCGAGAAATAGCCGCGAAATAGCCCACTGTGCTCCGCAGGAGCTTATGGTGAGCTATTTCTCGGCTATTTCGCGGCTATTACTCGGCTTTCCTCGAAACGAACAAGAATTTTGCCGAGAATAAACGAGAAGTGACCAAAAGTAACCGAAGTATCTAGAACTTCGACGAAGCTACGTACCCCCCACTTGGAAGTCAAAAATTCTGAAAAGGTTCCAAAACTCTCACGTCCCCCCAGGTTTTGAAAAAAAAATTGTTTGACAGTTTTTGCAGTGAAATTTCTCGAAAAACTTTATTTAAATGTTTTAATACAATAATCACTGCTCTTCCTATCTTTCTGATGAGCCTGGAGTAGTGTAGTTTTGACTTGCTCTTCGCTAAACAGTAACAACATCTGTATTGAGGAAGAAGTAATTGAAGTTCTGATACAGATCGCCTCACAGTTTCTAAATGGCATAACGAATGAAGGCAAATCGAAGTAGAAGTCGAAAAAACGCTGGATACTTCTCTTTGCTTGCGTTAGCTTAGCCCTAATCGTGATTAGCTAGCAAAAGGTCAAGAACGCTTCAAAAAATGACGAAATACGTAGGCAAGCTTGTGCCAAATTTCCTAAATTGTAATGAATTTCAAACTCGTAGAGAATGAAATTCTAGCGTATGTCGAGCGTTATTGGATGAAGCTTTAGACTGTCGATAACCGTTCTCAAATCAAAAGGCTTCACAACAGTGGTGTGCGTAAATGAAATTTCAAATTTCGTAAATCGTAAAACGTAATTACGACAAAACCACCGTAAATCGTAAACCGTAAATCGTAAATCGTAAACAGCAATCAATAACAATAACCACTGAAATATGATTAATGTGGTGAAACAAGAGAAACTACGTACTGTCCACTGTTTCACGAACTAAGTACATATTAAGTTGCGTTCAGTATTTGACAGCTAACCATGTTTAAAGGGTCTTTCACAGTCTGCCGGACGAAGGCTTCCGGCATGTTATAAGATAGGACCGCGGCGTCAGTGCACCCCGCACTGCGGTGTCGGCCGACCGACGTCTCAGTGCGGAGAAATCATTGACACGACGTCGGATCAAGTTATGACGGGTTGGAACGGGTTGTTCTCGCCTTACATTTTATACTGAAGAGTCGGAACTGACGGTTGTTCACCGCAGCTTCCCTCGCACTGCGGCTCACTTTTAACGTGCCGGACGGCGTCGTTCGGCAGACTGTGAAAGGGGCTCAAGGTGTATGGTACACTTTGTCGCTGTCATAAGCGACAGGCATGAAATCTAGCACAAATCGCGCGGGACCTGCATCTGAGCAGCGGCATCGGTTGCCGTAGGAACAATTATGGCGCGTCAGCCGCAGCGACGTGTCGCGGAGGACTGACACACTTCAAATGTGCCGAAGCCTGTTGCTGTGCAGCACACTGTAAATGCGGCAGGTTTAAAGAGCGGGAGCTCAGCGACAGTTGGTCGCTGTCGCTGTGCAGAGGAACTCCTTCCTAGATCTTGAGAAAACCGCAAGTTCGATTCAGCTGTCCGCGTATCTGCTGGGCAACAGAGACACAATTATACTAGTAATGCCTATCCTGAAACGCTAACGCCGTTGTAAGCGTTAAGCCGAAATCATCGTATCTAAGCGATTCTGAACAGCCAAATTTGAGAACTCCTCCCATTTGCTTGCGGAACTGCAACACCGATTATACATATATACAGTCGGCAGGGATCGCACTCATATGCTGTACACTATGTACTTTGAGTTCTTTACTGAAGGTTGGCTCAAACTCGGTGCACGTACTTTAAAAAATATGGCACCGAGCTTGCACCAACCTCCAATAGAGATCGCAAAGTATCAGTCCGATCCGTGCCAACTCTATATTATCTAGAGCACAGTATCGGTCGCCCAGCACAGGCTATTTTTCCGTATATCCACTAAATCACTTGCAGAATCGTAGCTTTATGGTGACAATACGGTAGATTCTCAAAGGAAACGTAAGAAAAAAAAACCACTTTCTTATTTTTGCAGCTTTGTGTAGTCTAGTCCACATAGTTTGGTAAAGAATGTAGTCAACGCGCCCAACCGAACGCTCGCATTAGTGAGAGATAATGGTATCAGAAAAAGGGCGAAGATGAGCGTTTAAACTAGCAATGGCGCCTTTTCGGAGTGTCCGTTTGCTGCGGATGAAGAGAAATCAACTAGAGGAAACGATTTTTAGCTTCAAACTTTTGGGATAAAAACGAATCCTCGTGATGATTTTCGTGAACTCTGAGTAGTCGTGATCTACTCAAAACGTGGGCCAAGAGCGCTATTTGAAGCAATTTTTTGATTGATTAGACTGCCTCACTCGATGTTTTGACGCTAATCTAGTTATGGGAATCAGGAAAGTTGATCTTCATGAAAAACTCGAAAACGAAGTTCCTCGTGAAGAGATTTTATTTTTTATTTTTTATTTTATTTATTTTTTGATTTTGGATTGCATTGCGTCGTAGGCGACAGCTAGTGAGACGTGCGCGGCGAGCAACGCGGATCTGTTAGCCAGCGCCTCCAAAAGCTATCAGGGATCAAAGCATTTTAATGGTGTTTCTCTTCAAGGCAGTGTTCACGATGATCTTCAATTTTGAGATTATTCGCTATACTGATTAAGTTGCTCCGGGTAGAACTAAAATGACGTATAAATTGAGAAAAACGCACCACAAGTACCCGAAATCCTTAGGGATCAGGCCATCTCTTAAGTATCACAGGAAGTATTTGTTGTGACAATGAAATCTTTTGTGGACCCGTCCTTTACAATTCTCTACTCTCTATTGCTCCTTTCTTCCCTTAGGGCCCTAACTAATCCTGCTTTGCCTAAAATATTCCTCTATTTTCGATTGACCCAATTTTTCACCGGTGACAACCACCATGAACATGTTCCTCCAACCGGACAACTAGTCCATGTTATAGAATAATGTCACTAAAATAGGTTTTAATGCGTTTCTCGCCGTTTCTTTGTAATTTTGGTAACATTTGGAGGCCAAAGCATTGTTTTATGTGAAAAACTCCGGGGACGAAAACCATCGCGAACACTGCCTTCAAAACAATGACTGATAACGCTAGAAGGTAGCAAATATCGGCAGAATTCTTCATATTGATGGATAAGATTTAGCTAAACTCTAGCTAGGTTCGTATCCAGACCTACGGGTGGGTGAAACCCTTGTATGGGTGTGCAGGCCTTCAAAGGTTTGAAAAAATCGATTTCCAGTTTTCTTGTTCTCAGATAGAGACATCACACTTCCCGCGGTACCACTAGCCGGCGTCCCGTAACCCCTCCCGCGGAAGGCCAATAGATCGCTCGCGGGCAGTCGGCAGCGCTGTTTCGTTGACTGCCCGTACACGGTGAACACGCACTCTGCGGCCCTTCTGCCATCGCCTTACGGCTAATCTGATGACGGACAGAAGACAGTTCTAAAACAGTTTGCGGCACATTTAAAAATCACCCTTTACATAAAGGTCTCTCCTAACAAAATTCGAAAAATCCGCTCCTGGGGATTTCATCTTGAACTGCATTTGACAAGTAAGGAGTGAGCCTCTACGGGGAAGCTTCCTACACTCACTGCTTCTTGCAGCCTTCCCATTCGCAGATGACATTAACGGACAGTGGTTCACCTGCCCAAGACCCGCGTCGCACACAGCGCGGGTTTCGGAAAGAGTCTCAACACAGCGTTCTCTGCTCAGCAATTGTTCATTGGCTCCACTCTAGTCTGTGGTGCAATGATGATTCCAATGTGGGAATCGATGAGTGAGGGTTCGATGACCCCCAGGAATAGCCGACTGCCCGCCGACACTCCGCGGAAAGACGGTAGAGCCTCTGTGTCAGCGGGAAGTGGGGCGCTGTGCCACGCCCACGAAATTGGGGTCGCGCGAAGTCGACTAGCCCGACTTGGCCGGCGGAAAGTGGGCTGTTTTTATCTGAGTTGTTCAGCTTGCGGTTTCTGCGCTCAAAACCGACAGAGCTCAGTTTGGCTTTGTAGCGCGGTATACTTTAAGTACTTTAAATACTTTAAGTAAGTAAGTAAACTTTTGAATACTTTAAGATGCGAATTCTCCGGGCGATCTCACCGCAGTTTGTAGAGGACAGGGTTAGGATGGAAACAGTACCTTTCGGAACTCAGTAGAATATATCAAACGAATGAAAATTTTCTGAATATTCGAATAACCGAATTATTCGAAAAACTGACTTTTCCGAATATCCGAATAACCGAATTATTCGAAAAACTGACTTCTCCGAATATCCGAATATCCGAATAACCGAATTATTCGAAAAAATGACTTTTCCGAATACTCGAATAAACGAACTATTCGAAAAATTGACTTTTCGAACAGTCGAATAAACGAATTATTCAAAAAATTGATTTCTCCGAATATTCGAATAAACGAATTATTCGAAAAATTGACTTTTCGAATAGTCTAATGAATGAACTATTCAAAAAATTGATTTCTCCTAATATTCGAATAAACGAATTATTCGAGAGATTGACTTCTCGGAATATTCGAATAACCGAATTATTCGAAAAACTGACTTCTCCGAATATCCGAATAACCGAATTATTCGAAAAAATGACTTTTCCGAATACTCGAATAAACGAACTATTCGAAAAATTGACTTTTCGAATATTTGAATAACCGAATTATTCGAAAAATTGATTTCTCCGAATATTCGAATAAACGAATTATTCGAAAAATTGACTTTTCGAATAGTCTAATGAACGAATTATTCAAAAAATTGACTTTCCCGATTAATCGAATTATTCGAATGATTCGACTACGAATAATTAGAATATTCGGTCGAAATCTAGAGTATTCGAATAAGAAGTACGGACCGAGTACGCATAATCGAACATCCGTTCACGGCACTACCAACTTTCTTGACATTTTTTTAAACAGTATTGTTAGATCGAACCTATGCCAATGTACTTTCGTGGACAAAACATTCTTTATTATATAACCTAAAAGTATTCAAATTTAAAAAGTTTCTGGTACTTCGCTAGAATCTGTTCGGGACTTACTCGAGCAGACGGTAAACAGTGTCGATTACTTCCGCCCAAAATTCGGGGGGGGGTGATGGTCGTAATGTATTCTAGCCGCAGGAGAGGCGGGAAAAACGCCGTGCTCTTTCCGATCACGCGCACCGCTCATCGCCCGTTTCCCCACCAGGGGTGTGCATTTTCCGTTTATCGATTTACCGATTTTCCGGATTTACCGGTGTTTTTCGGTAAATTTTTATTTACCGTTTTACCGAGTTTTTCTCGAAATTTACCGAAATTTTTACCGAAAAAATAGGTGTTTTTTGCTTAGAAGGTTTACTTCTTACTCGAATTTCACGGGTTTGCTTGTGTTACGGCGTGCCTTCGGCGCGATATCCTTCTTCATCGTTCTTTTTGTAACTCTTTTTCAACCCTTTTTCTAACTTTTTGAATGTTCAAACGATCTCTTCACCCTGGGGGAGGGAAAAGAGGCACTCCGATGTGGGCTGTGCCCTAGAGCGCATGGCGCGCACACCTTCTCGTGGACACCTTGTCGTGTGTAGGAGAAACGAGTAGGAGAACTAGTAATCATTCGAGCGACAGAAGAAACTAAATCGCTTGAGGGTAGCTAGTAATTCCAGGAATATCCAAGAAAAGCGCATTGCGATGTAAAAACGACTCGTCCGCGAGAAGGTGCGCGCGCCATTCGCTCTCAGGTCCCTCCCATATCAGAGTGACTCTTCGGGCGCACCCCTTCACCCTTTGTGTCACGTGCTTCTTCTTATCGAGATACTACTCCGAGAAATACATATTTTATTCAAAAATGTCAACTGGTTTGCAACGCAGCAGAGTCCCGAAGCAGATATTTCGGGAACTAGAAAAATTATTTTCGGAGCCCCCGGACATAACACCGAATCCACTGCAGTTCTGGAACGACTCCATTGTGAAATCATCGTACCCGCACCTTTCCTCACTGTACAATAAGTACTTTTAGGCCCTAGTTATACACCAGCGGAATGAAAACGTCTCGCGATGACATTGCCGCCGCTTGCTGCGTGGTTCAGGGACTCGTCTGCAATATTGCGTCTTTGACGCAATATTGCAGACTGGAAATTCTCGGGCGTTCCAATTGTATTTTATCGATATTTCACGTCTCTATCACTTGTTTATTGCAGAAAGTCACTAGAAATCTATTGCTCCAGTCATAGCAGTGCTGATTAAGTCGTTTTGGTGATATTTTAACAAATTTGAATCTGAAAAATAATCAGCTGGTGGAAATTGGCAAATCTCTAACAGGGTAGGTCCCGCAAGGATACAGTATACAGTGTCGCAGCGTGTATAATTGCTTCGTATAGCCTTTCGGCGCGTTTTTCTGGGACAAACCTTCCTTTTGGCATGCATCAGCACAGTTAGGACGCACATTCGCGGTAGTTGTGTTGCTGATTCCGCAGATTTCCGTCGAAGTCAGAATTTTTACCGAATTTCCTTTATTTACCGAAAAAAAATTTCGGTAATAAGTTTCGGTAAAAAATTTACCGAAAAAAATTTTCCGCACACCCCTGTTCCCCACCTCTCTCGCGGTTGCGGTACATTAGTACATTACGACTAACACCAAAATAATGAATATTAGAGTATTCCGATCAAATTCGAACTTTCTACCAGCTTGATTGTAGACATTACACCTCTGGACTGCATAATAGACTTTTGCCGGAGACTCTGCTTCCCATTTTTTTCTGAAATTATTCGTTCATTCGGCCAAATATTCGAGTACTGGGCCTGTCGAATATTCGAATAAACGAATTATTCGAAAAATTGACCTAGTCGAATAATCGAATTATGCGAATAATCCATTATTCGTTTATTCGGCCAAGTATTCGTTCTCCGAATATTCGTTGACATACTCTAGAACTCAGGGTTGCCTTTTTGGAAAAAAAAAGCTACGTTTTCCAATTTCGGCTAAAGGCGCTGTTCTAGACAGCTGTATTGGACAACGGAAAAACGGGTTTTAGACGGTTTTCTCCGTAAATTCAAGATTATAGGAAGGTTATTGGGTACCAGTTTGGAGAGAATTTCATGGAGATTCTCAATCTGATTTCAGATTTATGAAAATCTATAATTTCATGGGGGAACGTACGTTGTCCAATCTACGAAGGATTGAGGCGTCTATAGGCTCTATTAAAGGCAGTGTTCACGATAAAAATCGCGTTTCTGTTTTCCCGCCTATCTCGAAAACGGCCTCATGCTGATTCCAATGATGTCTCTGAAATCGTACAAGACCTTCTGGGAACGGAGTTACGGTCCCTCGAAAATTGAGCTAAGGAAACATGGTGGACGAGTTGTCTGAGGCTTGTAACTTCCGTCTTTTGCAGCCGATGTATGCGAGCTGACTTGAGTAAAGAGAGAATGAAGGGAAGAACGAGGCTAATGATTGGAAATCCTCGCTCATCTCACGATCTCGAGCATTTATTTCTTCACGTCTGTGGGCGTGTGCTGAGCTTTTGGGTTTTGCCTTGCGCTCGAAGTGGTAACTTCGGGCTATTTATAGGGCTCTTCCTGGCTCGTTTTCATGCGTTCTTTCGACGTCAACGTTACAGTGTACCCCTCCACTACCCATTCCTAGTGGAAACTGAAACACATTTTTTATCGTGAACTTTGCCTTTAATGCATGTAACTCGTCTGAAAGTATGTCTTGCGAGCTAAAACTTTGGCTACAGTCTAAAATATCGCTACTACATCGTTATGTATAGAGGCTTTTTTCACATGTACTGTGATAGAGCTGGTATAAATTTCTTTAACCTTTTTCTTCGAATACAATACATACAATACCCACCCTAAGTTTTGGTAAAAAGGCGAAAAAAAAACGCGGAAAATCGCTTTTTTCGTCTTTTGGTCATAACTCGCTTCAAAGTGGACGTTTTTCAAACTTTAAGATAGCTTTGGAATCAGCATTGATCAATCTTTCTCCTTGATCTACATATGGCTTACTGTCAAACAAGGCATATAGGGTTGACACAATCAATCGAGTGAGAAGTGAGACAATATTCAATGCTGAAATGTATGACTGCGTCTCCTCAAGTCTATTCTACTTGTTTCTGATTTCGGGTTTTCTATTTAACGAATTTTGTTTCTTTTAGATTTTTGATTTTCAAAATTTAATTACATTTCACCTGTGTATTGTTTTTAGCTATTCAATCAGTTATTTGTTCAATATTTTTTGGTGTTTCATCACCAATCAGTTCTCCTCTTTCTTTATCACTGTCTCTATACCTGCGAAACAGTCAAGCTTCACTATTACTTTTAATTTACTTTTAGTTTTGCCTAGTCTTGGTTGAACTTCGTTCTGGCGATGATACCTCTTCAGTTTCCCCGTATCTCCACTCCTTCCACTCTACTACCTCTCTCCCTTTCTCTCGACGATCTGACGCACTCCTCGCTCGAAAACGGTCCCCCGAAGTGATTTCAATTCGCGCAGCGGGGATGGACTGGAGAGTCAGACCACCAAGCAGACAGTGCGCGCGGCCGCGGCGCGTAACCGCATTGATTAATCTCCCAAACGAAAGGCCTGGCTCAAGCAATGGACGGCTCGTCGTCAAATGCGGATATGAATTATTAAGTACAAGCAAGGAATAAGGTCTGAACATGGATTTCTTTGATTTTTCCGGTTTCTCTTTTTAAAAAATATAGATTTATCGGAATAAGAGTCGAAATATCGGAAATCTCTTTGTGTTATCTGTGCTTTTGTTTGGAAAGACTCCTAACAGTACCCCCTTAAAATTTACGTGCCACGGTGGGTGAATCTTTGGTCGCGGACCACAAAGCGGCCAGCGCCTGCAGCCGCTCATCGATTAATCTCCCAAGCAAAAGGTCTCAACCAAATAACTTCGATTCCTCGATCTTTAACAAAAAATTAATAACCACATCCACAACTGGACCAGATTAATACCGCCGTAATCCAACAAGCCTGTGTACACCCTTACCATTATAGGTGTACAACTTTGAAAAAAAATGTCGAACAAACGAAAATTGAAATATTTTCGTTAGAAAAAATTTTAATTTTCGATAAATGAAAAAATTCGTTCGAAAGAATTTCGAACGAACGAAAAATGAAAAAAAAAATGTTTGAAATACAAATTTTGAAACTAATCGAAATTTCGATTTTTTTCGAAAAAAAAATCCGAAAAATCGGATTTCGATCGAACGAAATTTGGTAAAAATTCATTCGACGAAATTTTGAACAAACGGAATTTGAAAAAATTTCGTTCGACGAATTTTCGAAGGAACGGAAATTAACGAAAAAATTTTCCAAAATTTCGTTCGTGTAGCCTATGAAGTCTAGTGAATGGATGGGGGATAGGGGCTCTCTACTAGAGTGTTGCCCGAATATTCGTTTATTCGAATAATATCCGAATATTCGAATATTCAAAGAAGTGGAATATTCGCTTATTCGAATATTCGAATATTCAAAGACGTGAAATGTTCGGTTTATTCGAATATTCAAAGAAGTGAAATATTTGGTTTATTCGAATATTCGAATATTCAGCATAAATAATTTGAATAATCGATAAGATCGCACTCCATTTCGCCCTGATTTTACATTTCAAACATCTTAGTGTAATGACTCCTAATTTCTCACAACTCTTCAGTACCTCATAAATTTATAGTTATAGCAAGTATGTACAATATATTAAACTGCTCGTAGAAATTCGTCAGAACGCTAGAAATGCCCATTTCACCTTTAGTTATAGAGAAAAGTTTAAATTTCGAGCGACGCATAAGTATAGCAACACTTGAGGAACATGAAAGTATCCCGCGAAAACGGCCACATTGTATCATTTTCATGCGCATTTTTAAGGAACTGGTTCAAGGTGATGCTACTCGTCCACTTTCCCGGTGGACTTCACCTGAATTCTCAGGCTGACAAAAGATTTGAGTTGTCAAGAGGGTGCAGTTTATGAGATGACAACTTACCAACCTGTTGTCGACGCCCCAGTTTTCCTGAGTGGATTGAATGGGATAGTAGTACGCAATAGAGTGTTGCCCAAATATTCGTTTTTGGAATATTCGAATAATTCGAATATTCAAAGAAGTGGATTATTCGGGTTATTCGAATAATCGAATATTCAAAGAAGTACAATATTCGTTTATGCGAATATTCAAAAAAAATTATTCGTTCCAACACTCTACTCTCTACACCCCTAGGGAGGAGTTGTCCCATTTTTGCAGTTCGAAACGCCACGCCACTCAATGCAAGCGAAGTGGTCCCGAGTACAATTACAGCCGCACATCACGAGACAACTCCTCTCGGAGTGTGTAGAGAGCGCCTATCCCAATGGATGGGGCTACGACTTTAGACGCACGATCGAAACCCCTTTAGCCGCCGGCCCGCCACAAGGAGCGAGCCTCTTCCAAACTTGAAATAGACCTCGTATTGGCGTTCGGCGCCCCAAACACCCTCCCCCACGTTCAAAATTCAGGCTGAAGATATTTTACTTTCTAGAACCCCTGAAAGAATCCTTTTTCATCTGCCCATTGGCACTAAGAACTTAGCGAAGTCCAAATTGTTTCTTTCTATTTCCCCCCACCACCGTACACAAAATTTCGCATTCTCGGTTTATGCTGGGATCAGTCTCTCGTCGGCTCGTTCGTCCGCAACGTGAAAAAGCGAAGCCGCGTTCGCAGGACTGCTCTACAATTTTTTAATTTTGTGATCAAATATAGTTTTCATGAGAAATCGGAAAAATCAAGAAAAAAATCTATCTTCCGACCCTGTTCCTTGTTCTTAATGATTCATATCCTCATTTGACGACGAGGCGTCCATTGCTTGAGCCAGACCTTTCGTTTGGGAGACTAATCAATGCGGTGACGCGCTGCGGCCGCGCGCGCTGGCTGCTGGGTGGTCTGACTCTCCAGTCCATCCCCTCTGCGAGGATTGAAATCACTTCGGGGGACTGTTTTCGAGCGAGGAGTGCGTCAGATCGTCGAGAGAAAGGGAGAGAGGTAGAGTGGAAGGAGTGGAGATACGGGGAAGCTGAAGGGGACCATCGCCAGAACGAAGATCAACCAAGAGTAGGCCAAACTAAAAATCTTGACTGTTTCCCAGGTATAGAGAGAGTATCGAAGTCAGCATTACGGCAAGAATCGATTGGTGATGTTCTTCTGGTTAAAGTCTCATCAAATCTCAAGAATTTCAACTTCTCGGGAAGGCGAAATGTGTCATAACTACTTCAAGAAATAACTTTTCTCTAAAACTTGAAAACATTTTCGAAATTAAAATGATGAACGTTATTTTCGAATCCTGAAAATAACCCCAGAAATTTTGAGTATTGTTACAAGCAATTGTTACTCGAGCTATCTACCTCCTCCATTGTTGAGACTTGAGATTTTCACAGCTTTGAATTGTTTATATGAGGGTAGAGCTAAAAGGATTGATATCCGAATAATTATTTAACGTTGTTAGCGAATTCATTTTCTAAATAAAGCAAGAATAATAGGAATGGAATTGAAATGTATAAGTATTCAAATTATGGTGAAAATTCATATAAAAGTAGAGTAAATAAGAAAGAATGTTGCAAACAACACCAAAAAATTCAAAACAAATAAGAAAATGAATATCTAATAAATAATACACAGAGGTGAGATGAAGCAAAAATTTAGAAAAATCTAAGAGAATTAAAATTTGGTAAATGAAAAAACCCCAATCAAAAACAAGGTCAATAGACTAGAGGAGACACAGTCAGACATTTCAGCCTTTCATATTGTCCCACTTCTCACTCGATTGATTGTGTCACCCCTATATGCCTTGCTTGACAGTAAGCCACGTATAGGTCAAAAAGAAAGAATGATCAATGTTGATTCCAAAGATATCTTCAAGTTTGAAAAACGTCCACTTTGAAGCGAGTTATGACCAAAAGACGAAAAAGGCAATTTTCCGCGTTTTTTCGCCTTTTTACCAAAACTTATGGTGGGTATTGTATTTTCGTTATTCAGCGCTGCCTGTAGCATTTCCTTCATTGAAAACACCCCACTATTTTTTTTGTCCCAGCATTTTTACGTCCCCCCAGAAAAATTTCAAATTCTCGACTATTCTTATGTACCCGCGTTGTCCAGCCGGACAACACCCGCCTGACCCTGGCTAGATTGGAGGAGGGCTTGTGACGCCGCAGAAGGAGGTGCGGTTTGCGGCAGGGAATGTACGATCGGGCCATTACGCCGAACAAAATGAAACTATTGCTAGGGAACTGTAGAGGTCAAAGATATCTGTAGCCGCACTGTCCGAATTGAGAATCAGCGGTTGTGGAACAATGGCCGTCCATGTGCCACATACTCATGAAAGGATGGTACTTCACTATTTCGGTAGTGACGGACATAATGAAGGTGTTGGATTTATGCTAAAGCGGAAAGCGTCCGAAATCCGATTTCTAGCAGGATCGCTGATCTCACGTATAAGGGGTGTTCAGCGGCATTGTCTGTGCTCCGACGAAATCTTGAAAAATGAGATCGTACTAAACACTGCCTAGAGCAGCGGCTTTGTTTTCTCCTCAATCAGGAAACCTCGTGTTTGAATCGAGTTACAATACCGCTCGTAGGATTTGGTCAGAAGGCGCGCGAGGTCGGGTTTTAGCGTCTTTTTCGTCTTTTTCTAATACCTCACTTAAAAATCAACTCTGATCAAAACTATGGTGATATTCGTGATCCTGGTGTTGAGGGCTACCAAATGGTATAGCCCTTGTTGTGGTTTCGTTTTGAACTAACGAAGTTTCACGGGCAGGGGATACTGTATATTACCATTTGATGGAGGAGGGGCTCGGCGTCCTGTGTCTGCGTCCTCGCGGCTCCCATCACACCGTCTGAAAAGCACTAGTCGTCTGTGGCCTCGCCGACTCGCGTGCTGCCTCCCCACGTCGAGATTTTCGGCGGTTCCTCCACCATCATTCCATTTGGTGTGAACCGTTGGGAAATCTCGCGGGTAAACGGCAGGGATGGTGCCGCGCGCGGCGAAGGAACAGCTCGACGTTCCCCCTCACAAAATTATCAGCTGTGATTGTGGTAACAATACGATACATAGCATTGTGCCGTACTGGTCAAGTTCCCACGCGAATCCTTCGGCATCCCCCACCCCTATTCTTGGAAATTGTGAGGAGAAGACTCGTTCTCCGTTGAAACTGATGTTATATTTTGACTGTTTAATCATCTGATGTTCCATCTACTTAGGCTTCGATAATTAGAATTATTTCTTGTAAGTTTATAACACTTATATGTCGCTCGATCATTTTTGCTTTATTTAGAGGTTCTGTGCTTAATTAAAGATTTTAATTGAGGAAAACTTCCTTCAAATTTTCTTCGGATTCATTCTCTCGAACAGGTCCTCTATGGGACCATGATTGCGCTCTTCAGTTTAAATATTCTCACAAGGCGAAAAGCAGCTGACCGCAGTTGTTTTACTTGCTGTATTCATCTTTTTTCTGCATTATAAAGGCAGTAGAAGGAAAAAATGCCTAAGCGACATCGAATTGTTATAAACCCATATAAACTACAATACCGCCGCTATCCAAGGGAAAAATGGGCAAAGTGGACAACTGAAGCGTCTTTCGAGCACAACGCGCCTCAAAGTGCTCCGTTTTAATTTTGAAAGGACCAAAATGTTCACCGTGCCACAATCTATCTAACTATGTGAGACAAAATTGGAATTCACTAACGAAAACGCTTTTTTAAAGATGAAGTTAGTTATGAATTTGATATTGTTATCACAAGATAACGAGCACATTCGGGCAAAGACAACCATACGCGATCTCTAGCATGGTCAAAATGGAAATGTATTCCGCCTTGAAAAATAAAGTTGCTCTCAAATCTTGCAAAATATTTTCACACGATCGACAAGGCCACGACATGCTGTACATTTCGGCGTTTTTAAATTTGAAAACGGAGCACTTTGATGCGAGTTGTGGGCGAAAGACGCTTTAATTGCCCACTTTGAACATTTTTTCCCTTGAATAGCGGCGGTATTGTAATTCAAATGCTAAATACCACAATAAATGACAACATCGAGGTATTTGGCACTCAAAATAGAAAAGAGAAAATAAAGATGACCAATCCACCTCGCATGCTTCAAGGGTACAGCATCGATGACTACTAGATGATGCGTTTTTTCGGAGAAATTTCACCATCTGCTAGAAAATGATAGGTGATCCATGGCGTGAGTCAGCGTAGAGCCGCAGGTTTCAGCATTGTGCGTGATGGGTGGTGGCCATCGTGTATCAACAAACCTGAGAAGGCGGGAGAAACGGGGGAGGAGCGAGGTTTCTGATTGGACGCAACAGCCGGGGGCCGGGGCTAGCCCGTGTTGCGCCCAATCAGGATCTTCGCTCCTCCTCCGTTTCTCCCGCATCCTCAGGAGTGTTGATACACGATGGCCACCACCCTGCATGATCATTGAGTCTCAAAAGCAGGTCTATGATTCCCTGCTGAAACAGCGAATATGCGAATTTATTCCGCTTTCTACACAGCTGAAGGCACTGGTCACGATGGATAATGGCTGTGTCCGTGGTGGGTTCTGGGCGACTCTGGAGACAACATTGTGATCAGCCCGAAATCCTCACAAAGCTAAGCAAGAAAAATGGAAAACGATTTTGAGGTCGGACTGTGCCTTTAAGGTATCGTAGAATGTGTGTATTCTTTACATTTATCTAGCTCAATATGTATTCAACCCTATAAGGATATGTAGATTTAAAGACATGGAAGCCAAAAAAAAGTGGGTCCTGCACGAATTTTACAGCTCCTGCACACAGTTTCTAGCTCGCACGATACATTTACTGCACGACTGACTCTCCGCAGGGTGTCTCAGTAATTGTGGACCCAGGTTGGTGTTTTCCGCGAGAATCGCGTTTTTGAGCGACCTATCCCCATAATGTAGTTATTAATATTCATCAACGCTGTACAGAGGCCTTTGTACTCCTCACACACTAAAAATCGCAAGTCACCTAGCTTGAATAGTGTTTGGGTGTGGCACTGCACTGTATTGTGAGAAAGAGCGCTCCAATGCGAAGCCGCGACGCGACCGCGCGCGCCACCGACAAAGGTGAGGCATATTTTCGTAACATCGATTAATGCCGGGCGCATTGGAGAGTGAACGCACCCACTCCGATTGAGTTGCTGGTCGAGGGACCGGCGAGAATCAGCGCTGCTGACCTTTGTGGGAGAGAAAGCATGAATAGGGGAGTGTGCAAGGCCGAACGTGTGCAGGGGAAAGGCAGCACGCGAGTCGGCGAGGCCACAGACGGCCAGTGCGTTGCAGACGGTGTGGTGGGAGCCACGAGGACGCAGACACAGGACGCCGAGCCTCCCTCATCCATTAAATGGAAATATACAGTATGCCCTGCCTGTCAAACTTCGTTAGTTCAAAACGAAACCCCAACAATGGCTATACTATTTGGTAGCCCTTCACACCAGGATCACGAATATCACCATAGTTTCGCTCAGAGTTGATTTTGAAGTGAGTTATGGAGAAAAGACGAAAAAGACGCTAAAACCCAACCTCGCGCGCCTTCTGACCAAATCCTACGAGCGGTATTGTATTTCCGTTCATCGCGTGCGTCTGCGCTCGTACGGTGCGTCTCCTTCTCCTTACACTTTCTCGCTGTCTCTACCCTCGCTCCGCACAAGCGCGCGAGGGAACAAATAAAAATTGGCTCAGAACCAGGGGATATGTGCACCGAGATTTCGCAAAAGCAAGGTCAACCAAGAGGAACCAAAGCGATAAGTGCGATCCGTGCCGACTGAAACGAACCAATGTGGCGTAATCGTGGGACCGTGAAAAGGAATGTACAAGCTGTGAAACCGCGATGTTCCCTGGTTTCTCCGCGTAATTCTCACGACTCGTGGCGCGCGCGATGCTGCTTCCTCCGTCCGCCATGCGCTCTCTCGCTGACTCTAACTTCCGCTCCGTTGGAGACAGCGGGAGAGAGCATGACGGACGGAGGGAGCAGCATTGCTCGCGCCATAAGTCGTGAGAATTACGTGGAGAAACCGGGGAATTTCGCGGTTTTACAGCTTGTACAATGCTTATTCGCGGTCCCACGCTTGTGCGGAGCGAGGGTAGATACAGCGAGAAAGTGTAAGAAGAAGGAGACTCACCGTACGAGCGCAGACGCACGCGATGAACGGAAATGAATCACTCGGAAATAGAGGATATGTTCGGAGATACGTGCACAAGGTCTGAGCTGACGCAAACTATACTATCAAGAGGGAAACAAACTGTCAGTGCGGTTTGTGCAGACTCTACTCGGCCTATGGTCAAGCGAAGTGTAGTGAACTGTACACATAGTTGAAGGGGGAGGCTGGCCTTTCGTTTGGCGAAACCAAAGGAATTCTATACATAGTAAATGGACGGAAGCCGACCTATAGTAGAGCAAATTCAAGCGAATCTACGCATTGTCAATGGAGTGAAGCCGGCCCGTAGTTTAGCGAAGCCGAGCGAATTCTGCAGTTGGTTGAAGCCTATCGTTTGGCCAAGCCAACACCCAGAGTCCGACGTCGTGGAAACTGTTTTTCTCACCAGATATGCTTTGATTAAAGACATACTTATCGTGTTCACTGGCAAAACCGTTCTTTAGTTACAGAATAGTCCCATTTTCTGTTACATCTGAACGGGCTATCTGGAACAGGAACCACAGAACCGGCGGTGCCGGTCCGCCAGCTACGCTGGCCGGCGTGAGCAGCTGGTTAGTACACGTGTAGATATATGTGCACGTTTTTCTAGTCTAGAATATGCTCACTAGGGAGTGACCAGACCTGTTTGTCAGAACTACACATGTAGCCATGTTTTTCTGATCGACCACCTTCCGGGTACTTGTGAAAACCCTGTTTTAGCCGCCCGAGTAATGATAAATTTTAAAAAAATTACAAAAAAAATCAAAAATTTTTCTGCCCAAATTTCTCTCTAAAAGAGATATTTAAGGCGCTGAACACGAATATGACACGTTTTCGATAATTCGAACGATAAAGGCAGTTTACGGCAGATAAATTCTATTTTACCTACAGAGCTCGCAACTTCTACGCCCATACCCTTTTCTTTTACTATTACTCGGGCAGCTAGGATAGGGGTTTTATGAATACCCGTGAGGTAGCCGATCAGAAAAACCAGGTATTATGGACATGTAGTTGGGGAACTGACAAGGGGAATGACCTGGTGGGGTCATTCCCCTTGTCAGTTTTTTGTCTTAAAGGCAGTGTCCACGATAAAAACCATGTCTAAGTTTTTGGTGGAGATCCGCAGCTGCGGGGCCTAGTTCAACCCTAACGTTGAAAAAACTAAGAAAAATGAGCTCGGAACGTTCCCCTACGGCCCCAAAGTTGGACACTCGTCAGCTCGTCGCACCCAGATGCACTTTCCACGCCCACCGACGTGAAAAAATGAAAGCTCGAGATCGTGAGATGAGCGATGGTTTCCGATTATTGGCCCCGTTCTTCCCTTCATTCTCAACTTCTCTCTTTACTCAGGTCAGCCCGCATACATCGAGTGCAAAAGACGGAAATTACAAGCCTCGGACAACTCGTCCACCATGTTTCCTTAGCTCAATCTTTGAAGGACCATAACTCCATTTCCAGAAGGTCTTGTACGATTCCAAAAACATCATTGGAATCAGCATGGGACCGTCTTCAAGATAGGCAAAAAAGCAGAAAAACGATTCTTATCGTGAACACTGCCTTTAATCTACTTTCAAACGCACTCACAGTTGGTCCACGGGCCACTAGTCGTACTAAACACTGCCTAGAGCAGCGGCTGTGTTTCCTTCTCAATCAGGAAACCTCGTGTTACTATTACAGCAATATGACATATGCAAATGCATTTATAGTCCCTTCTAGAAATTTAGTATAATGGATAGTTGGGGCTGCTGAGGTAGGTGGTCACGAGCGATCGAGGCCTCGCTGGCCTATGGTTCCGCGAATGCCCCGCCGCGCCTCGTGCATTCACTAGACTAAACTTGACAAAGAGTCCATATATCGCTGCGACGCTCAACTGCTGATTTTTGGAACTCCCTGACTCTGTAGTACTGACGATTTTGTGGATTCAAGCACCCTTACTATAAACGTTTGTGTTGGGACTACTAATAACGCTTATAGCTGAGTAAGTCGCCATTTGACATTCAACTAAAGCGAATTGCTTGATGAATAGGTACTTACTTGCCCTCTTATCATTTTAGTGACGGATTGAAAACAGCGTCAGTCGGGCCGAGGGCCGATTATGCTTTGTACTGTTCGGTTATCATTAGGGTAATAATTGCCTCATCGTTGTCATTCAAACAGGTTCCACAGTTGTCATTCCTCATCAACGAATTTTTTTAAATTGAAGTTCATATCGTTCGTCAATCTCGAACACTTCTTTAATCTTGAGAACCCTGCCTCTATGGGTTCTACCTGGTTTGTGGACGAAAACTCTGCAGTTCAAAGGCACAGCTCACCCTCAGACATGAAAGTTGTGATGTTCATTTAGTTGTGTAGTACATCCCTACTGTATAACTTGCGCCAAGTGCGAGATCTCAATTCCACCACACCCCTAGGGGAGGGGGCTGAAACTACCCGTTCACTAAATTTCTGCCCTCGAATGTATTTTCGGCGAGCCATAGCTCCGTTCGTAGGGGTCTTCAACGCTTTCAGAGGTATCATACCATTGTGATCAGCGTTTGATTCTCTCCAAGAAAAGCACAAAATCTGGAAAATAATTTCTTGGGTGTTCTGCGCCTTCAGGTCATTCCTTCTGCTTTCACCTTCGAATTTTTGGGCGTACAGGGGAAATATAAAAAGCGTGGGTCGCATCTGCGGAAACAAACCGTATTGTTAGTGTATTTTGGGCATCTATAGTAAAACTGTGAAGTATCCCGTCCCGAGCGGCTGATTCCTAAAAGTTATAAGCTCAAGACGGTCCTTTTCCGTACTTTTTGTACCTTCCAGAATGCGCAGTGATGTTTCTGAAATCTGTAAACAGACCTTATAATCGTGTTAGCGCCTTAAACACCCCCTGAGAAAAGTTTGGGTGGAAGCACATTTTCCTTCTTTTGAGGAGACTGATAGCGTTTTGGACTTCTACGGATTTTCGGTTGAGCGTTTACTTGTGGTTCTGAAAGCGTTTAGGAAAAAATGTTCCAGAAGTGACTCCACAAGGTGGGTTATGTGGGGAGCTGATCACGAATTTCAGGTGTACTTGTCGAGTTTTCAAAGTTTTCGACCTTATTCGTTCAAAGCATCCGAGCGGGGGAAAATTTTTAAAGGCAGTGTTCACGAAAGAAATCGTTTTTCTGTTTTTTCGCCCATCTTGAAAACGGTCCCATGCTGATTCGAATGATGTCGTGTCGTACAAGACATTCTGGGAACGGAGTTATGGTCCCTCAAAAATTGAACTAGGGAAGACTGGTGGATGAGGTGTCCGAGACTCGTAATTTCCGTATCTTGCAACCGATGTATGCGAGCCGACCTGATTAAAGAGAGAGGCTGAGAATGAAGGGAAAAACGGGGCCATTGATAGAAAACCATAGCTCATCTCGCTACTGTTAAGCTCGTGTGGTCGTGTCAGGGGGCGTGGCAAGTGGCTTCCTGATGTGGGCGCCCCAGAGTGGCTTCCTCCTATACCCCGCTTATTCGGAGAAGTGGATAGCTCGCACTTGGCAGGTGTTATACAGTGCGTTGCAAAATTATACGGCATACCCCAATTTCCGCGGTTCCATACTTCGCGTCAATTAAGGAGACAAACGGTAAAGGCCAATCGACGCAGCACCCTAGAAAACCCCTGGGTACGAATCTTCATGAAATTAGAGCCACTAGCAGGAAAGTGGCAACGGAAATCGTCAAAAAGGCCGTTGTAAAATTTTACGACATAGCTGACGTTCTCGCAGAAATTTCTATTCTACACCATCTGTATCAGTTCGTTCGTGGTAAGAACCACTAGAAACATCGAGCCATTAGTCTTCAGCAATGTCTTGGCGCTGAACCACTTCGAAAACTCTGTTTGGTATTTTTCAAACCAGCTTTTTGTGAACGCCCCTATCAATCTGCACCCATTCGCTTATAACGGCTAGTTTCAGCGGAGCCAAACGCTCGTATTGTCTGTTCTGGATGTAGATTCAACGCCCAAGAATGCCACACACGTTTTACACAGGGTTGAGGTCCTGCAAACCGGCCGGCCATTCTAGCAAATTGGCAGGATCGGCCTGAAACCAAGCCTGCGTTGTCCTACTGACAAGAAGTGAAGGCGGAAACGGACTAGAAAGAATTGGGAATGATTTTCCGGCACATTCTGATAATCTGTGGAGTTCATAGGCCATGTCGCAAAAAGCTGGTCCAGCTTGAAAGCCTACCTGAATCCGCGTCAATGCACTATTCCTTCTCCTCCAAAGTTCCTACTCAATGGATAAGTTCGGGTCCTTGTGTGGATCCTTCGAAATCCTTTTTATTGGTCGAAAACACGAGCTTGATCAATTCTATTACATCTATTCATTTTTGACAAAGAATTCCAAACATTGGAGAGATCCACACAAGGACCCGAACTTATCCTTGAGTAGGAACTTTGGAGGAGAAAGAATAGTGCATTGACGCGGATCCAAGTAGGGTTTTAAGCTGGACCAGCTTTTTGCGGCATTACCTATGAACTCCACAGATTATCAGAATGTGCCGGAAAATCATTTTCAGTTCTTTCTTGTCCGTTTCCGCCTTCACTTCTTGTCAGTAAGACAACGCAGGCTTGGTTTCAGGCCGATCCTGCCAATTTGCTAGAATGGCCGGCCGGTTTGCAGAACCTCAACCCTGTGGAAAACGTGTGAGATATTCTTGGGCGTTGAATCTACATCTAGAACAGACAATACGAGCGTATGGCTCCGCTGAAACTAGCCGTTCTAAGCGAATGGGTGCAGATTGATAGGGGCGTTCACAAAAAGCTGGTTTGAAACATACCAAACAGAGTTTTCGAAGTGGTTCAGCGCCAAAACATTCCTGAAGACTAATGACTCGATGTTTCTAGTGGTTCTTACCATGAACGAACTGATACAGATGGTGTAGAATAGAAATTTCTGGGAGAACGTCAGCTATGTCGTATATTTTTGCAACAGCCATTTTTGACAATTTCCGTTGCCAGTTTCCTACTAGTGGCTCTAATTTCATAAAGATTCGTACTCAGGGGTTTTCGAGGGTGCTGCATCGATCGGCGTATACCGTTTGTCTCCTTAATTGACGCGAAGTTTGGAACCGCGGAAATTGGGGTATGTCGTACAATTTTGCAACGCACTATATAGGGGAGGGTCTACGTCACAATCATGAAAATATTCAGACTTCGTCCCTGAGCTTAGACTGTGCCTTTAAGGGTGCTTCCGAATTCCGCGAAGCTTCAAAAACGCTTATAACTTCTTGGGACGGGATACTGCACAGTTTTACTGAAGATGCCCGAGAGGTTCTGGCCATACAATTTGTTTTCACAGATGCGACCTACGCCTTGTATACTTCAAGTGTAAGGTGATAGGCGGCATTGGTGAATTTCTCTAGACCTCCGGTGCTGACAACAGTTTTTGGATTCTTGATTTCCGATAAAAAAACCCTACTTGCATTCGGGGCATTGAATGCTGCGTCTGCAAAGGAAACGGTTCACATTTGGGAAAAGAAATACATGAAAGAGCTACTCAGGTGTGTTGAACAGGTTTTTGCACTTAAACGTTTTTGAAGCTTTTCTTGCTAGTTGTCAAAGTTCATTTTCCGATGGGCTGCTCGACGATTTCCTGTGGAAGACATCCTCTTGAACGTTGTGTTTATCCCCGAGACTCCACCTCTTCCTTCGACCACGTCCGAACCACTCAAATGCCCCAGTCTTCCTGCCCTCCACGCCCGTCCCTACCATTCTAATGCTTCCAGCAATGTTGTGAGATTCTTCAATGAGTTCTCAACGGTTCTTCGACCCTTCCGACAGTGTGAGACATTTTATAGATACTGTTGACTACAATGTTTCCTAGTTTGCATGGCGATGGTATCGTATGACTGAAATATTTCTCTGACTCAGGATCTAATTTCAGAAGACGTCCCGAAATCGAACTCGCCGGAAACTGGTACTGGTTAGCTCAACGGCCGTGATGTCTGATTGCCAACTGGCCAAATGGATATTCCTTGTCACCTTTTTTATAGTCGCCGGTCTCTGCAACTGGGCTGTGGTCGCATACACGCATGACTTCGCTCTAAGGTGTGTAATATTTTTTCAAAAATCGATTGCATTGCGTCTCCCAATCCATATTACTTTTGATGCTTTTTTCTTTTCATTTTTATCCTAATAGCTTCTTTTCGGGCGGCAGAATCTCCTTTTTTGATCAGCTACTTTTTCATTTGGATTGACTTCCTTGCAGTTGAAGACGTAATTATTTCTTTTTTTCTTAGTTGATTAAAACCATTTCCAACATTGAGGTTGAATATTTTTTCCTAACTCTAGTTCATGTGTTGTTGAGTTATCCTCTGAGATAAACAACCGAGACAACCTGCACGATCATTCTTAAAATCACTACATCAAAACAACTATCGCCTAACATAGGCTGCACCATCGTTGAAATGTTTTTGCGCTACTTGCTATTCAATTACCTCAATGGATAGGAAACCAATCATTAGAAGTTTCAGTCCAACAACAATGAAGGACGGCTTTTGTCAATCGATTGTTACTGAAATATTTCAATGTCTTGTTCAAGTTTTTTTTCAAGTTTAGATTATCGGGATCTTCAAACTTTCTTCAAATATGAAAGAAAGAATCTGAAATCAAGAGGATCGCAGACTGTTTCAAAATCATCGTTCATAATGTGGAACCCATGAGAATTTATAAAATGTGATATTATAAAATGTGAGATTCTTCACAGCCTCTACTTTAACATGAAAGAGATTATATGAAGTGATTATCACAGTTCAGATGGATCCCAATTTTTATTGCTGAAATGTAAGCTATTAGTAAGGAATGTTCAGTGAGAGTTGAAATTCAGGTAAATTGCTCTAGACGGCGTTTGTTTTTATGGTCGTCTCGGAACTTCTAGGCCAGTGAACGAAAGGTGTCGTGGCGGTTGATCATGATTTGCGATCGAAACCCCTCTGACTGTTGCTGTCGCCAATGCCGCGCGCGTCGCCGCAAATGATAGTCTCCCGTTCATTAGCTAGACTAGATTTTATGTAAGGACTATACATCTTGCTGTTGCTGCATGCTAATACGCATATTACTCGCTCTGAATGTTCAGTTCCTTTTGCTTCCTGACCTCCTCAGCTTTTGATGATCTATTCCAAACTTTCAGTGAACTGTCGTTTTTCATAAAACATACATACATTTGACTTTTTGTGCTCATTACGCACTTAGAAATGAAAAAATCCCTTATTCGTGGCTAAATTCGTTTCTTGAATTGCTTACTTTGATGCAAAGTCCAAAGTGCTCCATAAACATTTACAAAATGTCGCTATTGTTGAGGTAACCACGAAAGAGATAGCTGCGGACACCTCAGAAGCCTGCGCTGCGTCGTGTGCGCCCGTGAGAAATGTGGTGATCGATGCTGACGTCAGGCGCGACAGGCGCGCGGGCTGCTAGGTGGTGCGCAGTTATCCCTTTCGCGGCTACACCCACCATACAAAGTCAGATATTTCAAGGAAGTTCTATGCTGAAACATCAGTTATTCTTAGCTCTTCTATTTTTTCCATTCACCGTAGTTTCCATGAAATATGTCGCATTGCAGCGAAATCGCCTTCCATTTATGTTGTGAATTTCGGCGTAGTAGCGAGGAGCGCCGCTTCGCCGCTCATGGTCGTATTCGATCCCCGCTCCTAAACGCAGCCATGCCTGCTGTCCCTTCAGTAGATTCAGTATCAGAATTGTCTGGGAGGATAAGGACATTCACTTGAATGTTGACTGACCGGCCCTGAGTTGTTCTCGGATTCTTTATACCTTCGGAATACTCAACGATTCTGAATGGAAGTCGGATGTGTGGCGCATCCCCATTGAGGGCGAGAACTTCATTCTTCGTTCTTTGAATGATAGACGTGTAAGCAACAATATTTTCAGGCAGCCGTTGCCGGATATTTTATTCTCGTTGCTTCCCGAACAGGGATGGGCCTCCCGACTGGGTGATTACATGGTGACGGCGACAATCGCCTGCTTCTGTCTGCTGCTGATTTTTCATCAATCACGGTCGATTGTCGCTCGGCGATTCATGTTCATCGGTGCAACTCTATACGCATTCCGCTCCGTTACGCTCATCGTCACTCAGCTTCCACCCGGTTGGTCCGCTTGTTTTTTACGTGTTTTCGTGAGAATACTTCACTCAGTGCTATTGCCTGCTCTTTGTGCGATATACATAGTTTGTGTGAAATGGGGATTTGAGGAGCTTATTACTCGTTGGGAGGAAAAAAAAGCCTCTCGCGTGGAAATGAAGGTTGTGGGGCAGCGAGTTGTTGATCGAAGAACCCTCTGTGTGTCATTTGTGCACCGGAAACATGAGGAAGGCGAGGAGTGTGGGGGGGATTATTTCGATGTCGTAGTGATAGAAGCCCACAACAAACTTTCACTCTGACAGCAAGAATGGGATGTCTGGGAAACTTTGTGGTCTAGAATTGGTGAAAGTGCGCACCTTTTTCAGAACCCCTCCTCCATCACATCAGAAAAACGCTCGTCGCCCTTCTATTCTACAATGCGGAATCTACAGAAGCATGCAGAAATCTATTGGCATATAGTTGACCGCAATGTTAAAAGGACATGGTGCGGTTCCGGACTCGCACTAAAACTACGGTAGAATCTGGCACTTTGCCAGATTTCGTCATCGATCGGCGCCACAGCTGATATTCGCGTGAGCAGAGAGACAACGGTTGGCGCCGATCGATGACGAAATCAGGCAAAGTGCCAAATTCTACCGTAATGTAGTGCAAGTCCGCAACCGCACCATGTCCTTTTAACATTGCGGTCAACTGTATGTACATATGTAGCTCTCTTGCGAATACTGCTTTTGCGAATATTTCGACAGGGCTGAGCGAAACCTGATGAAACTTTAGTACGTTATATGGCATGATAGATCTTGCCCTACACATATTCGGTACTATCCTAGAAGGAGGAAGAGGCACCCAAGATTCAGAACCTTTATCTTACAATACCGCCGCTAACCTAAAAAAGGGGCGAAATAGCAAAGTTGGCAACAAAAGTTTTTCTGCCCATAACTTGCTTTAAAGGCAGTGTTCACGATAATCATCAGTTTTGGGATTATTCGATATATTGATTAAGTGGCCCCCGGGTAGAACTCAAATGACGTAGAAATTGAGAAAAACGCACCAAAAGTACACGAAATCCTTAAGGCAGTGGTCACGATGAAAAACGTTATCAAAAAAACTACAAAAATCAGCTTAGATATAAAACAGCTCAAAAACTATGAAGGTAGCGCGGTGAAAAACGGGCTAGAATTAGAGTTATTAAGACCCTAAATTTACAGTTCGTGCACACGTGCACAGTCTCATGCCACGCGGCTAAAAATCATCGACACTCACAAGGGACCACTTCGAACATCAAATGGAGTTTTGAAAAACGGTCTTTTGAGAGTTGTTGAGGGCGTAAAAATAAACCATTTGAGATTTTAAAATTTCACTCAGTCCTCACGGGTAGATCAAAAACTATCAAAAAAGGAAGGAAACCAGAACGTTGGATTGGGAGGACGTAGCACAAATGTGAGCTATACAGTGGCCTTGAAATCATCTGAAAAGGTTCTCCTAAAAGTTTGAAGATGAAGTCTAGCTAGGTTCTCGAGTTATGACTTGTTCATTGATCCCCTGTACAATGCTCGTTGCATTCAAACCACCGATCACTGCAATGTGATAGGAGTTTCCAGCGCCGCAGCCGCCGATCTGTTGACTCCAGGTGGGTTTTAGAAACTGGAAGCTGAAAAAAATTGGAGAAAGCTGTGTAAAAAAGCCACACCGAGTCGGCTCAGGCGCTGGAAACTCGACCGACTCGAGCGCGTGCGGCCGCAAAGCGTGTCGAGACGCAATTGCGGACCGGAATTTGGCCCAGAGAAGCACAGTACTCGGAACATGACCACATGGGTAGTTCTGGCAACCAGGTCTGGTCATTCCCTGGTCAGAAAAAGAGCTTGGCCAACAGGGCAAAGAGCGGGCGCTGCTGTACTTCATTAAAACATAATAGAAAGAACCCGACGAGACCTAGACTACGACTCGAGGGCACGTGACCGCCCAACCATACCAGACGACTGCGAAATTTGTAGGACAAATCGCATTAGTCGAAAAAAAAAACGCTCTAAAGACAGCAATGACATCAACCCTGTCACTATATCACTTTGACCCTTCATATCAATCCCGAAGGAAATCGGGTCTAGAGCTGGTCATGTGACAAAAAACGCGGGATAAGGCACAGAAAATTAAACATCAAGTGCAATTCGTGATCAATGATGACAAGAAAAAGTGCGGAAGACGAGGATGAAGGTGAATTTCCTGGGACCAAGATTGATCTAGATTAATAAGTGGGCGAGAATAGGAGCACAACTACACTACAAAATGACGTTCAGGCGAAAAACTCTAGAATTAAATATGAATTGTTGTCAAAAGTTGTCCGAGGGAATTGGCAGATGCGCTCGCAGAAGTCGGAGCATGCTAACTGGATGCACATATTGCGAGACTGACATTCTATGATGTACACGCTTGCATAGCACATAAATGAGGCAGAAACGAGTTTCTGAGAATCGGCGAAATCATAAAGAACTTGCAAAATCAGCCACGGCTTTCAACAAATGACTTGCGAAAACTGGCAGAAGGTCAGATCATTGCGGTCGTTCAGTTCTCATGAAATGGAGGAATTGACCGCTCAAAGGAGGTTGAGATCATTCTCAACGACAATGTCTCGAGAATCACCACCATCACAATTGCAATGCGCTCAGGGCGATTGCTGCGTCGGCGGCGGTGACGGCGAAGAACTCGAAGTTAGTCGTGCATATCAGGAGAATCGCTCGGGCGGGCTGACACTCGGATGCGTGGCCGCGGGACTATTGAGGAGGGATCTTCGGTGACGACGATCTCACCCTCGTTAGGGGGACGATTCGGTCGGCTTAACAGCGCACGGATTGTCTACTTTTTGACCCAAATACTCTGCTGGAGGGCGATTCACTTTTCGTCATGCGGAGGTCGGCCTCTAACAAAACGAGTACGTTACCTCATATCGCGAACGCTTTGGTGAGCCCGAAAAGTTCGTCAAAACATGGCGTGAAGAGTATGGAAATCATCTCATTGAGTCGCCTACTGCTATCCGACAATTTCAGGACCAGGTAGGCGAAAAACATAGGACAGAGACCGCGTAAGGCAACCGTGTCTCACGCGGTAGCAGCGGTCTCCTACTGTAGGATTTTGGCAGACCTAATGTCCCTGTAATAGTTTTACCTTCAACAGGATTTTTCCAGCAGGTCACCGGGAACCTATCGGTGGTTCATATGGATTCCCCGCGAAGTTGAACAGACTTGATCCCTGGAGGATATGTCCAATAATCCCTGCATGGATTCACCTCCATTTACCTAGTCCCTTACTACAGTTAAACGTGTTGAACGTTCTTCCAATACATTCTCAGACCCCATCTGGTGTAGCGTGCATGAACGCAACGGTGAGAGCCTGGGAGCGTAAGGCGGCATACAGAGTTTTTGCTGGGCAACGCGATGGCACATGTCAGTGCGACGCGAAAATCGCATCGCAAAGGAGTTCAGGTGTGAACGGTGCGCCAACGCTGGGCGACTACGCGCAACTGCGTACGTACGCGATTGTGCCTAAACAAGCAACGGCATTTTTTCGTAGCATTAAAAACAGTTTTTTCTGTGTTCGCTTAAGTGCATGTGGTTATAAAGACGTTTCCTTTATTGCATTCATTGTTAAAATTAGTCGTGTTATTGAGAAAATCCCCCATAAAAAAACAGCAACGACGTTCGCGCGACGTTCACTCGCGACGGGACCCGACGTTATAATTAGCCTACGTATCGATCAAGCGACGTCACGTCGCGTCGTTGCCAGGTGTGGGGGGAACCTTACTTGGAGCGATGTTATCGCAGTCAGAAGGGTGATCTAGCACTGGTCGCCGCGCGACAAACGAATCGAGGAGTAGCGGTGAGGACAGCCGTCGCGGCGTTTGCGTGGCAGCTGCTACGCGCGATGGCATCGCGCCCCCATCGCTTCCAAACCATAGTTTTTTGAGCGATTGCCTGCTGTTTAGCGTGGTTCGCGATTTCATCACATCGCAGCGCCCTGCACTGCGATGTGAGAACATCGCGGGAGCTTTTTTCTCATGTTTCGTAGTTTCCTCGGTTTATTTCAATCTTTAATCTTCGTTCTTTGTATTTCCTTTTTATTATATGTCTCATTATGCTCTGTTAACCCATTCATGACCGCACGCTACCACTACCGCTTCGGAGTGCACGTTTTTCGAAAATTTAATTCTCTGCCACTACGAAGAATTTCCAGCCTTTCTCACGTTCAATGTATTCTCTACGGAAGTCGTGGTCCGTTGGCAGTAGAGTGAGGATCGAATATTCGAGTTCGAATAAATATTCGAATTTTTCGAACGAATTTTTATTCGAACATTCGAATATTCGAAAAGTGTGAATATTCGAACATTATTCGAATTCGACTATTCGCAAAAGGTGAAAATTCGAACATTATTCGAATTCGACTATTCGCAAAAGAAAAAAATTCGAACATTATTCGAATTCGACTATTCGCAAAAGGTGAATATTCGAATATTATTCGAATACGACTATTTGGAAAAAGTGAATATTCGAATATTATTCGAATTCGACTATTCGGAAAAGGTGAATATTCGAATATTATTCAAATTCGACTATTCGGTAAAGGTGAATATTCGAACATTATTCAAATTCGATTATTCGCAGAGGTGAATATTCGAACGTTATTCGAATTTGAATACCCGAGCTGATTTAACAAAAAATATGAAAATCAGCTCTAATGTATAAAGGAATCGACATACCTTTCAAGACTGAATTCATTTTCTTCATTACTCCATTGTTCCATGTTTCCCAACGCAAGAGCTAAATTTTTTCCCCCACACCGTCTGATGAGGCTTCTAGGACGGTTCCAACAGGGGGAGCCACATGGCAATCAAACTTGGCCACGCCCATTTTTTCATGCCGCCGCGCAATGATAACACCAACCATAGCTTCATTAGGTGGAGCCATGTTGTACTCCACCAACCTTCACCCCTGGGCAGTGTAGTGGGGAACCTTCACCATTGGGAGAACCGGTGACAACCAATGAAACGCCCCGAAAAAGGATGAAAGTGACCCAACACTCATGCAAGTCATTTTCAAGATTGAGTGGGTGCCACTGCCGGTTTTTCGTCCATAACTTTTTTGTGCTCAGAGATAGACCTTTGGTGAGACGTTTTCGGTATTCACATACAATTCTGCATTGAAAACGCTTTCAGTTTTGAAAAAATAAGTTCTCCTTCTTCCGGCCGAATTCAGTTTATAAAGTGCATTTTTTTAGCCTGAAATTATTTGTTTTTCGTTCATAACTTTTTTGTGCTTGGAGAGACCTTTGGTGAAGCTTGTTTTCAAAATCTCGATGGAATTCTGCGTCAACTTGTGCTTCCAGTTTGTAGAAGGATTTTCTCGATCTTTCAGCCTAATCCATTTTACGAAGCACCGGTTTTTCGCCTATAACTCTTTAAACTTTGGAGATAGGGTTTTGGTGAGCGTTGTTCTTGAGATCTACGTAAAATTCTGAATCGAATGGCATATCGGGTTCCTAACTTTGCTTGCTTCATGAGCCAGCCGAGGTGGAGCCGACCCCCGTTGTTGGCTCCGGCAGAACTCTGCGTCTCTGACTTAAACCATAGAGGCGAGAGTACCCTATGGAAATACCTATGGAGCTCGGCTCCACCGACCTGGCTGGCTTATGTGGCAAGCAAAGTTAGGAACCCAATATATCATTCGACGCAGAATTTTACAGAGATTTCAGAAACAACTCTCACTAAACCCTATGACACCAAGCCGGGTTTTTCCTTCTCTTCCGAAATCGTTGCGGCGCGGAGAAATATGGGTGGCCAAGTGGCCGCGATAACAACCTTTCGGGGTGCTAAGCACAGATTTGAAATCCGTTTCCGGTGTTACGGAAGGTTGCGGCACAGTGCCGTGGTTTGTCGACGTTTTAGATTTGGCCGTGCTATCTCACCAGTCAGGCCACTTGTCCACTGCATGTGGTCACACCAATTTCTCCGCGCCGCAACGCTTCTGGCAGGAGAGGAAACCCCGAATAGGTGTTATAATTGCGCGGCGGCACGGAAAAATGGGCGAGCCCTAGTGGGATAGCAATTAGTACTCCCCGGCCGTGGAGAGCAAAATCCGAAGTTTTGTCACCCACGGTAGTAGCTAACGCGGGGGAGGTAGCGACTGTCGTGGGCGAGTAGCTGCTTCCTGCCCTGGTGATAAGCCCCTCTGAGCTTTTTGTTTTCAAAAATATGTTCACGCACCGGTGCAAGACCCGGCCGCACGCCAACACGCGACCCGGCCAGTGTACCGAGCACCAACTGGGGCCACCAGCGATTGAGCAGGGCCTTCAGCGTCCAGCGAAACCGCGAAATTGGGCAATTGAACAGAAGGCATTGCCTTCATCCGAGTCCTTGCTCAGAACCGCGTCGTATGCCTCCCTTGCAAACTAGCGTCTTCAGCGTCCAGCATCTTTTTGGGGGCACGCTTTGCCCGTGATGAGCACGCTCTCGTGTCAGGAGGGCAAGCACTCGCCTACATCGTTTCTCCGGGAAAGTAGGAAGATCGGAGTGTGCGTCAAGCTCCTTTTTATCTGAGAAGGTTTAGGGGTAGGTTCTCTAGGCAAATCTTCAGTCATATCGGAGACTTCAACGATATAATTACCCTATACTTACCGTGATCTTTCGAAGTACCGAAAGTGGACCTCTTATTCATGTTCAGCACCTCGAATAAGCTCCTTAGGCTAAGTTAAAGCTGAAAAGTTGATTTTGTAGCAATCTTTGCGTTGTAGCCCGTACAGGTTTGGAGATGAGTCGTGCCTTATTAATTTCATTTGTAGGTGGAAATAAAGCTTTAGAAGAAGAATTCAACTTATTATTGCCGCTCACTTCGTAGTTGCGCGATATTGCTATGGATGCTTAAATTATTCGTCACTCGAATATTCGACTTTCGAATATTCGTTCGTTCGAAATAAAAAATGAACGAATTTATTCGAAATTCGTTCGTTCGAAATAAAAAATGAACGAATTTGTTCGAAATTCGTTCGTTCGAAATAAAAAATGAACGAATTTATTCGAAATTCGTTCGTTCGAAATAAAAAATGAACGAATTTATTCGAAATTCGTTCGTTCGAAATAAAAAATGAACGAATTTGTTCGAAATTCGTTCGTTCGAAATAAAAAAATGAACGAATTTATTCGAAATTCGTTCGTTCGAAATAAAAAATGAACGAATTTATTCGAAATTCGTTCGTTCGAAATAAGAAATGAACGAATTTATTCGAAATTCGTTCGTTCGAAATAAAAAATGAACGAATTTATTCGAAATTCGTTCGTTCGAAATAAAAAATGAACGAATTTATTCGAAATTCGTTCGTTCGAAATAAAAAATGAACGAATTTATTCGAAATTCGTTCGTTCGGTCTTTTTTTAAAAAGTCCTCACTCTAATTGGCAGCTCCACTATAGCACAATCCTCAAATCTCTGTGAGAATAGCAGAGGCTAAAAAAATCGTTGCGAAATTATTTTCTCGAGCACATTATGAGTTCTTTTTTCTTTCAGTGCCATTTCTAAGCTCTCTTAGCACGAAACCTTAATTCGAATCACGATCTGTTCATCTGGAAACAAGCCACGACCATGACTACACCTACCATGACCTCGAAACATCGTTTTTCCTCAATTTGAGCGTTTCACCCAATCGAGATGCGCCCAAAGTCAGTGAATTACGTAAACCCCAAAGTCAGTGAATTATTAACGGACAACTCTGAAAAAAACAAAGATCTGTGAAAACGAAACTAAGCTCGAAAACTTCTAAAATCCTGCTCTTTCTGATTTGTGCATGTTTGGGTGAGGACGCAAAATGGCTTCGAAGTATGGTTTCCCTTTAGCGCGATGCGATGTGTTGGCGCGATGTACATCGCAGAGCAAACCACATCGCGCGCGATTTTCGTGGCGCGATGTAAGTAAGGTTCCCCCCTTAGGGTGGCTGTCATCACACCATAGCTCAGCCGGTTAGGCGTTGGATTACGAAGCAATTGAAAGATGGTTCGAATTCTGCGGGATCATTACTGCATTATGGCTGGTAGTAATGACATTTCTGTGTGTTCACCTTACCTGTTTTGAGTTTTAACAGTGTCTCTTGTTTTTTTAACCTCTTTTCTTATATCGCAGAGGTAACGTGATTTAAACGGAGAACGGTTCACATCAATGTTAAAAACTATAGAAGTTCCGAGGTTTCGACAATTGCTAGAATATCAAGAATACCCTTACCCTTCTCCCTCACATATGCCACAGAAAAACCGTCCTTAATTCGGAGAAACACTTTAGGGGACTTGTTTTGATATATGACGCTGGGAAAAAGTCGGACAAAATGAAACTTCGTGGACTTGTTCCTTGATCAATGACCAAAACTTCGTGGACTTGTTCCTTGATCAATGACCAATCTTTTTTCCAACAGAAATAATTATTTTAAAGGCAGTGTTCACGATGAAAAAAGTTTTCCGAAATTCCACTAGATTGGGTAGTGGAGGGACACTCTGTAACGTTAACGTCGAACGAAAGCATGAAAACGAGCCAGGAAGAGCCTCAAAAAGAGCCCGAAGGTGCAACTTTGAGCGCATTGAAAACCCCAAAAGCGCATCACACGCCCACCGACGTGAACAAATGAATGCTCGAGATCGTGAGATGAGCCATGATTTTCAATCATTAGCCCCGTTCTTCCCTTAATCCTCAGCTTCTCTCTTTACTAAGGTCAGCTCGCATAGATCGGCTGCAAAAAACGGAAGTTACAAGCCTCGGACAACTCGTCCACCATGTTTCCATAGCTCAATCTTTGAGGGACCATAACTCCCGTTCCCAGAAGGTCTTGTCCGATTTCAGAGACATTTTTGGAATCAGCATGCGGCCGTTTTCAAGATAGGCGGGGAAACAGAAAAACGATTTTCATCGTGAACACTGCCTTTAAACAGAAGTGGGTTTACGTAAACTACAAAATCCATTGAAGCAACCTAATACTTTAGCGCATGGCACGAATACTCAAGACTAGTGTTTCATGATCAATTCCAAAATTTGGAGTAGAACAGAACCACTCTTTTGAAAACGCATCTTACAAGAGTACTACTTTTATTCAGCGTGGCCATTCTTTATTAAATGTAGTTTTCTGGAGCCATTTTGGACGTAGAATCCGAGTATGCTCTTCGCAGCTTCTCTGAAAAAAAAAGAAACCACTCTGAAAAAAGGTACAGGCGTTTTTTCCAAGCCTCGCGACAAGGCAAGGGTACCCATCAAGAAATTTTTAGGTAGGTTATAGAAAAATTTTTCGGATTCGGCTCAAAACTTGTATGTAGGGGTAATCTAGGGTGCTGAGCACGAATTTAGAGATCGTTTGCCGAAATTCTGAGGTTTACTGTAGTTTACGGTAGTTGTCATGACATAGAGGGCCTAAACCTACCTTAATTCTATCAAAAAGGGGTCTTCAAAGCGAAAGAGGTTTGGTTCGAGTCAGAAACGTTCCAACAAAAAGGGAACAATAGGAAAGTGAAATGAAGAGAGTGTACAAAAAGTGAACAATATAATTTCAAGGCGATATTCTTGGTCGACTCTTCCAAACAGCGAAAACAAACCGTTGTGGTGTTCTACACGGAAGCACTTTGTGGTTCCGAAAATGGTTCTGACTACGCAAGAACCATTAAAATGTATATGCATGTAAACCTAATACTGTGCTTATATGGGTCAAATTCCGGTCCGCAATTGCGTCTCGACACGCTTTGCGGCCGGGCGCTTTCGAGTCGGAAGAGTTTCCAGCGACGCAGCTGCGGATCTGTTAACTCTAGGTGGGTTTAGAAACTGGAAACTAAACAAAATTGAAGAAAACTGTCTAAAAAAAAGCCATATCGTGTCGGCTTTGGAGCTGGAGACTCGATTGACTCGAGCGCGTGCGGCCCCAAAGCGTGTCGAGACGCAATTGCGGACTGGAATTTAACCTACATAAGCACAGTACTTACCATCAAAACAGAAGATGATTTCGAAAAAGACCTACACTGATGGTTAGCTTCAGATGTAAGGAGAAGCGAATTTATAGTTATAGAAGTACAGCATCAAACGAGAATATTCCCATAAAATCTCATGGAACCAATAGAAGCCGTTTTCTGGAAAACACTAAACTCTTCCTCGTAAAAACCACAACGGTTTGTTTTCGCTGTTTGGAAGAGTCGACCAAGAATATCGCCTTGAAATTATATTGTTCACTTTTTGTACACTCTCTTCATTCCACTTTCCTATTGTTCCTCTTTGTTGGAACGTTTCTGACTCGAACCAAACCTCTTTCGCTTGGAAGACCCTTTTTGATAGAATCGTTCACTTTTTATCGATATTACGCAGTAATATCCCATGTATGTAATTCATGCAAAACTAGCATACTTCATTACGCTTACTTATTTGCGGTGCATACATAGGCTGCTAATATACACCGACTTCTCGTCTTTGTGAAAGAGTTATAATTACAGAAATTTACATTAACCGCCTCTGGAGCACCTGAATAGTTCGATTCTTGATACATTATCGGCGATCCTTCTGCAACTGCAGTGAACGCAAATACTTTACTTACTGTCAATACCTGCGCGAAAGATTCATAAAGCCCAGCAGAAGTAAAGACGACGTCTCGAGGACGTCATCAGAAGCCAGAAGCACTTTTCACGACGTCCCGATGACGTCATCAGAAGCCAGAAGCACTTTTCACGACGTCCCGATGACGTCATCAGAAGCCAGAAGCACTTTTCACGACGTCCCGATGACGTCATCAGAAGCCAGAAGCACTTTTCACGACGTCCCGATGACGTCATCAGAAGCCAGAAGCACTTTTCACGACGTCCCGATGACGTCGTCAGAAGCCAAAGCACTTTTCACGACGTCCCGATGACGTCGTGGAAAGCCAGAAGCACTTTTCACGAGGTCCCGATGACGTCATCAGAAGCCAGAAGCACTTTTCACGACGTCCCGATGACGTCATCAGAAGCCAGAAGCACTTTTCACGACGTCCCGATGACGTCATCAGAAGCCAGAAGCACTTTTCACGACGTCCCGATGACGTCATCAGAAGCCAGAAGCACTTTTCACGACGTCCCGATGACGTCATCAGAAGCCAAAAGCACTTTTCACGACGTTCCGATGACGTCATCAGAAGCCAGAAGCACTTTTCACGACGTCCCGATGACGTCATCAGAAGCCAGAAGCACTTTTTCACGACGTCCCGATGACGTCATCAGAAGCCAGAAGCACTTTTCACGACGTCCCGATGACGTCATCAGAAGCCAGAACACTTTTCACGACGTCCGATGACGTCATCAAAGCCAGAAGCACTTTTCACGACGTCCCGATGACGTCATCAGAAGCCAGAAGCACTTTTCACGACGTCCCGATGACGTCATCAAAGCCAGAAGCACTTTTCACGACGTCCCGATGACGTCATCAGAAGCCAGAAGCACTTTTCACGACGTCCCGATGACGTCATCAGAAGCCAGAAGCACTTTTCACGACGTCCCGATGACGTCATCAGAAGCCAGAAGCACTTTTCACGACGTCCCGATGACGTCATCAGAAGCCAGAAGCACTTTCACGACGTCCCGATGACGTCATCAGAAGCCAGAAGCACTTTCCACGACGTCCCGATGACGTCATCAAAGCCAGAAGCACTTTTCACGACGTCGATGACGTCATCAGAAGCCAGAAGCACTTTTCACGACGTCCCGATGACGTCATCAGTAGCCAGAAGCACTTTTCACGACGTCCCGATGACGTCATCAGAAGCCAGAAGCACTTTTCACGACGTCCCGATGACGTCATCAGAAGCCAGAAGCACTTTTCACGACGTTCGATGACGTCATCAGAAGCCAGAAGCACTTTTCACGACGTCCCGATGACGTCACCAGAAGCCAGAAGCACTTTTCACGACGTCCCGATGACGTCATCAGAAGCCAGAAGCACTTTCCACGACGTCCCGATGACGTCATCAGAAGCCAGAAGCACTTTTCACGACGTCCCGATGACGTCATCAGAACCAGAAGCACTTTTCACGACGTCCCGATGACGTCATCAAAGCCAGAAGCACTTTTCACGACGTCCCGATGACGTCATCAGAAGCCAGAAGCACTCTTCACGACGTCCCGATGACGTCATCAGAAGCCAGAAGCACTTTTCACGACGTCCCGATGACGTCATCAAAGCCAGAAGCACTTTTCACGACGTCCCGATGACGTCATCAGAAGCCAGAAGCACTTTTCACGACGTCCCGATGACGTCATCAGAAGCCAGAAGCACTTTTCACGACGTCCCGATGACGTCATCAGAAGCCAGAAGCACTTTTCACGACGTCCCGATGACGTCATCAGAACCCAGAAGCACGTTCCACGACGTCCCAATGACGGCATCAGAAGCCAGAAGCACTTTTCACCACGTCCCGATGACGTCATCAAACCAGAAGCACTTTTCACGACGTCCCGATGACGTCATCAAAGCCAGAAGCACTTTTCACGACGTCCCGATGACGTCATCAGAAGCCAGAAGCACTTTTCACGACGTCCCGATGACGTCATCAGAAGCCAGAAGCACTTTTCTCGACGTCCCGATGACGTCATGAGAAGCCAGAAGCACTTTTCACGGCGTCCCGATGACGTCATGAGAAGCCAGAAGCACTTTTCACGGCGTCCCGATGACGTCATCAGAAGCCAGGAGCACTTTTCACGACGCCCGATGACGTCATCAGAAGCCAGAAGCACTTTTCACGGCGTCCCGATGACGTCATCAGAAGCCAAAGCACTTTTCACGACGTCCCGATGACGTCATCAGAAGCCAGAAGCACTTTTCACGACGTCCCGATGACGTCATCAGAAGCCAGAAGCACTTTCGACGTCCCGATGACGTCATCAAAGCCAGAAGCACTTTTCACGACGTCCCGATGACGTCATCAGAAGCCAGAAGCACTTTTCACGACGTCCCGATGACGTCATCAGAAGCCAGAAGCACTTTTTCACGACGTCCCGATGACGTCATCAGAAGCCAGAAGCACTTTTCACGACGTCGATGACGTCATCAGCCAGAAGCACTTTTCACGACGTCCCGATGACGTCATCGAAAGCCATAAGCACTTTTCACGACGTCCCGATGACGTCATCAGAAGCCAGAAGCACTTTTCACGACGTCCCGATGACGTCATCAGAAGCCAGAAGCACTTTTCACGACGTCCCGATGACGTCATCAGAAGCCAGAAGCACTTTTCACGACGTCCCGATGACGTCATCAGAAGCCAGAAGCACTTTTCACGACGTCCCGATGACGTCATCAGAAGCCAGAAGCACTTTCACCAGCCTGCGTCCCCCCTACCAACTTGCTTGCCTGAAATTGACCGCCTGTGATCATTGGCAGTGGGTACTAGCAGTGAGGAATGAAAAGCGTGACGGCCTACGGCCTACGGCCTACGGCTCACGGCCTACGGCGCACACCATGAATTTTTCCTAAGCTTTCGGGCTCACAACTTTGTTATTTGTGAACCGATTCGGCCCAAATTTTGACAGCTGGTGTCTTTTGGACCCCTTCACTTATATCCAGAAGGAAATCTGCAGACAATTTGTTTTAATGGTTTTATAAACTACTTTATAAAATTAGAAGTGATCACAAGGCCTAGGCAAAACCAAACCTCTCCAGCCGCTTCGCGGCTGGAGCGATAATTTGAAAATTGACAAGTGAACATCAAATTCGTATTCAGCACCCCGAATAACCCCCGTTCAGAAATTTTGAGTCAAATCTGAGACTTTGACACAACTACCGCATACCCACCGTAATCTACCGTAATCTGTCGAAAATCGATAAACTGACCTCAGATTCGTTATGAGCACTTTGAATAATCCCCGAAAGCAAAGCCATTTTTGAGGGTTCAGAGGTCGAAATTTTTTCGCCCAAACTCCGCCCCAGGGGGCAATTTGGGGCACTGAACACGAATCTGGGGTCCGTTTCCTGTTTCTTAGAGGATTTCGTCAGGCTATGGTGCATTAAATGGCATTTTACCTACGGCCACCCATTGTTTTGGTGGTTTTTGATCTACCCGTGAGGACTGAGTAAAATTTCGAAATCTTAAATTGTTTCTTTTTACGCCCTCTACAACCCTCAAAAGACCATTTTTCTAAACTCCATTTTTTGCTCGAAGTGGTGCCTTGTCAGAGGAAGAAATAAATGCAAATTTACCTAATAAAACACTTGAAAAATGAAAGCAAGCACTTCAGTCAATGTTTTTGACTAGATGTGTACATAAATCCAAAGGTTCATTGATTGAAATTCAGTTTCAAGCCAGCTGGTGTTCTTGATATTAGAGATCATCGATGCCGATGATGTGGGGTAGACTCGTCCAACATCAAAAGAAAAGAAAGTTCAGGCTTCGAATTTGCCCCGAAACAGCGTTTTTTTCGCGATTTTTTCTTATAGGTCCTACTACTTGGAACCCAGAAAAGGTTTTAGAGAAAAAAAGAAGACGAGCATATTTGAGCGCGACCACTGCTTTCAAAGGCATCGTACGCGCTGAAAACCACTCACCGTTTTTCCGGTTCGAATGATTTTCTGGGCCCACCTAAGAACATAGGGGAGAGTTTGTTCGGTTAACAACGCTTTATAGTGAAGATAGATTAGGTGGAATGTCTCAAATTCCGTCAAAAGAGGCCGGCCCTCCGTCAGTCATCTGGCACAATTTGCTGTCAGCGCTCGTGTAAATAATTGATCAGCAATTGATACAGTACAGCTGAGGGGAAGTTGATGGAATATACTGTACGATTACGTGAAGAATGACTTTACTACACATATCAGTTAACCTTTCCTTATCCACAAATCACTAGAAAGAAAGATGAACTTCAATTGATCGTGAGATCGTTGGTCAAAACAGCGATCTCTCACGATCGACTCTTCCTTTATCGAAAGTCGATTGAGAGATTTTCGGTCTGGAAAAGGAGTTTTCAGTGATTTTTTCGCGGGTATTTCAACGCAGCTGTTATATAGGGTACTAGAGCTTTCATTTTATGTGGAAAACTCAAAAACAAATTCCATCGCGAACCATGCCTTTAAGTATCACCCCACCACTTAAGTATCACAGGAAGTGTTTGTTGTGACAATGAAATCTTTTACGGACCCGTCCTTTGCAATTCTCTACTCTCTATTGCTCCGTTCTTCCCTTAGGGGCCCTAACTAATCCTGCTTTGCATAAAATATTCTTATTGTCCGATTGACCCAATTTTCCACCGGTGATAACCACCATGAACATGTTCATCCAATCGGACAACTAGTCCATGTTATAGAATAATGTCACTGAAATACGACGTTTTAATGCGTTTCTCGCCGTTTCTTCGTAATTTTGGTATCACTCGGAGGCCAACGCATTGTTTTATGCGCAAAACTCAGGGACGAAGATCTTCGTTACTCAGGTAAAACTAGTTGTCGAGAATCGGACGAAAAGCTGTCCTGCAGGCGTACGAATGCAGGACAACTTTCGCAGACATTAGAGAATTCTGGACAACTCCTTGCCCGATTCTCGACAGCCAACCCACAATTATACACATGCTCTACTGTACGCACTTATCTAAAATTCTGGCTCCTGCCCAACCGTTGAATACAACGGTCGATCCAAATTCGGGCTCCTGCCCAACCGCTGATTACAACGGTCGGTGAAGTCTACGGAGATGGTTCCACTCAACTCTTTGAGGCGAATATAAAATAGTCTCGTGTCATCTACGTTTGGGAGAGGCAAACTGTGCATCGTATATGCTGCAGGTCTACAAAATCGTTCAACATGTGCCGCTATTGGCCTTTCCCAGGACCAGTGTGCTTTCAGTGTAGTGGTCTTCGGAATTACTCGAAGACAGTGAAAGTTTGAATAGAGAGTTTATCGACCACGCTAAACTCAACTATCCTACTCTCGTGGCTTCTAGTTTCCAAAATTGCCGACTTACGGCGGGACCACACCTGAGAAAGGTGTGAGCCTGTATACAGTAGTGGTGTTCAGCCTCCATCTCAGGCGGTGGAAGTTTGCATGTAAGGTGAAAAGACCCCGATAGACTCAACTATCCTACTCTCGTGACCCATACTTTGCGAAATGTGGACTTCCGGTGGGTCCACATATTGTACATCAATATAATGCTAGACAACCATTGCAAGGTTTAGAATTGCAAATTCCCGTCAGAATTGAATGATTCGAAACTTATTCGAATTAACTATCTTATTTTCAAACTTTGTTCTGATACTTCTTGGGTAACTTCTTGAACAATATATTTTAAATCTGACTGCTGCAACTACCGATCATCAAAAAAGATCAGTACTGGAAAGCTCGAAAACTTTCAAAATTCACTAACTTGGAAATCTCATGTTTTGGAACGCTCGCTATTTTGAGAATATGAAAATTAAAAACGAGTTCGATATTCAAGAAATCGGTGAAATACATTAAAATTGATAACCAGCTAGAAGAATGGAGAAAAAATAAAAAAACGCAGAGGACCCACTCGAAAAGAAAAGGTCAAAAACAGCAGCCGCAACATCTGAAGAATGTGGTGTAAAGAGGGTTCTGAAGTGATGTCCTGAATTCGTGGGAAATTTTCGACATATTCGAAACAATTTCTCAATTTCGTAAGGAGTTGTCGAGAAATCTGTCCGAATTCTTGGCAAACAATCGTTCCCCCGAATTCTCGGCAAATTTCTCTGGAATTCTGAACAAACCGTTCGCAATTCTCAACAAATACTACGAATCTCGGAATTCTCGGCAACCTCTATCAAATTTCTGGACAACTTCTCGATTGTCGACCGATTCTCGACAACTATTCGTCCGATTCTGGAAAAGTAGTTTTACCTGAGTAACACTGTCTTTAAAGTTCTCCCATCTGAATTTTGAAAAAAATTCATCCTCTTCAGCGCTACTATTGGTTCCAAACATATCAAGGAAGTCCGGAAAACTTCACGAGGAGACCCGTTTTTGGACACAGTAGTGTCATCATGCGATAGCGTGTGAAGTTGTTGGCGAAAGACGCTTTTGTTGCTAACTGTGCCCTTTTCGCCCCCTTTTTCCCTACGTTAGCAGTGGTAATGTATCTTGTGGAAAAATAACTTCTTTCGACATTTTTCAAGATATGAATTTGGAATGAATCTAAGGAACTTAGCACCTAATAAGTATCTCACTTCGATGTAAAGGAAAAAGGGTGATATTCGCATATAGGTATTCTCTGGTTCGGAGCCAAATTCACTCTGTTCCTTCGCGCGCTTGTGCGGAGCGAGGATAGAGACTGCGAGAGAGTGTGGGGAGAAGGAGACGCAGCATACGCGCGCAGACGCACGCGATGAACGGAAGTGAACTTCACTCCGAAACAGGAGATAAGTTGAGTATTAACGGTGTCAAAGTCCTGACAGTATATGTATTGAGAAGATTCTATAGCGAATTATTTTGTAAGAAGAATTTTCGAAAACGTGCCCCGGTCTGTTTCATCTTCGAGTTTCAGAAAGTTTCTGGGGAAAATCATTCTTTCGCTAGGTAATACAATCTTTCAAAAATAAATTTTAATGACAAAGAATGGTGTAAGATTTTTATGGCCATGTTTCGAGGAAATATCCCTAATTTGAATCAATACCCTGAAATCAAGAATAAGTTACTTATTCAAAGAGTGTGCTCTGAAAACTCAAACTTGATTGTGTGTAAGACAATGTTTGTGATGCCTTATAATATAGTAAAGCTTCGTCAAGTTTTGCTCGGCACCGGCCGAAATATACTCCGAAACAGAATCTACAAAAAGGCAATGTCAATAGATTCCTGCACGCTTCTGTTTATGTAATAGTTGAAAATCGCCAATTTTTTAGGCTATGAGAACAACACGCTGCGATGTCGGGAACAAGTGAATCTCACTTTCAACTTGTTTCTCTCCAGAGTAGCAGAACAGGCCATTCGTGCTGGATTCCAGGTAAGATTCTTTTTGACATTGTTAATTTTTTATACTTTTTGTTCACTGATAGGTAGAAGTTCAGTTAATAATCAGTAGAAGTTGTTCTTCGAATTCGAAATGAAAATGAAATCTATTTAGAGGGAGTAAATCGTAAGCGTTCCTAAAGTTCAATACGTCATACATAACTTGCTTGCATTATGATCCATCAGCACCAGGGCTTAGCGGAATTATTTTTGTGAATTTCAGAAGACAATCTCAATTTCGGTTATTTGGAAACGCCAAAAACCATAGGAAATCGTAAAATCGTTCGGCGAAGTTCTTAAACTCCCCCGGTGACTGTGCCTACCAAAAAACTTGGACATACCCTACTGAATAATGTAAATACCCAGGCTTTCCGCAAAGTGAGCACGGACTTCGAATTCAAATTCAGCGCCCGAAAAAACCTCCTAGTGATTTGGCAACGAAAAATGTTGAAAAATCTAATCTCGTGGATAGTTCCGATTTTTCCCCCTTTCCAGATTTTTTTTGGAAGATGGGAATCCGAAGTTCAAAAACCATCAGGAATCGGAAATCCGCTCATCTCTGAGTTTCATGTTTCGCGTCCCGAAACCAGTTGTTTTGCACGTTTCTGGCCTTCCGCCGTCCGCATCGCGGTGCGCATTTTGAAAAGCGCAAAAAGCTACGGAACGCGGAAACATCGGGTCAATTTGTGGAGGGCAAAGCAATCAATAATATGGAAAAAATTTAGCTTATTGCGTTTTGCAAACCTCATTTTCGTCTAATTTCGGGCGTTTCGCACCTGATTCCCGAATTCCGAATAAACATTTTGTGCCGAAACCTGAAAACCGATCCCCAAATTTTCGCATTTTTGATCTGGTCCTCCCTGATCCGGATTGACGAGAAAAATTCTCTAAATGTTTCAAAATGAGTGGAACTATTTATGCTCCTTTTCATAATCATAGACCCACCTAGTGGATTTGGCTCATAGCCGAGTGATACAGATTTCTATCGGACCTTTTTAAATGACAAACCTATGAATCAGGCGAATTATTCCGAGGTTCACGACAACGGAAGTGTTCTGGATAGCTGAGGAAGCGGTAGAGGCAGACTGGAAGGGGGATCTGTCGTTTCTGGTCGAATTTCACCATGGTCATCAACGGGGTGCAGGTCTCAGTCATCATTACAACGACGTGAGGGACTGTTAGGGTTCGAAGACCTTGTAAGGAGTGGAGTGATGCTAGGGTCAACACCTCTGCAGTCATAGTCATACAAATGAATGCAGGTATGGAGCTTCTGGAAGGATGGATCCTGACATTGGGATTGGCGGACCGCCGGCATTTGCTTGGCGAGCAAAAACCATTCCCGGTGTCGGACAGCCATTAGCCGGCGGTCCGCCAGGACGTTGGCCGACCGTTGGCAGTCTTTTGGCTAATACCTGGCAGCCCGCTGTTGGGAAATCGTTCGCCAGCGGTCCGCCAGTCTTTTGGGAGACCGACGGGTCGAGATGGGTCCCTTACCGCAGATGGTTGCGTAGGACACCGCATGAGGTAAGGGATCCACCCCACCTCCCCCCCCCCTAGCCGTGGAGACTTGCCCCTCAGCTGCCAAAAGTATGCTAGCCTCTGTAGAGTGACTTCAGGTCACCTTCCAGGGCCGGCATCAAAGTGCCGAGTGAACACTCAATGGACTGAATCGCCTTATATACCGGCTCGGCTTATCAGTGGAATCACAGATCAAACTATGACATGTTAAAACGTGATCTCTCGAGTCTTTCGACGACTGAGCGCCAAGCGAAGGCCAACGGGGGGTTAAGCGCCAGCCGAGTGCCGATTGGTGGATAACTGCGTTTTCATGCAGTCGGTAATTTCGAGGTGTGATCGCCCGTGCCAGCTAAATGCGAGTTATCGCGCAGCTTTCAGGCAGCTGGCACTTTTTCGCCAGCGGTCCGCCGGTAGCTCTAATTGAGATGCCAAGGATGAGCCAGCTGTCGGCCTCGTAATTGTCAATTGCCAGCTGAATGCCAGTTATCACCCAGCTGTTAGGCAACTGGCACATATTCGCCAGCCGTCCGTCGCTGGCATTAAATGACATGCCGAGTGTATGCCAATTGTTGGCCTCGTGATTGCCATTGGCCAGCTTATTGCCAACTGTCCCCCAGCTGTTGAGCAGCTGGCGAATTTTCGCCAGCGGTCCGCTGCTCCCAATGTCTGAGTCATTCTCGTCAAGGCTCTTTAAATTTCTAAGTTTTCACTTCAATTTTGTTATATCTTCCCAACCGTTGGTGCTGTTTTCCTACATTCTAGTCCAGGCAGATCCTGCACTGCTGACCCCTGGAGAAGGATGGTGTAAGAATGAAGACACACCGCTATCCACTTCTTTTATACCCTTACACTTCATCAATTGGTTATCAACAATTTTGTTTACGAGAGCCATCCTTCTCGAAGCTCCATCCCTACATTCATACAAAGGGGTCCAGACGATTTTCCTTTGTGACAAGCTCGCTAGAGATTGGTACAAGGTTTGTTATTGAGTTGACGACTGGACTTTTGGAGGACCGCAGGTTCCTCTCGTGGTCTTCTCCAAAAAGTTTAAAGCCAGTATCGGTAAACGACGTTGTAATCGACTGTAATAGTAATTGCTCAACAGAAGATAAAAAAGGTGTACCTTGCACCAGTATTTTATAAACTTGTCACGAATGAGCTGGAGTCTCAAGTGATTGGAGCTGACTAACTGTATTTCGGGATCACTCACTTATGAGCCGGGCTCACCAAATGCGTACAGGCTATAAAACGGCGAAATTCACATGGTTCCTACACGTGCTAGCGCGGAGCGGAGGTTAGAGACAGTGAGAGAGCGGAGGGCATACGGAGGCTGAGGCGTCGCTCGCGCCGCTTGCGCCTCGAATGATGTGAATTACGACGTTTTATAGAGGGTAGAGTGCGTATGTATTCATTTAGGTCGCCTTATAATTATGAAGAGGGATCTATTTAGTTTTGATTGTTTCTAACCTATTGGTAATTTCCTTGGTAAATCGGAATATGTGCACGAGGGTTCTCTGAGAAATTTTGCCGCGTCAGTCCCGGGAAGGTACCGCGAGCCTCGACTGTGCCGTGATAGTTCCGCGATAGTACCGCAGCAGCTCCGCGATAGTGCCGCTTCGGTATCTGTAGGCTCCGAAGCGGCACTTTCGCGGAGCCGCAGCAGCATTTTTTCTCAGAGTTTCCCACCGAATAGAACGGGAATGGTGGCTGTCCGAAATTTTCATATAGAATCAGGATTATTCATGGTGGCCCGATAATTATGAGAGGCACTGTATAGCACACAAGACCAATGCACTGTTCTCTGTGTGGAACTGGCGAATGGAAACCTTCCCGACAGCAGAGAGCCCTTGACGGGTTGCTTTGTTTATTTTTTGAATGGAGCCTCGTTTCTTCAGAGCATGAACTGTTTTTAATCAATATGTAGACAAGCACAGTCTCTTAGCAAAATTTAGTTTAGTGAATGGATGGGGATTGGAGGTAGATCGTCGCGCGCGATCAAACCCGCTTTGGCCGGCGCTGTCGCGCACGCCGCACGGCCAGCTGCAAATGGTAGCCCATCGTTCGTCGTTAGACTAAATCTGACGAGGAGACCAAACGTATTCTTTCACAGTTGTCCTCGGTGGCAGAATTCGTTCAAGATGAAATGAAAATTGTGGTGAAAAATAGTTTTCCAGTATTTTCTAACAAAATGAGCTTAAAGGCAGTGTTCACGATGATTTTCGTCCCCGAGTTTTTCACATAAAACAATGCGTTGGCCCCCAAGTATTACCAAAATCACGAAGAAACGGCGAGAAACGCATTAAAACGTCGTATTTCAGTGACATTATTTCGAAGCGTGGACTAGTTGTCCGATTGGATTTTCATGTTCACGGTGGTTTTCACCGGTGAAAAATGGATCTAATCAAAAATGCAAGAATATTTCAGGCAAAACAGGATTAGTTAGGGCCCTAAGGAAAGAACGGAGCAACAGAGAGTAGAGAATTGCAAAGAACGGGTCCACAAAGGATTTCATTGTCACAACAAACAGTTCCTGTGATACTTAAGAGGCGGGGTGATACTTAAGGATCTCGAGCACTTCTGGTGCGTTTTGCTCAGTTTCAACGTCATTTTTGTTCTACCCGGGGTCCACTTAATCAATATAGCGAATGATCTCAAAATTGAAGATTATCGTGAACACTGCCTTTAATTTGAGACCCGTCATTCGCGAATTTTCATTTCTCTGGGAGCTGGTGTTTGATGTGATGTTTTGATCGGGTGTTATCGGCAGGGGGCGGCTTGTGACTCTTTAAATTGACTGACGACAACTACATATTACTGCCTTGCTAGCCGTTCTTTGCCCAGTCATTCGCTATTATTGACGAGAAAAACAGTGGGAGGCTCTCGGATGTCTAGCTGCAGACAGCATTTTCGACTAATTTAGGAAGTTTTCGGCCACCAAAAACAACCCTATCCGCGCAATAAAAGATGCATCGAAACTGGTTCTAGGATAAGCTAGGGGCTCAAAATCGCTTGAATGTCTGATATAGTTTTTGAGTGGAGTGATGTTGTTTGAATTCAAGAGCGAGCAACAAATTCACTATTAGTTGCTCATTCTAACTTGAAGCCTATCTCACTCACTCAGAATTTTCGAATCAAGTTACTTGCGAGATTTCCGGGCAAAATCAAATTACTTGTGGCTTATCTGGGTCTTTTTTTTGAGTTACTTCGAGGTTGAGAATCGCAAGTAGCTTACATGGGCGTGACCATGTTACTTGTGACTTTTGAGTCTCGCAAGTAACTCGAATTGGCCCATCAATCCTCGCAAGTAGATTGTCACGTCGTTACTTGCTTAAAGGCAGTGTCTACGATAAAAATCTTTTCTCCGCTTTTCCACCTATCTTGAAAACAGTCCCATGCTGATTCTAATGATGTCTCTAGAATCGTTCAAGACCTTCTGGGAACGGAGTCATGGTCCCTCAAAAATTGAGCTAGGGAAGCGTGGTGGACAAGTTGTCCGAGGCTTGTAACTTCCGTCTTTTGCAGCCAATGTATGCGAGCTGACCTGAGTAAAGAGAGAAGTTGAGAATGAAGGGAAGAACGGGGCCATTGTTCGGAAACCATCGCTCTTCTCACGATCTCGAGTTTTCATTTGTTCGGGCATTGCGCTTTTGGGGTTTGCGTTGCGCTCAAAGTGGCAACTTCGGACTGTTTTGGGGATCTTCCTGGCTCATTTTCATGCCTTCTTTCGAGGTCAGCTTTACAGTGTGCCCCTCCACAACCCATTCCTAGTGCAAACTGAAACACATTTTTTTAAAAATCGTGAACACTGCCTTTAACACGTTCACAGATATAAGACGCCTCATCTCACTCGAGTCCTCATTCGGCATTCTGATGCCGGCCCTGGAAGGCTACTTCGAGTCGCTCTCCGGAGGCCAGAATATTTTGGACCGCTGGGGGGATAGGGGTATCCTTCCGGCTGGGGGGGGGGGCGGTTTTCGCCTCGGTCCTCGGCGAGGGTCGTTTGTCACCGCAGAACTTGACGAAGATTACGCCCCTGTCGTGAACCTAGGCGCAGCTGTCTCTGCCGTGGAGCGCATTAATCACGCACCCGGGGTGCCGTACCGATGTCACCTGCTTCTTAGGAATTAGTGAAATGTTACTTCTGGGTGAGTTACCTGTATGCTAGAAGTAGGTTACTTGTGACATAAAAGTAAGTTATTTACAACATTAAGTATGCTACTTGTGACATATGTAGAAGTAAATTGCATGAAGACTTCACGTAACTTACTCAAAAGTAACATTCTACTTGATTCAAAATGGGGGGAGCAAGCAGTGGAACGTTCGGTCATAACAAAAGATAGCAGTGATAAGGTGATTTGGACATGATAAGCCTCAGGAGTCTTACTTCTAGCGGCTCATAATGAGGGAGAAAGACGATAGGTCGAAGTACTCTCCTGTTGTCTCAAGGAAGTTCGCAGGTACATAGGTATGCTTCAAGTCTTGAACTTACCTATGCAGTTGCTTAAAGGCAGTGGTCGCGCTCAAATATGCTCGTCTTCTTTTCCTCTCTAAACCCTTTTCTGGGTATAGAGTAGTAGAACCTATAAGAAGAAATCGCGAAAAAAAAACGCTGTTCTGGGCCAAATTTGAAGCCTGAACTTTCTTGTCTTTTGATGGTGGACGAGCATACCCGACATCATCGGCATCGATGATCTCTAATATCAAGAACATCAGCTGGCTTGAAATTGGATTTCAATCAATGAACTTTTGGATTTACGTACACATCTAGTCAAAAACATTGGTTTGAGTGCTTGCTTTCATTGTTCAACTGTTTTTATTGGGTTAATTTGCATTTATTTCTTCCTCTGAGTGTCGATGTATTTTGGCTGCTTGTCGTGAGACTGTGATTTTTCTGTGCACGTGTGCACGAACTGGAAATTTAGGGTCTTAATAACTCTAATTCTAGCCCGTTTTTCACCGCGCTACCTTCATGGTTTTTAAGCTGTTTTATATCTAAGCTGATTTTTGTAGTTTTTTCGATAACGTTTTTTATCGTGACTACTGCCTTTAAAGGCAGTGTTCACGATGAATATTACACTTGAGTTCGACCCAAAAATGGGGTTGCTTGGTCGTGAGGTGACTGATAGTGAAGAGACAAGGAAGAAAAACGTTCATAATAAGCTGAAATAACGGTTTCTAACGTTCAGGGCGTGGACGAGCTGATGGGCCCTGCTTATTTCCGCAAGCGCGCGCTAATCGCGAATTATGCGCGAATCAATCAGGCTGGACGCGGCAGAGTTGCTTGGCAATTTGTCATCGAAAACGTGCGCGGCGCCACAAGCTCGTCTGATTGGGGCGCACCGGGATGAGAAGGCGTACTGGGATAACTTTCAAAGCCGTTTTTATCGATTTTTGTCCCGTTTTCGCTGCCTTCTTCGACCCTGTCCTCTCCAGCATCTACCAGCTAAGTGTTTCATACTGGAACTTCGAGAGCGAGACGTTTATGAGCGTGTATGCTGCCTTTAAGTACCTACACTGAACTTGAAGAGGCAGGACACCCTCAGACTTGAAATTTGAGATTGCCTTACCTCTTCTGATTAACATCTGTCATATGAAAATCTCAATTTCGTTGAACAGCTGAGATACAAATATGGAAGGGAGCCGTTCTGACACGCCATACAAAAAAGCGATTTAGCCACACCCCTTGGACGAGCGTAAAAGGTCGATAGGGGCGTGACGAGCAACGGATTTCAATAGAAATCTGTGATTTTCTCCTTCGCCCTGGAACCCAAATTCGCCCACAATTTTTTCGTCCTCTATTTCAGGCGATTTCTCAAGGCGGTTCTCGAGATTTCTCCGGACTTCGTTCGCAGGGGTTTTAAGATATTCCGGCAGCAGAATGTGATCGACGCTAATTTCTCTCCAACTTGACTTCGAAAATTGAAAATTCGATTCTTGGATGTACTTGGCCTTTACTAGAATTTAATTCGTCTTCTCACTTCAAAAGAAAATAGAAAAATTGAAATCGAATTGAAAGAAATTCCAAAACAATTCTGAAGGAGTTTCAAAAGACATGAAATGCGTGTATCATGTAGTGCAACATCAGCATGGATCCTGAAGAGACTTTGCGTTCCCTATTGGAGGTTGGGGCAAACATGGTGCACCTTTGTTATAGCATATATGGCATTGAGTTTACGCCAACCTTAATCAGTGAACGCGAAGTCTCTTCCGGATCCATGCCAACGTTACATATCAGTATATGGCTTCCATTATAAGAGTGATAGAAATGATTGCAGGACAAGACTAGGATGCTATGTGGGGACATGCTCTTCTCCGGCCATACGTTGAGCATGGTCAGTTCTTTATTTGTAATAGTTTTTTTTCACTAACTGCCGACTTGAAGTTATATTGTGCCTGCGATTGAAAAGGTTTCCGGCGAATGTATGAAAGTCGATTCGGTTTAAAGGCTCCTTAGAATTCTAGAGGATAAGCTCATTGTCGTTCTTTCTGCAACTTAATTTTCACCCTTTCTTTTGTTACAGCATTGTGGCCGCTGGAGCTGGCGAAAAAAAAATACTGAAGTTCGAGTCACAAATCATTTGTCAGCAAAGACTGTATATTCTCACTACAACATGTCACGAGCACTCCAGTTGCGATTTCATTATGTTCTAACATAGGATCCTTTTGCATCCTAACCAGGTTCTCGTTGTCTGATCCCATTTTTAGGGTGGGAATTTTCCTAAGCTGTCAAGACGATGTACAATATGGGCACCTGTGGGTGGTGAATGTTGATTGATGTGGATCACTCGGTTTGGAAATCGCACTCGTCACACGTAATCGTGCAGTACCGATCAATCTTATCGATTGATCGCAGAATATCAGTCTTCTTTGTGCTGCCCCGGCGAGCGGTCGTCCTTCTCTGCGCTGCCGGGAGATCCTACCAACAGCTGCCGATCTCACATCACCACGTGAGTCACAGAAGATCTTCGTAAGAAGACGCCGACCCAATCCGATGTTGGCTGCCGTGGGTTGTACGACAATGACTTCAGCGGATTACTTGTGTTTCTGCACCATCAACGTAAGGTCAATTTCCAGTGCGGCACGCCTCGCAGATTTCGAAGCTTCTGTGGAAGACATAAAAGTCGACGTCATCGGCCTATCAGAAACAAGAATCTGCGGGAAAGGACGTCTGGATTTGCAGAGTGGATATTCGCTTTATTAATGCAGTAACCCTGTAAGAAGAAACTGTGGAGTGGGTTTCTACGGTCCTACCTCTCTAAATCGACAGTGCAAGTGCTTCTTCCATTCAGAACGAATAATCGAATTAATTGTGGCGATGAGCCCAAGGAGAAGCCTACGTATCATTCAAGTTCATGCTACTCATTCAAGCTATGAGGTGAGCACCAAGAGTACGAGAATTTTCTTGATACCTTGGCGAAGATTATCGACAAACGACGAAGCTCTCATCTAACAGTGATGGGAGATTGTAATGCAACGCCAGGTCGACGGCAGCCCCAAGAACGGCATATTGGTGTAAACGCTGCAGAACATGAAACCATCGTGGAAGAATGCTCGCGGAATTCTGCGAAGAACGATGACTTTTCCCTGCAAACTCATTTTTTCATAAAAGAAAAAATCTACGTTGGACATGGAACAACAGCTCATTTGGACTCAAGAACAAGATTGACTACATACTATGTAGTACGAAACATGCGTCATATAATTGATGTTGGAGTGCTGAGTTCCGTCAACGTCGGCAGTGATCACCGTCTTCTACGATGCACCTACCGCTTCCAGCAAACCAGCCGAAATGTACGACCGTGTCGAGGAACTCGTGTTGTTGATAAGTCACTTCTCCGTATGCGTGCTGAGATTTTGCTTGATACCATGCCTCTTACTGGCGATGTAAACAGAGACTACGCGAATCTGGCATGTATCATTAACACGGCAGCTAATCAAGCCACATCCTTTGAACCTTTGACCCCTCGAGTTTCCCAAAGCACACGACAACTGTTTGCAGTACGACACCAACTTCGGTACGGAGGAGGATCAGTTAGGTGAGCAGTGTAATACGCTGAAGTATGCAAGCTTGTGCGAAGATCGCTCAAGGAAGATTTACGTATACGCCACATTGCCATTCTTCGTAAAGCCGCTCAATCTTCCCGCTTCCGTGCTGGACGAGAGTTTCTTTGCTACGCACGTCGATCTTTGACCGTACTACGACTAAATCTCTATCCCACCTTCCCACCAAGTCCCACCTCCTCCCGTGACCCACTATCAGAAACCGTGGAAGCAGTCAAGTCGTTCTACGGCAGCCTCTACCATTCTTCCCATGGCCCACAATCTCCCCCTACTGGTCAAATCACTATCCACCTCCTTCCCAATGAAGTTGAAGAAGTGCTGAAACTCAGCAGAGCTCGTTCTGCCCCTGGCTCTGACCGAGTCCAATCATTCGCCCTACGCCCTCTCTCGGACATCTATGCGAACCCGTTAAGCCAGTTACTCAATTATATTATTGCTACAAAAGTTGTTCCGAAACAGCTAGCATTCGCCGACACCATTCTACTGTACAAAAAAGGAGATCCCAATGACATCTCGAACTACAGACCGATCTCCACTGTCTACAAGGTGATGACGAAGGTTATCACTCGACGGTTGGAGAAGATAGTAGAAGAACGTTCCATACTTCCTGCACAACAAGCCGGATTCCGTAAGAATTTCTCCACTATAGATCATATTCACACGTTAAATCTAATTCTAAAGAAATCCTATGAATTCAACATTAATGTCTGCATAATCTTCATTGATTTCAAGAAAGCCTTCGACAGTGTGGAGCCACCTACTGTATGGGAATCCCTGAGAATGTTTGGAATCAACGACGATCTTATCAAACTCAACTGTTATACGCTAATGGAAGTGTAGCTGTCAGAATTGGAGAACGTTTGGCGGAACTCAACATTCAAAACGGTGTTAGACAAGGTGATTCACTCTCTCCATTCCTTTTTGTGCTTACACTTCAGTATGCGCTTAACAATGTCGTCTGGCATGGTGAAGGAGTTCGATTGAAAGAAAAGCTTCTACCCTACCTCGCTTACGCCGACGACATTGCTTTGATTGCTCACGACCCTGCCGAATTGCAATCAATGGTTGAAGCAATAGTATGTGAGTGTGCTCGAATCGGACTCTCGGTGAATGTAGAAAAAACGAAATGGATGAGGCGATGGCGTGGAACGATTGATACAACTGGCGACTGTATAATGATAAATGGAGAAATGGTAGAACGTGTTGACGAACTTGTGTACCTGGGACTACTGCTTTCGTGTCCGATGAATCCAGCGAATGAGATACGGAGAAGAGTTCAAGCCGGTCGGAGAATATACTTCAAAAATCGTTTGTTTCTGACCTCTGCCAGCGCTGTGATTGGATTCAAATGAAAGTTTATTAATACCTGCATTCTGCCAGCTGTTCTCTATGGCTGCGATACCTGGGTGTGGATAAAAGAAATGGCTTCAGTTCTTCGATCAGCCCAATGCCGATTAGAACGAGCAGTACTTGGTGTTCGACTCGTGGACAAGATAAACGCCAAGGTCATACGACAACGGACAGGGCTGAAAGACTGGATCCACTCAGCTCTTCGAAGGGAATGGTTGTTCGCCAAAAGGCTTTCCTCTACAGCGGAAGGGTCGTTGCTCCGTATATGTATCGACTGGATACCAGATGGGGAAAAGGAACCACGGGAGACCGAGAACACGATGGTTAGATGACGTAGCGAAATTCAAGGGGAAAAGAACAAGAGATGCCACATCAGACTGGACGACATTAATGGATGGAGACGCAACGAAAACTGCTGCTCTCTTCGCATACACAGTTCAATCTTTATTGTACCGATGCGAGCAAGAGCAATAAATGTAAATGTAATCGCAGAATATGGCATGAGCAGACTAGTATTTCATAAACAGGGGTGTGCGAGAGAACTGATGGTTTTTCTTTTTTTTTTAGAGGGGATCTCTGCTGAAATGAAGTAAAAGTTTAGAATTCTTCAGCTCCTTACAAAAGGGTTATGATTCGGCATAGTAGTATTTCAAGAGAAGCTCATCAAAAGAAATGAAATACCTTATGCGTTTGATTTGGCATGCAAGTACACTCAGGAGAAACACGAAAAAATCAGTGTGATGTGTCACTGAGTTGCATGTGCATTTTCTTACTAAACAGCGAAAATTTAGTGTGGCATTGAGAGGCCAAGTTACGCACTTTTTTAAATGATGAGTAGACAACATTTACATTTTAAGTGATATTGCACCACAAAAAAACGCACTTGACTTGGCCTTTCGATGCAACTCTCAATTTTATGTTTAGTAACAAATGCACATCCAAATCATTGATCCATTATTTCACTGATTATCTTTCCCGAGTGCACTCGCATGCCAAATCGAACGTATATTTCATTTCTTTTGATGAGCATCTCACGAAATACTGCTATGCCGAATCAGAACCACTTTGTAAGGAGCTAAGCAGATCCCCCGTGTGAAAAAAAGTACAGCATGTTCATCACAGACCATATTATCCTCGTTTCGATTAAGACTTCTTCTTTTTACAGATAAAATATCCTCGCAAAGTTTTGTAAAAAAAAGGAAAGTTTGGCTTTGTGTGTCGAAGTGTCCTGAACTAGCTTTCGAAGAAATTTATTTTTGCGATCGTTTTTCGAAAATGTCGCGAGCGGTGAAGCACGAAACTTCGAGAAATATTTGTACAAGTAAAGGATTAACCTCTCTGCTTTCTTCATGGATTAAGTGCAGGCGAGACAATCTGGGGGCTCGTGCGGGTTGGTTTTTCAAAATCCTTCATTTACCGGTCTGGAGTTGTCCCAACAAAAGTCCGACTTTTCAGTAAGTTCCCTAGTGTGTTCAAAGGCAGCGTCCACGATGATCATCCTTGGTAGCTGTCCACAGAAAAATGATAGGCCAGAAGTATTCTACGTACGCTCTCAGTATCGAAAGAACTTTGGGAAACGAGCCAGGAGTGGCAAAATAAAGGCATAGGTATCATCCTCCAAAACGGTCAATTCCTCTAAAGTCAACGTAAGCAAGGGAGGGTCTATTTTAGTACGAGGACGCCGCTTCCGCCTTCCTTTTAGGCATGCCTTGCTATATAGTGCACCAGACCTGTACACCATGGAGGTATCGGAAGTGTGATCTTTTGTGAACACTGCCTATCATGAAGAAATCCGAAAATTCAACCTCTGCAGACCTCGTGAGTGTCTCACCTGCACGTAGTTCATAAAGGAGGCATAGAGGTTGATCTTCTATTACTTGCACTACTCAAAGTTTCGCTGCGTTTTGCGGCTTGTGACGTTTTCAAGAAACCAGCTCAAATACTATTTCCTTCATAACTAAACGATTCTTGGGAGCTACGGCTTACAAATCGCATCACTATTTAGCAGTTTGAGCTGTTAATATGACATCGTTTCCAGATATCGAAAAATCTTCATTCAAGAAAGGTACATGCATCGGACGTTTTTTTTTTGCCGAGTTTGCCGGATGGACCGCTTTTTTACAAAACTTTGCGCGGTTTTTTTTATGCATCCGTACTCTGGCGCGATAAGCTTTCCTGATTTAAAGGCAGTGTTCACGATGATTTTCGTCTGCTAGTTTTTCACATGAGACAATGCGTTGACCTCCACGCGTTACCAAAATTACGAAGAAACGGCGGGAAACGCATTAAAACGTCGTATTTCAGTGACATTATTCTAAAACATGGACTAGTTGTATGGTTGAATGAACATGTTCATGGTGGTTGTTACCGGTGGAAAATCGGGCCAATCGAAAGAAGAAGAATATTTTATGCAAAGCGGGACTAGGTAGGGCCACAAGAAAAGAACGGAGCAATAGAGAGTAAACAATTGCAAAGGGCGGTCCACAAAAGATTTCATTGTCACAACAAACACTTCCTGTGATACTTAAGAGGCGGGCTGATACTTAAAGGCAGTGTCCACGATAAAAATCATGTCTGATTTTTTGGTGGAGATCGGCAGCTGCGGGGCCTAGCCCATCTCTAACGTTGAAAAAACTAAGAAAAATCAGCTCGGAACGGTCCCCTACGGCCCCAAAGTTGAACACCCGTCAGCTCGTCACACCCCAGATGCACTTTCCACGCCCACCGACGTGAACAAATGAATGCTCGAGGTCGTGTACGATTTCAAAAACATCATTGGAATCAACAAGGGACCGTCTTCAAGATAGGCGGGAAAGCAGAAAGTCGATTCTTATCGTGAACACTGCCTTTAAGGATTTCGTGTACTTCTGGTGCGTTTTTCTCAATTTCTACGTCACTGTAGTTCTACCCGGGGGCCACTTAATCAATATAGCTAATAATCTCAGAATTGAAGATTATCGTGAACACTGCCTTCAAGGTTTTCATCTCCTTGATGTATCTCCATTATCAAATCTGCCACTCGGAGTAGTCATCGAATTTTCTCGCCATATCACGACTTTGTGTCTTTGGTTCAGGCTCACAACTACTTCAAGATTTCTCTCTTTGATTTTTTTTAAATCAAATTGAGGCTAGATATGCAATAGATTTTTTTTCTTTAAAGGCAGCATACACGATCGTAAACGTGAATGAGATAACTACGGAAATATAATGGTATGGCTTAGATAGCAACGCCTACGCATTTGAAGCATCAAAAACGACCCACAATGCCCTTACAGGAGCAGCAAGTTTGGCCCCGGCCGTATTTTCACACCCCCTGTATTTGACCTTTTTCTGCAACGCAAGGTTGCTGGGTCATATTCACCGTCGGTACTGTTGCTAGATTGCCTAACAAGTGAACCACACAAGTCACTGACGGCGAAGATGGCCCAGCAACCCTGCGTTGGAGGAAAAGGGCAAATACAGGGAGCGTGAAAATACGGGCGGGGCCAAACTCGCTACTCCTGTAACGGCATTTTGGGTAGATTTTGATGTTTCAAAATGCGTAGAAATTTTGTTGTAAGCCGCACGGTTCTATTGACGTTGTTATCTCAACCACGTTTACGAGCGTGTATGCTGCCTTTAATAGGTTTTCAGTTTACGCAAGACACGCGCTTTGGACATCAATTATCAAGAAAAAGTAGATTTCCCATTGCTGATTACTTGATGCAAACCTTTTTCTGCTCAGTTTTCAATAACCAAGGTTATTCTAAGCAAACCTTCCGAGCAATGCTACGTATAGTCTCCTTATATTTCTGGTCTAGTGAATGAATTGAATGTGCGCTATCTTCGCCGCTTGCGCAGTGTGCGCACTGCATCAACTGTGTACTATGAATGAATGAGATTTCGCGAGGCCAGCTTATACCACCCACACGCAGCCGATTGACTAAACTTCATAGAAACGGCTTATGAACCCAGGACAAATATGCTGACCAGTTCGCGCTACGTTCACTTAATATCTAGAGCGCGTTCAGAAGAGGCCAATGCCGGGATCATACTTCCCGCGACCAGCTACAGCGACAGTGCATATGAGGCATATCGATTTTCGGCCGATATTGATGGTAAACATTGCATCGCGTCGCTCGTCGCTGGGAGTACGATCTCGCCTTAAAGGCGTAATCGCAGCAGATTTCCGCAGCGCGCTTCGCGTGTAGCGGGCCAGCTCACCCGTGGCTCATCCTTTTTCTCATCCTTGCAATGTGTAGCACTCCGATCAACAACAAGTTGGATCAGAATCATCGAAGAATTTCGGTGAGTTCAGGGAAGTCTTTAAAACAAAGGCTTCATAGCCGCCATCGGCATGGTTGTACGGTGAGAGTTGGTACTGAAGAGAGTGAGATTATATTTGTGGTCGTTTAACCGAATCAGTCTGTTACAGGTGACGAGTGCACTCTGTGTGGCTTACTATTTACCCTCACGATGGCGACTTCTTCAGTGGATTCCGCATTTGTTCGCTGCCATCGGCATGGTTTGCATGATTATCTCTCGAACACATTACACCATCGACATTTTCATCGCCTATTGGATGTCGAATTTCATATTCAGGTAGGTAACAACGCCGATTCGCACATCAAAATGATATCTTATCTTCATTTTTAACCACTTGAATATTGACTTAAAGGCAGCGGTCGCAATGAAATCTTCTCGTCTTCTTTTCCTCTCTATACCCTTATCTGGGTTTCGAGTAGTAGGACCTATAGGAAAAAATCGCGAAAAAAACGCTGTTCTGGGTCAAATTTGAAGCCTGAACTTTCTTGTATTTTGATGGTGGACGAGCCCACTCCACATCATCGGCATCGATGACCTCTTATATCAAGAACACCAGCTGGCTTGAAATTGAATTTCAATCAATGAACCTTTGGATTTATGTACACATCTAGTCAAAAACTTTAGTTGAGGTGCTTGCTTTCATTGTTCAACTGTTTTATTAGGTAAATTTGCATTTATTTCTTCCTCTGAATGTCGATGATTTTTGACTGCTCGGCATGAGACTGCGATCTTTTTTGTCGGCGCTGTGCACGTGTGCACGAACTGGCATCTTTGGGCCCTAGAAACTCTAATTCTAGCCCGTTTTTCATCGCGCGACCGTCAAAGTTTTTCAGCTGTTTTCGATCTAAGCTAATTTTTGTAGTTTTTTCGACAACGTTTTTCATCGTGACCACTGCCTTTAATATATATTTTTAATATATATTTTGGTAAATTCGTGTGTGTGTGCGTGTGTGTGTGTATGTATGTATGTATGTATGTATGTATGTATGTATGTATGTATGTATGTATGTATGTATGTATGTATGTATGTATGTATGTATGTATGTATGTATGTATGTATGTATGTATGTATGTATGTATGTATGTATGTTTGTATGTATGTATGTATGTATGTGTGCGTTTCTCTGTGTGTTTGTTTGACCGTTTATTCGGCTTGACTTTAAGACGGGAGACCTTACGGGTACGGGCTCAAGATCGCGCAGAACGCCGTAGAGAGTGTGTGGGTCCAAAGTGGGATTTCGCAAAGAGCCGTAGAAAGAGTGCGGGACCCAGTGGTAGTGCGCCGGACGCCGTAGTATGTGTGTGGAACCCAAGTGGAGTTGAGCGGGACGCCGTAACAAAATGTGCGGGACCCAGGTGGTGCTGCGCAGGACGACGTAGAAAGCGTGCGAGACCGAAGGGAGGTAAGAAGTGTGCGGGGCCCGAGGGACAGTGCGCCGGACGCCGTATAAAATGTGGGGGACCCAAGTGAGAGTGCGTTGGACGCCGAAGAAATTGTGCGGGACCTCAGCGGTGCACCAGACGCCGTAGAAAATGTGTGGGACCCAAATGCGAGTGCTACGGACGCCGTAGAAAGTGTGCGGGACCCAAGTGGGAGTGCGCCGCACGCCGTAGAAAGTGTGTGGGACCCAAGGTAAAGTGCGCCGGACGCCGTAGAAAGTTTGTGGGACCCAAATGCGAGTGCGCCAAACGCCGAAGAAAGTGGGCCGGACCCAAGGTAAAGTGCGCCAAACGCCGAAGAAAGTGGGCCGGACCCAAGGTAAAGTGCGCCGGACGCCGTAGAAAGTGTGTGGGACCCAGGTAAAGTGCGCCGCACGCCGAAGAAAGTGGGCCGGACCCAAGGTAAAGTGCGCCGGACGCCGTAGAAAGTGTGTGGGACCCAGGTAAAGTGCGCCGCACGCCGTAGAAAGTGTGTGGGACCTAGGTAAAGTGCGCCGCACGCCGTAGAAAGTGTGTGGGACCCAAGGTAAAGTGCGCCGGACGCCGTAGAAAGTGTGTGGGACCCAAATGCGAGTGCGCCAAACGCCGAAGAAAGTGGGCCGGACCCAAGGCAAAGTGCGCCGGACGCCGTAGAAAGTGTGTGGGACCCAAGGCAAAGTGCGCCGGACGCCGTAGAAAGTGTGTGGGACCTAAGGTGAAGTGCGCCGGACGCCGTAGAAAGTGTGTGGGACCCAAGTGGAAGTGCGCCAGACGCAGTAGGGAGTATGCGGGAACCAAGTGGGAGTGCGCAGGACGCCGTAGAAGGTGTGCGGGACCCAAGGTAGAGTGCGCCGGACGGCGTAGGAAGTGGGCGGGACCCAAGTGGGAGTGCGCAGGACGCCGTATAAAATGTGTGGGATCCAAATGCGAGTGCGCCAAACGCCGAAGAAAGTGGGCGGGACCCAAGTGGGAGTGCTCAGAACGCCATAGAAAATGTGCGGGACCCACTTAGGAGTGCGCAGAACGCCGTAGAAAGTGTGCGGGACCCAAGTGGGAGTGCGCGGGACGCCATAGAAAGTGTGCGGGACTCAAGTGGGAATGCGCGGGACGCCGCAGGAAGTGTGTGGGACCCAAATGCGAGTGCGCCGGACGCCGAAGAAAGTGTGCGGGACCCAAGTGGAAGTGCGCCGGACGCCGTAGATAGTGTGCGGGACCCAAGGTAGAGTGCGCCGCACGCCGTAGAAAGTGTGTGGGACCCAAGGTAAAGTGCGCCGGACGCCGTAGAAAGTGTGCGGGACCCAAGGTAAAGTGCGCCGGACGCCGTAGAAAGTGTGTGGGACCCAAGGTAGAGTGCGCCGGACGCCAGGTAAAGTCTGTGGGACCCAAATGCGAGTGCGCCGGACGCCGAAGAAAGTGGGCCGGACCCAAGTGGAAGTGCGCCAGACGCCGAAGGGAGTATGCGGCATCCAAGGTAGAGTGCGCCGGACACTGTAGAAAGTGTGTGGGACCCAAGTGGGAGTGCGCCAGACGCCGTAGAAAGTATGTGGGACCCAAGGTAAAGTGCGCCGGACGCCGTAGAAAGTGTGTGGGACCTAAGGTAAAGTGCGCCGGACGCCGTAGAAAGTGTGTGGGACCCAAGTGGAAGTGTGCAGGACGCCGTAGAAAATCTGTGGGATCCAAATGCGAGTGCGCCAAACGCCGAAGAAAGTGGGCGGGACCAAAGTGGGAGTGCTCAGAACGCCATAGAAAATGTGCGGGACCCACTTAGGAGTGCGCAGAACGCCGTAGAAAGTGTGCGGGACCCAAGTGGGAGTGCGCGGGACGCCATAGAAAGTGTGCGGGACTCAAGTGGGAATGCGCGGGACGCCGCAGGAAGTGTGTGGGACCCAAATGCGAGTGCGCCGGACGCCGAAGAAAGTGTGCGGGACCCAAGTGGAGGTGCGCCGGACGCCGTAGATAGTGTGCGGGACCCAAGGTAGAGTGCGCCGTACGCCGTAGAAAGTGTGCGAGACCCAAGTCGGAGTGCGCAGGACGCCATAAAAAGTGTGCGGGACCCAAGGTAGAGTGCGGCCGACGACGTAGAATGTGTGCGGGACCCAATTTGGAGTGCTCAGGACGCCGTAGAAAGTTTGCGGTACTCAAGTGGGAATGCACAGGACGCCGCAGGAAGTGTGTGGGACCCAAATGCGAGTGCGCCGGACGCTGTATAAAGTGTGCGGGACCCAAGTCAGAGTGCGCCGTACGCCGTAGGAAGTGGGCGGGACCCAAGTGGGAGTGCGCAGGGCGCCGTAGAAAATGTGTGGGATCCAAATGCGAGTGCGCCAAACGCCGAAGAAAGTGGGCGGGACCCAAGAGGGAGTGCTCAGAACGCCGTAAAAAGTGTGCGGGATCCAAGGTAGAGTGCGCCGGACGCCAGGTAAAGTCTGTGGGACCCAAATGCGAGTGCGCCGGACGCCGTAGAAAGTGTGCGGGACCCAAGTGGGAGTGCGCGGGACGCCATAGAAAATGTGCAGGATCCACTTAGGAGTGCGCAGAACGCCGTAGAAAGTGTGCGGGACCCAAGTGGGAGTGCGCGGGACGCCATAGAAAGTGTGCGGGACCCAAGTCAGAGTGCGCCGTACGCCGTAAGAAGTGGGCGGGACCCAAGTGGAAGTGCGCAGGACGCCGTAAAAAGTGTGCGTGACCCAAGGTAGAAGGCGCCGGACGCCAGAGAAAGTATGTGGAACCCAAATGCGAGTGCGCCGGACGCCGAAGAAAGTGTGCGGGACCCAAGTGGAAGTGCGCCGGACGCCGTAGATAGTGTGCGGGACCCAAGGTAGAGTGCGCCGTACGCCGTAGAAAGTGTGCGGGACCCAAGTGGAAGTGCGCAGGACGCCGTAAAAAGTGTGCGTGACCCAAGGTAGAAGGCGCCGGACGCCAGAGAAAGTATGTGGAACCCAAATGCGAGTGCGCCGGACGCCGAAGAAAGTGTGCGGGACTAAAGTGGAAGTGCGCCGGACGCCGTAGATAGTGTGTGGGACCCAAGGTAGAGTGCGCCGTACGCCGTAGAAAGTGTGCGAGACCCAAGTCGGAGTGCGCAGGACGCCATAAAAAGTGTGCGGGACCCAAGGTAGAGTGCGGCCGACGACGTAGAATGTGTGCGGGACCCAATTTGGAGTGCTCAGGACGCCGTAGAAAGTTTGCGGTACTCAAGTGGGAATGCACAGGACGCCGCAGGAAGTGTGTGGGACCCAAATGCGAGTGCGCCGGACGCTGTATAAAGTGTGCGGGACCCAAGTCAGAGTGCGCCGTACGCCGTAGGAAGTGGGCGGGACTCAAGTGGGAGTGCGCAGGACGCCGTAGAAAATGTGTGGGATCCAAATGCGAGTGCGCCAAACGCCGAAGAAAGTGGGCGGGACCCAAGAGGGAGTGCTCAGAACGCCGTAAAAAGTGTGCGGGATCCAAGGTAGAGTGCGCCGGACGCCAGGTAAAGTCTGTGGGACCCAAATGCGAGTGCGCCGGACGCCGAAGAAAGTGTGCGGGACCCAAGTGGGAGTGCTCAGGACGCCATAGAAAATGTGCGGGACCCACTTAGTAGTGCGCAGAACGCCGTAGAAAGTGTGCGGGACCCAAGTGGGAGTGCGCGGGACGCCATAGAAAGTGTGCGGGACCCAAGTCAGAGTGCGCCGTACGCCGTAAGAAGTGGGCGGGACCCAAGTGGAAGTGCGCAGGACGCCGTAAAAAGTGTGCGTGACCCAAGGTAGAAGGCGCCGGACGCCAGAGAAAGTATGTGGAACCCAAATGCGAGTGCGCCGGACGCCGAAGAAAGTGTGCGGGACTAAAGTGGAAGTGCGCCGGACGCCGTAGATAGTGTGCGGGACCCAAGGTAGAGTGCGCCGTACGCCGTAGAAAGTGTGCGGGACCCAAGTGGGGAAGTGCGCAGGACGCCGTAGAAAGTGTGCGGGACTCAAGTGAGTGCGCGGGACGCCGCAGGAAGTGTGTGGGACCCAAATGCGAGTGCGCCGGACGCCGTAGAAAGTGTGCGGACGCCAAGTGTCGGGACCCAAGTGTGCGCCGGACGCCGTAGAAAGTGTGTGGGACCCAAGGTAAAGTGCGCCGGACGCCGTAGAAAACGGCAGGACCCAAGGCGAGTGCCGGACGCCGTAGAAAGTGGGCGGACCCAAGTGGAAGTGCGCCGAACGCCGAGAAAGTGTGCGGCATCCAGGTAAGTGCGCCGGACCGTAAAAGTGTGTGGGACCCAAGAGGAGTGCGCCAGGACGCCGTAGAAAGTATGTGGGACCCAAGGTAAAGTGCGCCGGATGTCGTAGAAAGTGTGTGGGACCTAAGGCAGAGTGCGCCGGACGCCGTATAAAATGTGTGGGACCCAAATGCGAGTGCGCAGGACGCCATAGAAAGTGTGCGGGACCCAAAGTGGGAGGTGCGGAACGCCATAGAAAATGTGCGGGACCCAAGGAGTGCGCAGGACGCCATAGAAAGTGTGCGGGACCCAAGTGGGAATGCGCAGGACGCCGCAGGAAAGTGTGTGCGGACCCAAATGCGAGTGCGCCGGACGCCGCAGAAAGTGTGCGGGACCCAGAGTGGAGTGCGCCGGACGCTGATAGTGTGCGGGACCCAAGGTAGAGTGCGCCGTACGCCGTAGAAAGTGTGCGGACCCAAGGGAGTGCGCAGGACGCCATAGAAAGTGTGTGGGACCCAAATGCGAGTGCGCCAAACGCCGAAGAAAGTGTGCGGGACCCAAGAGGGAGTGCTCAGAACGCCGTAGAAAGTGTGCGGGATCCAAGGTAGAGTGCGCCGGACGCCAGAAAAGTGTGTGGGACCCAAATGCGAGTGCGCCGGACGCCGAAGAAAGTGTGCGGGACCCAAGTGGGAGTGCTCAGGACGCCATAGAAAATGTGCGGGACCCACTTAGTAGTGCGCAGAACGCCGTAGAAAGTGTGCGGGACCCAAGTGGGAGTGCGCGGACGCCATAGAAAGTGTGCGGGACCCAAGTCAGAGTGCGCCGTACGCCGTAAGAAGTGGGCGGGACCCAAGTGGAAGTGCGCAGGACGCCGTAAAAAGTGTGCGTGACCCAAGGTAGAAGGCGCCGGACGCCAGAGAAAGTATGTGGAACCCAAATGCAAAGGCGAAGTGCGCCGGACGCCGTAGATAGTGTGCGGGACCCAAGGTAGAGTGCGCCGTACGCCGTAGAAAGTGTGCGGGACCCAAGTGGGAGTGCGCAGGATGCCGTAGAAAATGTGTGGGATCCAAATGCGAGTGCGCCAAACGCCGAAGAAAGTGGGCGGGACCCAAGTGGGAGTGCTCAGAACGCCGTAAAAAGTGTGCGGGATCCAAGGTAGAGTGCGCCGGACGCCAGTTAAAGTCTGTGGGACCCAAATGCGAGTGCGCCGGACGCCGAAGAAAGTGTGCGGGACCCAAGTGGGAGGGCGCGGGACGCCATAGAAAATGTGCGGGACCCAGAGTGCACAGAACGCCGTAGAAAGTGTGCGGGACCCAAGTGGGAGTGCGCGGGACGCCATAGAAAGTGTGCGGGACTCAAGTGGGAATGCGCGGGACGCCGCAGGAAGTGTGTGGGACTCAAATGCGAGTGCGCCGGACGCCGAAGAAAGTGTGCGGGACCCAAGGTAAAGTGCGCCGGACGCCGTAGAAAGTGTGTGGGACCCAAGGTAAAGTGCGCCGGACGCCATAGAAAACGAGCGGGACCCAAGGTAGAGTATGCCGGACGCCGTAGAAAGTGGGCCGGACCCAAGTGGAAGTGCGCCAGACGCCGAAGGGAGTATGCGGCATCCAAGGTAGAGTGCGCCGGACACTGTAGAAAGTGTGTGGGACCCAAGTGGGAGTGCGCCAGACGCCGTAGAAAGTATGTGGGACCCAAGGTAAAGTGCGCCGGATGTCGTAGAAAGTGTGTGGGACCTAAGGCAAAGTGCGCCGGACGCCGTATAAAATGTGTGGGATTCAAATGCGAGTGCGCCAAACGCCGAAGAAAGTGGGCGGGACCAAAGTGGGAGTGCTCAGAACGCCATAGAAAATGTGCGGGACCCACTTAGGAGTGCGTAGAACGCCATAGAAAGTGTGCGGGACTCAAGTGGGAATGCGCGGGACGCCGCAGGAAGTGTGTGGGACCCAAATGCGAGTGCGCCGGACGCTGAAGAAAGTGTGCGGGACCCAAGTGGAGGTGCGCCGGACGCCGTAGATAGTGTGCGGGACCCAAGGTAGAGTGCGCCGTACGCCGTAGAAAGTGTGCGAGACCCAAGTCGGAGTGCGCAGGACGCCATAAAAAGTGTGCGGGACCCAAGGTAGAGTGCGGCCGACGACGTAGAATGTGTGCGGGACCCAATTTGGAGTGCTCAGGACGCCGTAGAAAGTTTGCGGTACTCAAGTGGGAATGCACAGGACGCCGCAGGAAGTGTGTGGGACCCAAATGCGAGTGCGCCGGACGCTGTATAAAGTGTGCGGGACCCAAGTCAGAGTGCGCCGTACGCCGTAGGAAGTGGGCGGGACTCAAGTGGGAGTGCGCAGGACGCCGTAGAAAATGTGTGGGATCCAAATGCGAGTGCGCCAAACGCCGAAGAAAGTGGGCGGGACACAAGTGGGAGTGCTCAGAACGCCGTAAAAAGTGTGCGGGATCCAAGGTAGAGTGCGCCGGACGCCAGGTAAAGTCTGTGGGACCCAAATGCGAGTGCGCCGGACGCCGAAGAAAGTGTGCGGGACCCAAGTGGGAGTGCTCAGAACGCCGTAAAAAGTGTGCGGGATCCAAGGTAGAGTGCGCCGGACGCCAGGTAAAGTCTGTGGGACCCAAATGCGAGTGCGCCGGACGCCGAAGAAAGTGTGCGGGACCCAAGTGGGAGTGCTCAGAACGCCGTAAAAAGTGTGCGGGATCCAAGGTAGAGTGCGCCGGACGCCAGGTAAAGTCTGTGGGACCCAAATGCGAGTGCGCCGGACGCCGAAGAATGTGTGCGGGACCCAAGTGAGAGTGCACAGGACGCCATAGAAAATGTGCGGGACCCACTTAGGAGTGCGCAGAACGCCGTAGAAAGTGTGCGGGACCCAAGTGGGAGTGCGCGGGACGCCATAGAAAGTGTGCGGGACTCAAGTGGGAATGCGCGGGACGCCGCAGGAAGTGTGTGGGACCCAAATGCGAGTGCGCCGGACGCCGAAGAAAGTGTGCGGGACCCAAGGTAAAGTGCGCCGGACGCCGTAGAAAGTGTGTGGGACCCAAGGTAGAGTGCGCCGGACGCCAGGTAAAGTCTGTGGGACCCAAATGCGAGTGCGCCGGACGCCGAAGAAAGTGGGCCGGACCCAAGTGGAAGTGCGCCAGACGCCGAAGGGAGTATGCGGCATCCAAGGTAGAGTGCGCCGGACACTGTAGAAAGTGTGCGGGACCCAAGTGGGAGTGCGCGGGACGCCATAGAAAGTGTGCGGGACTCAAGTGGGAATGCGCGGGACGCCGCAGGAAGTGTGTGGGACCCAAATGCGAGTGCGCCGGACGCTGTATAAAGTGTGCGGGACCCAAGTCAGAGTGCGCCGTACGCCGTAGGAAGTGGGCGGGACTCAAGTGGGAGTGCGCAGGACGCCGTAGAAAATGTGTGGGATCCAAATGCGAGTGCGCCAAACGCCGAAGAAAGTGGGCGGGACCCAAGAGGGAGTGCTCAGAACGCCGTAAAAAGTGTGCGGGATCCAAGGTAGAGTGCGCCGGACGCCAGGTAAAGTCTGTGGGACCCAAATGCGAGTGCTCCGGACGCCGAAGAAAGTGTGCGGGACCCAAGTGGGAGTGCTCAGGACGCCATAGAAAATGTGCGGGACCCACTTAGTAGTGCGCAGAACGCCGTAGAAAGTGTGCGGGACCCAAGTGGGAATGCGCGGGACGCCATAGAAAGTGTGCGGGACCCAAGTCAGAGTGCGCCGTACGCCGTAAGAAGTGGGCGGGACCCAAGTGGAAGTGCGCAGGACGCCGTAAAAAGTGTGCGTGACCCAAGGTAGAAGGCGCCGGACGCCAGAGAAAGTATGTGGAACCCAAATGCGAGTGCGCCGGACGCCGAAGAAAGTGTGCGGGACTAAAGTGGAAGTGCGCCGGACGCCGTAGATAGTGTGCGGGACCCAAGGTAGAGTGCGCCGTACGCCGTAGAAAGTGTGCGGGACCCAAGTGGGAGTGCGCAGGACGCCGTAGAAAATGTGTGGGATCCAAATGCGAGTGCGCCAAACGCCGAAGAAAGTGGGCGGGACCCAAGTGGGAGTGCTCAGAACGCCGTAAAAAGTGTGCGGGATCCAAGGTAGAGTGCGCCGGACGCCAGGTAAAGTCTGTGGGACCCAAATGAGAGTGCGCCGGACGCCGAAGAAAGTGTGCGGGACCCAAGTGGGAGTGCTCAGGACGCCATAGAAAATGTGCGGGACCCACTTAGGAGTGCGCAGAACGCCGTAGAAAGTGTGCGGGACCCAAGTGGGAGTGCGCGGGACGCCATAGAAAGTGTGCGGGACTCAAGTGGGAATGCGCGGGACGCCGCAGGAAGTGTGTGGGACTCAAATGCGAGTGCGCCGGACGCCGAAGAAAGTGCGCGGGACCCAAGGTAAAGTGCGCCGGACGCCGTAGAAAGTGTGTGGGACCCAAGGTAAAGTGCGCCGGACGCCATAGAAAACGAGCGGGACCCAAGGTAGAGTATGCCGGACGCCGTAGAAAGTGGGCCGGACCCAAGTGGAAGTGCGCCAGACGCCGAAGGGAGTATGCGGAATCCAAGGTAGAGTGCGCCGGACACTGTAGAAAGTGTGTGGGACCCAAGTGGGAGTGCGCCAGACGCCGTAGAAAGTATGTGGGACCCAAGGTAAAGTGCGCCGGATGTCGTAGAAAGTGTGTGGGACCTAAGGCAAAGTGCGCCGGACGCCGTATAAAATGTGTGGGATTCAAATGCGAGTGCGCCAAACGCCGAAGAAAGTGGGCGGGACCAAAGTGGGAGTGCTCAGAACGCCATAGAAAATGTGCGGGACCCACTTAGGAGTGCGTAGAACGCCGTAGAAAGTGTGCGGGACCCAAGTGGGAGTGCGCGGGACGCCATAGAAAGTGTGCGGGACTCAAGTGGGAATGCGCGGGACGCCGCAGGAAGTGTGTGGGACCCAAATGCGAGTGCGCCGGACGCCGAAGAAAGTGAGCGGGACCCAAGGTAGAGTGCGGCCGACGACGTAGAAAGTGTGCGAAACCCAAGGTAGAGTGCGCCGGACGCCGTAGAAAGTGTGCGGTACTCAAGTGGAAATGCGCAGGACGCTCAGGAAGAGTGTGGGACTCAAATGCGAGTGCGCCGGACGCTGTATAAAGTGTGCGGGACCCAAGTCAGAGTGCGCCGTACGCCGTAGGAAGTGGGCGGGACTCAAGTGGGAGTGCGCAGGACGCCGTAGAAAATGTGTTGGATCCAAATGCGAGTGCGCCAAACGCCGAAGAAAGTGGGCGGGACCCAAGAGGGAGTGCTCAGAACTCCGTAAAAAGTGTGCGGGATCCAAGGTAGAGTGCGCCGGACGCCAGGTAAAGTCTGTGGGACCCAAATGCGAGTGCGCCGGACGGCGAAGAAAGTGTGCGGGACCCAAGTGGGAGTGCTCAGGACGCCATAGAAAATGTGCGGGACCCACTTAGTAGTGCGCAGAACGCCGTAGAAAGTGTGCGGGACCCAAGTGGGAGTGCGCGGGACGCCATAGAAAGTGTGCGGGACCCAAGTCAGAGTGCGCCGTACGCCGTAAGAAGTGGGCGGGACCCAAGTGGAAGTGCGCAGGACGCCGTAAAAAGTGTGCGTGACCCAAGGTAGAAGGCGCCGGACGCCAGAGAAAGTATGTGGAACCCAAATGCGAGTGCGCCGGACGCCGAAGAAAGTGTGCGGGACTAAAGTGGAAGTGCGCCGGACGCCGTAGATAGTGTGCGGGACCCAAGGTAGAGTGCGCCGTACGCCGTAGAAAGTGTGCGGGACCCAAGTGGGAGTGCGCAGGACGCCGTAGAAAATGTGTGGGATCCAAATGCGAGTGCGCCAAACGCCGAAGAAAGTGGGCGGGACCCAAGTGGGAGTGCTCAGAACGCCGTAAAAAGTGTGCGGGATCCAAGGTAGAGTGCGCCGGACGCCAGGTAAAGTCTGTGGGACCCAAATGCGAGTGCGCCGGACGCCGAAGAAAGTGTGCGGGACCCAAGTGGGAGTGCTCAGGACGCCATAGAAAATGTGCGGGACCCACTTAGGAGTGCGCAGAACGCCGTAGAAAGTGTGCGGGACCCAAGTGGGAGTGCGCGGGACGCCATAGAAAGTGTGCGGGACTCAAGTGGGAATGCGCGGGACGCCGCAGGAAGTGTGTGGTACCCAAATGCGAGTGCGCCGGACGCCGAAGAAAGTGTGCGGGACCCAAGGTAAAGTGCGCCGGACGCCGTAGAAAGTGTGTGGGACCCAAGGTAAAGTGCGCCGGACGCCATAGAAAACGAGCGGGACCCAAGGTAGAGTATGCCGGACGCCGTAGAAAGTGGGCCGGACCCAAGTGGAAGTGCGCCAGACGCCGAAGGGAGTATGCGGCATCCAAGGTAGAGTGCGCCGGACACTGTAGAAAGTGTGTGGGACCCAAGTGGGAGTGCGCCAGACGCCGTAGAAAGTATGTGGGACCCAAGGTAAAGTGCGCCGGAAGCCGTAGAAAGTGTGTGGGACCTAAGGTAAAGTGCGTCGGACGCCGTAGAAAGTGTGTGGGACCCAAGTGGAAGTGCGCCAGACGCAGTAGGGAGTATGCGGGAACCAAGTGGGAGTGCGCAGGACGCCGTAGAAGGTGTGCGGGACCCAAGGTAGAGTGCGCCGGACGGCGTAGGAAGTGGGCGGGACCCAAGTGGGAGTGCGCAGGACGCCGTATAAAATGTGTGGGATTCAAATGCGAGTGCGCCAAACGCCGAAGAAAGTGGGCGGGACCCAAGTGGGAGTGCTCAGAACGCCATAGAAAGTGTGCGGGACTCAAGTGGGAATGCGCGGGACGCCGCAGGAAGTGTGTGGGACCCAAATGCGAGTGCGCCGGACGCCGAAGAATGTGTGCGGGACCCAAGTGGAAGTGCGCTGGACGCCGTAGATAGTGTGCGGGACCCAAGGTAGAGTGCGCCGTACGCCGTAGAAAGTGTGCGAGACCCAAGTCGGAGTGCGCAGGACGTCATAAAAAGTGTGCGGGACCCAAGGTAGAGTGCGACCGACGACGTAGAATGTGTGCGGGACCCAATTGGGAGTGCTCAGGACGCCGTAGAAAGTTTGCGGTACTCAAGTGGGAATGCACAGGACGCCGCAGGAAGTGTGTGGGACCCAAATGCGAGTGCGCCGGACGCTGTATAAGGTGTGCGGGACCCAAGTCAGAGTGCGCCGTACGCCGTAGGAAGTGGGCAGGACCCAAGTGGGAGTGCGCAGGACGCCGTAGAAAATGTGTGGGATCCAAATGCGAGTGCGCCAAACGCCGAAGAAAGTGGGCGGGACCCAAGTGGGAGTGCGCGGGACGCCATAGAAAGTGTGCGGGACTCAAGTGGGAATGCGCGGGACGCCGCAGGAAGTGTGTGGGACCCAAATGCGAGTGCGCCGGACGCCGCAGGAAGTGTGTGGGACCCGAATGCGAGTGCGCCGGACGCTGTATAAAGTGTGCGGGACCCAAGTCAGAGTGCGCTGTACGCCGTAGGAAGTGGGCGGGACCCAAGTGGAAGTGCGCAGGACGCCGTAAAAAGTGTGCGTGACCCAAGGTAGAGTGCGCCGTACGCCGTAGAAAGTGTGCGAGACCCAATTTGGAGTGCTCAGGTCGCCGTAGAAAGTTTGCGGTACTCAAGTGGGAATGCACAGGACGCCGCAGGAAGTGTGTGGGACCCAAATGCGAGTGCGTCGGACGCTGTATAAAGTGTGCGGGACCCAAGTCAGAGTGCGCCGTACGCCGTAGGAAGTGGGCGGGACCCAAGTGGGAGTGCGCGGGACGCCGTAGAAAATGTGTGGGATCCAAATGCGAGTGCGCCAAACGCCGAAGAAAGTGGGCGGGACCCAAGTGGGAGTGCTCAGAACGCCATAGAAAATGTGCGGGACCCACTTAGGAGTGCGCAGAACGCCGTAGAAAGTGTGCGGGACCCAAGTGGGAGTGCGCGGGACGCCGCAGGAAGTGTGTGGGACCCAAATGCGAGTGCGCCGGACGCCGAAGAAAGTGTGCGGGACCCAAGTGGAAGTGCGCCGGACGCCGTAGATAGTGTGCGGGACCCAAGGTAGAGTGCGCCGTACGCCGTAGAAAGTGTGCGGGACCCAAGTCGGAGTGCGCAGGACGCCATAAAAGTGTGCGGGACCCAAATGGTAGAGTGCGGCCGACGACGTAGAATGTGTGCGGGACCCAATTTGGAGTGCTCAGGACGCCGTAGAAAGTGTGTGGGACCCAAGGTAGAGTGCGCCGGACGCCAGGTAAAGTCTGTGGGACCCAAATGCGAGTGCGCCGGACGCCGAAGAAAGTGTGCGGGACCCAAGTGGGAGTGCTCAGGACGCCATAGAAAATGTGCGGGACCCACTTAGGAGTGCGCAGAACGCCGTAGAAAGTGTGCGGGACCCAAGTGGGAGTGCGCGGGACGCCATAGAAAGTGTGCGGGACTCAAGTGGAAGTGCGCTGGACGCCGTAGATAGTGTGCGGGACCCAAGTGGAAGTGCGCCAGACGCCGTAGAAAGTGTGTGGGACCCGAGGTAGAGTGCGCCGGACGACGTAGAAAGTGTGCGGGACCCAAGGTAGAGGGCGCCGGACGCCATAGAAAGTGTGCGGGACCCAAGGTAGAGGGCGCCGGACGCCGTAGACAGCGTGCGGGACCCAAGTGGGAGTGCGCCAGACGCCGAAGAAAGTGTGCGGGACCTAAGGTAGAGTGCGCCGGACGCCGTAGAAAAGAGTGTGGGACCCAAGGTAGAGTGCGCCGGACGCCAGATAAAGTCTGTGGGACCCAAATGCGAGTGCGCCGGACGCCGAAGAAAGTGTGCGGGACCCAAGTGGGAGTGCGCAGGACGCCGTAGAAAATGTGTGGGATCCAAATGCGAGTGCGCCAAACGCCGAAGAAAGTGGGCGGGACCCAAGTGGGAGGGCTCAGGACGCCATAGAAAGTGTGCGGGACTCAAAGGGAGTGCGCCGGACGCCATAGAAAGTGTGCGGGACCCAAGTGGGAGTGCGCCGGACGCCGAAGAAAGTGTGTGGGACCCAAATGCGAGTGCGCCGGACGCTGAAGAAAGTGTGTGGGACCCAAGTGGAGTGCGCCGGACGCCGTAGATAGTGTGCGGGACCCAAGGTAGAGTGCGCCGTCGGCCGTAAAAAGTGTGCGAGACCGACGTCGGAGTGCGCAGCACGCCATAAAAAGTGTGCGGGACCCAAGGTAGAGTGCGCCGTACGCCGTAGAAAGTGTGCGGGACCCAATTTGGAGTGCTCAGGACGCCGTAGAAAATTTGCGGTACTCAAGTGGGAATGCACAGGACGCCGCAGGAAGTGTGTGGGACCCAAATGCGAGTGCGCCGGACGTCGTAGGAAGTGTGCGGGACCCAAGGTAGAGTGCGCCGGACGCTGTAGAAAGTGTGCGGGACCCAAGGTAGAGTGCGCCGGACGCCGTAGAAAGTGTGCGGGACCCAAGTGGGAGTGCGCAGGACGCCGTAGAAAGTGTGCGGGACCCAAATGCGAGTGCGCCACACGCCGAAGAAATTGGGCGGGACCCATGTGGGAGTGCTAAGGGCGACATAAAAAGTGTGCGGGACCCAGGGTAAAGAGGTAGAGTGCGTAGGACGCCGCAGATAGTGTGTGGCACCCAACTGCGAGTGCGCCGCACCCCAAAGAAAGTGGGCGGGACCCAAGCGGGAGTGCACAGGACCCCGTAGAAAGTGTGCGGGACCCAAGGTAGAGTGCGCCGTACGCCGTAGAAAGTGTGTGGGACCCAAGTGGGAGTGCACAGGACGTCGTAGAAAGGGTGTGGGACCCAAATGCGAGTGCGCCAAACGCCGAAGAAAGTGGGCGGGACCCAAGTGGGGAGTGCTCAGAACGCCGTAAAAGTGTGCGGGATCCAAGGTAGAGTGCGCCGGACGCCCGGTAAAGTGTGTGGGACCCAAATGCGAGTGCGCCGGACGCCGAAGAAAGTGTGCGGGACCCAAGTGGGAGTGCTCAGGACGCCATAGAAAATGTGCGGGACCCACTTAGTAGTGCGCAGAACGCCGTAGAAAGTGTGCGGGACCCATGGGAGTGCGCGGGACGCCGCAGAAAGTGTGCGGGACCCAAATGGGAGTGCGCGGGACGCCGAAGGAAGTGTGTGGGACCCAAATGCGAGTGCGCCGGACGCCGTAGAAAGTGTGCGGGACCCAAGGTAAAGTGCGCCGGACGCCGTAGAAGTGTGTGCGGACCCAAGGTAGAAGTGCGCCGGACGCCGTAGAAAGTGTGCGGGACCCAAGTGGAGTGCGCCGGACGCCGTAGAAAGTGTGTGGGACTCAAGGTAGAGTTCGCCGGATGCCGTAGAAAGTGTGTGGGACCCAAATGCGAGTGCGCCGGATGCCGTAGAAAGTGTGCGGGACCCAAGGTATAGTGCGCCGGACGCCGTAGAAAGTGTGTTGGACCCAAATGGGAGTGCGCTGGACGCCGTAGAAAGTGTGCGGGACCTAAGTGGGAGTGCGCAGAACGCCGGAAAAATTGTGCGCGACCCAAGGCAGAGTGCGCCGGACGCCGTAGAAAATGTGTTGGACCCAAATGCGAGTGCGCCGGACACCGTAGAAAGTGTGCGAGCCCCAAGGTGGAGTGCTCAGAACGCCGTAGAAAGTGTGTGAGACCCAAGTGGCAGTGCGCCGTACGCCGTAGGAAGTGTGCGGGACTCAAGTGGGAATGCGCGGGACGCCGCAGGAAGTGTGTGGGACCCAAATGCGAGTGCGCCGGACGCCGAAGAAAGTGTGCGGGACCCAAGTGGAAGTGCGCTGGACGCCGTAGATAGTGTGCGGGACCCAAGGTAGAGTGCGCCGTACGCCGTAGAAAGTGTGCGAGACCCAAGTCGGAGTGCGCAGGACGCCATAAAAAGTGTGCGGGACCCAAGGTAGAGTGCGACCGACGACGTAGAATGTGTGCGGGACCCAATTGGGAGTGCTCAGGACGCCGTAGAAAGTTTGCGGTACTCAAGTGGGAATGCACAGAACGCCGCAGGAAGTGTGTGGGACCCAAATGCGAGTGCGTCGGACGCTGTATAAGGTGTGCGGGACCCAAGTCAGAGTGCGCCGTACGCCGTAGGAAGTGGGCAGGACCCAAGTGGGAGTGCGCAGGACGCCGTAGAAAATGTGTGGGATCCAAATGCGAGTGCGCCAAACGCCGAAGAAAGTGGGCGGGACCCAAGTCGGAGTGCTCAGAACGCCGTAAAAAGTGTGCGGGATCCAAGGTAGAGTGCGCCGGACGCCAGATAAAGTCTGTGGGACCCAAATGCGAGTGCGCCGGACGCCGAAGAAAGTGTGCGGGACCCAAGTGGGAGTGCTCAGAACGCCGTAAAAAGTGTGCGGGATTCAAGTTAGAGTGCGCCGGACGCCGTAGAAAGTGTGCGGGACCCAAATGCGAGTGCGCCGGACGCCGAAGAAAGTGTGCGGAACCCAAGTGGGAGTGCTCAGGACGCCATAGGAAATGTGCGGGACCCAAGGTAGAGTGCGCCGGACGCCGTAGAAAGTGTGTGGGACCCAAATGCGAGTGCGCCGGACGCCGAAGAAAGTGTGCGGGACCCAAGTGAGTGCTCAGGACGCCATAGAAAGTGTGCGGGACCCAAGTGGGAGTGCGCAGGACGCCGTAGAAAGTGTGCGGGACCCAAGTGAGTGCGCCGGACGCCGTAGAAAGTGTGCGGGACCCAAGGTGAGTGCGCGGACGCCGTAGGAAAGTGTGCGGGACCCAATGCGAGTGCGCCGCACGCCGCAGAAAGTATGCGAGACCCAACTGCGAGTGCGCCGAACGCCGAAGAAAGTGTGCGGGACCCAAGGTAAAGTGCGCCGAACGCCGTAGAAAGTGTGTGAGACCCAAGGTAGAGTGCGCCGGACACCACATAAAGTGTGCAGGACCCAAATGCGATTGCGCCGAACGCCGAAGAAAGTGTGCGGGACCCAAGTGGAAGTGCGCAGGACGCCGAAGAAAGTGTGCGGGACCCAAGGTAGAGTGCTCAGGACGCCTTAGAAATTGTGCGGGACCCAAGTGGGGTGCGCGGGACACCATAGAAAGTGTGCGGGACTCAAGTGGGAATGCGCGGGACGCCGCAGGAAGTGTGTGGGACCCAAATGCGAGTGCGCCGGAAATCGCAGGAAGTGTGCGGGACCCAAGTGGGAGTGCGCCGTACGCCGTAGAAAGTGGGCGGGACTCAAGTGGGAGTGCGCAGGACGCCGTAGAAAATGTGTGGGACCCAAATGCGAGTGCGCCGGACGCCGAAGAAAGTGGGCGGGACCCAAGTGGGAGTGCTCAGAACGCCGTAAAAGTGTGCGGGATCCAAGGTAGAGTGCGTAGGACGCCGTAGAAAGTATGTGGGACCCAAATGCGAGTGCGCCGGATGCCGAAGAAAGTGTGCGGGACCCGATTGGAAGGCTCAGGACGCCATAGAAAGTGTGCGGGACCCAAGGTAGAGGGCGCCGGACGACGTAGAAAAGTGTGCGGGGCCCAAGTGGGAGGGCGCAGGACGCCGAAGAAAGTGTGCGAGACCCAAGGTAGAGTGCGCCGGACGCCGTAGAAAGTGTGTGGGACCCAAATGCGGAAGTGCGCCGGACGCCGTAGAAAGTGTGCGGGACCCAAGGTAGAGTGCGCCGGACGCCGTAGAAAGTGTGTGGGACACAAGTGGGAGTGCGCAGGACGCCGTAGAAAGTATGCGGTACCCAAGGTAGGGTGCGCCGAACGCCGTAGAAAGTGTGCGGGACCCAAGGTAGAGTGCGCCGGACGCCGTAGAAAGTGTGCGGGAGACAAGTGGAAGTGCGCAGGAGGCCGTAGAAAATGTGTGGGATCCAAATGCGAGTGCGCCGGACGCCGAAGAAAGTGCGCGGGACCTAAGGTAGAGGGCGCCGGGCGCCGTAGAAAGTGTGCGGGACCCAAGGTAGAGTGCGCCGGACGCCAGAAAGTGTGCGGGATCCAAATGCGAGTGCGCCGGACGCCGAAGAAAGTGTGCGGGACCCAAGTGGGAGTGCTCAGGACGCCATAGAAAATGTGCGGGACCCAAGTAGGAGTGCGCAGAACGCCGTAGAAAGTGTGCGGGACCCAAGTGGGAGTGCGCGGGACGCCGCAGGAAGTGTGTGGGACCCAAATGCGAGTGCGCCGGACGCCGCAGGAAGTGTGTGGGACCCAAATGCGAGTGCGCCGGACGCCGTAGAAAGTGTGCGGGACCCAAATGGGAGTGCGCCGGACGCCGCAGAAAGTGTGCGGGACCCAAGGTAGAGTGCGCCGGGCGCCGTAGAAGGTGTGTGGGACCCAAGGTAGAGTGCGCCGGACGCCGTAGAAAGTATGTGGGACCCAAGTGCGAGTGCGCCGGACGCCGAAGAAAGTGTGTGGGACCCAAGTGGAAAGTGCGCCGGACGCCGTAGAAAGTGTGTGGGACACAAGTAGGAGTGCGCCGGACGCCGTAGAAAGTGTGCGGGACCCAAGTGGGAGTGCGCCGGACGCCGTGGAAAGGGTGCGGGACTCAAGGTAGAGTGCGCCGGACGCCGCAGAAAGTGTGTGGGACCCAAATGCGAGTGCGCCGGACGCCGAAGAAAGTGGGCGGAACCCAAGGTAGAGTGCGCCGGACGCCGTAGAAAGTGTGCGGGACCAAGGTATAGGGCGCCGGACGCCCATGAAAGCGTGCGGGACCCAAGGTAGAGTGCGCCGGACGCCGTAGAAAGTGTGCGGGACCCAAGTGGGAGTGCGCCGAACGCCGCAGAAAGTCTGTGGGACCCAAATGCGAGTGCGCCGGACGCCGTAGAAAGTGTGCGGGACCCATGGGAGTGCGCAGGACGCCGTAGAAAGTGTGCGGGACCCAAGGGAGTGCGCAGGACGCCGTAGAAAGTGTGCGGGACCCAAGTGGGAGTGCGCGGACGCCGTAGAAAGTGTGCGGGACCCAAGGAGTGCGCCGGACGCCGTAGGAAAGTGTGTGGGACCCAAATGCGAGTGCGCCGGACGCCGTAGAAAGTGTGCGGGACCCAAGTGGAGTGCGCCGGACGCCGTAGAAAGTGTGCGGGACCCACTTAGGAGTGCGCCGGACGCCGTAGAAAGTGTGCGGGACCCAAGTGGGAGTGCGCCGGACGCCGTAGAAAGTGTGCGGGACCCAGGCGGAAGTGCGCCGGACGCCGTAGAAAGTGTGCGGACCCAAGGTAGAGTGCGCCGGACGCCGTAGAAAGTGTACAGGACCCCAGTGGGAGTGCGGCGGGTGCCGTAGAAAGTGGGCGGGCCCCAAGGTGTAGTGCGCCGGACGCCGTAGAAAGTGTGTTGGACCCAAATGGGAGTGCGCTGGACGCCGTAGAAAGTGTGCGGGACACAAGGTAGAGTGCGCCGGACGCCGTAGAAAGTGTGCGGGCCCCAAGTGGGAGTGCGCAGGACGCCGTAGAAAGTGTGCGGGACCCATGGGAGTGCGCAGGACGCCGCAGAAAGTGTGTGGGACCCAAATGCGAGTGCGCCGGACGCCGTAGAAAGTGTGCGGGACCCAAGTCAGAGTGCGCCGGACGCCGCAGAAAGTGTGCGGGACCCAAGGCAGAGTGCGCCGGACGCCGTAGAAAGTGTGCGGGACCCAAATGCGAGTGCGCCGGACGCCGTAGAAAGTGTGCGGGACCCAAGGTAGAGTGCGCCGGACGCCGTAGAAAGTGTGTGGGACCCAAGGGAGTGCGCAGGACGCCATAGAAAATGTGTGGGGACCCAGAGTAGAGTGCGCCGGGACGCCGTAGAAAGTGTGCGGACTTGGGAATGCGCGGACGCCGCAGGAAGTGTGTGGGACCCAAATGCGAGTGCGCCGGACGCTGTATAAAGTGTGCGGGACCCAAGTCAGAGTGCGCCGTACGCCGTAGGAAGTGTGCGGGACCCAAGTGGGAGTGCGCAGGACGCCGTAGAAAATGTGTGGGATCCAAATGCGAGTGCGCCAAACGCCGAAGAAAGTGGGCGGGACCCAAGTGGAGTGCTCAGAACGCCGTAAAGAAGTGTGCGGGGTCCAAGGTAGAGTGCGCCGGACGCCGCAGGAAGTGTGTGGGACCCAAATGCGAGTGCGCCGGACGCCGAAGAAAGTGTGGGACCCAAATGCGAGTGCGCCGGACGCCGTAGAAAGTGTGCGGGACCCAAGGTAGAGTGCGCCGAACGCCGTAGAAAGTGTGCGGGACCCAAATGGGAGTGCGCAGGACGCCGTAGAAAAAGTGCGGGACCCAAGGTAGAGTGCGCCGGACGCCGTAGAAAGTGTGCGGGACCCAAATGGAGTGCGCCGGACGCCGTAGAAAGTTGTGCGGGACCCAAGTGGAAGTGCGCAGCACGCCGGAGGAAGTGTATGGGACCCAAATCCGAGTGCGCGGGACGTCGTAGAAAGTGTGCGGGACGCAAGGCAGAGTGCGCCGGACGTCGTAGAAAGTGTGCGGGACGCAAGGCAGAGTGCGCCGGACGCCGTAGAAAGTTTGTGGGACCCAAATGTGAGTGCGCCGGACGCCGAAGAAAGTGGGCGGGACCCAAGTGGAAGCGCGCCAGAACGCCGTAGAAAATGTGCGGGACCCAAGGTAGAGTGCGCAGAACGCCGTAGAAAGTGTGCGGGACCCAAGGGAGTGCGCCGGACGCCGTAGAAAGTGTGCGGGACCCAAGTGGGAGTGCGCCGGACGCCGCAGAAAGTGTGTGGGACCCAAATGCGAGAGTGCGCCGCACGCCGAAGAAAGTGTGTGGGACCCAAGTGGAAGTGCTCAGGACGCCATAGATAGTGTGCGGGACTCAAGGTAGAGTGCGCCGGACGCCGTAGAAAGTGTGCGGGACCTAAGTGGGAGTGCGCAGGACGCCGTGGAAAGTATGCGGGACCCAAGGTAGAGTTCGCCGGACACCGTAGAAAGTGTGCGGGACCCAAGTGAAAGTGAACAGGACGCCGTAGGGAGTATGCGGGATTCAAGTGGGAGTGCGCAGGACGCCGTAGGAAATGTGTGGGACCCAAATGCGAGTGCGCCGGACGCCGAAGAAAGTGTGCGGGACTCAAGTGGGAATGCGCGGGACGCCGTAGGAAGTGTGTGGGACCCAAATGCGAGTGCGCCGGACGCCGTAGAAAGTGTGCGGGACCCAAATGTGAGTGGGCCGGACGCCGAAGAAAGTTTGCGGGACCCAATTAGAGTGCGCCGGACGCCGTAGAAAGTGAGCGGGACCCAAGGTGGAGTGTTCCGGACGCCATAGAAAATGTGTGGGACCCAAATGCGAGTACGCCGGACGTCGTAGGAAGTGTGCGGGACCCAAGGTAGAGTGCGCCGGACGCCGTAGAAAATGCGTGGGACCCAAGGTGAAGTGCGCCGGACGCCGTAGAAAGTGTGTGGGACCCAAATGCGAGTGCGCCAAACGCCGAAGAAAGTCTGCGGGATCCAAGTGGAAGTGCGCCAGACGCCGCAGGAAGTGTGTGGGACCCAAATGCGAGTGCGCCGGACGTCGTAGGAAGTGTGCGGGACCCAAGGTAGAGTGCGCCGGACGCCGTAGAAAGTGTGCGGGACCCAAGTGGGAGTGCGCAGGACGCCGAAGAAAGTGTGCGGGATCCAATTAGGAGTGCGCAGTACGCCGTAGAAAGTGTGCGGGACCCAAGGTAGAGTGCGCCGGACGCCGCAGGAAGTGTGTGGGACCCAAATGCGAGTGCGCAGGACGCCGTAGAAGGTGTGCGGGACCCAAATGCGAGTGCGCCGGACGCCATAGAAAATGTGCGGGACCCAAGTAGGAGTGCGCAGAACGCCGTAGAAAGTGTGCAAGACCCGAGTGGGAGTGCGCAGTACGCCGTAGAAAGTGTGCGGGACTCAAGTGGGAATGCGCAGGACGCCGTAGAAAATGTGTGGGATCCAAATGCGAGTGCGCCAAACGCCGAAGAAAGTGGGCGGGACCCAAGTGGGAGTGCGCGAAACGCCGTAGAAAGTGTGCGGGACCCAAGGTAGAGTGCGCCGGACGTCGTAGAAAGTGTGCGGACCCAATGCGAGTGCGCCGGACGCCGTAGAAAGTGTGCGGGACCCAAGTGGAAGTGCGCCGGACGCCGTAGAAAGTGTGCGGGACCCAAGGTAGAGTGCGCCGGACACCGTAGAAAGTGTGTGGGACAGAAATGCGAGTGCGCCAGACGCCGTAGAAAGTGCGTGTGACCCAAGGTAGAGCGCCGCGGACGCCGCAGAAAGTGTGTGGGACCCAAGGTAGAGCGCCGCGGACGCCGTAGAAAGTGTGTGGGACCCAAGTGGGAGTGCGCGGGACGCCGTAAAAACTGTCCGGGACCTCAGAGGCGGTGCGCCGGACGCCGTAGAAACTGCGTGGGACCCAAGGTCGAGTGCGCCGGACGCCGTAGAAAGTGTGCGGAACCCAAGTGGGAGTGCGCAGGACGCCGTAGAAAGTGTGCGGGACCCAAGCGGAAGTGCGCCGGACGACGTAGAAAAGTGTGCGGGGCCCAAGTGGGAGGGCGCAGGACGCCGTAGAAAGTGTGCGGGACCCAAGGTAGAGTGCGCCGGACGCCGTAGAAAGTGTGTGGGACCCAAATGCGAGTGCGCCGGACGCCGTAGAAAGTGTGCGGGACCCAAGTGGGAGTGCGCCTGACGCCGTAGGAAGTGCGCGGGACCCAAGGTAGAGTGCGCCGGACGCCGTAGAAAGTGTGCGGGACCCAAGTGCGAGTGCGCCGGACGCCGTAGAAAAGTGTGCGGGACCCAAGGTAGAGTGCGCCGCACGCCGAAGAAAGTGTGCGGGACCTAACTTAGAGTGCGCCGGACGCCGTAGACAGCGTGCGGGACCCAAGTGGGAGTGCGCAGGGCGCCGTAGAAAGTGTGCGGGACCGAAATGCGATTGCGCCGGACGCCGAAGGAAGTGGGCAGGAGCCAAGTGGGAGTGCGCAGGACGCCGTAGAAAGTGTGCGGGGCCCAAGGGAGTTCGCCTGACGCCGTAGAAAGTGTGTGGGACCCAAGGTAGAGTGCGCCGGGCGCCGTAGACAGTGTGCGGGACCCAAATGCGAGTGCGCCGGACGCCGAAGAAAGTGTGCAGGACCCAAGTAGAGTGCGCCGGACGCCGTAGAAAGTGTGCGGGACCCGAGGTAGAGTGCGCCGGACGCCGTAAAAGTGTGCGGGACCAAAGGTAGAGTGCGCCGGACGCCGAAGAAAGTGGGCGGGACCCAAGCGGGAGTGCTCAGGACACCGTAGAAAGTGTGCGGGACCCAAGGTAGAGTGCGCCGGACGCCGTAGAAAGTGTGTGGGACCCAAGTGGGAGTGCACAGGACGCCGTAGAAAGTGTGCGGGACCCAAGTTGGCGTGCGTCGGACGCCGTAGAAAGTGTGCGGGACCCAAGTCAGAGTGCGCCGGACGCCGTAGAAAGTGTGTGGGACCCAAGTGGGAAGTGCGCCGGACGCCGTAGAAAGTGTGCGGAACCCAAATGCGAGTGCGCCGGACGACGTAGAAAGTGTGCGGGACCCAAGGTAGAGTGCGCAGGACGCCATAAAAAGTGTGCGGGACCCAAGTAGGAGTGCGCCGAACGTCGTAGGAAGTGTGTGGGACCCAAATGCGAGTGCGCCAAACGCCGAAGAAAGTGGGCCGGACCCAAATGCGAGTGCGCCGAACGCCATAAAAGTGTGCGGGACCCAAGGTAGAGTGCACCGGACGCCGTAGAAAGTTTGTGGGACCCAAATGCGATTGCGCCGGACACCGAAGAAAGTGTGCGGGACCCAAGTGGAAGTGCGCAGGACGCCGTAGAAAGTGTGCGGGACCCAAGGTAGAGTGCGCCGGACGCCGTAGAAAGTGTGCGGAACCCAAATGGGAGTGCGCATGACGCCGTAGAAAGTGTGCGGGACCCAAGGTAGAGTGCGCCGCACGCCGTGGAAAGTGTGCGGGACCCAAGGTAGAGTGCGCCGGACGCCGTAGAAAGTTTGTGGGACCCAAATGTGAGTGCGCCGGACGCCGAAGAAAGTGTGCGGTACCCAAGTGGAAGCGCGCCGGACGCCGCAGAAAGTGTGCGGGACCCAAGGTAGAGTGCGCCGGACGCCGTAGAAAGTGTGCGGGACCCAAGTGGGCGTGCGCATGACTCATAAAAGTGTGTGGGACCCAAGTGGGAGTGCGCCGGACGCCGTAGAAAGTGTGCGGGACCCAAGTGGGAGTGCGCCGGACGCCGTAGAAAGTGTGCGGGACCCAAGTGGGAGTGCGCCGGACGCCGCAGAAAGTGTGCGTGACCCAAATGCGAGTGCGCCGGACGCCGTAGAAAGTGTGTGGGACCCGAGTGAGAGTGTGCCGGACGCCATAGAAAGTGTACGGGACCCGAGTCAGAGTGCGCCGGACGCCGTAGAAAGTGTGCGGGACCCAATAGGGAGTGCGCAGGACGACGTAGAAAGTGTGCGGGCCCCAAGGTAGAGTGCGCAGGACGCCGGAGAAAGTGTGTGGGACCCAAATGCGAGTGCGCCGGACGCCGTAGAAAGTGTGCGGAACCCAAGTGGGAGTGCGCAGGACGCCGTAGAAAGTGTGCGGACCCAAGGTAGAGTGCGCCGGACGCCGTAGAAATTGTGCGGGACCCAAGTGGGAGTGCTCAGGACGTTATAGAAAGTGAGCGGCACCCAAGGTAAAGTGCGCCAGACGCCGTAGAATGTGTGTGGGACCCAAATGCGAGTGCGCCGGACGCCGAAGAAAGTGGCGGGACCCAAGTGGGAGTGCGCAGGACGCCGTAGAAAATGTGCGGGACCCAAGGCGAGTGCGCTGAACGCCGTAGAAAGTGTGCGGGACCCAAGTGGGAGTGCGCGGGACGCCGTAGAAAGTGTGCGGGACCCAAGTCAGAGTGCGCCGGACGCCGTAGGAAGTGTGCGGGACCCAAATGCGAGTGCGCAGGACGCCGTAGAAAGTGTGCGGGACCCAAGGTAGAGTGCGCCGGACGCCGTAGAAAGTGTGGGACCCAAATGCGAGTGCGCCGGACGCCGTAGAAAGTGTGCGGGACCCAAGTGGAAGTGCGCCGGACGCCGTAGAAAGTGTGCGGGACCCAAGGTAGAGTGCGCCGGACGCCGTAGAAAGTGTGCGGGACCCAAGTGGGAGTGCGCCGGACGCCGCAGGAAGTGTGTGGGACCCAAATGCGAGTGCGCCGGACGCTGTATAAAGTGTGCGGGACCCAAGTCAGAGTGCGCCGGACGCCGTAGAAAGTGGGCGGGACCCAAGTGGGAGTGCGCAGAACGCCGTAGAAAGTGTGCGGGACCCAAGGTAGAGTGCGCCGGACGCCAGAAAGTGTGTGGGACCCAAATGCGAGTGCGCCGGACGCCGAAGAAAGTGTGCGGGACCCAAGTGGAGTGCGCCGGACGCCGTAGAAAGTGTGCGGGACCCAAGGTGAGTGCGCCGGACGCCGTAGAAAGTGTGCGGGACCCAAGTGGGAGTGCGCCGGACGCCGTAGAAAGTGTGCGGGACCCAAGTGGGAGTGCGCCGGACGCCGTAGAAAGTGTGTGGGACCCAAATGCGAGTACGCCGGACGCCGAAGAAAGTGTGCGGGACCCAAGGTGCGAGTGCGCCGGACGCCGTAGAAAGTGTGTGGGACCCAAGGTAGAGTGCGCCGGACGCCGTAGAAAGTGTGCGGGACCCAGGTGGAGTGCGCCGGACGCCGTAGAAAGTGTGCGGGACCCAAGTCAGAGTGCGCCGGACGCCGTAGAAAGTGTGCGGGACCCAAGGTGGAGTGCGCCGGACGCCGGAGAAAGTGTGCGGGACCCAATGTAGAGTGCGCCGGACGCCAGAGAAAGTGTGTGGGACCCAAATGCGAGTGCGCCGGACGCCGAAGAAAGTGTGCGGGACCCAAGTGGAAGTGCGCCGGACGCCGTAGATAGTGTGCGGGACCCAAGGTAGAGTGCGCCGGACGCCGTAGAAAGTGTGCGGGACCCAAGTGGGCGTGCGCAGGACTCATAAAAAGTGTGCTGAACCCAAGTGGGAGTGCGCGGGACGCCGTAGAAAGTGTGCGGGACCCAAGGTAGAGTGCGCAGGACGCCGTAGAAAGTGTGCGGGACCCAAGGTAGAGTGCGCCGGACGCCAGATAAAGTATGTGGGACCCAAATGCGATTGCGCCGGACGCCGAAGAAAGTGTGCGGGACGCAAGAGGGAGTGCGCAGGACACCATAGAAAGTGTGCGGGACCCAAGTGGGAGTGCGCAGGACGCCGTAGAAAGCGTGTGGGACCCAAGTGGGAGTGCGCCGGACGCCGTAGAAAGTGTGTGGGACCCAAGGTAGAGTGCGCCGGACGCCGTAGAAAGTGTGCGGGACCCAAGTGGGAGTGCGCCGGACGCCGTAGAAAGTGTGTGGGACCCAAATGCGAGTGCGCCGGACGCCGAAGAAAGTGTGCGGGACCCAAGGTAGAGTGCGCCGGACGCCGTAGAAAGCGTGAGGGACCCAAGTGGGAGTGCGCCGGACGCCGTAGAAAGTGTGCGGGACCCAAGTGGGAGTGCGCGGGACGCCGCAGAAAGTGTGTGGGACCCAAATGCGAGTGCGCCGGACGCCGTATAAAGTGTGCGGGACCCAAGTCAGAGTGCGCCGGACGCCGAAGAAAGTGTGCGGGACCCAAGTGGGAGTGCGCAGGACGCCGTAGAAAATGTGTGGGATCCAAATGCGAGTGCGCCAAACGCCGAAGAAAGTGGGCGGGACCCAAGTGGGAGTGCTCAGAACGCCGTAAAAAGTGTGCGGGATCTAAGGTAGAGTGCGCCGGACGCCAGGTAAAGTCTGTGGGACCCAAATGCGAGTGCGCCGGACGCCGAAGAAAGTGTGTGGGACCCAAGTGGAAGTGCGCAGGACGCCATAGAAAATGTGCGGGACCCAAGGTAGAGTGCGCCGAACGCCGTAGAAAGTGTGCGGGACCCAAGTGCGAGTGCGCGGGACGCCGTAGAAAGTGTGCGAGACCTAAGTGGGAGTGCGCAGGACGCCGTAGAAAATGTGTGGGACCCAAATGCGAGTGCGCCGGACGCCGCAGGAAGTGTGTGGGACCCGAATGCGAGTGCGCCGGACGCTGTATAAAGTGTGCGGGACCCAAGTCAGAGTGCGCCGTACGCCGTAGGAAGTGGGCGGGACCCAAGTGGAAGTGCGCCGGACGCCGTAGATAGTGTGCGGGATCCAAATGCGAGTGCGCCAAACGCCGAAGAAAGTGGGCGGGACCCAAGTCGGAGTGCTCAGAACGCCGTAAAATGTGTGCGGGATCCAAGGTAGAGTGCGCCGGACGCCAGATAAAGTCTGTGGGACCCAAATGCGAGTGCGCCGGACGCCGAAGAAAGTGTGCGGGACCCAAGTGGGAGTGCTCAGGACGCCATAGAAAATGTGCGGGACCCACTTAGGAGTGCGCAGAACGCCGTAGAAAGTGTGTGGGACCTAAATGGGAGTGCGCGGAACGCCATAGAAAGTGTGCGGGACTCAAGTGGGAATGCGCAGGACGCCGCAGGAAGTGTGTGGGACCCAAATGCGAGTGCGCCGGACGTCGCAGGAAGTGTGTGGGACCCAAATGCGAGTGCGCCGGACGTCGTAGGAAGCGTGCGGGATCCAATTGGGAGTGCGCAGTACGCCGTCGAAAGTGTGCGGGACCCAAGTGGAAGTGCGCAGGACGCCGTAAAAAGTGTGCGTGCCCCGAGGTAGAAGGCGCCGGCCGCCAGAGAAAGTATGTGGAACCCAAATGCGAGTGCGCCGGACGCCGAAGAAAGTGTGCGGGACCCAGAGTGGAAGTGCGCCGGACGCCGTAGATAGTGTGCGGGACCCAAGGTAGAGTGCGCCGTACGCCGTAGAAAGTGTGCGGGACCCAAGTGGGAGTGCGCAGGACTCATAAAAAGTGTGCGGGACTCAAGTGGGAGTGCGCGGGACGCCATAGAAAGTGTGCGGGACTCAAGGTAGAGTGCGCCGCACGCTGTAGAAAGTGTGTGGGACCCAAATGCGAGTGCGCCGGACGCTGTATAAAGTGTGCGGGACCCAAGTCAGAGTGCGCCGTACGCCGTAGGAAGTGGGCGGGACCCAAGTGGGGTGCGCAGGACGCCGTAGAAAATGTGTGGGATCCAAATGCGAGTGCGCCAAACGCCGAAGAAAGTGGGCGGGACCCAAGTCGGAGTGCTCAGAACGCCGTAAAATGTGTGCGGGATCCAAGGTAGAGTGCGCCGGACGCCAGACAAAGTCTGTGGGACCCAAATGCGAGTGCGCCGGCCGCCGAAGAAAGTGTGCGGGACCCAAGTGGGAGTGCTCAGGACGTCATAGAAAATGTGCGGGACCCACTTAGGAGTGCGCAGAACGCCGTAGAAAGTGTGCGGGACCCAAGTGGGAGTGCGCGGGACGCCATAGAAAGTGTGCGGGACTCAAGTGGGAATGCGCGGGACGCCGCAGGAAGTGTGTGGGACCCAAATGCGAGTGCGCCGGACGCCGCAGGAAGTGTGTGGGACCCAAATGCGAGTGCGCCGGACGCTGTATAAAGTGTGCGGGACCCAAGTCAGAGTGCGCCGTACGCCGTAGGAAGTGGGCGGGACCCAAGTGGGAGTGCGCAGGACGCCGTAAAAAGTGTGCGTGACCCAAGGTAGAAGGCGCCGGACGCCAGAGAAAGTATGTGGAACCCAAATGCGAGTGCGCCGGACGCCGAAGAAAGTGTGCGGGACCCAAGTGGAAGTGCGCCGGACGCCGTAGATAGTGTGCGGGACCCAAGGTAGAGTGCGCCGTACGCCGTAGAAAGTGTGCGAGACCCAAGTGGGAGTGCTCAGAACGCCGTAAAAAGTGTGCGGGATCCAAGGTAGAGTGCGCCGGACGCCAGGTAAAGTCTGTGGGACCCAAATGCGAGTGCGCCGGACGCCGAAGAAAGTGTGCGGGACCCAAGTGGGAGTGCTCAGGACGCCATAGAAAATGTGCGGGACCCACTTAGGAGTGCGCTGAACGCCGTAGAAAGTGTGCGGGACCCAAGTCAGAGTGCGCCGTACGCCGTAGGAAGTGGGCAGGACCCAAGTCAGAGTGCGCCGTACGCCGTAGGAACCGGGCGGGACCCGAGTGGAAGTGCGCAGGACGCCGTAAAAAGTGTGCGTGACCCGAGGTAGAAGGCGCCGGACGCCAGAGAAAGTATGTGGAACCCAAATGCGAGTGCGCCGGACGCCGAAGAAAGTGTGTGGGACCCAAGTGGGAGTGCTCAGGACGCCATAGATAGTGTGCGGGACCCAAGGTAGAGTGCGCCGGACGCCGTAGAAAGTGTGCGGGACCCAAGTGGGTGTGCGCAGGACTCATAAAAAGTGTGCGAGACCCAAATGCGAGTGCGCCGGACGCTGTATAAAGTGTGCGGGACCCAAGTCAGAGTGCGCCGTACGCCGTAGGAAGTGGGCGGGACCCAAGTGGGAGTGCGCAGGACGCCGTAGAAAATGTGTGGGATCCAAATGCGAGTGCGGCAAACGTCGAAGGAAGGGGGCGGGACCCAGGTGGGAGTGCTCAGGACGCCGTAAAAGTGTGCGGGATCTAAGGTAGAGTGCGCCGGACGCCAGGTAAAGTCTGTGGGACCCAAATGCGAGTGCGCCGGACGCCGAAGAAAGTGTGCGGGACCCAAGTGGGAGTGCTCAGGACGCCATAGAAAATGTGCGGGACCCACTTAGGAGTGCGCAGAACGCCGTAGAAAGTGTGCGGGACCCAAGTGGGAGTGCGCGGGACGCTATAGAAAGTGTGCGGGACTCAAGTGGGAATGCGCGGGACGCCGCAGGAAGTGTGTGGGACCCAAATGCGAGTGCGCCGGACGCCGAAGAAAGTGTGCGGGACCCAAGGTAAAGTGCGCCGGACGCCGTAGAAAGTGTGTGGGACCCAAGGTAAAGTGCGCCGGACGCCATAGAAAACGAGCGGGACCCAAGGTAGAGTGCGCCGGACGCCGTAGAAAGTGGGCCGGACCCAAGTGGAAGTGCGCCAGACGCCGAAGAAGTATGCGGCATCCAAGGTAGAGTGCGCCGGACACTGTAGAAAGTGTGTGGGACCCAAGTGGGAGTGCGCCGGACGCGTAGGAAAGTATGTGGAACCCAAATGCGAGTGCGCCGGACGCCGAAGGAAGTGTGCGGGACCCAAATGGGAGTGCGCCGGACACCGTAGAAAGTGTGCGGGACCCAAGGTAGAGTGCGCCAGACGCCGTAGAAAGTGGGCGGGACCCAAGTGGGAGTGCTCAGAACGCCGTAAAAAGTGTGCGGGGTCCAAGGTAGAGTGCGCCGGACGCCAGATAAAGTCTGTGGGACCCAAATGCGAGTGCGCCGGACGCCGAAGAAAGTGTGCGGGACCCAAGTGGGAGTGCTCAGGACGCCATAGAAAATGTGCGGGACCCACTTAGGAGTGCGCAGAACGCCGTAGAAAGTGTGCGGGACCCAAGTGGGAGTGCGCGGGACGCTATAGAAAGTGTGCGGGACTCAAGTGGGAATGCGCGGGACGCCGCAGGAAGTGTGTGGGACCCAAATGCGAGTGCGCCGGACGCCGAAGAAAGTGTGCGGGACCCAAGGTAAAGTGCGCCGGACGCCGTAGAAAGTGTGTGGGACCCAAGGTAAAGTGCGCCGGACGCCATAGAAAACGAGCGGGACCCAAGGTAGAGTATGCCGGACGCCGTAGAAAGTGGGCCGGACCCAAGTGGAAGTGCGCCAGACGCCGAAGGGAGTATGCGGCATCCAAGGTAGAGTGCGCCGGACACTGTAGAAAGTGTGTGGGACCCAAGTGGGAGTGCGCAGGACGCCGTAAAAAGTGTGCGTGACCCAAATGCGAGTGCGCGGGACGTTGTATAAAGTGTGCGGGCCCGAAGTCAGAGTGCGCCGTACGCCGTAGGAAGTGGTCGGGACCCAAGTGGGAGTGCGCAGGACGCCGTAGATAATGTGTGATCCAGATGCGAGTGCGCCAAACGCCGAAGAAAGTGGGCGGGACCCAAGTGGGAGTGCTCAGAACGCCGTAGAAAGTGTGTGGGACCCAAGTGGGAGTGCTCAGGACGTCATAGAAAGTGAGCGGGACCCAAGGTAGAGTGCGCCGGACGCTGTAGAAAGTGTGTGGGACTCAAGTGGGAGTGCGGCAGACGCCGTAGATAGTGTGCGGGACCCAAGGTAGAGTGCGCCGTACGCCGTACAAAGTGTGCGGGACCCAATTTGGAGGGCTCAGGACGCCGTAGAAAATCTGCGGCACTCAAGGTAGAGTGCGCCGGACGCCAGATCAAGTGTGCGGGACCCAAATGCGAGTGCGCCGGACGCCGAAGAAAGTGTGCGGAACCCAAGTGGGAGTGCTCAGGACGCCATAGGAAATGTGCGGGACCCAAGTAGGAGTGCGCCGGACGCCGAAGAAAGTGTGCGGAACCCAAGTGGGAGTGCTCAGGACGCCATAGGAAATGTGCGGGACCCAAGTAGGAGTGCGCCGGACGCCGTAGGAAGTGTGTGGGACCCAAATGCGAGTGCGCCGGACGCTGTATAAAGTGTGCGGGACCCAAGTCAGAGTGCGCCGTACGCCGTAGGAAGTGGGCAGGACCCAAGTGGGAGTGCGCAGGACGCCGTAGAAAATGTGTGGGATCCAAATGCGAGTGCGCCAAACGCCGAAGAAAGTGGGCGGGACCCAAGTCGGAGTGCTCAGAACGCCGTAAAAAGTGTGCGTGATCCAAGGTAGAGTGCGCCGGACGCCAGATAAAGTCTGTGGGACCCAAATGCGAGTGCGCCGGACGCCGAAGAAAGTGTGCGGGACCCAAGTGGGAGTGCGCAGGACGCCGTAGAAAATGTGCGGGACCCACTTGGGAGTGCGCAGAACGCCGTAGAAAGTATGCGGTACCCAAGTGGGAGTGCGCAGGACTCATAAAAAGTGTGCGGGACCCAAGTGGGAATGCGCGGGACGCCGCAGGAAGTGTGTGGGACCCAAACGCGAGTGCGCCGGACGTCGTAGGAAGCGTGAGGGATCCAAATGCGAGTGCGCCGGACGCTGTAGAAAGTGTGCGGGACCCAAGTCAGAGTGCGCCGTACGCCGTAGAAAGTGTGGGACCCAGTGGAAGTGCGCCGGACGCCGAGAGTATGCGGCATCCAAGTAAGAGTGCGCAGAACGCCGTAAATAGTGTGCGTGACCCAAGGTAGAGTGCGCCGGACGCCAGAGAAGGTATGTGGGACCCAAATGCGAGTCCGCCAGACGCCGAAGAAAGTGTGCGGGACCCAAGTGGAAGTGCGCCGGACGCCGTAGATAGTGTGAGTGACACAAGGTAGAGTGCGCCGGACGCCGTAGAAAGTGTGCGGGACACAAGTGGGAGTGCTCAGAACGCCGTAAAAGTGTGCGGGATCCAAGGTGGAGTGCGCCGGACGCCAGATAAAGTATGTGGGACCCAAATACGAGTGCGCCGGACGCCGAAGAAAGTGTGCGGGACCCAAGTGGGTGTGCTCAGGACGCCATAGAAAATGTGCGGGACCAAAGTAGGAGTGCGCCAAACGCCGTAGAAAGTGTGCGGGACCCAAGTGGGAGTGCGCGGGACGCCATAGAAAGTGTGCGGGACCCAAATACGAGTGCGCCGGACGCCTAAGAAAGTGTGCGGGACCCAAGTGGAAGTGCGCAGGACGCCGAAGAAAGTGTGCGGGACCCAAGGTAGCGTGCCCCGCACGCCGCAGAAAGTGTGTGTCTGGGACCCAAACGGGATTGCGCCGGCCGCCGAAGAAAGTGTCCGGGACCCCAGTGGGAGTGCGCAGGACGCTCTAGAAAGTGTGCGGGACCCAAGGTAGAGTGCGCCGGACGCCGTAGAAAGTGTGTGGGACCCAAGTGGGAGTGCGCAGGACTCATAAAAAGTGTGCGAGACCCAAATGCGAGTGCGCCGGACGCTGTATAAAGTGTGCGGGACCCAAGTCAGAGTGCGCCGTACGCCGTAGGAAGTGGGCGGGACCCAAGTGGGAGTGCGCAGGACGCCGTAGAAAATGTGTGGGATCCAAATGCGAGTGCGCCAAACGTCGAAGAAAGTGGGCGGGACCCAAGTGGGAGTGCTCAGGACGCCGTAAAAAGTGTGCGCGATCTAAGGTAGAGTGCGCCCGACGCCAGGGAAAGTCTGTGGGACCCAAATGCGAGTGCGCCGGACGCCGAAGAAAGTGGGCGGGACCCAAGTGGGAGTGCTCAGAACGCCATAGAAAATGTGCGGGACCCACTTAGGAGTGCGCAGAACGCCGTAGAAAGTGTGCGGGACCCAAGTGGGAGTGCGCGGGACGCTATAGAAAGTGTGCGGGACTCCAAGTGGGAATGCGCGGGACGCCGCAGGAAGTGTGTGGGACCCAAATGCGAGTGCGCCGGACGCCGAAGAAAGTGTGCGGGACCCAAGGTAAAGTGCGCCGGACGCCGTAGAAAGTGTGTGGGACCCAAGGTAAAGTGCGCCGGACGCCATAGAAAACGAGCGGGACCCAAGGTAGAGTATGCCGGACGCCGTAGAAAGTGGGCCGGACCCAAGTGGAAGTGCGCCAGACGCCGAAGGGAGTATGCGGCATCCAAGGTAGAGTGCGCCGGACACTGTAGAAAGTGTGTGGGACCCAAGTGGGAGTGCGCCGGACGCCAGAGAAAGTATGTGGAACCCAAATGCGAGTGCGCCGGACGCCGAAGAAAGTGTGCGGGACCCAAGTGGAAGTGCGCCGGAGGCCGTAGATAGTGTGCGGGATCCAAGGTAGAGTGCGCCGTGCGCCGTAGAAAGTGGGCGGGACCCAAGTGGGAGTGCTCAGAACGCCGTAAAAAGTGTGCGGGGTCCAAGGTAGAGTGCGCCGGACGCCAGATAAAGTCTGTGGGACCCAAATGCGAGTGCGCCGGACGCCGAAGAAAGTGTGCGGGACCCAAGTGGGAGTGCTCAGGACGCCATAGAAAATGTGCGGGACCCACTTAGGAGTGCGCAGAACGCCGTAGAAAGTGTGCGGGACCCAAGTGGGAGTGCGCGGGACGCTATAGAAAGTGTGCGGGACTCAAGTGGGAATGCGCGGGACGCCGCAGGAAGTGTGTGGGACCCAAATGCGAGTGCGCCGGACGCCGAAGAAAGTGTGCGGGACCCAAGGTAAAGTGCGCCGGACGCCGTAGAAAGTGTGTGGGACCCAAGGTAAAGTGCGCCGGACGCCATAGAAAACGAGCGGGACCCAAGGTAGAGTATGCCGGACGCCGTAGAAAGTGGGCCGGAACCAAGTGGAAGGGCGCCAGACGCCGAAGAAAGTATGCGGCATCCAAGGTAGAGTGCGCCGGACACTGTAGAAAGTGTGTGGGACCCAAGTGGGAGTGCGCAGGACTCATAAAAAGTGTGCGAGACCCAAATGCGAGTGCGCCGGACGCTGTATAAAGTGTGCGGGACCCAAGTCAGAGTGCGCCGTACGCCGTAGGAAGTGGGCGGGACCCAAGTGGGAGTGCGCAGGACGCCGTAGAAAATGTGTGGGATCCAAATGCGAGTGCGCCAAACGTCGAAGAAAGTGGGCGGGACCCAAGTGGGAGTGCTCAGAACGCCGTAAAAAGTGTGTGGGACCCAAGTGGGAGTGCGCCGGATGCCAGAGAAAGTATGTGGAACCCAAATGCGAGTGCGCCGGACGCCGAAGAAAGTGTGCGGGACCCAAGTGGAAGTGCGCCGGAGGCCGAAGATAGTGTGCGGGGTCCAAGGTAGAGTGCGCCGTATGCCGTAGAAAGTGGGCGGGACCCAAGTGGGAGTGCTCAGAACGCCGTAAAAAGTGTGCGGGGTCCAAGGTAGAGTGCGCCGGACGCCAGATAAAGTCTGTGGGACCCAAATGCGAGTGCGCCGGACGCCGAAGAAAGTGTGCGGGACCCAAGTGGGAGTGCTCAGGACGCCATAGAAAATGTGCGGGACCCACTTAGGAGTGCGCAGAACGCCGTAGAAAGTGTGCGGGACCCAAGTGGGAGTGCGCGGGACGCTATAGAAAGTGTGCGGGACTCAAGTGGGAATGCGCGGGACGCCGCAGGAAGTGTGTGGGACCCAAATGCGAGTGCGCCGGACGCCGAAGAAAGTGTGCGGGACCCAAGGTAAAGTGCGCCGGACGCCGTAGAAAGTGTGTGGGACCCAAGGTAAAGTGCGCCGGACGCCATAGAAAACGAGCGGGACCCAAGGTAGAGTATGCCGGACGCCGTAGAAAGTGGGCCGGAACCAAGTGGAAGTGCGCCAGACGCCGAAGGGGTATGCGGCATCCAAGGTAAAGTGCGCCGGACACTGTAGAAAGTGTGTGGGGCCCAAGTGGGAGTGCGCAGGACGCCGTAGAAAATGTGTGGGACCCAAATGCGAGTGCTACGGACGCCGTAGAAAGTGTGCGGGACCCAAATGGAAGTGCGCCAGACGCAGTAGGAAGTGTGCGGGATCCAAGTGGAAGTGCGCCGGACGCCGTAGAAAATGTGTGGGATCCAAATGCGAGTGCGCCAAACGCCGGAGAAAGTGGGCGGGACCCAAGTGGGAGTGCTCAGAACGCCGTAAAAAGTGTGCGGGGTCCAAGGTAGAGTGCGCCGGACGCCAGATAAAGTCTGTGGGACCCAAATGCGAGTGCGCCGGACGCCGAAGAAAGTGTGCGGGACCCAAGTGGGAGTGCTCAGGACGCCATAGAAAATGTGCGGGACCCACTTAGGAGTGCGCAGAACGCCGTAGAAAGTGTGCGGGACCCAAGTGGGAGTGCGCGGGACGCTATAGAAAGTGTGTGGGACCCAAGTTAGAGTGCGCCGGACGCCAGAGAAAGTATGTGGGACCCAAATGCGAGTGCGCCGGACGCCGAAGAAAGTGTGCGGGACCCAAGTGGGAGTGCGCGAAACGCCGTAGAAATTGTGTGGGACACTAGGTAAAGTGCGCCGGACGCCGTAGAAAGTGTGCGGGACCCAAGGTAGGAGTGCGCCGGACGCCGTAGAAAGTGGGCGGGACCCAAGGTGGAGTGCGCCAGACGCCGAAGAAAGTGTGCGGCACCCAAGGTAGAGTGCGCCGGACGCCGTAGAAAGTGTGCGGGACCCAAGTGGGAGTGCGCAGGACGCCGTAAAAGTGTGCGAGACCCAAATGCGAGTGCGCCGGACGCTGTATAAAGTGTGCGGGACCCAAGTCAGAGTGCGCCGTACGCCGTAGAAAGTGGGCGGGACCCAAGTAGGAGTGCGCAGGACGCCGTAGAAAATGTGTGGGATCCAAATGCGAGTGCGCCAAACGCCGAAGAAAGTGGGCGGGACCCAAGTAGGAGTGCGCAGAACGCCGTAAAAAGTGTGCGGGACCCAAGTGGGAGTGCGCCGGACGCCAGATAAAGTATGTGGAACCCAAATGCGAGTGCGCCGGACGCCGAAGAAAGTGTGCGGGACCCAAGTGGAAGTGCGCCGGACGCCGTAGATAGTGTGCGGGATCCAAATGCGAGTGCGCCAAACGCCGAAGAAAGTGGGCGGGACCCAAGTCGGAGTGCTCAGAACGCCGTAAAATGTGTGCGGGATCCAAGGTAGAGTGCGCCGGACGCCAGATAAAGTCTGTGGGACCCAAATGCGAGTGCGCCGGACGCCGAAGAAAGTGTGCGGGACCCAAGTGGGAGTGCTCAGGACGCCATAGAAAATGTGCGGGACCCACTTAGGAGTGCGCAGAACGCCGTAGAAAGTGTGCGGGACCCAAGTGGGAGTGCGCGGGACGCCATAGAAAGTGTGCGGGACTCAAGTGGGAATGCGCGGGACGCCGCAGGAAGTGTGTGGGACCCAAATGCGAGTGCGCCGGACGCCGAAGAAAGTGTGCGGGACCCAAGGTAAAGTGCGCCGGACGCCGTAGAAAGTGTGTGGGACCCAAGGTAAAGTGCGCCGGACGCCATAGAAAACGAGCGGGACCTAAGGTAAAGTGCGCCGGACGCCGTAGAAAGTGTGTGGGACCCAAGTGGAAGTGCGCCAGACGCCGAAGGGAGTATGCGGCATCCAAGGTAGAGTGCGCCGGACACTGTAGAAAGTGTGTGGGACCCAAGTGGGAGTGCGCCAGACGCCGTAGAAGGTGTGCGGGACCCAAATGCGAGTGCGCCGGACGCCGTAGAAAATGTGTGGGTCCCAAGTAGGAGTGCGCCGGACGCCGTAGGAAGTGGTCGGGACCCAAGTGGGAGTGCGCAGGACGCCGTAGATAATGTGTGATCCAAATGCGAGTGCGCCAAACGCCGAAGAAAGTGGGCGGGACCCAAGTGGGAGTGCTCAGAACGCCGTAGAAAGTGTGTGGGACTGGGAGTGCGCCGGACGCCAGATAAAGTGTGTGGGACCCAAATGCGAGTGCGCCGGACGCCGAAGAAAGTGTGTGGGACCCAAGTGGAAGTGCGCCGGACGCCGTAGAAAGTGTGCGGGACCCAGCGAGTGCGCCGGACGCCGTAGAAAGTGTGCGGGACCCAAGTGGGAGTGCTCAGAACGCCGTAAAAAGTGTGCGTGACCCAAGGTAGAAGGCGCCGGACGCCAGAGAAAGTATGTGGAACCCAAATGCGTGTGCGCCGGACGCCGAAGAAAGTGTGCGGGACCCAAGTGGGAGTGCTCAGGACGCCATAGAAAATGTGCAGGACCCACTTAGGAGTGCGCAGAACGCCGTAGAAGGTGTGCGGGACCCAAGGTAGAGTGCGCCGGACGGCGTAGGAAGTGGGCGGGACCCAAGTGGGAGTGCGCGGGACGCCGCAGGAAGTGTGTGGGACCCAAATGCGAGTGCGCCGGACGCCGAAGAAAGTGTGCGGGACCCAAATGCGAGTGCGCCGGACGCCGTAGAAAGTGTGTGGGACCCAAGGTAAAGTGCGCCGGACGCCATAGAAAACGAGCGGGACCCAAGGTAGAGTATGCCGGACGGCGTAGAAAGTGGGCCGGACCCAAGTGGAAGTGCGCCAGACGCCGAAGGGAGTATGCGGCATCCAAGGTAGAGTGCGCCGGACACTGTAGAAAGTGTGTGGGACCCAAGTGGGAGTGCGCAGGACTCATAAAAAGTGTGCGAGACCCAAATGCGAGTGCGCCGGACGCTGTATAAAGTGTGCGGGACCCAAGTCAGAGTGCGCCGTACGCCGTAGGAAGTGGGCGGGACCCAAGTGGGAGTGCGCAGGGCGCCGTAGAAAATGTGTGGGATCCAAATGCGAGTGCGCCAAACGCCGAAGAAAGTGGGCGGGACCCAAGTGGGAGTGCTCAGAACGCCGTAAAAAGTGTGCGGGATCCAAGGTAGAGTGCGCCGGACGCCAGGTAAAGTCTGTGGGACCCAAATGCGAGTGCGCCGGACGCCGAAGAAAGTGTGCGGGACCCAAGTGGGAGTGCTCAGGACGCCATAGAAAATGTGCGGGACCCACTTAGGAGTGCGCAGAACGCCGTAGAAAGTGTGCGGGACCCAAGTGGGAGTGCGCGGGACGCTATAGAAAGTGTGCGGGACTCAAGTGGGAATGCGCGGGACGCCGCAGGAAGTGTGTGGGACCCAAATGCGAGTGCGCCGGACGCCGAAGAAAGTGTGCGGGACCCAAGGTAAAGTGCGCCGGACGCCGTAGAAAGTGTGTGGGACCCAAGGTAAAGTGCGCCGGACGCCATAGAAAACGAGCGGGACCCAAGGTAGAGTATGCCGGACGCCGTAGAAAGTGGGCCGGACCCAAGTGGAAGTGCGCCAGACGCCGAAGGGAGTATGCGGCATCCAAGGTAGAGTGCGCCGGACACTGTAGAAAGTGTGTGGGACCCAAGTGGGAGTGCGCCGGACGCCAGAGAAAGTATGTGGAACCCAAATGCGAGTGCGCCGGACGCCGAAGAAAGTGTGCGGGACCCAAGTGGAAGTGCGCCGGAGGCCGTAGATAGTGTGCGGGATCCAAGGTAGAGTGCGCCGTACGCCGTAGAAAGTGGGCGGGGCCCAAGTGGGAGTGCTCAGAACGCCGTAAAAAGTGTGCGGGGTCCAAGGTAGAGTGCGCCGGACGCCAGATAAAGTCTGTGGGACCCAAATGCGAGTGCGCCGGACGCCGAAGAAAGTGTGCGGGACCCAAGTGGGAGTGCTCAGGACGCCATAGAAAATGTGCGGGACCCACTTAGGAGTGCGCAGAACGCCGAAGAAAGTGTGCGGGACCCAAGTGGGAGTGCTCAGGACGCCATAGAAAATGTGCGGGACCCAAGTGGGAGTGCGCGGGACGCCATAGAAAGTGTGCGGGACTCAAGTGGGAATGCGCGGGACGCCGCAGGAAGTGTGTGGGACCCAAATGCGAGTGCGCCGGACGCCGAAGAAAGTGTGCGGGACCCAAGTGGAAGTGCGCCGGACGCCGTAGATAGTGTGCGGGACCCAAGGTAGAGTGCGCCGTACGCCGTAGAAAGTGTGCGAGACCCAAGTCGGAGTGCGCAGGACGCCATAAAATGTGTGCGGGACCCAATTGGGAGTGCTCAGGACGCCGTAGAAAGTTTGCGGTACTCAAGGTGGAATGCACAGGACGCCGCAGGAAGTGTGTGGGACCCAAATGCGAGTGCGTCGGACGCTGTATAAAGTGTGCGGGACCCAAGTCAGAGTGCGCCGTACGCCGTAGGAAGTGGGCGGGACCCAAGTGGGAGGGCGCAGGGCGCCGCAGAAAATGTGTGGGATCCAAATACGAGTGCGCCAAACGCCGAAGAAAGTGGGCGGGACCCAAGTCGGAGTGCTCAGAACGCCGTAAAAAGTGTGCGGGGTCCAAGGTAGAGTGCGCCGGACGCCAGATAAAGTCTGTGGGACCCAAATGCGAGTGCGCCGGACGCCGAAGAAAGTGTGGGGGACCCAAGTGGGAGTGCTCAGGACGCCATAGAAAATGTGCGGGACCCACTTAGGAGTGCGCAGAACGCCGTAGAAAGTGTGCGGGACCCAAGTGGGAGTGCGCGGGACGCCGTAGAAAGTGTGCGGGACTCAAGTGGGAGTGCGCGGGACGCCACAGGAAGTGTGTGGGACCCAAATGGGAGTGCGCTGGACGCCGTAGAAAGTGTGCGGGACCTGAGTGGGAGTGCGCAGAACGCCGCAGAAATTGTGCGCGACCCAAGGTAGAGTGCGCCGGACGCCGTAGAAAGTGTGCGGGAACCAAAAGGGAATGCGCAGAACGCCGTAGAAAGTGTGTGGGACCCAAGTTAGAGTGCGCCGGATGCCGTAGAAAGTGTGCGGGAACCAAAAGGGAATGCGCAGGACGCCGTAGAAAAGGGTGCGGGACCGAAGTGGAAGTGCGCCAGACGCCATACAAAGCGTGCGGGGCCCAAGTGAGAGTGCGCCGGACGCCGTAGAAAGTGTGTGGGACCCAAGTGGAGTGCGCCGGACGCCGTAGAAAGTGTGTGGGACCCAAATGCGAGTGCGCCGGACGCCGTAGAAAGTGTGCGGGACCCAAGTCAGAGTGCGCCGGACGCCGTAGAAAGTGTGCGGGACCCAAGTGGGAGTGCGCAGGACGCCGTAGATAGTGTGGGATCCAAATGCGAGTGCGCCGTACGCCGTAGAAAGTGGGCGGGACCCAAGTGGAAGTGCTCAGAACGCCGTAAAAAGTGTGCGGGGTCCAAGGTAGAGTGCGCCGGACGCCAGATAAAGTCTGTGGGACCCAAATGCGAGTGCGCCGGACGCCGAAGAAAGTGTGCGGGACCCAAGTGGGAATGCTCAGGACGCCATAGAAAATGTGCGGGACCCAATTGGGAGTGCGCAGTACGCCGTCGAAAGTGTGCGGGACTTGAGTGGGAATGTGCAGGACGCCGCAGGAAGTGTGTGGGACCTAAATGGGAGTGCGCGGAACGCCATAGAAAGTGTGCGGGACTCAAGTGGGAATGCGCGGGACGCCGCAGGAAGTGTGTGAGACCCAAATGCGAGTGCGCCGGACGTCGTAGAAAGTGTTTGGGACCCAAGGGAGAGTGCGCCGGACGCCGTAGAAAGTGTGCGGGACCCAAGTGGAAGTGCGCCGGACGCCGTAGATAGTGTGCGGGACCCAAGGTAGAGTGCGCCGTACGCCGTAGAAAGTGTGCGAGACCCAAGTCGGAGTGCGCAGGACGCCATAAAATGTGTGCGGGACCCAATTGGGAGTGCTCAGGACGCCGTAGAAAGTTTGCGGTACTCAAGTGGGAATGCACAGGACGCCACAGGAAGTGTGTGGGACCCAAATGCGAGTGCGCCGGACGCTGTATAAAGTGTGCGGGACCCAAGTCAGAGTGCGCCGTACGCCGTAGGAAGTGGGCAGGACCCAAGTGGGGTGCGCAGGACGCCGTAGAAAATGTGTGGGATCCAAATGCGAGTGCGCCAAACGCCGAAGAAAGTGGGCGGGACCTAAGTGGGAGTGCTCAGAACGCCGTAAAAAGTGTGCGGGGTCCAAGGTAGAGTGCGCCGGACGCCAGATAAAGTCTGTGGGACCCAAATGCGAGTGCGCCGGACGCCGAAGAAAGTGTGCGGGACCCAAGTGGGAGTGCTCAGGACGCCATAGAAAATGTGCGGAACCCACTTAGGAGTGCGCAGAACGCCGTAGAAAGTGTGCGGGACCCAAGTGGGAGTGCGCGGGACGCCATAGAAAGTGTGCGGGACTCAAGTGGGAATGCGCGGGACGCCGCAGGAAGTGTGTGGGACCCAAATGCGAGTGCGCCGGACGCCGCAGGAAGTGTGTGGGACCCGAATGCGAGTGCGCCGGACGCTGTATAAAGTGTGCGGGACCCAAGTCAGAGTGCGCCGTACGCCGTAGGAAGTGGGCGGGACCCAAGTGGAAGTGCGCAGGACGCCGTAAAAAGTGTGCGTGACCCGAGGTAGAAGGCGCCGGACGCCAGAGAAAGTATGTGGAACCCAAATGCGAGTGCGCCGGACGCCGAAGAAAGTGTGCGGGACCCAAGTGGGAGTGCGCCAGACGCCGTAGAAAGTGTGTGGGACCCAAGGTAAAGTGCGCCGGACGCCGTAGAAAGTGTGCGGGACTCAAGTGGGAATGCGCAGGACGCCACAGGAAGTGTGTGGGACCCAAATGCGAGTGCGTCGGACGCTGTATAAGGTGTGCGGGACCCAAGTCAGAGTGCGCCGTACGCCGTAGGAAGTGGGCAGGACCCAAGTGGGAGTGCGCAGGACGCCGTAGAAAATGTGTGGGATCCAAATGCGAGTGCGCCAAACGCCGAAGAAAGTGGGCGGGACCCAAGTCGGAGTGCTCAGAACGCCGTAAAAAGTGTGCGGGATCCAAGGTAGAGTGCGCCGGACTCCAGATAAAGTCTGTGGGACCCAAATGCGAGTGCGCCGGCCGCCGAAGAAAGTGTGCGGGACCCAAGTGGGAGTGCTCAGGACGTCATAGAAAATGTGCGGGACCCACTTAGGAGTGCGCAGAACGCCGTAGAAAGTGTGCGGGACCCAAGTGGGAGTGCGCGGCACGCCATAGAAAGTGTGCGGGACTCAAGTGGGAATGCGCGGGACGCCGCAGGAAGTGTGTGGGACCCAAATGCGAGTGCGCCGGACGCCGCAGGAAGTGTGTGGGACCCAAATGCGAGTGCGCCGGACGCTGTATAAAGTGTGCGGGACCCAAGTCAGAGTGCGCCGGACGCCGAAGAAAGTGTGCGGGACCCAAGTGGAAGTGCGCCGGACGCCGTAGATAGTGTGCGGGACCCAAGGTAGAGTGCGCCGTACGCCGTAGAAAGTGTGCGGGACCCAAGTGGGAGTGCGCAGGACTCATAAAAAGTGTGCGAGACCCAAGTGGGAGTGCGCTGGTCGCCATAAAGAGTGTGCGGGACCCAAGGTAGGGTGCGGCCGACGACGTAGAATGTGCGCGGGACCCAAATGCGAGTGCGCCGGACGCTGTATAAAGTGTGCGGGACCCAAGTCAGAGTGCGCCGTACGCCGTAGGAAGTGGGCAGGACCCAAGTGGGGGTGCGCAGGACGCCGTAGAAAATGTGTGGGATCCAAATGCGAGTGCGCCAAACGCTGAAGAAAGTGGGCGGGACCTAAGTGGGAGTGCTCAGAACGCCGTAAAAAGTGTGCGGGGTCCAAGGTAGAGTGCGCCGGACGCCAGATAAAGTCTGTGGGACCCAAATGCGAGTGCGCCGGACGCCGAAGAAAGTGTGCGGGACCCAAGTGGGAGTGCTCAGGACGCCATAGAAAATGTGCGGAACCCACTTAGGAGTGCGCAGAACGCCGTAGAAAGTGTGCGGGACCCAAGTGGGAGTGCGCGGGACGCCATAGAAAGTGTGCGGGACTCAAGTGGGAATGCGCGGGACGCCGCAGGAAGTGTGTGGGACCCAAATGCGAGTGCGCCGGACGCCGCAGGAAGTGTGTGGGACCCAAATGCGAGTGCGCCGGACGCTGTATAAAGTGTGCGGGACCCAAGTCAGAGTGCGCCGTACGCCGTAGGAAGTGGGCGGGACCCAAGTGGAAGTGCGCAGGACGCCGTAAAAGGTGTGCGTGACCCAAGGTAGAAGGCGCCGGACGCCAGAGAAAGTATGTGGAACCCAAATGCGAGTGCGCCGGACGCCGAAGAAAGTGTGCGGGACCCAAGTGGAAGTGCGCCGGACGCCGTAGATAGTGTGCGGGACCCAAGGTAGAGTGCGCCGTACGCCGTAGAAAGTGTGCGAGACCCAAGTGGGAGTGCTCAGAACGCCGTAAAAAGTGTGCGGGATCCAAGGTAGAGTGCGCCGGACGCCAGGTAAAGTCTGTGGGACCCAAATGCGAGTGCGCCGGACGCCGAAGAAAGTGTGCGGGACCCAAGTGGGAGTGCTCAGGACGCCATAGAAAATGTGCGGGACCCACTTAGGAGTGCGCTGAACGCCGTAGAAAGTGTGCGGGACCCAAGTGGGGGCGCGCGGGACGCCATAGAAAGTGTGCGGGACCCAAGTCAGAGTGCGCCGTACGCCGTAGGAAGTGGGCGGGACCCAAGTGGAAGTGCGCAGGACGCCGTAAAAAGTGTGCGTGACCCAAGGTAGAGTGCGCCGGACGCCAGAGAATGTATGTGGGACCCAAATACGAGTGCGCCGGACGCCTAAGAAAGTGTGCGGGACCCAAGTGGAAGGGCGCCGGACGCCATAGAAAATGTGCGGGACCCAAGGAAGAGTGCGCCGGACGCCGTAGAAAGTGTGCGGGACCCAAATGCGAGTGCGCCGGACGGCGAAGAAAGTGTGCGGAACCCAAGTGGAAGTGCGCCGGACGCCGTAGAAAGTGTGCGGGACCCAAGTGGGAGTGCGCAGGACGCCGTAGAAACTGTGCGGGACCCAAGGTAGAGTGCGCTGGACGCTGGAGAAAGTGGGTGGGACCCAAGGGGGAGTGCGCCGGACGCCGTAGAAAGTGTGCGGGACCCAAATGCGAGTGCGTCGGACGCTGTATAAGGTGTGCGGGACCCAAGTCAGAGTGCGCCGTACGCCGTAGGAAGAGGGCAGGACCCAAGTGGGAGTGCGCAGGACGCCGTAGAAAATGTGTGGGATCCAAATGCGAGTGCGCCAAACGCCGAAGAAAGTGGGCGGGACCCAACTCGGAGTGCTCAGAACGCCGTAAAAAGTGTGCGGGATACAAGGTAGAGTGCGCCGGACGCCAGATAAAGTCTGTGGGACCCAAATGCGAGTGCGCCGGACGCCGAAGAAAGTGTGCGGGACCCAAGTGGGAGTGCGCAGGACGCCGTAGAAAGTGTGCGGGACCCAAGGTAGAGTGCGCCGAACGCCGTAGAAAGTGTGCTGGACCCAAGTGGGAGTGCGCGGGACGCCATAGAAAGTGTGCGGGACTCAAGTGGGAGTGCGCGGGACGCCGCAGGAAGTGTGTGGGACCCAAATGCGAGTGCGCCGGACGCTGTATAAAGTGTGCGGGACCCAAGTCAGAGTGCGCCGTACGCCGTAGGAAGTGGGCGGGACCCAAGTGGGAGTGCGCAGGACGCCGTAAAAAGTGTGCGTGACCCAAGGTAGAAGGCGCCGGACGCCAGAGAAAGTATGTGGAACCCAAATGCGAGTGCGCCGGACGCCGAAGAAAGTGTGCGGGACCCAAGTGGAAGTGCGCCGGACGCCGTAGATAGTGTGCGGGACCCAAGGTAGAGTGCGCCGTACGCCGTAGAAAGTGTGCGAGACCCAAGTGGGAGTGCTCAGAACGCCGTAAAAAGTGTGCGGGATCCAAGGTAGAGTGCGCCGGACGCCAGGTAAAGTCTGTGGGACCCAAATGCGAGTGCGCCGGATGCCGAAGAAAGTGTGCGGGACCCAAGTGGGAGTGCTCAGGACGCCATAGAAAATGTGCGGGACCCACTTAGGAGTGCGCTGAACGCCGTAGAAAGTGTGCGAGACCCAAGTGGGGGCGCGCGGGACGCCATAGAAAGTGTGCGGGACCCAAGTCAGAGTGCGCCGTACGCCGTAGGAAGTGGGCGGGACCCAAGTGGAAGTGCGCAGGACGCCGTAAAAAGTGTGCGTGACCCAAGGTAGAAGGCGCCGGACGCCAGAGAAAGTATGTGGAACCCAAATGCGAGTGCGCCGGACGCCGAAGAAAGTGTGCGGGACCCAAGTGGAAGTGCGCCGGACGCCATAGATAGTGTGCGGGACCCAAGGTAGAGTGCGCCGTACGCCGTAGAAAGTGTGCGGGACCCAAGTGGGAGTGCGCAGGACTCATAAAAAGTGTGCGAGACCCAAATGCGAGTGCGCCGGACGCTGTATAAAGTGTGCGGGACCCAAGTCAGAGTGCGCCGTACGCCGTAGGAAGTGGGCGGGACCCAAGTGGGAGTGCGCAGGACGCCGTAGAAAATGTGTGGGATCCAAATGCGAGTGCGCCAAACGTCGAAGAAAATGGGCGGGACCCAAGTGGGAGTGCTCAGAACGCCGTAAAAAGTGTGCGGGATCCAAGGTAGAGTGCGCCGGACGCCAGGTAAAGTCTGTGGGACCCAAATGCGAGTGCGCCGGACGCCGAAGAAAGTGTGCGGGACCCAAGTGGGAGTGCTCAGGACGCCATAGAAAATGTGCGGGACCCACTTAGGAGTGCGCAGAACGCCGTAGAAAGTGTGCGGGACCCAAGTGGGAGTGCGCGGGACGCTATAGAAAGTGTGCGGGACTCAAGTGGGAATGCGCGGGACGCCGCAGGAAGTGTGTGGGACCCAAATGCGAGTGCGCCGGACGCCGAAGAAAGTGTGCGGGACCCAAGGTAAAGTGCGCCGGACGCCGTAGAAAGTGTGTGGGACCCAAGGTAAAGTGCGCCGGACGCCATAGAAAACGAGCGGGACCCAAGGTAGAGTATGCCGGACGCCGTAGAAAGTGGGCCGGACCCAAGTGGAAGTGCGCCAGACGCCGAAGGGAGTATGCGGCATCCAAGGTAGAGTGCGCCGGACACTGTAGAAAGTGTGTGGGACCCAAGTGGGAGTGCGCCGGACGCCAGAGAAAGTATGTGGAACCCAAATGCGAGTGCGCCGGACGCCGAAGAAAGTGTGCGGGACCCAAGTGGAAGTGCGCCGGAGGCCGTAGATAGTGTGCGGGATCCAAGGTAGAGTGCGCCGTGCGCCGTAGAAAGTGGGCGGGACCCAAGTGGGAGGGCTCAGAACCCCGTAAAAGTGTGCGGGGTCCAAGGTAGAGTGCGCCGGACGCCAGATAAAGTCTGTGGGACCCAAATGCGAGTGCGCCGGACGCCGAAGAAAGTGTGCGGGACCCAAGTGGGAGTGCTCAGGACGCCATAGAAAATGTGCGGGACCCACTTAGGAGTGCGCAGAACGCCGTAGAAAGTGTGCGGGACCCAAGTGGGAGTGCGCGGGACGCTATAGAAAGTGTGCGGGACTCAAGTGGGAATGCGCGGGACGCCGCAGGAAGTGTGTGGGACCCAAATGCGAGTGCGCCGGACGCCGAAGAAAGTGTGCGGGACCCAAGGTAAAGTGCGCCGGACGCCATAGAAAACGAGCGGGACCCAAGGTAGAGTATGCCGGACGCCGTAGAAAGTGGGCCGGACCCAAGTGGAAGTGCGCCAGACGCCGAAGGGAGTATGCGGCATCCAAGGTAGAGTGCGCCGGACACTGTAGAAAGTGTGTGGGACCCAAGTGGGAGTGCGCAGGACTCATAAAAAGTGTGCGAGACCCAAATGCGAGTGCGCCGGACGCTGTATAAAGTGTGCGGGACCCAAGTCAGAGTGCGCCGTACGCCGTAGGAAGTGGGCGGGACCCAAGTGGGAGTGCGCAGGACGCCGTAGAAAATGTGTGGGATCCAAATGCGAGTGCGCCAAACGTCGAAGAAAGTGGGCGGGACCCAAGTGGGAGTGCTCAGAACGCCGTAAAAAGTGTGTGGGACCCAAGTGGGAGTGCGCCGGACGCCAGAGAAAGTATGTGGAACCCAAATGCGAGTGCGCCGGACGCCGAAGAAAGTGTGCGGGACCCAAGTGGAAGTGCGCCGGAGGCCGTAGATAGTGTGCGGGATCCAAGGTAGAGTGCGCCGTACGCCGTAGAAAGTGGGCGGGACCCAAGTGGGAGTGCTCAGAACGCCGTAAAAAGTGTGCGGGGTCCAAGGTAGAGTGCGCCGGACGCCAGATAAAGTCTGTGGGACCCAAATGCGAGTGCGCCGGACGCCGAAGAAAGTGTGCGGGACCCAAGTGGGAGTGCTCAGGACGCCATAGAAAATGTGCGGGACCCACTTAGGAGTGCGCAGAACGCCGTAGAAAGTGTGCGGGACCCAAGTGGGAGTGCGCGGGACGCTATAGAAAGTGTGCGGGACTCAAGTGGGAATGCGCGGGACGCCGCAGGAAGTGTGTGGGACCCAAATGCGAGTGCGCCGGACGCCGAAGAAAGTGTGCGGGACCCAAGGTAAAGTGCGCCGGACGCCGTAGAAAGTGTGTGGGACCCAAGGTAAAGTGCGCCGGACGCCATAGAAAACGAGCGGGACCCAAGGTAGAGTATGCCGGACGCCGTAGAAAGTGGGCCGGACCCAAGTGGAAGTGCGCCAGACGCCGAAGGGAGTATGCGGCATCCAAGGTAGAGTGCGCCGGACACTGTAGAAAGTGTGTGGGACCCAAGTGGGAGTGCGCAGGACTCATAAAAAGTGTGCGAGACCCAAATGCGAGTGCGCCGGACGCTGTATAAAGTGTGCGGGACCCAAGTCAGAGTGCGCCGTACGCCGTAGGAAGTGGGCGGGACCCAAGTGGGAGTGCGCAGGACGCCGTAGAAAATGTGTGGGATCCAAATGCGAGTGCGCCAAACGTCGAAGAAAGTGGGCGGGACCCAAGTGGGAGTGCTCAGAACGCCGTAAAAAGTGTGCGGGATCCAAGGTAGAGTGCGCCGGACGCCAGGTAAAGTCTGTGGGACCCAAATGCGAGAGCGCCGGACGCCGAAGAAAGTGTGCGGGACCCAAGTGGGAGTGCTCAGGACGCCATAGAAAATGTGCGGGACCCACTTAGGAGTGCGCAGAACGCCGTAGAAAGTGTGCGGGACCCAAGTGGGAGTGCGCGGGACGCTATAGAAAGTTTGCGGGACTCAAGTGGGAACGCGCGGGACGCCGCAGGAAGTGTGTGGGACCCAAATGCGAGTGCGCCGGACGCCGAAGAAAGTGTGCGGGACCCAAGGTAAAGTGCGCCGGACGCCGTAGAAAGTGTGTGGGACCCAAGGTAAAGTGCGCCGGACGCCATAGAAAACGAGCGGGACCCAAGGTAGAGTATGCCGGACGCCGTAGAAAGTGGGCCGGATCCAAGTGGAAGTGCGCCAGACGCCGAAGGGAGTATGCGGCATCCAAGGTAGAGTGCGCCGGACACTGTAGAAAGTGTGTGGGACCCAAGTGGGAGTGCGCCGGACGCCAGAGAAAGTATGTGGAACCCAAATGCGAGTGCGCCGGACGCCGAAGAAAGTGTGCGGGACCCAAGTGGAAGTGCGCCGGAGGCCGTAGATAGTGTGCGGGATCCAAGGTAGAGTGCGCCGTACGCCGTAGAAAGTGGGCGGGGCCCAAGTGGGAGTGCTCAGAACGCCGTAAAAAGTGTGCGGGGTCCAAGGTAGAGTGCGCCGGACGCCAGATAAAGTCTGTGGGACCCAAATGCGAGTGCGCCGGACGCCGAAGAAAGTGTGCGGGACCCAAGTGGGAGTGCTCAGGACGCCATAGAAAATGTGCGGGACCCACTTAGGAGTGCGCAGAACGCCGTAGAAAGTGTGCGGGACCCAAGTGGGAGTGCGCGGGACGCCGTAGAAAGTGTGCGGGACCCAAGTGGGAGTGCGCGGGACGCCATAGAAAGTGTGCGGGACTCAAGTGGGAATGCGCGGGACGTCGCAGGAAGTGTGTGGGACCCAAATGCGAGTGCGCCGGACGCCGAAGAAAGTGTGCGGGACCCAAGTGGAAGTGCGCCGGACGCCGTAGATAGTGTGCGGGACCCAAGGTAGAGTGCGCAGGACGCCATAAAATGTGTGCGGGACCCAATTGGGAGTGCTCAGGACGCCGTAGAAAGTTTGCGGTACTCAAGTGGGAATGCACAGGACGCCACAGGAAGTGTGTGGGACCCAAATGCGAGTGCGCCGGACGCTGTATAAAGTGTGCGGGACCCAAGTCAGAGTGCGCCGTACGCCGTAGGAAGTGGGCAGGACCCAAGTGGGGGTGCGCAGGACGCCGTAGAAAATGTGTGGGATCCAAATGCGAGTGCGCCAAACGCCGAAGAAAGTGGGCGGGACCCAAGTGGGAGTGCTCAGGACGCCGCAAAAAGTGTGTGGGACATAAGGTAGAGTGCGCCGGACGCCAGATCAAGTATGTGGGACCCAAATGCGAGTGCGCCGGACGCCGAAGAAAGTGTGCGGGACCCAAGTGGGAGTGCGCGGGACGCCATAGAAAGTGTGCGGGACTCAAGTGGGAATGCGCGGGACGCCGCAGGAAGTGTGTGGGACCCAAATGCGAGTGCGCCGGACGCCGCAGGAAGTGTGTGGGACCCAAATGCGAGTGCGCCGGACGCTGTATAAAGTGTGCGGGACCCAAGTCAGAGGGCGCCGTACGCCGTGGGAAGTGGGCGGGACCCAAGTGGGAGTGCGCAGGACGCCGTAAAAAGTGGGCGTGAGGCAAGGTAGAGTGCGCCGCACGCCAGATAAAGTATGTGGGACCCAAATGCGAGTGCGCCGGACGCCGAAGAAAGTGTGCGGGACCCATGTGGAAGTGAACAGGACGCCGCAGAAAGTGTGCGGGACCCAAGGTAGAGGGCGCCGTACGCCTTAGAAAGTGTGCGGGACCCAAGTGGGAGTGCGCGGGACGCCATAGAAAGTGTGCGGGACTCAAGTGGGAATGCGCGGGACGCCGCAGGGAGTGTGTGGGACCCAAATGCGAGTGCGCCGGACGCCGCAGGAAGTGTGTGGGACCCAAATGCGAGTGCGCCGGACGCTGTATAAAGTGTGCGGGACCCAAGTCAGAGTGCGCCGTACGCCGTGGGAAGTGGGCGGGACCCAAGTGGGAGTGCGCAGGACGCCGTAAAAAGTGTGCGTGACCCAAGGTAGAAGGCGCCGGACGCCAGAGAAAGTATGTGGAACCCAAATGCGAGTGCGCCGGACGCCGAAGAAAGTGTGCGGGACCCAAGTGGAAGTGCGCCGGACGCCGTAGATAGTGTGCGGGACCCAAGGTAGAGTGCGCCGTACGCCGTAGAAAGTGTGCGGGACCCAAGTGGGAGTGCGCTGGTCGCCATAAAGAGTGTGCGGGACCCAAGGTAGGGTGCGGCCGACGACGTAGAATGTGCGCGGGACCCAATTGGGAGTGCGCAGGACGCCGTAGAAGGTTTGCGGTACTCAAGTGGTAATGCGCAGGACGCCGCAGGAAGTGTGTGGGACCCAAGTGGAAGTGCGCCGGAGGCCGTAGATAGTGTGCGGGATCCAAGGTAGAGTGCGCCGTACGCCGTAGAAAGTTTGCGGGACCCAAGGTAGAGTGCGCCGTACGCCGTAGAAAGTGTGTGGGACCCAAATGCGAGTGCGCCGGACGTCATAGGAAGTGTGCGGGACCCAAGGTAGAGTGCGCCGGACGCCGTAGATAGTGTGCGGGACCCAAGGTAGAGTGCGCCGTACGCCGTAGAAAGTGTGCGGGACCCAAGGTAGAAGGCGCTGGACGCCAGAGAAAGTATGTGGAACCCAAATGCGAGTGCGCCGGACGCCGAAGAAAGTGTGCGGGACCCAAGTGGAAGTGCGCCGGAGGCCGTAGATAGTGTGCGGGATCCAAGGTAGAGTGCGCCGTACGCCGTAGAAAGTGTGCGGGACCCAAGGTTGAGTGCGCCGTACGCCGTAGAAAGTGTGTGGGACCCAAATGCGAGTGCGCCGGACGTCATAGGAAGTGTGCGGGACCCAAGGTAGAGTGCGCCGGACGCCGTAGATAGTGTGCGGGACCCAAGGTAGAGCGCGCCGTATGCCGTGTAAAGTGTGCGGGACCCAAGTGGGAGTGCGCGGGACGCCATAGAAAGTGTGCGGGACTCAAGTGGGAATGCGCGGGACGTCGCAGGAAGTGTGTGGGACCCAAATGCGAGTGCGCCGGACGCCGAAGAAAGTGTGCGGGACCCAAGTGGAAGTGCGCCGGACGCCGTAGATAGTGTGCGGGACCCAAGGTAGAGTGCGCCGTACGCCGTAGAAAGTGTGCGAGACCCAAGTCGGAGTGCGCAGGACGCCATAAAATGTGTGCGGGACCCAATTGGGAGTGCTCAGGACGCCGTAGAAAGTTTGCGGTACTCAAGTGGGAATGCACAGGACGCCACAGGAAGTGTGTGGGACCCAAATGCGAGTGCGCCGGACGCTGTATAAAGTGTGCGGGACCCAAGTCAGAGTGCGCCGTACGCCGTAGGAAGTGGGCAGGACCCAAGTGGGGGTGCGCAGGACGCCGTAGAAAATGTGTGGGATCCAAATGCGAGTGCGCCAAACGCCGAAGAAAGTGGGCGGGACCTAAGTGGGAGTGCTCAGAACGCCGTAAAAAGTGTGCGGGGTCCAAGGTAGAGTGCGCCGGACGCCAGATAAAGTCTGTGGGACCCAAATGCGAGTGCGCCGGACGCCGAAGAAAGTGTGCGGGACCCAAGTGGGAGTGCTCAGGACGCCATAGAAAATGTGCGGAACCCACTTAGGAGTGCGCAGAACGCCGTAGAAAGTGTGCGGGACCCAAGTGGGAGTGCGCGGGACGCCATAGAAAGTGTGCGGGACTCAAGTGGGAATGCGCGGGACGCCGCAGGAAGTGTGTGGGACCCAAATGCGAGTGCGCCGGACGCCGCAGGAAGTGTGTGGGACCCAAATGCGAGTGCGCCGGACGCTGTATAAAGTGTGCGGGACCCAAGTCAGAGTGCGCCGTACGCCGTAGGAAGTGGGCGGGACCCAAGTGGGAGTGCGCAGGACGCCGTAAAAAGTGTGCGTGACCCAAGGTAGAAGGCGCCGGACGCCAGAGAAAGTATGTGGAACCCAAATGCGAGTGCGCCGGACGCCGAAGAAAGTGTGCGGGACCCAAGTGGAAGTGCGCCGGACGCCGTAGATAGTGTGCGGGACCCAAGGTAGAGTGCGCCGTACGCCGTAGAAAGTGTGCGGGACCCAAGTGGGAGTGCGCAGGACTCATAAAAAGTGTGCGAGACCCAAGTGGGAGTGCGCTGGTCGCCATAAAGAGTGTGCGGGACCCAAGGTAGGGTGCGGCCGACGACGTAGAATGTGCGCGGGACCCAATTGGGAGTGCGCAGGACGCCGTAGAAGGTTTGCGGTACTCAAGTGGTAATGCGCAGGACGCCGCAGGAAGTGTGTGGGACCCAAATGCGAGTGCGCCAAACGCCGAACAAAGTGGACGGGACCCAAGTGGGAGTGCTCAGGACGCCGTAAAAAGTGTGCGTGACCCAAGGTAGAAGGCGCCGGACGCCAGAGAAAGTATGTGGAACCCAAATGCGAGTGCGCCGGACGCCGAAGAAAGTGTGCGGGACCCAAGTGGAAGTGCGCCGGAGGCCGTAGATAGTGTGCGGGATCCAAGGTAGAGTGCGCCGTACGCCGTAGAAAGTGTGCGGGACCCAAGGTAGAGTGCGCCGTACGCCGTAGAAAGTGTGTGGGACCCAAATGCGAGTGCGCCGGACGTCATAGGAAGTGTGGGGGACCCAAGGTAGAGTGCGCCGGACGCCGTAGATAGTGTGCGGGACCCAAGGTAGAGCGCGCCTTATGCCGTGTAAAGTGTGTGGGATCCAAGTGGGAGTGCGCCGGACACCGTAGAAAGTGTGCGGGACCCAAGTGGGTGAGCGCAGAACTTCAAAATCGTTTTGTGCGTCTATAAGAGAGTGTATACCACCCCTTTCTTCACGTCCCCTCCCCCTTAACCACTCATTCCAACTGCTTAGCCGTTTATATGCACCAACCTTTCTAAATCGGGTTTATATACGATGGAAATGTGAGTTAATCAAAATATGCATCCAGAAAACACAAACATCATTATACTTCATTTGGCAATAAAAGTAGCAGGGTGTCGGTTGGTCATGGAGGCCTTTACTAGATCTGAAACAGCGGTTGTCTTTATCATGACAGAAACGGATATAAATGAGCTACCATTTTAGGACCTCTTAAAACTAGAGAATGGTCGGTGTGCAACTGCATAAGAAAGTAGGTTAGCAAGGTTTGCAAGGTTTGAAATGCTTAGTAACTTCTGATTGCTCGAGCGTCGTCGTCGAAACCAGCTCATGGGCCGGCGCAACCGGACTCCAGCGACAGAGGCCGGCGATAGCCGGCAAGCGTGAGAACTTCTGAACGCCAACTCACATAGAATCAGCGGATGTCGATTATACTCAAGATGCAGGCGAAGCCGGCAAATGGGCCGGCTTAGCCGGACCCTAGCGACAGAGGCCGGCGTCGGCCGGCCGACGCCGCTGGTTGACTTATAAACCTGGAAGCTTCTAAAATTTCAATGGATCTCGAGTTTATTGTATGATTTTTTTTGTGATTGGGGTTACAATCAGTAGCTAATGGGATTTCGTAAGATCATGCCCATATGCTTTCGTTTTAGAACATTTAAATGTAAAAAATGACAGAAATAATCTGTGTACGTTCTCTGGTGCCGAATATGCGTTCTTTTCGCAATAATTAACTTATCTTCGACAAATCTTGTGGAGAAGGATTGGATGAGCGGCTTAATGGTGGTCTGCTCATGCATCTGCCTCCCCATCGTTCTCTTTCGTTATTTGTTGTGCAAACACTGAGATGGAGAGGAGCGGTTGTTCAACGGTATTATGGCTATGGTGGAGAATTCCGAATCGAAATGATCATGATTACAATATTATTTTGTTTGCCTTCAATTTCACTCCTGTAATCTTGCAGAATATATCATGCATTCTGTGAGGTGGACTTATTTATGGAGCGAAGGAATTCGGTTCTTTACGGGTTGTGGATGCTTCGGATAGTTGAATGGCTGGAAGACGACATTGTACCTGGAAAGTGAGTGGTTTCTGAAATGTCCTGGAACAATGGAATTGTTTTTCATACATTATCTTTCCAGGATAGAAAATCGATTTGAATTTCCACTCGATGGGTTTCTTCGGATGCTTCTTCGAGATGAAGCAGTCAGACATCACAAACAAATATCCATAGTACGTTGCAAACTATGTACATTTACAATACCGCTGCTATCTAAGGGAAAAATGGGCGAAATTGCCAACTTGGGCAGTTACTACTTTTTTTCGCAACTCGCCTCAAAGTGCTCTGTTTTCAATTTCGAAAAGGCCAAAATGTTCAACGTGCCACACTCTATCCAACTACAATACCCTCGCTAATTTTCGTAAAAACGGGGAGCAATTGCCAAACTTGGCAAAAAAACGTCCGATGCTTGTAGCCTTTTTGAACGGAGACTTTTTCGGATTCTGAAAACGCTATCATATTCACAGCTCAAATTCCTACCGAATGATGTGCTTTTCGGACCGAAATTTCCTATAATAGCTCGGTTTTTGAATAAAATTTTCTTTGCGTCCGTTTTCCAAAAGCGTCGCGCGCGGCAATGTGCGGCAAAACTTCGAGTAGTAATTGTGCAAGTAATAGAAAAGCAATGTCTGATTTCTTATTGATTTAGATGCAGGTGGGACAATTTTGAGACTTGTGCAAGTTGGATTTTTGAACTCCTTTATCTAAGGTTTCCTCGCAAAACATGTTCGACTTTGTAGGAAGTTCCCAAGCGCGTCCAGCGAACGGTTTTCAAAATTCAACCTGCACAGGTCTCAAGATTGTCCCACCTGCATCCAATTCATGAAGAAAACATAGAGACTGCTTTTCTATTACTTGCACAATTACTACTCAAAGTATCGCCGCACTTTCCCGAGCGCGACGTTTTTGAAAACGGCCGCAAAAACAATTTTATTCTTAGGCGGAGCTATTATAGGAAGTTTCGGTCTGAAAAGGACACCATTGAGAAGGATTTTAAGCTGTGACTATGATTCTCAGAATCCAAAAAAAATCTTCGTTCAGAAAAGTTACAAGCATCGGACGTTGTTTTGCCAAGTTTGGCAAATGCTCCCCGTTTTCACAAAAGATAGCGCGGGTAGGTGAGTTCGAAATTTACTAGTGGAAACGCTTCTTGAATATAGAGTTAGGTAGTTACAAATATGATAATGATTGCACAAGATTATGAAACCGTTCGGCGAAAAGCAACCCTACGCAATCTCAAGCATTGTCAAAATGAAATTGTATTTTACCTTGGAAAATAATGTTCCTCCCGATTTTCGCGCAATATTTCTAAACGATTCACTGGATCACAACATGCTGTAAATTTTAGCGTTTTCAAAATTCAAAACGTAGCTTTTCGAAGCGAGTTGCTGTCGAAAGACGCTTTAGTTACCCAATTTCGCAACTTCGGCCATTTTTCCCTTGGATAGCAGCAATATTGTTCTTAACGCCTAGCTTGCTCGGATGAGTCCGGGCGGAGCAAGCAGCGGAGGTCATGGTAAATTATAACAGTGATGAGGTTCTGACATGATATACTCGATAAGCCTTACTTCGACCGGCTCAAAATGAGGGAGCTAGGCTTTAGATGTGTCGTCAATTAGGAAGTCGCAATCAGCAACTGGGCGCGAAATCATCTGATCGATGCCCACCACGTATTCGTTTCTTGCGTGTAATTTTTCCCGCCAAGTGGTGTCGCGGCGTCCTGTTTAATTGACCCGGACCATACGTGTGTTGCGTATACGCGGGATGCTCTTAAAGGCAGTGTCCACGATAAAAATCGTTTTCGAGTTTCCACTAGAAAACGAAGGTTTAGAGTCTGACTGTTTCATCAGTGTAGAAAGAATCATGAAAAACGCTGCGAAACATCCGAGATCAGCTCTTCTTTTTGAAAGCCACATTTCAACGGTTTCTGAGTTGCGCGGGCATGGGCCTAGAGTAGACAGCATTTGCAAATGCGCCCCAATGCTAAAACTCAGCCGCACTCGCGCTCCAATGCTAATGTAGAAGCAGACCAAACTGTTCCTTGGAAAACTCGACCGCGAGCGGAAGGGAAAGCGCGAGCGGACTTCGGAGCCGTATGGAGCTCTTTCGGGCTCGTTTTCGTTCGTTCTTTCGACCCCAGTGCTTCAATGATACCCCGAACTTTCGATTTTCGGCCAAAAACCGAGGACGAAATTTATCGTGGACACTGCGTTTAATATCAATATGATGGCATCCAATTGTCCGCTCATCACAAGAATATGTATGTACTTATTTTTAGATTTTACCAAAAACATTTTTTCGCTTCAAAAGTTCAATCAGTGGAATATCTCCTTAGGTACTGAAGCAACCTTTTGATAAGTAAATGTCAGTGTTCGTAAAGAGAATTGCCCTCGTGCTTCTGGACACGAGGCTGCGTACCTTTGTTTACCCTAGAGGAATGGAATTGTGGGATGATTAACAGTCCTCAAGACAGGGCTCTGTTAGGCAGAGGGTGGAATCGGTGGACGGTGTAAATAAAGTAAGGAATGTCCACAATAGATCGAAACATTGTGATGACGTCATAAAATCAGTAACCACTGTAATTCTTTTTTTGAGGATGTCGGTTTTGCTTGGTTGTGAGTGAAAATGGTAGCCGAAGCATGATTACAGCTGAGTTTTATATACAACTCCGCTCGTAGATTTCCTTCAGTATGCATGTGGCGACCATTTCTCGCCACCTTATTTTTTTTCAATAATCCCTTCAAATTTCTAATTTGAAATGTTATTCAGGATATATATAAGGAGGGCGATTGAGCAGTAGGCTTGTGAGGATTCATATACGAACGAAAATGTTCGAAATATGAATTACATATTATTATACAGTACGCATACAGTCGCTGCAACGGAAAAAGGCTGTTGTGCGGTTGCGTATTTCCACTAAGCGTATTGTAGGTAGCGGACGTCCCGCCATAGTTGAAGGCAACTTCGTGAATTTCTCCTGAATCTCGAAGCAAAAAACGCCGGAAACGTTGAGAAACAGTAAGTGCCCCCCCCCCACACACACACACTCACACATTATCAATACACCTAAAGTCTTTATCATAGATACACCCAGGAATAACAAGAAAAATTGAAAAAGGTACAAAGAAATTATTCTTGCATGTATCCATGGTAAAGATTTTAAGCATATTGATAATATTTGTTTATGGGGGAAACACTGTTTTTTCAACGTTTCCGATGTTTTTTCTTCAACATTTAAAAGAAAATTACAAAGTTGCCGTCGATTATGGCAGGACGTCCGCAACGTACTGTATGCTTAGTGGAAATACGCAACCGCACAACCGTCTTTTTCCGTTCCCGAGGACTGTGGCCTCTGTTTCCCAGTGAACTTTATTTTCGTTCATCGCATGTGTCTGCGCGCGTATGCTGCGTCTCCTTCCCCCACACTTTCTCGTTGTCTCTACCCTCGCTCCGCACAAGCGCGCAAGGGAACAGAGTAAATTTGGCTCAGAACCAGATGATATGTTGTTCCGTCTTATACTGTATTTGTGTGTTGTATACCACTTGACAAAATCAATATGAAACTTTTCTGCTCAAAACTCAAACTCTAGCAATTGTTTTGCGGTCTAGGGCATTCCATGCTCCTCAACACCATCGCGTTAAAGGCAGTGTTCACGATATTCTTCGATTTTGAGATTAGTCGCTAAATCGATTGTTTGGCCCCCGAGTAGAACTAAAATGATGAAAAAACCGAGAAAAACGCACCAGAAGTACACAAAATTCTTAAGTATCACCCCGCCTCTTTAAGGCACAGTACACCCTCAGATATGAATTTTGAGATTTTCATGTAATTGTGTAGAAGACCCCTCCTTTATAACACGTGCCAGATGCCAGATCTCATTTCCTCCAAATAAGCGAGATATAAGCGACCACCACAGGCCCAACCCCCTTCGCTCACCACCACAGGCCCGACCCCCTAACCAAATTCCGAACTCGATAGCGGCTCGATGGATGGATGAATTCCAACAAGTCCTCGTTCTTCAGTCCATTACCGGACTGTCTCCTTATCCTGGCTTTCTCTCACGCATCGATTGCGAATGGAGAGAAATACAGGCCTGAGACAACTCGTCCACCAATTTTTCACCTTCAAAATCTAGGCATCTTTGAAGAGCCATAACTCTGTTTAAGGGGGTTCTGGACGATTTCAGAGATACCACTGTGATCAGCGAGTGACTCTCTCCAAGATAAGCATGAAACCTGAAAATTAATTTTTTGGGTGTCCTGTGCCTTTAAAGGCAGTGTTCACGATGATTTTCGTCCCCGAGTTCTTCACATAAAACAATGCGTTGGCCTTCAAGTGTTACCAAAATTACGAAGAAACGGCGACAAACGCATCAAAACGTCGTGTTTCAGTGACATTATTCTATAGCATGGACTAGTTGTCCGGTTGGATGAACATGTTCATGGTGGTTGTCGTCGGTGGAAAATGGGGTCAATCGAAGATGGAAGAATATTTTACGCAAAGCGGTATTAGTTAGGGGCCTAAAGAAGGAACGGAGCAATAGAGAGTAGAGATATGCAAAGGACTGGTCCACAAAAGATTTCATTGTCACAACAAACACTTCCTACAAAATACTCAAGAGGCGGGGTGATACTTACTCAGATATTTGCAGGGTCCGACCCAGCCTGAACGGGGTCCGACCCCAGATTTCTGTCGGGTCGGACCCTTCCTTTCTCCCTCCACGTCGGCGTAGTTGCCCGACGTGGGGGGAAAATAACTTTGCCCGACGTGTGGGGAAATGCAGGTTTTGCCGGGTGTGGGGGGAAGGCGAATTCAGAGGCTGTGACGTCATCAATCTGCAATTCCACGCTTCGGATCGCTCCGCCTTAGCTACCTAATAACTACGTTTAATAGCTAAATGGTACGCGATCATTTGCTAAGCTTTCCCCCTACTCTTTCATCAACCAAACCACCTTTTCCTCTTCGTACTGCCGTGCTGGACTCTATTTCGTTGTGCTGCTTCCTACCAGCGTCTGCTCTTCCTAATTGCGTCCTTCCCGCTGCTTTGATCTGCTTCCAGTTCGCCTTATTCGATGAATTATTAATCGTTTTGGCCCCCACTTGTCCAATATAATTCACTAACACTTTCATATCGTTTCAGCTCATCTATACAGTTTTCCCATCACGTTCTTCCACCCCCATCTAATCTCTACCGTTAAAAATAATCAATTAACAACATTTATCAACAGATGTTCATAACAAAACACATAAAACAACCACTCGCAGGAACCCAGATTTCATAAACAGATCTATTCTTGCGCCTGCTAGCAAAAAATCAATACATAACAAACACTTAATAATAATTCACAGGATCCAAAAGACTGAAAAAAGCGCTGAAATCTATCAGCAGAGCAATCACACGGCACATAAAAATGACACCCGACGGTCTCGCAGGATTACGAAACCTATTTACAGATCTTTTTTAAGACAGCACACTGACGTTTTTCTCTAGAATTCCAAATATATATATCCGAACTCTTTAGGGCTCTTAGCCTTCAACATCACCAATGAATTTTTCCAGAATATTCGATATTGCGATGGAAAACCTTGTGATGTAACGCTGGGAGACCGAAAAAAGTTCAGATATGCTATACTGCAAAAAAAACTTTTAAAGTATTCTAAGCTCTCAACTATACAGACATAACCATATTTACACGAGATCACATTCACACTGATTCGAGAACTATACTTTCCCACGTAAAGCGTAAGAGGCAGGTGCAGGCAACGTTTTCCTTTTCTGCAAAAATCATATGATTGCGAAAAATGATAATTTAGATGATTTGCCATGTTCCAGAACGCATACCGGTTTCGGCAGAAGCTGGTTCTTCGAATTCTCCCTGTATTGCCTTATATCGTTCCTAAAAGTCATTTCTTTACCCATAACAAAAATATTCTATCATTGAGTGGAATTGCCTAGTTCGTGTGTGCGTTTGTATGAGTAAGTTAATGTATATGACCTTTTACTCGGCATGACTTCAAGGCGCACAATTCCACGGGTCTGGGATGCAAGTGCGGTCAGGGCCGGGATGAAGGCGCGGGAAGTCAGAAGAAGGGCGCAACACTTCCCAAGGGTGCACAGAACGCCATTACAAGGATGCTGGGCTCTGAAAGAGTGCGCGGTTCGTTCTCAAAGGTGAGCAGTATCCCTCCAAAGCGAAAGACGTCGTAGAACGTGAGCAGGAACCTAGGAGAGGTGTGCAGGACGTCGAGAAAAAAGCTGCTGGACTTCATACATGGTGTGCGTGACATCTGGTCACATCGGTAGGGAACCGTATGAAACAATAACCCCTTTTTACGTTTTCTCCCCGTTTACCACTCATTTCGATCGGGCAGATAATCGCATTCACTAACTTCTCCAGCTTAAGTTCATAAACAATCAAATTTTGAGTTAATCAAAACTGCCTCAACGAAAGCAAAAGCCTCCTTCTAATTCATTCAGAGATTAGACTGGCAACGTTTCCGTTGGTTACGGAAAAGTTACTTAAAATATATGCACTCTATCGTAAAATCACTTGCTTTATTAAAATCGAGTAAAATTTCTATGATTCCCATTACCCCCTTTTTATAGTGATTAGTGATGAGGAATTGTTCTTCAAAATGTTTGAAAAGCGTAGAACAGAAAGGTCGTTTTGAAACAGAGTTGAGCAGGCCCCTGTGGCGATTATTGTGGCGGCTACACCCCCCAAAATTTCATTTTTCTCCAAAAAAAAAACGAAAATTTCACGACCCCCCTCGGGGGGGCACCATTTTTTCAGCTTCATATGGTGTCAGGTTTTAAAGAGAAGCGAAAGCTGTTGTAATATTTTTTTAGGGTCCAGTTCGGTCGCGGCTACCGTGTGGACCCAAAAGGGTCATGTATTAAAAATTTTACGACCCCCCCAAATTTTCATTTTTTTTCGAATTTTTAAAAAAATATTACGATCCCCCGTTGTGGCCGGTCACAACGCTGCTCAACCCTGTTTTGAAAAGCGGAAAGGCAAAAACTGGAATTTAGCACAGCCTGGAACAGTTATAATCAGGGATATACCAAAAAAAGTTTTTGGAAACAGAGACAAATCCCGAAAAACAGGCAGAAAACAGAAAATTTTAGTCGTCGGAGTGAAAATTGAAATCTTTTGAAAAATTTTCAGCTTCCGAATGGAGCTGATCGGTTTCAACCAAGTGCGCCCTCCACGACACATTCCAACCTCCTGAATGGTCTTATAACCAGAAATAATAAGTTTTCAATTTCCCCACAATTGAATACAATAACCTCAAAAATATATATTAAAGATATACTATTACCTGCATTTGGTGCTTTCCATAGAAATGGTGAAGAGGTGGTGCCGAGATCACGACCATATTGAGGTAAAAGAAAGCGCTGCTCCTGGGGCCGGATTCATCAATCGAATGCTGGGTTTGGGTTGACCGACGGTAAGTCTGACCGAGCGCTTAACCAACCCAACACCTCCGATTTTGATTCACTAAGCGCAAATCAGTGTGGGTTACGCTGACCGAGACTTTTAGGCGTCGGCGGCAATTTTAATGCACACAGCACAGGATAACTACCGTCCACTCTCAAAAAAATGATAGAAAACTACACTATGAATAGATTTTGTTGAATAAGAGTGACACAACGGCAGTTTTTCAGCACAAAGGATGCGTTTTCCCATGTTTCAAGTGATTTCGTATAGTTTCTGAGGTTTATTCATCACAAAACAATGCTATTCTTCCTATACAGTCGAAAATTGCAAACAGTTGATTCTATTATTCTTTCGTTGGATCACAAGAGGCATATTTCTTCACAACTGCTAAATATCATACGTACATAGAGTTTATAAAACACGTTCCTAACGTTTCATAAAATAGCAGAACATAATTTTTCACATGAAACGACCGACGGCTTCTCTTTCTCTCACTTTTTATTTTTCTTGCGTTGCTTGAAAACCGTTATGAGTTTAAAATGAAAAAATGCTCGCGTTACTCTACAAAATGATAAAAAAGCGGACGAAAAGTATTCCAAAAAAGCAAGAATATTTTTATGAAGCGCACACCTCAGTACTCATGGTTAAGGACAATGATTTGAGGTGGGAAGGGGGAGGATGGGTGCAAGAAGGAGTTGTAATCAGCAAACCGTAAGTGGCTCACAACATCAAATCTAGTGTGAAAACAAACACGGGTAGCAAATACAAATCGTAAGGGAGATGGGAAGATATCCAACTCAAACAAAGACTGAAGAAAACTGTTTAGCTGGTTCACATTGAATTTAGTAGTAACAGAATAATGAAATAGTGTTTATAATTTAAGTCAATTTCAATTCATATTCATATTTCCTAATATGTGATTATGAAATTTACTAATGTTTCAATTTTTTCATTTATTACATCGAATTTCTGGTGCTGCTTATTCCCTTTACTGACCAAAAGAATTTGTGAATTAGTTTCGTCCAAAGAAATAATTAAAAGGTTTTAGGTGAGATCTTGGCAATAACTACAATATTCATAAAAAAGGACTGTAAGGAAGGAAAATTGTGAATATGCAATTCGAAAACCGTGAACTAATCACTCGCAAGAAAAAGGATTATAATTCTAATTATTTTTCCGGAATTCCTAATTGAGTAGTAATAGCGCAGCAATAATGTCAAATGTTGAATAATGGGAGTAGCAGTAATAGAAGAATAGTGTCAGAAGTCGAATAATAGCCGGAGAATAAGCAGCAGTGTAGTAATTTCTTCAAAATAACAGTCCTCGCAAATCGATACCAATTTTGGCAATGTTCCAAGAGCCGCTGCGCGCTGCCGCACGCGTTGAGGAGCGCCGATTAGCAATGGCGCACGACATCTAGTGGGTTGGTTAGCGGCCTACCAGCCTTCTTCGGCTGGTAGCGCTGACCTAGTAACCAACCCAGCAGCGCGTGGGTTGGTAAGTTGATGAATCGCTGAAACGGTGCTGGGTTGATAGGTTAGGGGCGCTAACCGTGGGTTAGTACATTGATGAATCCGGCCCCTGGCTGAGTTCGCAGGGGAATATAGCTAGACAGAAAGACCTCCTTCGTGAATTTGTTCATGAGTTACCTGAAAAAGCTCATAAAGACCATCCACACACAAAAAAAACAGCTCAACACGCAGGAACACAGGAGAAACGAGAATGAATTTAGTCGCGCGGCGTCACCCACGCAGGCGAACAGGAAAAGAACATGATAAACACGAATGGACGAATTTGGACGCTTCTTTGGTGACGTCGCGCTACCGAAATCATTCGCGTAAAATAAAAGGCTTCTGCCGCGACTGCAGACCAAGTCACCCATCAGAAGTCGGCCATAATATTAATGCAAAAAAAGCCATGGCTAGGATATCTTCTATACTTGGGCAAAACTGTAAAAATTTTAGAATTCCGAATTTTCGAATATATTCGAGAATCATTTTTTTTGAATTTCAAATTTTCGAATAAACTCGAAAATGGTATTTTTCGAAATTCGGATTTCCGAATATATTCGAAAACCTGATTTTTTTTTTGAATTTTCGAGTATACTCGAAAATAAAAATTTTCGAATTTTCGAATAATTTTTCTACTTTTCGGATAAATTTTCTCGAATTCACGAATGATAGTCTGATTTTAAAGATTAGTTTTGAGCTGTCATTTACTGTACTATCACTTTGTGGAAATATTCATCGGCCTACCACAATGCTAGGCGCTATTCATAGTGATGCGTGACGCGTCGCTATGAATAGCGCGTGACGCGCGGACGTGGCGTTGATGTGTTGATAGCCGGACGCCACGCCCGCGCGCGTGACGCCCGCTCCGCCATGGTGGCGGCCGTAACAACTTTTTTGTTATTTTCATTATTAATCCGTCTTCAAATTCATTTTGTTTAATAATAACTAATTTTAGTGCTATCTTCTGCTACTATGATAGTGATCGCATGTACAGATTTCGCTTGCCCGGCAAAGTTAGGACCCATTCTAATCCGCTCCGCCATAGCGTCGCCGCTGGAGTATTAGTCTCCGCAAGCACGTCACGCGCGTTTAGCACAAGACGCTTGGCTTCAGGCGAGACTTGGCCACCACTATACCTTTCCGGGGAAGCGCCTTATCGCACACAAGCGCCGAGACCCTAGCGCCGCTCTCAAGACCTACTACCGCGGCGCGGCCGGGCGCTATAGCGGTAAACGTTTTCTCTGCTACCGCCGCGTTTATCTTTTTACTTAGGTGTCGTTTATACTCCGGCCGTCGAGCGGCGCGGCGAAAAGCAATCCTACAATATCGATCGTGCCGCGCCGCGCAGGACTGTGCGTAACAGAATTTTGTTTGTAAAAAAAAGTTTTCAAATTCCTCGTAATTCGCAAATCGTAATTCACAAGGCCTGAGCAAAACCAAACCTTCCCAGCCGCGAAGACCACTCCAAGCTAATGTTTCCAGAGTGGTCCTCTGGAACGGGAGGGTTTTGGAAGCTAAAACCCTGGCACTGTCCATATCTGCCTAACAGCTACATAATAAATGCAAAAACGAGAGAAAATGGTTTGCGTTGGCTGGCCGTTCAAGCCAGCCTCTCCCACCGATGGAGCGCCTTTTACGTTGACGCAATATTTCGAACGATCCAAGCGTGTGAGAACCCCAAATCGGTGAATAGACCAAGATGGTGCTTTGATAAAGTGTGCTTTCAAAGGTTGGTCATCAAAAAAAGAACTTATAATGAAATGATGATTGTGCGTTTTGATTATTCGAAATTCAAAAATTCGAATATGCTCTTTAGAATATTCGAATTTTGAATACTATTCGAAAGTTTGTTTTCGAAATATTCGAATTTCGAATAGTATTCGAAAGTCTGTTTTCGAAATATTCGAATTCCGAATATTAATCGAAACCGCTTCTTACGAAGTATTCGAATTTCGAATAGTATTCGAAAGCCCGTCTTCGAAATATTCGAATTTCGAATAATATTCGAAAACCAAATTTTTCGAATTTCGAATTTTGAATGATTCGAAATTCGAAAATTCATTCGAACATTTTTCGAATAATATAATTCGGTCCGAAGTTTGAATAAGACCCAAATCAACTTTGCCTAAGAAAAATCACTCCTAAAATGATCTTAGAGTCTATTATATCTATATCTATCACTACTAAACACCTATAAGGCCGATTTGTCAAAATTCTCTATAGGTTTTTCACCCTATTTTGAAGATTCAACTAAAGATTTTGTATTCTTTTGGATAAGACGACAAACTAGAGAAGTTTATTATGGACTATCCATCACACTTGAGCTGTGAAATGAATTAGTCTTTTCCAAACACACTAGACTAGTTTGTGTGACCAAGCTAGCTGTCTGTCGAACCGAAAGAAGCGGCTTATTTCGTTGTACACTAGTGGGTTGCCTATTCTGAAAAAGTACCGGAAATTTTAAACAAAAAAGTTGCTAAGTGAAAAAACCGTGCCGCCTATTTAGTATCGTTTCGCATAGGGATATCATTCCTCACCTCGGTAAAGCTGATTAACAAGAGTTGAACTCTATCTCCCAAGTATAAACTCCTCCAAAAAACCCCAACTTTTGAGAATTTCAAGTTCACGCAAGGTCTCCCTCGTAGAATTGATTTGTCGTCCCCTCCCCCCCCCCTCCAGAAGATGAAATGGGGATGAGGAAAACAAGAATATCTGATTTGATTTGATTTATTACACGGTAGAACCGTGTGAAAGACAAACTTGACTTACTTGACTTAATCGGTTGGCTTTCGCCTGACGCGGTCATTCCGCATCTTCACCGAGGTGTGCCGTCCTAGTAGTCAGCCGTGTCCATTTTTCACGGTCTTCAGCCACAATTTGAACACATTCCATCCAGCTGTCACTATTCCATTTTCTGCGAAACGAAGCATCGCGCCTGAACTGTCTTTCGATGCCGAGTGACTTTAAATCCTCTTTAACCACATCCGTCCAGAACTTTCGCCTACGCCCAGGTGGCCGTTTCCAGACAGGATTTGGAAGCATTTTTAAAGCGTGTTGTACGAGACGATCCGGCGTTCTTCTTAGTATATGCCCGAGCAGTCGAAGTCGACTTTCCATTGCTGCTTGAGATGGCGTTAGGAGATGCTGGCACCTCCCTCGTGTCAAGCGTTGATGTACTGCGTCGATTTCCTTGTAAAGATCTTCGTTATGGCATACACGCGGCCAGAAATATCCAAGCAAACGCCTAAAACGCTTCCTCTCCGTGCAATCCAACCTTTCCATCTGCGTTTTCGGTGCTGCCCACGTCTCCGATCCGTACATCATGATAGGGCGAATAGCGGATAGGTAGACGCGCAACTTGACTTCCTTCGCGATGGTGGTAGACCACAAACACTTGGTTAGAGAATTGAATGCAGACGTAGCTTTCGCACATCGTTGTCGAATATCCGCTGCATAACTACCATCGTTCTTCAGCAAACAGCCCAAATAACAGAAATCGTCCACCAGTTCGATACGTTGTCCGTCCACACAAACTCCAGTTGAAGGCCTCTGAGAGACCCACATCTGCTTGCATTTGTCGGGACGAAGACGAAGTCCATAGGCTGCGGCATACTTCGAAACGAGGTTCACAATCCTTTGCAGTTTTGCGTTGTTTTCAGCGAATAACACAATGTCGTCGGCGTACTCCAGGTCGACAAGGGAGCGTCCTGATGGTGTTAGGATCACATCCGCAGGAAACTGTTCTGCAACTCTACGCATGATGTCATCAACGGCGAAGTTGAAAGAAAAGGTCCTGCAACGGCTCCTTGCCTTACTCCTGTTTTCACCTCGAAAGCTGACGTAAATCCGACAGGTGTACGAACTGCTGCTGTTGTTCCTTTGTTCATGTCCTCGATTAACCGAACATACTTTTCCGGGACTCCATCTGCTCGCAGAGCATTGAGCAATCGATCACGATGAGGAGAGTCGAACGCGGCTTCAAAGTCCAAAAAAGCAAGCTGTAATGGCTTCGAAAACCGCTGCCACGATTCAATTACTCTTCTCACGACGAACACTTGGTCGATGGTCGATCTTCCAGGTCGAAAACCGGCTTGCTCATCTCTGGTCGTTCCTTCACGATGTTTGATAAGTCGCTCGAGAATGATACGTTCTAAAACCTTGTACATGACACGAAGTAGAGAGATTCCTCTGTAGTTCTTAGGATCCGTGACGGATAGCTTCTTGTGAAGAGGTACGATGATCGCATGTCTCCACGAATCGGGTATCCTTTCGCTCATCCATATGGCACGGATGGTGTTGGTCATTTCACGAATCCCAGACGGAGGAAGAGCTCTCAGCATTTCAGCAGTGATGTTGTCATCTCCACCTGCCTTTCCATTCTTCATTTTCCGGACACAATCCAAAACTTCAGACTCAGTCGGCGGTTCCTCACTGACATCGTAATGTGCTCTCTGAACATGCGGGAGCTCAGGTACTGATGGCGCTGGACGATTCAGTAGTGAACTGAAGTAATCCTTCCATATTGGCAGCGTCGCATCACCAACTGCAACTCCATTGGTAGTGTTCAAGACAGGAGAACATCTCTTCATCTTCCCGCTATACTGTCGCAGCAACGTGTAGGCTTTCTTCGGATTCTTCTCCTCCCAAGCCTTCTCGAATTCCTTAGCTCTACACGTCCACTCTCGTTCGCGGTCACTTTGAAGCTGCCGACGCAACTTCCTCCTCAGACGCTTCTCCTCCACGAAGTTTCCTGCAGTTCGGAGAGCACATACTCTGTTGTAGGTAGATGTTGTTTCTTCTGAGACGTAGGCGAACTTCTTCTTAGGCTGTACAACCGGGAGTGCCTCTTTCGAAGCGTCCTGGATGCACTTGACAAAAGAATCCGCGTCGCAAAGTTTCTTCTTAGTCCGTACTCCGATGTGAATAGAAACGCGTTGTCGGAAATTCCTTCTGCACTCTTCATCTCTGAGACTTGTCATGTCAATCCTCTGGAGAGGCTGAGCCCTCGCTTCCTCTTATGAATCCTCGCAGTGAAGTTCAACAGAACAGGACGGTGATCCGAATCGAATGCGACATCCCACACAGCTCTAGATCTTCGAATGTCCGATACTGGAATATTCCTCGTCAGGACATAGTCAAGCTGTAGTTTCAAAGTTGTCATCTTCCGCTTCCGCTGCTCTTCTGGAGATAGCCGGGTTGGTCCCTGCCACGTAAGCTGATGGCGGCGATGATTCCTCTTGAATGTCGATGCAATAATCAGACCACTGCGTTCACAAAAGTCGACAAGGCGGTAGCCATTGTCCGATGTTTGCTCCACTGGGTAGAACCATTTACCGAGTACTTCGGATTCTGATCAAGTCCCATCTTCGCATTTGCGTCAATCCCCACGACAACAGCATGTTGACAAGGTATCCTGGCCAGCAACGTATTGAGTTCCTCATAAAACGCATCCTTCGAATTGTCTTCGGCGGTTTCAGTGGGCGCATGAGCACTCACTATCCACAGATTGAATCCTCTGTGATCCCGCAGTCGTACGAATGCATTCCGACACGACGTTGAGCCGAACTCCTTGACCATACCATTGAAATCCTTCCTTACAGCTATTGCACAGCCTCCCACTCTCCTATCGTCAGCGTTACCGCAGTAGATGGTGTACTCTCCGACGCTGATGACGGGTCTATCCTTGAGGCGGGTTTCCTGCAAAGCAGCAAACGGCGCATGGAAATAGCTCAGAAGTCTGGATAGCGCAGTTTTTTGGATATCACTCGACAGCGATCGACAGTTCAGGGTGGCGAAATTGTGGCTTGTGGCCAAAGACTCCATGACTCCCTAGGTACGGATCCTAAGGTGTTATGGACCAGAGGCCTTAGTGTGCCGTACGGCGACACCTTTATGCAATGTGCGGGATACTTTCGCGATATAGTTGTGCACGCTATATCGCTCGAACGTTCCCTGTGTACACTCAAACGTCTGCTGGGTTCAGTAGAAGCAGGGGCACCAACGAGCAGGTACCAACAGACTTGTATACACACCCCCGATACAAGTCTGTTGGTACCTGCTCGTGAAAGACAAACAACAAAATGAAACACCAAAACGGCAAGTTAAAGATACTAAGGATAGAGGACAATCATAAAGCAAATAGAGGACAATTATAAAGCAAAAAATATGAGAGCAATTACAAAAAATACGAGCCAAGAAAAGATGTTGATAAGAATGATGACGTGGATCGGTGAACTGTGGCGTGTAATTGACGAGTAGAAACAGATCGATCGCGGTGAAGTATGCAGGGGGCGAATGTGAGTTCGAACGGACGGCTGAGAGTTCGAACGGAAGTTGTCGGGACCTACACCGACGTCGAGCGTTTCGCCCCTCGAGCGTTCGAACGCTGTTCCGATTGCTATTAGGCTGGGGTCGGACCCGTTGAGTGCCTGAGTAAGGATTTTGTGTGCTTCCGGTGCGTTTTTCTCAATTTCTACGTCATATTAGTCCTATCCGGGGGCCACTTAATCAATATAGCGAATAATCTCAAAATTGAAGATTATCGTGAACACTGCCTTTAAGTATCACTGGAAGTGTTTGTTGTGACAATGAAATCTTTTGTGGACCCGTCCTTTGTAATTCTCTACTCTTTATTGCTCCGTTATTTCTTTAAGGCCCTAACTAGTCCTGCTTTGCATAAAGTGTTCTTCTATTTTCGATTGACCCAATTTTCCACCGGTGACAACCACCATGAACATGTTCATCCAACAGGGCAACTAGTCCATGTTATAGAATAATGTCACTGAAATACGACGTTTTAATGCATTTCTCGCCGTTTCTTCGTAATTTTGGTAACACTTGGATGCCAGCGCATTGTTTTATGTGTAAAACTCGCGAACAAAAATCATCGTGAACACTGCCTTTAAGCGCGGATGGCATCGGACTATGAATACTCTCTCTACGCGCGTCACACGCGTAGAGAGACTATGCTGTGCCGTGCAAGCAAATTCTATGAACGTGTTCTGCACCGTGGTAGCAGAAGACAGAACTTCAACCAGTAATCATGAGGCGGGATGAAATCGATGACGGAGTAAGGAGAAAAATTATGAAAATGTTAGTACGGGCGTTGTTTACATGGCGGAGCGGGTGTGACGCGCTGGCCTTGAGAAGTACGCGTGGCCCTTCAAATATGTATGTCTTCTCATTAGGATTCCAAATGCTTTTCAAATCCTGAAAGAATCGAATCAGAAGGGAGAGTTGCCCATGCATTCGGATTAAAACCTTTGAGCGGTTTGCAGGTACAATTCCATGAAGCGAGTGCATTGACAGTACAGATCTTACAAGTAAAGTGTAATTCATGAAAACGTCTGAACTCTTCATAGTGTTCAGCAATCCGTCACGTTCGATTGTTTGACTCATATGTTGATTCAGCTTTCTCTGAGGTATGCGTCTACGTTTCGCTCTGTGTCATATTCCAAACAGCTACGAGTCAGAAAGGTGTTAATCCAAGGGGCCAAACATAATTATGTGGTAATCAGGGGTGGCATTCTCCGATCTCCCCTACCGTCCCCTAGCTTCCCCTAGGCTCCTTTAGCTTCCCATAACCCCCCCTAGGGTTTTTGAAATTGTAATCCTTTCAGCAATAGAATTTTGGACTACCAAATGTCAGGAAGTTAGGGTAATCGGACTGCGCAAAATGTTAAACACAGCTTTGTCTCACAGCCTCTCAAACTTCCGAAGTAATTAAACACGAAAAATCTTAAAGGCACTGTTCGCCATAAACTTCATCGAATTTCTGATAATGGTTAGCAGCTGTTCAGTTAAACGTGTTTATGACAACGGTTCGGGCCTAAGCCCTTCTTCAGGTCAACTGAAATACAACAAGCATTCGAAAATAACAACATCAACAGAGGCTGCTGACCGACCCTCTGTGGTGAAGGTTGGACTGGGAGTGACGTTTTTGTGAAACGATCGCAAAAACAATTCTACTCGAAAACAAAGGGAACTTCGCTTTGTTTTTTTTTCGCTTTAGGGAACTTCGGTCCATAATGCACATTATTATAGAGGAATTTGGGCTGTGAATAAAATAGCGTTTTCAGAATCCGAAAACGCCGTCGTTGAAAAAAGTTACATGCATCGGACGCTTTTTTGCCAAGTTTGGCAAATGCTCCCCGTTGTGAAAAAAACTTGGCGCGGGTATTGTAGCTCTATTAGCAGCTCAGCCGATATCTTCGGATCTAATCTATTATGTACTGAAGTGTTTCAGAGCTCCGCGTCTACGTTCAATTTGCCGTAGGATCAGTTCATGTGTGTTCGGGTTGTCACTTATTGTGCTGGATCGAAGCCAGATGAACAGCTATTGATTTTTCACGAGTGTTTAACGAGGTCTCATTTCGTCGCCCATCTTACTATCGCTTCAACTAACACTTTTCTTCATTTTACTGCCACAGCTTCCCCATTTAGCGAATGTGTCCCTACCTCATCCAGGCTCTGCTTGTATTGTATGAGCCCCAAGTGATTAATGTATTTTACAGACCGGTGATGTGCCTTTAATTCCTTCGGTTATTTCCTTTATTCTTGTTTATCCTAAATGTTCAGTTGTACAATTGAATGCTTTTTGAAAGCCACAATATAATTTGTTGAAATTATGTTCCGATATTTTCTCCATATCAGGCAATCAGACTGTGATATGCTGACTACGAGTGTTCATTTCTGAATACGACTTTTTCCAGAAATAAGAAGTTGCAATTTGTTGAACAATTTTTACATGGACCTTTCTCCACTTTATCAAGTCGGTCCAGGTGATCCGCGTAGGCAGCGGAGCGGTAGTGATATCCTAAAACTTCGTAAATCTCACGACTCATGGCGCGGACGATTCTGCTCCCTCCGTCTATCATGCGGCTCAGACGTTCGCTGTTGTCCACAGGACACGAACGAGATGTCACCTCACGCAATGCTCCCTGTAGACATCCAAAAGGGGCATGGATCGCCCCTCAAGAACTGCCCGTCGCCCCCCTCCTTGGTGCCGTAGACAACCTATCCGCGGGAACGCTTTTGCTGTAGACATCCCATCGGAGGAGGGTCTCCATCCCCGATTCCGCGTTCACATCCTATCAACATCCTGTACACCTGATATTACCATCCCAGTGGAGCATCAACCGCTTTTTGACGTCACCCCTTAAGGGCAGCATACACACTCACAAACATGGTGTAGATAACAGCATAAATAGGACCGCACGGCTCCTACCATGTCGTCTACGACGTTTGAAGCGCCAAAAACCATCCAGGATGACAATATGTGACAATGCTTGAGCAATCTTGCCTTCCACGTCTGTATTTCCCACCCGTTAGAGTACGAGAATTAGAAATAAAACTTGAGAAAGCATGTGATAAGATAGAGTGATAGCACTATCTTATGGGAGCGCACGAGAGAAATAGCTTGACTTGCTCAAATGTAATATGTCTGCATACCGATTAACTCTCGTCCATTTTTGAGAATGCCGCTCTACTTCGGCTGACTTTTTGAAATGGAGGATTACATAGGTGAACGTACATGATATTTTCAGGTGAATAAAGTTGTTTCTCTCGTGCATTCCCATTTGGTAATGCTATCACTCTAACTTATCACATGTTTTCTCAAGTTTCTTTTCTTATTCTCGTACTCGAATGGGTGGGAAAACACTGGCGTGGAAGGCAAGATTGCTCAAAAATTGCCAAGTAATATTGTCATCCTGGATGGTTTTTGGCTCTTCAAACGTATTTGACGGCATGGTAGGGGCCGTGCGGTCCTATTTATGCTGTTATCTCGACCACGTTTGTGAGCGTGTACGCTGCCTTCAAACGGCGCTATGCCTTCTTTCGGGTAGGCCCGATTTTCCTTATTTCAATTCTAATCTAAGCGCAACAGAGAAATTGCACCCTCTCAATCAAATTTTCTAGAGAAAAACTAACATTGGCGTGGATCCTAATGAGACTTTTCGTTCCTCTTTGGAGGTTGGCGCAAACTCGGTGCACCTACGTAATAGCATATGACACCGAGTTTGCGCCAACCTTCGTAAACGCAAGGTCTCATTAGTATCTATACCGACGTTACATTATTTTAGTAAGGATGTCCTTATGCGGACAACACTCTATTGCTTCCAAATGAACTACTATAAGTTATACAAACCATTCCAAATGAAATGTACTTTTCTAGAGCCATTTTCGGACGTAGAGTCCAAATATACCCTTTGCGGCTGCCTAGAGTCACCCCGGAAAACGTTATAGCAGTTTTTTTCTCTGATTTTTGTACCTATTGTACCCTCGAAAAAGCGCATTAATTTTATGAAAATCCGGAAACAGACCTCATAATCGTGCTCAGGGCCCGAAACAGCCCCCCAAGGCAAAGTTTGGGTGAAAGCGCATTCTCCGAGCTATGTGCAGACTGATGGCGTTCTTGACTTGTATGGATTTTCGGTTCAGCGTTCAATTATATCGATTACGGGGTATAGAAAGCGTTGAAATTTTTGTTTCCAGATTTGACTTAAAATTCAACCTGGGGGTGATTTGTGGTGCTGATCACGAATCTGAGGTTTACCTGTGGTTTTTCCTAAGTTCGACTAAATTTGTTCAAAGCTTCCCACCGGCAGAAAAATTTGACGGCAAAATCGACTTTCTGGAATGTGACAAAAGATGTGGCTCAAATCGTTCTTTTGGGGTTTATTTAGAGTGCTCAACACGAATCTGATGTCAGTTTATGGATTTTTGACAGCTTACGATAGATTACGTTGGGTATACGGTATATTTGTGCACCAACGAAATTTTTGAAAAAAATATCGATATTTTTTTCGTTCGAAATTTCGTCGAACGAATTTTTTTCAAATTGCAGTCGTTCGAAATTTTTTTCGAAATTGTACAGCTATAGTATACGGTAGTTCGATCAATGTCACAGATTTTTCTCAAAGTTTCTATGTGGGGGTTTTTGGGGTGCTGAATACGAATTCGATGTCCATTTGTCTGTTTTCAAACTATCAAGTTCTGCCTTCTGAATAACATGTTACCTACCGTAACCTACAGTAAACCTATAAATTCCGACAAGCGAACCCCATATTCGTGTTCAGCAGTACATGTTTATCGCAGTATCCGGAGAAAAATTTAAAAAAAAACACCTCAAAAAATCCATGGTGGGTACCCTTAACTAGTCGCAAAGCTTTGAAAACGCTCATGACTTCTTTCAGAGTTAGTCAAGGCAGGCTACGATTATGCCGGAGTCACTCACATTTTTAGCTACTAGTAGCAAGAACATCCTCCCAGATTATCGCCGCATTCAATGCGCGCCGAATATGCATTCAACTCGAAGACAAGGCGGTTACGAGCACACTCAGGGAACGTGCTGCTAGGGAGCACGTGCTCTTATAGTGTTTCAGATTACAGCACGTGCCCCGACAAATAAAACTTTCAATGCGTGCATGATACACATTCAACTCGATGAAAAAAGGATTTCCCAAAAATGGAAAGAATGCGAAAAACTCTTGAGGCGGCACACAGATGCCGGCAGCCGCGCTGGTTCAATTACACTAGTTTGCGGTGCTTTGCTTGCCCAGCCGCTGAAGACCTCGTCAAATCAATCGCGGCCCCAGGTAGTGCTCGACGAGCTGGCCGAGTTGCATGTCGGTGTGCCGGGCGCGTCGCGTGCCGATGTGCAGCTACGATAACGCTGGACTAGCTTGCAGCACGTGCTCCTGCGATTAAAGTTTGCAACACGTGCACCTACGGTAAAATTTTGCAGCACGCGCTGCTTTTTGGAGCACGGGTCCCTGCAATACACTTTTTCAATGGGAGTGGTCATTCGAGTTGGATACATATTCGACACGCACTGAATGCGGCAAATTTTTAAGCTCGCAACGTACTCCATTTCGCTGATCCCCGACTACGCTAAAACGGCTTCCCTTGTTAACCAGAAAAGGTGATATCGGCTAACTACGCTTATTTTTTTAAGTCTACAATTTTTTCATCTCGCTATATTTACCTTTCCTCGAGTATTGACAACATGGATGGGAATCAGGGTAAATGAACACCCCCGAGTGATCAGAGATTCCTGACAAACAACTAAAAATGACGCAAATGACACACATAAAGGGATGGAAAAAATCAAAATCTGCCTACGAAGGCAGTTGCTGAAAGCTCCGTAAACCACGGAAACCTCCGGGTCCATCACGGGGAACGCCGCGAGGTGCATCTCTCGGCATGCCACCAACACCCCTTCCACGGGAAGACGTTATTGAAAAACGAATCACACTTTCAAAAAAAGAGAAGAATTACCATAGAAGTCTAGAGCATCATCAAAAAAATAAAACGAATTGCAAATCTCACATAACCGAAAATGAGAACTTGGACGGCACGATCTTCGTGCTACATCGATTGATGGACGCTGCCACCGCCCCTCCCGCGAATGTTCTGTAGAACAGCCCACCGACCTGCGCAGCCGTAGACATCCCGAATTGACGTCCTGTGGACAACAACTCGGTCTGCGTCGATTTCAGGCACTTGGCGGGATTGCCGGTCGATGGGCTGTTTAACAGCCCGTCGCCCCCTGCTCAACAGCACACTGGGACGACCCCGCGTAGAGCTGCCTGTTCGCCAGCGGTGACTCGTTCTGGGCGGATCGACGTCCTGTAGACAACAGCGAACGTCTGAGGTCCCACTCTGTAACCGCAGCTCCGCAGCAGTGCGCGTAGAAAGCATGAGAATTTCGTGGTTTTATAGACCTTATTTCTCTATTCCTCCACTCATCCGCAGCTTACGTGGACCACGTGGACCAGCTTGAGTGCAGGACACATGGCTAGGGTGATGCTGATGCAAGTATGTAATTTGCAGATTTCTGTCATTATCGGAGCGAAATTCCGCTTCGAAGTTACGGACAGCCGCATGAAGCACGAAGATAATGCGACTGGGACCCCCGGGTCGCGTCACGATTAACATCGTGCTGCGTGCGGCAGCAGCGATTGTGCGCAACTGCGGAGCGGAATTTCACTACGATAAAGACTACACTATGAGTTGATTTGATACTGATGCATGATTAACCCATTCACGACCGCGTGTCCCACCGGTGGACACGCGTTGACTACCACTTCGGACCGCGTGTCCCACCGGTGGGACACCCTTTTCAAAAATCGATTTCTCCACCGCATGAAGGAATTTCTAACCCTACTTGTGGTCTGTGTATTTACCTATTCTTGAGTCGATTATGAACTTCGTGGTTCGCTGGCAGCTTCACCACTACAATATATCTGACCTTTCGAATGCAGCGAAGCCGAAAATCGCAAACTTGAGTACAGATCGCATTTTTACAAGCAATTAATGGCGAAATTTTTCTTTTTCCCATTACTTGAGAAACAATCCTTACTTTTAAGAGTGATCAGATCGTGTAGCACTATTTATTATTTCACAGAAATATGGTTACTGAAACTGCGCACCACTCCCGCGTAGAGAATCGGCTTTTCTGTCGCCCGCATTTTGTTCCCAGAAATTTTTCTATGCAAAGGTTACCAATGTAGAGACAATTGGGGCCTTTTCTCGGAAGTCCTACTTGGTTACGGTTGGTGTAATATCGTAGGCCGTGGCTCCAACATCGGTGAAAACTGCCTTGGAGAGGAGCGGACGAGAAAAATGGGGACATGCCAGAGCAGAAAACGAGTGAAAAGTTATAAAACGGTTATTACACTAATAATTCCTGGTCAATAGGTAGTAATAGAACTATTTTCTACGTCTAAATGTTGAAAAAAACGCTCCATCTGCTCCTTACAAAAAATTTCTCTTTCTAGAAGGCGCTGAAGCGGAGGGGTGAGGGGGGTGGCCGAGAAAAAAATGGCGAAGATCTGAAAAAAGTCATAGCCATCAGCATTCCCAGAAAACATGAAAATTTTGGAGTATTTTCTACGTCTCAATGGCAAAAAGAATGGTGAAAATAATTACTACAGAAAATACTGGCGTCGGAATGCGTTAGACCGCAAGAGGGAGGGAGGAGCTAACGCAAAAATTAGTGTAGGACTGAAAAAATATCATTTAACTAAGCGTTTTCTGGCAATTGAAGAACAGAGGAATGCCTGTCATGGTAATCTACGATAATTAGTGTTCAAACCGATAGAATTTAGCGAACTCACGTGATTTTTTGGATGGCCTTATCTGCGCAGTTGAATTTTTTGGAGGCCATTTCTCTGGAAGGGAAGAGTTATGGAAGCTGAAACTTCAGCATCATGATTTTGACGTCGACAGTCGTACGATAAACAAGAAAACGAAAATCGATTTTTTGATGGCGTGCCATTCGAACAAAAGTGGCCCACCGGTGGGACACTGTATACGGTGACGTAATATTGCACGCGGTCCGAACGTGCAGCCACCCAAAATTAGGCGTGGTCGTGAATGGGTTAAGTGATGGAACGGCGTGGTATGATAGCGGGCTATCGCGCAATTGAACCACTGTTACCAGTCCTGTTTTAGTTGCAAACTCGCTTTTCATACTTTTGCGGCAAATGCCGCTTTTCGAGCTACTGCAACACCGGTGTTTGGGGATGCTAAGACGTTAGGTGGAGTTGGACAACTGACTCTTTTGCACATTAGAATGCTGGTAGAATGCTCAGATCGGCTTTAATCTCCGACGAAAACTTGCACATATATGATAAAACGCGGCAAACGCCGCTAAGGCGAAGATAATGGTCTTGATCATTAGTGCCGTCATAGCGGCTTTTGCCGCTTTTCACGGTACCGGCACTAGTTTCGTCCTGGGATCCATGGCCTATGTATGTAGGATTTCCACCAGCATTCTCATGTTGAAAGGAGCCATTTGTCAACCTCCACCGAATGTCTTAGCATCCCCAAACACCGGTCTCGCCGTAGCTCAAAAATCGGCATTTGCCGCAATCGCAAAAGTATGAAGAGCGAGTTAGAGTTTGCCGTTTATCATTTTTCATAACATCATCATTTTTCGAGCAACTGAACTGTCGCCTATCACTTATTCATGCATCAGTAGCTGTGATTTAATCGGAACAACAATTTCCGTACATTCGACGGTAGTTTTCAGTCCTTAAAGGCAGTGTCCACGATAAAAACCATGTCTGATTTTTTGGTGGAGATCGGCAGCTGCGGGGCCTAGCGGAACTCTAACGTTGAAAAAACCGAGAAAAATGAGCTTGGAACGGTCCCCTGCGGCCCCAAGGTTGGACACCCATCAGCTCGTCACCCCCAGATGCACTTTCCATGCCCACCGACGTGAACAAATGAATGCCCGAGATTGTGATATGAGCCATGGTTTCCTATCAATGGCCCCGTTCTTCCCTTGATTCTCAACTTCTCTCTCTACTCAGGTCAGCTCGCATACATCGGCTGCAAAAGACGCAAGTTACAAGCCTCGGACAACTCGTCCACCATGTTTCCTTAGCTCAATATTTGAGGGACCATAACTCCGTTCCCTGAAGGTGTTGTGCGATTTCAGAGATATTATTGGAATCAGCATGGGCCGTTTTCAAAATAGGCGGAAAAACAGAAAAACTATTTCAATCGTGAACACTGCCTTTAAAGGCAGTGTTCACGATGAGAGTCGTTTTTCTGTTTTTCCGCCTATCTTGAAAGTGGTCCCATGCTGATTTCATTGGTGTCCCTGGAATTGTACAAGACCCCCTGGAAACGGAGTTATGGCCCCTCGAAATTCAGCTAACGAAAAATTGTGGACGAGTTGTCCGAGGCTTGCAACTTCCGTTTTTTGCAGCCGATATGTGCGAGCTGACCTCAGTAAAAAGAGAAGTTGAGAATGAAGGGAAGGTCGGGGCTTTTGATCGGAAACCATCGCTCATCTAACCACGAATTCAGGGCAACTGTTTTAGGACGTGGGCGGAGTGGCCCAATGGGTTGGCTGGCCCACGAGATTTTCACCCACTTACCGGCCATTTTTCGTCGCACTTCCGTTCTTAATCTTCTTAGAGGGATCCAAAGCTTACGTTTCAGCCAAAAAAAATGTGCAACTTTTTCTTCGTGAACACTGCCTTTAAAGAAGACAATTATCAATTTCTAGATTATTCGCTAAAATGAATACATGTCACCCGGGTAGATCAGAAATTAAGAAAAATTATGAAAAATGCCCAAGAAGTTCAAGAAATTAAGCAGTCTTTATAGTAGTGCAATTTCGAAAAAAATGTCGAAAAACCGAAAATTGAAAATTTTTCGTTCCAAAAATTTTTGTACGAACGAAAAATGAGAAAAATTCGTTCGAAGAAATTTCGAACAAACATATTTGAAGAAGCTTCCGAAATTTCGAACGAAAATTCGATTTTCTTCGACCTTCGTCAGAAATTTGGGAATTTTCCTCGAAATTCATTCGAAATTTTGGATTTCTTTCTCAATCGGCAATCGCTGCACACATTTGCTCGGAAGCGTTGCCGGCCATCTCCTTCTAGTATACACATAGCTAAGCAAAGATAGTAAATAGCAGTATCGCTGTTGTAGTTGGTGACGAGGTTCAGTGATGTTTGTGTGACGAATGTTAAATCATTCCGTAGTACCTTTTCTCAAGTTAACGAAGCTGATTTTTTCATCAAGAGTCACATTCCTAATTTCCTTTTATTACTTAGCAGCGCTATATTGTCATATCGACAGTAAAATAGACTCGGGTACTACATAGGATTCGAGGTTTTATCCCCCAGCAAGTGTTTCTCTCGCATTTTTTGGAGCACTCACAAAATTCTGGTGGTTTGTACAACGTACTTTGTGCTGTTTTATCACTCTATGCGAAACAATAAAATAGCAGATCTTAGCACCAATGTAGGAAAATGGGCAAATTATGCATGGAATATAGAAAAACTCTTTAGCAAGAACATCGATTGAAGGCGATAGGCTCTTGACACCTTGCCTCCTGGCATGAGTCAGGCTCTGCAGGGACAGCTAGTTCAGTACTCGATGATTCTTGGCCCAGAGTTGCACCGAAAAGGAATCAGCGCCGCCTGAGAGTTCGTCTCGTTCTCCTAATCTCCGGCCCACTGCTGTTGCTGTCCGGACTTCTCCAGTTCGCTCGGACAGCAACCGCAGTGGCCTGTAAAGCAACATCAGTGGCCTGGATTGCAACAGCTGTGGACTCGCAGATTGGGAGAACGAGTAGAACTATCAGGCGGCTAGCGGCCGAAAATCGCCTGATAAGGACTTTCGAAAGGACCGAGTAAGTCAAAGCGTGAAACCGTTCACACACTACCAACTTATCGAACGATGTTTGCATCTGTTACGCTGTGCCAATGGAATGACCTAAAATAAAATCGAAATTTTGAGGAGTGAAAAAGTTTAAAGCGGAGTTTAGTTATTACCTTCAGAGTGTTGTCTCGTTTTTCGATGTCACGCACGCAAGTGAAGTGAGTCCCCCAAGTTTGTAAGAAACATCTATATTAGAACTACAAACAACTTTTGAGGGATTGACAAAGCAGGGCTTAGCTGCCTCGTTAGCTTGCGCTGCAAGTCAAATAGGGTAGTATGTTGAAACTTCATCGGTGCTTCTCAAAAAGATTGCATTTGGCATTCTGCCGAAGTGTAAACAACATTCTTTTTTGGTACTCCAACCCTGCCAAGCTTGGTCTCGTCTCAGTTGGAAGAAAAGAGCAGCAAAAGGACGTGAAGTTTGTTTCATTTCTCGGAACGCTTCAAGGGCAGGGTTAGCGATTAAAAACACATTTTTAGCTCTCTTCATGAGAATGTAGATTTGGTCATCACAAAAGGAAAAATAAGTGAAAAAATCCGGAAACTTGCGGGAAAAGCGCTCAAAAACAAAGTTTAGCGGCTAATCACTGGTATCGGCCGGCCCCCATATAAGCGAGATTTTCGTTAATTCTTGTTTATACGCTTTTTTTTGCTGTGAAAGTAGTCAGTAGTCTCCAGAACGGCTCAGAGATTGCTTTGGAAGCGAACTAAAAGTTAGCCAAATAGGCTTTCATAGAAATCTCGTTAATTGCGGGCGGGGGGACACCAAGCCATAACTTGTTTCTGAGCGTTTTTTATCTAATATTTTTATTTATTTTCACTTTTGTGATGCCCAGATCTACCCTTCCTTGAGGATAGCAGAACAGCCGATTTTATCGCGAACCCTGCCTTCTAGGAGAAACCTTAAAAACAAAGAAATGTTTGCAGAATCAATAAAAAAAAGTAATTGAATTTCCTAAATTAAAAATTAGCTGCTCGAGTCCATAAAAACCATTCCTCGAGAACGTTACCAGCAATAATTGATGCATCTAAGCTGAAAGTCAAGTCTAGACTCCCAGTATGTGAAATTGCAGATCTCACGACTACGCCCAATGACACATTGCGAAAAATTGTCGAAGGAAAAATGTTTGTCAACGCGACATTCGTATGCTTCTAAAAAGTCGAAAAAAATTAGTGGCTCATAGTGCACAGCAGTTTGAACGAAACATGTTGTCTGCATCAAGTTGCAAAGTTATTGAAAAAATCTTCACAACGTACTTGTAGGCCTATTTCATACGTAGTATATTCTGTTGGCAGTGCAGTGAAATAGACAGGTCGTTGAAACTGGACAAATAGTGAGTTTCGTCTCCTTCTATTAGGCTAGAGAGGGAATGACTGTTTTCAAGGATTCATTCTACTAGTCACTACAGTGAGGATCGAATATTCGAGTTCGAATAAATATTCGAATTTTTCGAACGAATTTTTATTCGAACATTCGAATATTCGAAAAGTATGAATATTCGAACATTATTCGAATTCGACTATTTGCAAAAGGTGAAAATTCGAACATTATTCGAATTCGACTATTCGCAAGAGGTAAATATTCGGATATTATTCGAATTCGACTATTCGCTAAAGGTGAAAATTCGGACATTATTCGAATTCGACTATTCGCAAAAGGAAAATATTCGAAAATTATTCGAATTCGACTATTCGCAAAAGGTGAATATTCGAATATTATTCGAATTCGACTATTCGGAAAAGGTGAATATTTGAATATTATTCGAATTCGACTATTCGGAAAAGGTGAATATTCGAACATTATTCAAATTCGATTATTGCAGAGGTGAATATTCGAACGTTATTCGAATTTGAATACTCGAGCTGATTTAACAAAATTATGAAAATCAGCTCTAATGTATGAAGGAATCGACACACCTTTTAAAGGCACAGCTCAGGGACGCAATCTGAAATTTCAACATAATTGTGAAGTTCACCCATCCTATATAGCCCCTGCCGAATTCGAGCTCTCAATTCCTCTGAATAAGCGAGATATAGTGGGAAGCCACCCTGGGGCGCCCATACCAGGAAGCCACTTTGGCACGCCCCTTTTAGGATCTTTCGAGCTCAACAGAGACGAGATGAGCGATGGTTTCCGACCAGTAGCCCCGTTCTTCCCTTCATTCCCACCCCCTTTCTTTATTCAGGTCACTTCGCATACATCGGTTGCAAATGGCGGAAGTTACGAGCCTCGGACAACTCGTCCACCATGCTTCCGTAGCACAATTTTTGAGGGGCCATAACTTTGTTCTTAGGGGGTCTTGTACGATTCCAAAGACATCATTGGAATCAGTGTGTGACCTTTTTCAAGATGGGCAGAAAAACAGAAAAACAATTCTGAGGTTGGACTGTGCCTTTAAGACTGTATTAATTTTCTTCACTACTCCATTGTTCCATTTTTCAGAACGCAAGAGCTAAATTTTTCCCAACACCGTCTGATGAGGCTACTAGGGCGGTTCTAACAGGGGGAGCTACATGGCAATCAAACTTGGCCACGCCCATTTTTTCATGCCGCCGCGCAATGATAACACCAACCATAGCTTCGTTAGGTAGAGCCATGTACTCCTCCAACCTTCACCTCTGGGCAGGTGAAGGGGGAACCCTCATCATTGGGAAAACCGGTGACAACCGGTGAAACGCCCCGAAAAAGAATGAAAGTGACCCAACACTCATGCAAGTCATTTTCAAGATTGAGTGGGTGTCACTGCCGATTTTTCGTCCATAACTTTTTTGTGCTCAGAGATAGACCTTTGGTGAAAGTTGTTCTCGGTATACACATACAATTCTGCATTGAAAAACGTTTTCAGTTTTGAAAAATAAGTTCTCATTCTTCCAGCCGAATTCAGTCTATAAAGTGCCTTTTTTTAGCCTGAAATTATTTGTTTTTCGTTCATAACTTTTTTGTGCTTGGAGAGACCTTTGGTGAAGCTTGTTTTCAAAATCTCGATGGAATTCTGCGTCAACTTGTGCTTCCAGTTTCTAGAAGGATTTTCTCGATCTTTCAGCGTAATCCATTTTACGAAGCACCGGTTTTCCGCCTATAACTCTTTAACCTTTGGAGATAGGGTTTTGGTGAACGTTGTTTTTAAAATCTACGTAAAATTCTGCGTCGAATGACATACATATCTGGTTCCTAACTTTGCTTGCTTCATAAGCCAGCCAGGTCGGTGGAGCCGAGCCCCGTTGTTGGCTCCGGCAGAACTCTGCGTCTTTCATTTAAACCATAGAGGCGGGAGCACCCCATGGAGATAACTATGAAAATCGGCTTCACCGACCTGGCTGACTTACGGAGCAAGCAAAGTTAGGAACCCGATATATCCAGAAACAACCTTCACCAAAACCCTTTCTTCAACGGTTAAAGAGTTACAGGCGAAAAACCGGTGTTTCGTAAAATGAGTTAGGCTGAAGGATCGAGAAAATACTTTTCCAAACTGGAAACGCTATTCGATGCACAATTTCATGGGGATTCCGAGAACAACCTTCACGAAAGGGCTGTCTCCTAGGGTAAAAAAGTTACGGACGAAAAACTGATTGCTTTTAGTGAAAGAAACGTTAATCCATAGATTGAAATCGACTGAGAGATTGGGAACGTATTTTCTCAAATTGAAAACATTATTTGACCCGAAATTTCATAAAGATTTCGGAAACAGCTCTAATGAAAGATCCATCAAAAAGGGTAAAAATGGTATGAGCGAAGAACAGGTAGTTTTTCAAAAATCGCTTGAAGAAATTTTCCGACAAATTCTGACTCCAAGACAGCTCAAAGGAAATTTTTCATGACCTACGCAGATCATTTTACTAAGAATAGTGAATTTCTGAAGGAGGTCATCTAACGGAAAAAAAATGTTTCAAAACTAATGTTTAAAATAAAATTACATTGAATGGAAGAAGAAGAGGATCAAGAAAACGTTAAATTTTGAAGTTGCAAATCTATAGGGAACCTTCACCATTCCCTACTCAGTTATCCTAAACAACCTTCACCTCTCGGACCGTTGTCTCCACCCCAACGAACCTATGACACCAACCCGGGTTTTTCCTTCCCTTCCGAAATCGTTGCGGCGCGGAGAAATAGTAGGGGTGGCCAAGTTTCCGCAATAACAACCTTTGGGGGTGTTAAGCACAGGTTTGACATCCGTTTCTGGTGTTACGGAAGGTTGCGGCACGGTGCCGTGGTTTGTCGAGGTTTTAGATTTGGCCGTGCTATCTCGCCAGTCGGGGCCACTTGTCCACTGCATATGATCACACCAATTTCTCCGCGCCGCAACGCTTCTGGCAGGGGAGGAAACCCCGGATTGGTGTTATAATTGCGCGGCGGCACGAAAAAATGGGCGAGCCCTAGTGGGATGGCAATTGGTACTCCCCCCTTCCCTTCTAGCGATAGCGCCGATTTGGCTAATACTTCGCCAATAGGCTTTTTTTGAGCTGTGGATTAAGAATCTCTTATCCTTTTCGCAATTTTTACAGGATTAATGGCTCAGACAAAAACGCGCTCCACGCCCCGCTGAAAGCCGCTAGCGGGATAGTGGCCGTGGAGCGCAAAATCCGAAGTTTTGTCGCTCACGGTAGTACCTACCGCGGGGGCGGTAGCGAGTGTCGTGGGCGAGTAGCTGCTTCCTGCCCTGGTGATAAGCCCCTTTGAGCTTTTTGTTTTCAAAAATATACTCGGTGCACGATGCGGCCGCATGCCAACACGCGACCCGGCCAGTGCACCAAGCACCAACTGGGGCCACCAGCGATTGAGCGGGCCTTCAGCGTCCAGGCGGAGCCAAGTACCGCGAAATTGGGCAATTGAACAGACGGCATTGCCTTTATCCGAGTCCTGGCTCAGCACCGCGTCGTATGCTTCCTTTGAAACTAGCGTCTTGAGCGACGAGCATCTTTTTGGGGGCACGCTTTGCCCGTGATTGGCACGCTCTCGTGTCAGGAGGGCTAGCACTCGCCTATCGCGTGTCTCCGGGAAAGTGGGAGGATCGGAGTGAGCGTTGAGCTCCTTTTCATCTGAGAAAGTTTAGGGGTAGGTTCTCTAGGCAAAATTTCAGTCATATCGGAGACTTTAACGATATAATTACCTTATACTTACCGTGATCTTTCGAAGCACCTAAAGTAGACCTCTTATTCATGTTCAACACCTCGAATAAGCTCCTTAGGCTAAGTTAGAGCGAAAAAAAAATGATTTTGTAGCATTCTTTGCGTTGTAGTCCGTACAGATTTAGAGACGAGTCGTGCCTTATTAATTTCATTTGTAGGTGGAAATAAAGCTTTAGAAGAAGAATTCAACTTGTTATTGCCGCTCACTTCGTAGTTGCGCGATCTCAGGCACTCAACGGGTCCGACCCCAGCCTAATAGCAATCGGAACAGCGTTCGAACGCTCGAGGGGCGAAACGCTCGACGTCGGCGTAGGTCCCGACAACTTCCGTTCGAAGTCCCAGCCGTCAGTTCGAACTCACATTCGCCCCCTGCATACTTCACCGCGATTCACCTGTCTCTACACGTTATTAAATACACGTCACAGTTCACCGATTCACGTCATCAGTATTACCAACGCCCTTTCTTGGCTCGTATTTTTCATAATTTCCCTCATAGTTTTTGCTTTATAATTGTTCTATATTTTCTTTATAATTGTCCTCTATCCTTAGTCTCTTAAACTCGCCGTTTAGGTGTTTCGTTGTGTTGCTTGTCTTTCACACGGTTATACCGTGTAATAAATCAAATCAGATATTCTTGTTTTCCCCATCTCTATTTGATCTTCAGGGGGGAGGGCAAATCAATCCTACGAGGGAAATCGTGCGTGAACTTGAAATTCGCAAAAGTTGGTGTTCTTTTCGGAGGAGTTTATACTTGGGAGATAGAGTTAAACTCTTGTTAATCAGCTTTACCGAGGTGAGGGAAGATATCCCTAGGTGAAACGATACTAAATAGGCGTCTTGGTTTTTTTGCTTAGCAACTTTTATTTTTGTTTGAAATTTCTGGTACTTTTTGAGAATAGGCAACCCACTAGTATATAATGAAATAGGCCACTTTTTTCGGTTCGACAGACAGCTCGCTTGGTCACATAAATTAGTCTAAAGCGTTTGGAAAAGTCTAAATCATTGCACAGCTCTAGTGTGATGTATAGTCCTTAATATACTTCTCTAGTGTTTCGTCTTGTCCAAAAGAATACAAAATAGTCGAATCTTCAAAATAGGGTGAAAAATCTACAGAGAATCTTGACAGTACGGCCTTATAGGTGTTTAGTAGTGATAGAGATAGATATAATAGACTCTACGATCAATTTAAGAGTGATTCTTCTTAGGCAAAGTTGATTTGAGTCGTATTTAAACGAAGATATGCTAGCCATCGCTTTTTTGAATTAATATTATAGCTGACGTCTTATGGGTGACGTGGTCTGCAGTCGCGGCAGAAGCCTTTTATTTTACGCGAATGATTTCGGTAGCGCGGCGTCACCCAAGCGGCGTCCAATTTTGTCCATTTCTGTTTATCACGTTCTTTTCTTATATTATTCGGTTATGTCTTATATTACCTATCTTATATTACTATATATATATATATATAATCTATCTTATATTCCTTTATATTATTCGGTTGACGCTTCGCCCAATCGCCTTCGTCGGAATGCCTTCTCTCGAAGATATTCATAACCCTTTTTCAACTCAAAAAGATTACGATTCCACCAATTTTTTCTTTTTTTACTAAACATTTTTTCGAACCATCCAGTGCCATCATTAAGCCCAGGGAGAGGTGTCAGAGGGAGAGGTGTGGAGAGGAATCATTAAGCCCGAGGAGATGTCAAAGCTAATCAACCTTAGTAGCTTTGGTGACGAATAATGTTATCCAGCCCACCCCCCCCCAATCGACTCATTGGCCGTGGGACAGAGTTTTGCATTGGCGCAGGCTTTTCGCGCTAGTCTTCCAATCTTAGAAAGTATCAATATCACAATTTCGCAGGATTTCTCTATCGTGCGAGCGAATTTCAAGGAGAGAATGGCTCAACTCACATGTATAACTGGTTTCGATATAGTCTGACTTTGACTGACTTTGCTATGGAGATTTCTCCTGATTTTATTTTGAAAGCACTCAAAAAAATCTTCCAGATTTGACTCAAAATCCTCCCAGATAGGTTATTTGGGGCGCTGATTACGAATCTGGTAATTATTCTCCGATTTTCCAAAGTTTTCGACTTGATTCGTTCAAAGCTTCCCAGCAGGGGAAAATTTGATGGCAAATCGCGACTTTTCACGATTGCCGGTGTACTAGGATAGATATGGCTCAAATTGTGTCTCTGGGGGTTAATTGGAGTGCTGAGCGCGAATATGACGTCCGTTTATCGATTTTAGTCAGACTACGGTAGATCACGATGGGTATACGGTAGTTTGGTCAAAGTCTCAGATTTGACTAAAAGTTTGTAGGCGGGGGTTATTCGTTGCTGTGGACACGATTTCAATGTCCATTTGTCGATTTTCGAATTATTGAGGTATGTTTTGCTCCCTAAAGGGCATTGTATCTACCGTAACCCTGAGTAAACTTCAGAATTTTGACAAACGGACTCCAGATTCGTGTTCAGCACCCTAGATTACCCCTGCATACAAGTGTTGAGCCGAATCCGAGATTTTTCTCTAAAACACCCACGAAAATTCATGGAGGGTACCCTTACCTTGCCAGTAGGCTTTGAAAAAAGCGTGTAACTTTTTTCAGAGTGGTTTCAGATAGCTGCGAAGACGATAATCGGATTCTACGCCAAAAATAGTTCTAGATTAGTACATTCATAATCATAATTATATGCTTCATTATAGCTCTTCAGTGATACATTTCACTGTTATACAGTCAACCTATATCGAAACCAGTTATACATGTGAATTGAGCCATTCTATCCTTGAAATTTTCTCGTACCATAGAGAAATCCTGCAAAATTGTGATATTGATACTTTCTGAAAAGACTGGAAGGCTAGCGCAAAAAAGCCTGCTCCAATGCAAAAATCTGTCCCACAACCAATGAGTTCATTGGGGGGGGGGGTGGGCTGGATAACATTATTCAACATTTACTAGTATCTAAGGTAAATAAAAACCTTGGATTGGATTCTGATGAGTGCCAAGAGAACCTTACTCGGTAAGAAACGCATCATTTCATTTTGTCACTCTGCGGCTGTTCGCAGCAACCAGTGACCCCACGACCTATAAAATTCGCATGCTCTTGAAACATAACCGCCGTGGATTACAATGTAGCTGAGTCTGCTCAAACAAACCGCCGCTCGGAGCGGGCGCGGAGGGTAACTCGAGCGAACCTTCTATCCGCTCCGAGCAAAAATTATCCATCTGCTAGGGCTGTTCTGCTCGTAGTGATATTCGATCGTTTTCCGAACTGCGGTCGCTGTGATTTTCATAATTTTCCAAACTGCTGATTTTTCTTCGCTCCTGTCTTCTCTCCAAAAGGATGAAGCGGCCACAGCCTGTGGGCAAGGCGAGTAATCCTGCCAGAGGCAAGGGTACCATCCCGGCATGAGAGGCAATTCATTGCCTCTCATGCCTCCCTCACCGCGGGTCATGGGGGATACCCTCGGCCGTCAAAAATTGTCTTCCCGAGTGTGACCCGAAACCTTTTTTTGGGAGTGGCCTCGATAGACCAACTGCCCGTCTACAGGAGTCTTTTATGCCTACAGGATTGGTGGTTGTTTTAGTGATAACGTGACCCACACATCACTCAAAGAACAACCGATCATGTTTCTTGCTGTCTCTCGCAATGACACCTCAATCGTCTCGAGAGCGACCGGGCTGGGTATTCCAACCGGACGGAGGACCACGGGTGCATTTTGACCCTCGGTCGCTGTCTGGACGGTGACGTCATAATTGAGAGGAGCCCGTCCCGCTCCGGGTGATGGTTGGTTTGAGTGGGCGCTCTTACTAATTTGATTTGATACCGTTTGAAGGGCACAGGCGTGGCCAATCTATTTACGGCTTGAGGGGTTATCCCACAATTCCAAGAACCGCCATGACAATATAGTGGTTGCCGGAGTGATTTTCCTCAGGAAAACTCCGACTGAACAGCTTCTCAAAGAGTTGTTCAAGAGGTTAGTAGCTCACAATAGAACCCGTACTAATTTAAAAGAGGTCAATTCGAACTACACGTTATCATTCTAGGCTCAAAGAAGAGTTGATGTTCCTTGAGAGAAACGGTCTCTCTGTATCGGATGACGAGAATACCGTATGGACCGTGTTTCCATCCGTAAAACATGGCATAATGGATTTTGCCGTGCGTGGCGGTCACGTTTTTCGACTGTTCTGTTGTTCTCTTCAGAACCTAGTTGCAGTTTACAGGCTATGGAGTCCCTCTTCAAATCACCTTAATGGAACTCACCGAATGGATGTCACCTTTGCACTGCGGATGGCGAGCGTGGTGATACCAAACGAATTTGGTATGTACCGTTCCCCTCAGTGTTAGACAGACGAACTCGTAGGAACATCCTGCGTGACGCAAGAGAATTCCGATATGGACTTCGAGGTTTGCGGCTGCAGTTGAAGTGAACTTCAAACTAGTAGGCGGTTTGGACCTGTTATAGGATATACACAGATGATGGATTTAATAACTATGGAGAGCTGTCATCCCGATGCACTTCACGTCCTCTCCGAGGGGTTGACTTGCGATCTATTCAGAGGTAGATTCCATCTACTTTTGTCGACGTGAAAGATATAGTGATTTTCTAATCACTTGTCTTCCACAGATCTCATCTCTTTAGAGGAGACACTGATAATAATGTTCTACGCTCAGAGTTGTTTGATGCGAAGAATGCAAAAGTGCCAGAGATGAGGATAAGTCGACCTTTGAAGCTTCAAATGTCCAAGTCTCTTGACACTGTCGTCAATTTCACATACGCGGCTAAGTTCATACTAGGAGCATCTGACTTATCGAAGTGCACGGCTTCCGAAAAAGACGCTCTAAGAACGCATCCATTACTTTTCTGATAGAACCACCATTTGTGAGATTAGCAGCCGGGCCATTTCAGACCTTGAACTGATTTCTTTAGATTATGCACATCATCTTCCCACTTGCTGCGGCTAGGTCTATATGTGCCAGCCCATGCGGTAGTGCATGTATTCTTATTTATTGGGTTATGAATCGCGTACTTGAGAAGCATGATGAACTCAGTTTTCGCAGCATGGAGGAGATTCAGGAGCTTGCGGTTTGTCTCAAAGCGCTTTGGAGTAACATCGCGACCAGCTTGTTCACTCTAAAATTACATGTGAGAACTTCATTTTTCGCTTATATCGGACTTTTGAAATTCTGTAAAAACCGCCTCAAATTAAGTGCTGGATTGATCATTCCATCATGCAAGATTTGTTCACCACGGGGACAGTGTACCACTGGTCAGCAATTGGCTTTGAACGCATGCACCGCCAGCTTCAGTTGAATCTAGTTCAGACTGCCACCAACTGTGAAGAACAGTTACTGAAAAAGTGAGCATCATAGGAATAAAAAGACAATATATATTGCCCATAACCATGGTTCAGGTTCGTACTGAGAAGAGAATTAGCTGATCGTATGAAAGCGGAGCTAGCTCACACATCCAACTCATCATTTAGTCGCCTGTATAGACAGCTGAACGGTGAGAGCGTTGAAAGGTGCGTTATTTTAGACAAGCAAGCCACAACAAATGCTTTTATGTTTGCAAGGCTTGATATATCGTAGCGGGAAAAAAACTAACACTATCTTCGAAGATACTAGTTTTCTGGGTAACTAGTGAACTCGACAAGATTCAAACTGTCACTCATGTATCTTTATGGTGTTTCGGAAACCATCAAGGACCGCAGAGTAATCACTTGCGAAATGTGGATTGAGTTTTTTACAGTATTGGTCAACAATACAAAGAGATTTTTGGCTTCAAGAAATTGCAGATGGTTCGATAAAATGTCTTCAATATTGTATAAATGTTCACCTTGTAGACTCGAACGAACTAAAATTCAGCTTCAAAATCGTCCTACACTTCTCGTGTACTGCTTTTCAACACATCCCAAATTGGTAAATTGTAGTTCACCATGCGTAAGGATACGCACGCTGACCTGTTTATTTTCGTAACTGCTTTTATTGATCACTTGACTGTTTTATCAAGCACACCTCAAAAGACAAGGTCTTCAATGATTTGTTGACTTCTTTGTCGTCAATTCCATGACATTTTCAATGCGATTTGCTAGGCGCATGAACATTTTGATAGATTCCCTGTGCACAAAAGATTGCTACACAATTTCTACGTTCCCGTTGGCTCTAAACTCTTTGCTGACCAGTTCCAGGGGCAGTTCGGAAATGTTTTGCCCGACACACTGATGGCATCCTGTTGTTTCAGGTACTCCCTGTTATTCTAAACCTTCGCGTGGTGTTCCTTCAGATACGTTTTTCAGTTCGAGGCTCTGCTCTGATCGCGGCTCTCTCACTGCTTTTTCTTCTAAGGTGTATTGGGAAAGGCAACGAGACACACGCTCAGATGTAATTTGTCTAAAAGCTGGCGACAACTTTACTTTTGGGTCGGTCATTCTGTTCGCATACAACGAGGCTAACAATGACTGTTTTGTCCTTTTGGAAGAGTTCCAAGTCACTGACCCATTCGGCCATCTCATTAGAGAAATTAGCAACGCACAGCACAGTGCTGTTGAATATGCACTTGCAGCCGCGCGTCTTTCACAAAACTTCAATACATTCTTTACAAAGGTCTCTGGCACGTTCGTTACCCTACACAATGCATACAATATTCTTTCCGCAGCCGTGCTCATTTCTTTCGATGAAGACACGTACGTGTCTCGATTGTAGCCTTAGATTTTTTGTGTTGACTGAATGACAACAGCTGTATGATCTTCCAGTTTTGAGACTATTCTGCATAGCTTTTAGTTTTGATCTGATTGCGCTTATAATTTTTGGTTTTGGTTCTCATTTATGATTTGCCTGGGTTCTCATTTATTATTTGTTTGATGCAATGGAAAATTCGATGCTCGAGATGGTCATTTCTGAGTTCTGGTGGGCAAAACACATTCCTCGTCAATATCTCTCATGGGGAATATCCTCATGAGATCGTTCAAAGACGTATCCCCCGTTTAAAGAATTATGATTGAAAACCTTGTTCACAATATTTAGGTTTTGGTTTTTTGGTCGTGTTCACCTCCAATCCACGTGTTAAGGCATCCGATCAGATAGCATCTTGTAGCGCATTTCTACGATTTTACTTTGTACTGGTGAAATCATCATCATCATCCCTTTCTAGCTGGAATGTCAGTGCGGAGCCCAGTTGAAAAGTGTGTGCTTGAGAGCGATGCAAATAGGCATCGAAACACACAAGGAACTGACTAAGAGTAAGAAACATGAATATAAGTGTACCAGATATCAATTTTTCAAGTTAGTTCCTCCAGAATGTAGTTCAATCGAGTGCGCCCACTCACTGTGTTCCTGTCGTTCCTTCTATATACAATCTGTGACTGTGATGTCCTATTTTCTTTTCTTCTTCTTCTGACTTCCGTCACCGTTCTGTAGTACTTTTCAACTGTAATATTATACTAAAGTCTTCCAATTATATATGCCTATCTCGAAAACGTGATTTGTTGTATTGATGGTTTAAGGTATTGCTGCTGTATTTCGCATTCGATAAAAATGTTTTCTCTAGGTTCTCTTCCCTCTTTTGCCTCTCGTGGTCCACGCCACAAATATTATTTGCTGTTATTGCATTATCATGCTAATATACTGCTCAAATTATGGCTTCATATTTGGAAGGTGTTCTGCTAGAGTACTTGAGATCGTGATGTATGCCTCACTGTCTCCTGACACTAGCTTGTATATGCCGCAATCTGATCTTGATGTGCTGCCTCGAAAAACGAACTCTGTGTGTCAAAACAATGATAAGGGCGTTTCCGATCCAGGTATAACACAGCTTGATGCTCATACCGAGTAGTTAGTTCTCGAACTGAGTGATTTTTCAGACAACTTCGATGCCGTATTGAAGGCGAGTGAAATGTCTCTTCCAGATCTTGGGCAAATACAATACCCACCCTAAGTTTTGGCAAAAAGGCGAAAAAAGCGCGGAAATTCGCTTTTTTCGTCTTTTGATCATAACTCGCTTCAAAGTGAACGATTTTCAAATTTGAAGACAGTTTTGGAATCAGCATTGATCCCTCTTTCTTTTTGATCAATACGTGGCTTACTCTGAAACAATGCATATAGGGTTGACACAATCAATCGAGTGAGTGAGTATGAGCTGCTGAAATGTGTGACTGGGTCTACTCTAGTTCATTCGAATATTCGGTTCAGTTTTTCTTTTCATTTTACAATTTGTATTTTTTTATATTTTCAATTCTTTAAAAATTTGATCTCACTCTTCCTCTAGGTATTATTTATTATTATTTATTCAGTTATTTGCTTGAAACTTTTTGGTTCTTAAATATTTTGGTTTTTCTATTTGTATTAAATACTTATTTCAATTTGCTTTATTGGATTTTTTATACGAATTTTCACTGTAATTTGAATACTTTATAATTCGGTTTGATTACTATAACTATAGCTTAATCTGAAAAATGGTTTCAATAACAACGATAAAATATTATTCGGATATGAATCGTTTCAACTTTGACTTCAGACGAACAATTCATAACACTGAAAACTTTTAGAGTCTTCGATGTAGGAGCAAATTCAAGTTTCAATTGTTTGTGTCAATATTAAAAATTTCTTGGAGTTATTATTTTCAAAATCCGAAACTACCATTCGTCGCCCTGATTTCTAGAATTTTTTTCAAGTTTGTGAAAACAGTTATTTTTTGAAGTAGTTATGACATATTTCACCCTTCCACGAAGTTGAAATTCTTCAGAATCTATGAAACTTCAACCTGAAAAACATTACCAATCGATTCTTGTCGTATTGTGAATTTCGAAACTGTCTCCATACCTGGGAAACAGTCAAGATTTAATTTTAATCCTGCCTGGTTTTGGATGAACTCCGCGCTGGCGATGGTCCCCTTAGCTGCCTGCGCCTCCACTACTTTCACTCTATCTACCTGTTCCCCTCGACGGTCTAACGCACTCCTCGCTCGAAGACAGTCCCGGAAAGGGATTGAATTTGAGCAGCGAAGATGGGCTAGAAAGACACCTCGGTGGAAGGTGCGGTCCTTGGAAAACCAATGTTCCGAAAGCACAATGGGTGGCTTCTGCAATGTTGGTGTATGGGGACGAGATGAAAAGCAGTTAACGGTATGAAAGGCTGTTTTTCGGACAGCTTCGAAGGGTTCAGAAAAGAAAGCATTTATCCGTGTGGGTGCAATGCTCGCGGGTGATTTTTATGAAATTGAGAAAATGAAAATTCCGTATTCCGATCCTTCTCCTTGTATTCAATAATTTCTGACCGCAATTGTCGAAGAGCAGTTAGTTGGTCGAGTCACACCTGTTGCTTGGTGGAGTCATCAGTGCGGTGATGCGCCGCAGCCGCGCGCGTCGGTTTCTGGATGGTCTGCGACTAAGGATTCACTCACCGATAGCACAGTTCGAGAACGGGACTGGGATCCCAGGAAAGGACAACCCATAGAGCTAGTTCGTGTTCCGATTTTCTCTAAATGCGCGTATGATGTTGGCCACCCACACAGTTAAGCTTTATTTTCTGAACCCTCCGAGGCTGTCCGAAAAACAGCCCCCCATACCGTCAACTACTTTTATCTCGTCCCCATACACCAACATTGCAGAAGCCACCCATTATGCTTTCGGAACATTGGTTTTCCAAGGACCGCACCTTCCACCGAGGTGTCTTTCTAGCCCATCTTCGCTGCTCAAATTCAATCCCTTTCCGGGACTGTCTTCGAGCGAGGAGTGCGTTAGACCGTCGAGGGGAACAGGTAGATAGAGTGAAAGTAGTGGAGGCGCAGGCAGCTAAGGGGACCATCGCCAGCGCGGAGTTCATCCAAAACCAGGCAGGATTAAAATTAAATCTTGACTGTTTCCCAGGCATGGAGACAGTTTCGAAATTCACAATACGACAAGAATCGATTGGTAATGTTTTCAGGTTGAAGTTTCATAGATTCTGAAGAATTTCAACTTCGTGGAAGGGTGAAATATGTCATAACTACTTCAAAAAATAACTGTTTTCACAAACTTGAAAAAAATTCTAGAAATCAGGGCGACGAATGGTAGTTTCGGATTTTGAAAATAATAACTCCAAGAAATTTTTAATATTGACACAAACAATTGAAACTTGAATTTGCTCCTACATCGAAGACTCTAAAAGTTTTCAGTGTTATGAATTGTTCGTCTGAAGTCAAAGTTGAAACGATTCATATCCGAATAATATTTTATCGTTGTTATTGAAACCATTTTTCAGATAAAGCGATAGTTATAGTAATCAAACCGAATTATAAAGTATTCAAATTACAGTGAAAATTCGTATAAAAAATCCAATAAAGCAAATTGAAATAAGTATTTAATACAAATAGAAAAACCAAAATATTTAAGAACCAAAAAGTTTCAAGCAAATAACTGAATAAATAATAATAAATAATACCTAGAGGAAGAGTGAGATCAAATTTTTAAAGAATTGAAAATATAAAAATACAAATTGTAAAATGAAAAGAAAACTGAACCGAATATTCGAATGAACTAGAGTAGACCCAGTCACACATTTCAGCAGCTCATACTCACTCACTCGATTGATTGTGTCAACCCTATATGCATTGTTTCAGAGTAAGCCACGTATTGATCAAAAGAAAGAGGGATCAATGCTGATTCCAAAACTGTCTTCAAATTTGAAAATCGTTCACTTTGAAGCGAGTTATGATCAAAAGACGAAAAAAGCGAATTTCCGCGCTTTTTTCGCCTTTTTGCCAAAACTTAGGGTGGGTACAATACCGCTCGTAGGATTTGGTCAGAAGGCGCGCGAGGTCGGGTTTTAGCGTCTTTTTCGTCTTTTTCTTATAACTCACTTCAAAATCAACCCTGAGCAAAACTATGGTGATATTCGTGATCCTGGTGTCAAGGGCTACCAAATGGTATAGCCCTTGTTGGGGTTTCGTTTTGAACTAACGAAGTTTGACAGGCAGGGTATACTGTATATTACCATTTGATGGAAGAGGGGGGCTCGGCGTCCTGTGTCTGCGTCCTCGTGGCTCCCATCACACCGTCTGCAACGCGCTGGCCGTCTGTGGCCTCGCCGACTCGCGTGCTGCCTCTCCGCGTCGAGATTTTCGGCGGTTCCCCCACCATCATTCCATTTGGTGTGAACCGTTGGGAAATCTCGAGGGTAAGCGGCGGGGATGGTGCCGCGCGCGGCGAAGGAACAGTTCGACGTTCCCCCCTCACAAAATTATCAGCTGTGATCGTGGTAACAATATGATACATAGCATTGGGCCAAATTGTTCAAGTTCCCATGCAAATCCTTCAGCATCACCCAACCCTATTCTCCAAAAATGTGAGGAGAAGACTCGTTTTCTGTTGAAACTGATGCTATATTTTGACTGTTTAATCATCTGATGTTCCATCTATTTAGGCTTCGATAAATAGAATTATTTCTTGTAAGTTTATAACAGTTTTATGTCGCTCGAGCATTTTTGCTTTTATTTGGAGATTCTGTGCTTAATTATAGGTATTTATTGAAGAAAACCTCATTTAAATTTTCTTCGGATTCATTCGCTCGAACTGGTCCTCTATGAGACCATGAATGCGCTCTTAAGTTTAAATATTCTCACAAGGCGAAAAGCAGCTGACTGCAGTTGTTTTACTTGCTGTATTCATCTTTTTTTCTGCATTATAAAGACAGTAGAAGGACAAATGCCTAAGCGACGTCGAATTGTTATAAACCCATACAAACTACAATACCGCCGCTATACAAGGGAAAAATGGGCAAAGTGGGCAACTAAAGCGTCTTTCGACCACAACACGCCTCAGACTGCTCCGTTTTCAATTTCGAAAGGTAATGTTATCACAAGATAACGAGCGCATTCAGGCAAAGACAATCGTACGCGATCTCTAGCATGGTCAAAATGGAAATGTATCCCGCCTTGAAAAATAAAGTTGCTCTCAAATTTCGCAAAATACTTTCACACGATCGACAAGGCCACGACATGCTGTATATTTCAGCGTTCTTGAATTCGAAAACGGAGCACTTTGAGGCGAGTTGTGGACGTAAGACGCTTTAGTTGCCCACTTTGCCCATTTCGCCCATTTTTTTCCTTGGATAGCGGCGGTATTGTGCTTCAAATGCTAAATACCACAATAAATGACAACATCGAGATATTTGGCAGTCAAAATATAAAAGAGAAAATAAAGATGGCCAATCCACCTCACATGCTTCAAGTGTACAGCATCGATGACTATTAGATGATGCTTTTTTCGGAGAAATTTCACCATCTGCTAGGAAATGATAGGTGATCCATGGCGTGAGTCAGCGTAGAACCGCAGATTTCAGCATTGTGCATGATCATTGAATCTCAAAAGCAGGTCTATGATTCCCTGCTGAAACAGCGAATATGTGAATTGATCCCGCTTTCTACACAGCGGACGGCATTGGTCGCGATGGATAATGGCTGTGTCCGTGGTGGGTTCTTAGCGATTCTGGAGACACCATTGTGATCAGCCCGAAATCCTCACAAAGCTAACCAAGAAAAACGGAAAACGATTTTGAGGTTGGGATGTGCCTTGAAGGTATCGTAAAATGTGTGTATTGTTTACATTTATGTAGCCCAATATGTATTCAACCCCATAAGGACAACATGTAGATTTAAAGACGTGGAAGCCGAAAAGAAGTGGGTCCTGCTTGAATTTCACAGCTCCTGCTCAAAGTTTCTAGCTCGCACGATACAGTTACTGCACGACTGACTCTCTGCAGGGTTTCTCAGTAATTGTGAACTCAGGTTAGTATTTTTCGCGAAAATCGCGTTTTTGAGCGACATATCCTCCATACTGTAGTTATCAATAGTTATCAACGCTGTACAGAGGCCTTTGTACTCCTCACATACACTAAATATCGCAAGTCACCTAGCTTGCATAGCGTATGGGTGTGGCACTGCACTGTGTTGTGAGAAAGAGCGCTCCAATGCGAAGCCGCGACGCGAGCGCGCGCGCCACCGACGGAGGCGATGTATGTTTACGTAACATAGGTCGATTAGTGCCGGGCGCATTGGATAGTGAACGCACCCACGCCGATTGAGTTGCTGGTTGAGGGACCGGCGAAAATCAGCGCTGCTGACCATGGTGGGAGAGAAAGCATGAATAGGGGAGTGTGCAAGGTCGAACGTGTGCAGGGGAAAGGCAGCACGCGAGTCGGCGAGGCCACAGACGGCCAGCGTGTTGCAGACGGTGTGATGGGAGCCACGAGGACGCAGACACAGGACGCCGAGCCCCCCTCTTCCATCAAATGGTAATATACAGTATACCCTGCCTGTCAAACTTCGTTAAATCAAAACGAAACCCCAACAAGGGCTATACCATTTGGTAGCCCTTGACACCAGGATCACGAATATCACCATAGTTTCGTTCAGACATGATTTTTAAGTGAGTTACAAGGAAAAGACGAAAAAGACGCTAAAACCCGACCTCGCGCGCCTTCTGACCAAATCCTACGAGCGGTATTGTATTGTAGTTTCCAATGCTGATAACCATACTTACAAGGTAAGCTGCCTCTCTGTCCTAAAGTTTCATCGATTTTCTTTTTTTCCGATTTTTCTTTTTTTTTTACAGCTTGTAATCCATGACACTCCGCCAAAACTTCGTGTGTCGACCACGAGGGAGTTGAATGAATCGCCCATTCCTTCCTCATGGCGCTAATTTTACAACAGGTGGCGGGTTTGGTTGAATTTCCTGCTATATTGCAACAACCTAGCTGGGGCGGGTGGGGGAAGTAAGGGATCCTGTAACCGCGGGCACGCTTAACTTCGTTATCTACGGATATTGTCAAAAGCGCCAACGGTTAGGCTCCTGCCTCAACCAGATGCGCGTTGATGCATCCGGCTTCTGGTGTGGTGAAAGCGAAGGCGATTGTCACATCGAGAACGCTCTTATGAGGTAAAATGCGACAGACATTCTCCGATCTCTTCTTCTTTGCAGCCACATAGAGGGTTCCGTCATAGGTGGGGAAACTGGGCGACCATTTGTGAATTCGTCTATAGGTCCATTCTGGTCAGCGTGGTTCGTTCCTCTGTACTGTTAAATACATGCGCCGTGTTATGGTCGATGGAACCGCAGTCCGGGCAACCATCAGATTCGCTGGTTTCAGTCTTATAAGCGGCGCTTCCAATTGCTTACGAAAAGTTCTTGACATTCACGTTCCGGCGGATTTAACAATCCTACTATCTATACTCGCCTTACTCTATGTGTGTGTTTGTGATGTCTGGATTTTATAGTGCGTAGGAGCGTTTTTGGGTGAAGGCGGAAGTACGCAATGCCGCGGTATGTGGGCAAGGCTTCATATTTATGACTGCAGAAACCATAAGGACTGGGTGGAGTTTTAAGCCACCGAGAAATGGCTATAGACTCTCCGGGCTTTGTGCACGAGACGCTGTGAGACTTTGAGTAGGCGAGCTTTTTTTGCCAATGCAAAACATTTCTGGGGTGTTGTGAACATTGGTCGGGAAGTTGTGCCAAAAAAGAGGCGGGGCTTAATGGTCAACATATAAGAGTCCATAATAGTGGACTCTGCCATAGAGTTAGTGCTGAAGAGGCGCTAAAAGTGGGGGGGGGGACTTCGTGTCGATGCGGCAAGGGATGTGGGGCCTCATGAAGGAAGCAGTGCAAACCACGGAAAAAGGCGGACAGCGCGTCGACGTTCAAGGCTCCGTCCACAGCAGATGACCAGCGGCAAAGCGTCAAGGCGTCGCAGCATCCTGCGCCAGCGCTCAAACGGGCGCATGAAGCTCGACGGCTGGCGCATTCAACGTGTCCGAGGACGGCACGTGGTTAACGATGGTATCGATAATATTAGTGACAGCCGTTACGATCACTATGCCTCCACCGTCATCGAATACCCGGCTGTAGTGGTCGCTGGGGAGTCAGATCAATAACAAATGCTGAAGATGCGAACCCCCAGCGTCACTTTGCGGTTACTTGACGCTAGGACTTCTGCTATGGACGGAGCCTAAATGGGCGTAGCCTTTTGAGAATTGTTAGCGAACCGCCATGTGAAAGGGACGGGGCTTCATAGTCAGCACATAGGAGATCATAAAATTTTTTTAGACTTAGCGGTCTGTGCGTGAATGTATGAGTTACTGTGGAAATACCGAGCGGAATATGGTGGAAAGAAAGCCAGGTCGTGTCGTCATAGTGGAAAATGGGCGGGGCTTCAGGTTCATGAAGTAAATTGTAAAGAAAAAAGGGATAGGCCTTGGAATAACTGCAGAGAACATGGTTAAAAGTGGGTGGGATTCCGGGTTTATGTCGTAATATGTAATAAAAAAAGAGTATTAGTGAGTGAAAAGTCAGGAGTTCTTTGAATAATAACTGCGCAGGTCGGAGAAGAGTTCTGGGATAGTTCTCAAGGTGATCAATACACTAATGAGACACGCCCACAAGTACGCCGTGTAGCGTCATGGGTGTACATTCTGTAGCGTAATACATACACAAGGTAGAGAGGTAGAGAAAAATTTCTACATAAGGTAGAGAAAAATTTCAAACGGCCTCCCAGAAGTGATAACTCGGTCACTATCATGTAAAATTGAAATCTTTAGGAACTCATCACATCGAATGTTGAAAAATGCAAACGCATAAACATGGGAGATCTCAAGCAGCTTGAACAAATGCTGGGGTCGTATTCGCCAACAACCCGCCGAGGGTAGTCGAAGGGAAGCGGAAGGGATGATACCGCGCGCGGCAGAGGAGCAGATCAACCCATCTTACACCATGTAAGATGGAAATGCAAACTGTGTTACGTATCGATATCACTGCAAAAAGATAAAGATTCCATCGCGAAGCGGCCATTTTTCCGCTATGCTATTCGAAAAATTCCGGCGGTCGCGAGGGAAGCCAAGGGAGGGAGAGGTGGCCGTGGAGCGCGCGTTTTGTACTGAAATTTCACCTCAGTTACCCTTCGACTACCCGGCGGGTACCCGGCGGGTTATTGGCGAATATGACCCCTGATCGCTGCACCTAAATCTTCTGATAGTGTTGTGCGCGTTATCACAAAGTTGTTTCGGCGATCTGTGGACATTTCAATTGGACTTACCACTGTGGTTGGCATTATTCCTCTTTACCTACTTCTAACGTATCTTTACTAATCTGAAACACATTCAGGTTGATTCGCTTCTTGTGCGAATGTCAAAGATGGATGCCAACCTTAAGGAAACGTCATCTCAGCTTCGCAAAACATCATCGCCGACTTTCCCTGCCGAGACGACACTATCCTTCGACAACCTCACTCGCAACTGGATAGTTAAAGAGTCCTCTCCTTTTAAAGTAATATGATTTGGAATCGTGTTCACAAGTTTGGCTATGCTTTAAACGAAAATGTATTTAGGAATTCTATTTGAATGGATTGCTCGAAAGCTACGTGCCCCCTCCACGTGTGAAGGCAACGGACCAGATGACGTTTTGCAGCGCATTTCTGCGATCATACTTCGTACAGGTGAGACCACCATCCTACTAACTATACGGGTCTTGGTGTGTGTGTGTGTGTGTGTGTGTGTGTGTGTGTGTGTGTGTGTGTGTGTGTGTGTGTGTGTGTGTGTGTGTGTGTGTGTGTGTGTGTGTGTGTGTGTGTGTGTGTGTGTGTGTGTGTGTGAGTGAACGGAAATTAGTCATCGTCGCCCGTCGTTTACAATTGACACGCTGCTGTCACATCCACTGTCCACGTATGCAGCGGTGGTCATTGACCTTGCTTTCGTGTCAATGGACAAACAAGAGAACAGTCAGTTTTGGGTACTGTTCTACTGCTTATATTTAGCGAGAGAGAGCTTTCTGGGATGAGCTCAAGAACTGAGCAGGACATCAATCTACCCCGAAAAGTTCACCAAACCATGGAAAACTGTGACACAACTTCCTCCGCAGATTCTCTTCTTTCAAATCCGTGTCTGACTGGGAAGGTTTATGCACTGCATTGCAAAAGTTCCGCGCATGAGCTTGATTGAGCACAGTGTAACTGATTCCCGTGAAAACATACAATAGCGCGCGAGTTTTTTTGTAATAGGAGCTTTTTGTGATGTTTTTTTGCTCACACAACTCTGAGAAATATTGCCGCGACTTCGCCGCAGCTCCTCCAGTTTGACGCCTGCTTGAAGAGTTGCGGGGGAGACGCGAGGCAGAACCGCGGACCATTCTTCATTGACCAAATCGGGGTGGGGTCACGGAAGAGTTCCGGGGTGGCTTGGGAGTCGCGGGATGGTCCGGGATCGCGGAGGAGTCGTGGGGCAGTAGCGGTAGGGTCACGGCAATATTTCTCAGAGAAAGCGCCACATCGCCATATCTCGCTTCAAAATTGACGAAATGAAATTTTGAGGTAGTTTTCGTGTTCCTCTCAGTGAGGCAAATGTATAGAGTCATTGTGACTCCGGTATCCTGTTGAAAAAGGTGTATTTCCTTCTAAAATTCATATCGACCACAGGTCCGAAAATGAAAGATTTCTGCTATCATGATCATCTGAGCAGTTCATAGTGAAGGATTTTTTGGTGCAAATATGCATTTTTCGATGCACTTCTTGAGTTCAATCTATCATTTTCTAGTATTATCGTATAGGACTCAATGAAAGCAATTTAGAAATTACTTCAAAATTGAAATCGGACCACTTTCAAGCATGTTATGGCGATGCAGCGCTTTGTGAGCGCAAAAAACACCGTAAAATGCTTTTTTGTGCGAAAATTGTGCGGTACTGTACCTCAGGGGTAAAATGTTATATTATAATCCGCACACCGTGTATAGCGACCCTGCCAAGCGCGAGATCTCATTTCGATCAAATTAGTGAGAAGCTACACGGAAAAAAGTGGGCCCCGCTCACAACACCCTAAAAGCATAATCAAGCGTTTCGACCCCGAGAAGGTAACCAAAATGTTTGCAAACGGAAAAACTAGTTCGTGTGGCGATGCTAAAAAGCATAATGTACAATAGCAGAGCTCTTGGTTCCCTTTCCGGGGCGGTGTGCACAGTTAGCCTTTTGGGGCGGGTCGACTTTTTCCTTGAAGTTTCTTCCTTATTAGAGTGAATTGAGATTTCGCGCTTGGCAGGATTGCTATTCACGGTGGATGGGCTATTATATAAAATTTTACTCCTGATGTTACACTGTGACTTCAAGGCTGTTTAGCACAGCGAGGCACTGCTCTGCAATGCAAATAATCCTTAGATCCTAAAGCACGCCCACAAGTACGCCGCGAAGCGGCGTGGGTGTGCACCTTGTCATTAATGTCATCCCATAGATAATCTTAACGGCATTTTAATGACATCTCGGTAGTGTCTGACAGGTTTAAGCTTGGAGCTGTATCCAGTATTGCAAACTGCAGCTCTCATCCTTCTAGCCTGTATGCCTTGGAGCCCTGGCGCGTTGGAAATCGGCTCCAAAATGTGCAGTTTTGTGGTATTGTGCTCGTTTTTACGTGCACAATAACCTTTGGCGGGCCGGTAGTCTGGTCACCTATCTCGAATCGCACAAGGCTGAGGTTCCCAACCTCCATGCTGTGACCATGCAATCGCGCATTTGACGTTGACATTTAAATTAAGCTTTTTCCGCTAAGTACTGATTATCACTTATTTTTTCAACACGTGACAATCGTATTATAGGCGTGTCATGAAGTGGGTGCAATCAAGATGTACGCGTGTCGCTTGACTGGCAAAAATGCCAAAAAGATGTGCCTCGAAAATCTACCTGAAGATATTCTGGAAACCTTGTTAGGTATGTCGCCTTTTTTCGTATGTTGCCTTTAATCACTCCCTTTCCCAATGTAAGAAAAACAAATAAGAAAAGAAAGTAGCATATCAACAAATGGTATAGCTTGAATGAGTAGAGGTCGACGAACTACGCGTGATAACGTGGCGTTTCCTGGCGAACAACTCTTTTTTTACCAAAACTCGATTAAGCTCTGAAAAATCAATGAAAAATCAAAAAAAATCAGAGATTCTTTTTCGCTGTCTTTCAACGTATTTGCTAAGTTGGGCACTGAGCTCTCGTCATACATGGAAAACCTAAAAACATAATCTATCGTTAATGATGCCTTCAAATTCAATTTCATAGTGCACAAAGACTAGTGGTGAGAAGTAGGTTAGGTCGAACAAAAGGAAGATAAGAGGGAAAACAGAACTGTGGCTCCACTTGATGGAGTTGAACAATCACCTTTAAATAAATGGGAGACTGTCAGCTTAGATGCTGGGGGCTAAATTGATTTATTCGCTTTGAAGAATAATATTTTTTGGCTTGGGGCTTGTTCGGAAAAGGCAGAGGAAACTAAAGAGAAAACAAGGAAAGATGTGGGCACTAAACTGCTCACAACACGCGCTTCAGCGTTTTTCTTGCTTTTTTCTCCAATCCTCCACTCTTATTTCGATGTTCGATAGGTAATAAAACACCCAAACGAGAATTACACTCGAGAGCATGTTTTACGAGACGGAACACATCCGTTAAAAACCTAAAGTTAGTGTCCAAAACACATTTATAAGCTGCTTCTGTTCAGGAAACGCGCTATTTTTAGAGACCCTCTTGCCAGGCTGAACCTAGACAACGATTCTGCACTACCATGTTTCTGAAATCTTCTAGGGAGTTCTGGGAACATACACACAATGACTGTTTTTTTTTTGATTTGCGACCCTCCCAACCTTCCTAGCACCTACTCTATAAATGTCAAGGATTGGTGTGCTGAACAGTAGAACAGTGAACGCATTCAGGTTTTTTATTGGATGGCCTGAAAATGGGTCAGCCCGAACTTGCGCGCACCGCTGACGAAATGATAGCCAACCCAACAGAGTAAGAATTTCGTTTATACGTTACTCTGTGTGATCACATAGTCATATTTACTTCCAGGTTCTGGCTAAAATTGGGAAGGAGCGATGAGCAAAGGACAGCCGAGTTGAACAGAAGGAAAACAATACGAGCCAAGTGGAAGGTGGCGTTGCGCTACTCTGTGGGAAAGGCGCTGTGAGTTAAATATCTAATTTTTGGAAAAATATCATTTCTGCCTTCAAGTGTTTGGGTTGTGGTGTAATTATGACCAGGGGTGTGCGGAATTTTCGGTTGTCTACCCATTTTTAGCCATTTTTTGTTATCTGCTTTCTGTAAAATTTTCGAAATTTGGCAGAAAACAGAAAAACCGTGAACAGAGATTTAAAGCAGGATTGCCCTAGAGAAAAGAGGCCGGATTCTTCAATGCTAATCCAATAGGGTAATGTTGAATTTGGCATGGGTGAACTTCAATTTCGCTCTACAAATTGGTTATTTTTCCGGGCGTGGGAGGCGCTACTGTTCGCTGTACAGGGTCGGGGTCGATCCTCGCCCAGGTAAACCGTGCCTACTACTTAGAGAATTGTAGAGCCGTGATGCCACCGCGTCGCGTCCAGCAATGTTCGGTCGGCCTCTACGTTCTTATTAAGTTCCCGAGCAACTGCTGTTGCTACGCGTGCTCTTAAGGCTCGCATGAACAGCAAAAGCAAAGGCCCGCAGATTGGGAGAACGGGCCAAACCTTCGAGTCGCTCCGATTCCTCTTCGGTGTGGCTCAAGGCCGAGAATCACCTGAAAGTCCTCGGAAGTATCAATTGTTCAAATACTCACAGCTGATTCGGTGCTCTAAGGTCCCCGTCATAGTCGGCCGAAAACCGGCCGTCCTAGTCCCACCCGGTCGATATCTATGAGACACACGCAGAACGGGAAGACATGAAATGATGAAAATCATTCTCAACTGATAAAAATCCACCTTCTCTATGTCGTCCTTGGTCGTATCAGGTGGATTTTTATCATTCCAGACGGTTTTTATCAGTCGGGCTCAAATTTTATCACATCGTGGGGCGATTTTTATCATTCGAGGATGATTTTTATCACTTCATTTCTTCTTGTTTTGCGTGCTTCTCATACCTATCAACCGGGTGGGATTAGGACTGCCGCTTTCGGCCGACTATGACACGGACCAGAGAGCGAACCGCGCACTCTTTAAGAGCCCTGCATCCTTGTAATGGCGTTTCGTGCACACTTGGGAAGTGTTGCACCCTTGTGCTGACTTCCCGCGCCCTCATCCTGGGGTCGTATTCGCCAACAACCCGCCGAGGGTAGTCGAAGGGAAGCGGAAGGGATGATACCGCGCGCGGCAGAGGAGAAGATCAACCCATCTTACACCATGTAAGATGGAAATGCAAACTGTGTTACGTATCGATATCACTGCAAAAAGATAAAGATTCCATCGCGAAGCGGCCATTCTTCAGCTATGCTATTCGAAAAGTTCCGGCGGTCGCGAGGGAAGCCAAGGGAGGCGAGAGGTGGCCGTGGAGCGCGTGTTTTGTACTGAAATTTCACCTCATTTACCCTTCGACTACCCGGCGGGTTATTGGCGAATACGACCCCTGGACTTGACCGCACTTGCAGAACAGACCCGTGGAATTGTGCGCCTTGAAGTCATGCCGAGTAAAAGGTCATATATGATCGATCACTGGTCGAGAGATCGCCGCGTCGAACACCCGTGGAACGCGTGCAAGCGAGGAGGTAATGATACTATCATTACCTCCTCGCTTGCGCGCGTGCCACTTGTGTACGACGCGGCGATCTCTCGACCAGTGATCGACGATACATTAACTTACTCAGACAAACGCACACACGAACTAGGCAATTCCACGCAATGATAGAATATTTTTGTGTTGGGTAAAGAAATGACTTTTAGGAACGATATAAGGCAATACAGGGAGAATTCGAAAAACCAGCTTCTGCCGAAACCGGTATGCGTTCTGAAACAAGGCAAATCATATAAATTCATTCGCAATTATGTGATTTTTACAGAAAAGGAAAACGTTGCCTGCACCTGTCTCTAACGCGTCACGTGGGAAAGTATAGTTCCCGAATCAGTGTGAATGTGATCTCGTGTAAATATGGTCTGTATAGTTGAGAGCGTTGGATACCTTGAATAGCTTTTTTCGCAGTATAGCATACCTGAACTTTTTTCGGTCTCCCAGCATTACATCACAAGTTTTTTTTTCCATCGGAATATCGAATATTCTGGAAAAAATTCATTGGTGATGTTGAAAGCTAAGAGCCCTAATAAGTTCGGATATATTTTTTTGAATTCTAGAGAAGAACGTCAGTGTGCTGTCTTAAAAAAGCAGGTCTGTAAATAGGTTCCGTATTCCTGTGAGACCATCGGGTGTCATTTTTATGTGCCGTGTGATTGCTCTGCTGATAGATTTCAGTAATTTTTCAGTCTATTGGACCCTGTGGAATTGTTAGGTTGTTTTGTATTGTTTTTTTTTGCTGGCAGGCGCAAAAATAGATCTGTTTATGAAACCTGGGTTACTGCGAATGGTTGATTTTATGTGTTTTGTTGAGAATATCTGTTGATAAATGTTGTCGATTGATTACTTCTTACGGTAGAGAGGAGTAGGGGGTGGAAGAACGTGATGGGAAAACTGTATAGATGAGCTGAAACGGTACAAAAGCGTGGGTGAATTATATTGGACAATTGGGGGCCAACACGATTAATAATTCATCGAATAAGGCGAACTGGAAGCAGATCAAAGCAGCGGGAAGGACGCGATGAGGAAGAGCAGACGCTAGTGGGAAGCAGCACAACGAAAGAGAGTCCAGCACGATAGTACGAAGAGAAAAAAGTGGTTTGGTTGATGAAAGAGTAGGGGGAAAGCTTAGGAAATGATAGCGTACTATTTAGTTACTAAACGTAGTTATTAGGTAGCTAAGGCGGAGCGATACGAAGCGTGGAATTGCAGATTGATGACGTCACAGCCTCTGCATTCGCCCCCCCCACGTCCGGCAAAACCTGCATTTTTCCCCCCACGTCGGGCAAAGTTATTTTTCCCCACGTCGGGCAACTACGCCGACGTGGAGGGAGAAACGAAGGGTCCGACCCGACAGAAATCTGGGGTCGGACCCCGTTCAGGCTGGGGTCGGACCCGGGAAATATCTGAGATATTACTATGGATGCTCAAATTATTCGTCATTCGAGTATTCGAATTTCGAATATTCGTTCGTTCGAAATGAAAAATGAACGAATTTATTCGAAATTCGTTCGTTTGAAATAAAAAATGAACGAATTCATTCGAAATTCGTTCGTTCGAAATAACAAATGAACGATTTTATTCGAAATTCGTTGGTTCGAATCAAAAAATGAACGAATTTATTCGAAATTCGTTCGTTCGAAATAAAAAATGAACGAATTCATTCGAAATTCGTTCGTTCGGTCTCTTTTTAAAAAGTCCTCACTCTAATAGTCACTTTTTTGTGATTCTCATTTTTTTCCTGTTTCAAATTACTTTAAAGGCAGTGTTCATGATAATTTTCGTTCGGGTCCGAAGGAAAGGACGGAGCAGTAGAAAGCAGAGAATTGCAAGGGATGGGTCCACAAAAAATTTCATATTCACAACGAACTGTTCCAGTGAGAGCAAAGGATTTGGTGACTTTGTAGGACCTTTTTCTCGAATTCCTCGTCATTTCTGTTCTACACGGAGGCCAAACAATCGATTTAACGATTAATCTCAAAATCGAATATTATCGTAAGCACTGCTTTTAATTTCATTTTTCTTGCCTCTATAGGAATATCCATAACCTGTGGGTTGTAGGCGCAGTTCCTCGGATAGGATGTCTTCAGAAAACGCTGTGCCGCTGATAGGTTGTCTACGACACCACGCAGAGGGGCGTCGGGCAGTTGTCGAGGGGCTATCCCGCTCTTTTTGCATGCCTACAGGGAGCATTGCGTAAGGTGACTTCCCATTGGTGAGTACATGCTGCTAGAGTTCAACTCCTCGTTTTCAACTCCTCAACAGGTGCTGCTAACAGAAATACGTGCAGCTAATAAAAAGAAATCGAAACCCTGCATGCTTTCGTTGGCAGCACCTGCTGCAGGCTCAGGCGTACGGTGTGACGATCACAGAGGGAGGGCCGCAACCTTAGACGCCGGGTAGGGGGGGCAGGCCCCCGGTCCGTCATCATACCAAAAATTTCCCTCCTACCGTACCGAGCAGATTTTTTTCTCGTAAAAACGGCGATTTGCGGCCATTTCGTCGCACAAAGCGCCACATAGCCATAACTTGTTTCAGAGTTCTGCGAATTGAATTTCGATACCATTTTTGAACAGCTTTAAACGAGTACCATACAATAGTGATGCGAAATAACTGGGTTAATACCCGAAATCGAACAAAAATAGTTTATTTCCACATTAAAATTTCTCTTTGTGAACTGATCAGACGGTCATCATAAGAGAAATGTGACCCGTTTACCTGAGGTCGTTGGAAATCACAGAAAGAACTACAAGTATTACGATGAAACACCGGAGTCAGGAAGACTTTCAACATAACCTTGTATTCACCTCACTAACAGAAACATGAAAACTCTGAAAATTCATTCCGTCAATTTTGAAGTGAGTTGTGGCGATGGGGCGCTCCAGCAAAAAATGCAACAAAACGTTTGCAGAAAATTTACTCGGTGCTACTCGTCTTTCCCGAACCATCGTATAGCTGAGGTAGCGGATCGAAAATTGTGAAACGGACGTTAGATTCGTCTTCAGCGCCCTGAATTACACGACTAGTCAAGATTTCAGCGAAATCCGAGATACTGACCAGAGATCGGAAAACCGCTGTCTGGACTACTTCAACGTCAGGAGAGGTCGAAAAAAATCCTGGATCGAGCTACTGTAGTGTTTGTTTTGAAGGGGACCTTTAAAAAAGCCGTCGGTCGAAACCCAGGTCGATTAGACCATTTTGAGCCGATTACGGCCGGTGTGACTCAACCTATAACGTCCGTTTTTGCTACATATCGTTCGGAAGAGTTGCTCGGAAAAGACCTCTCAAATTGTTTTCAACAAGGGGTTCTAGTCACAACCTCGGTGGGAGGGGGCCGCACGGGATCCAAAGCTGGAGAAGGGGGGGGGGCCGCACCTCTCACGGGCCGATCACACCGCTACGCCTTACCCTGAGGCACAGTCCAAACTCAGGGACGAAATCAGAGATTCTCATGTAATTGTGAATTAGACCCACCCTGCCAAATGCGAGCTCTCAATTCCTCCAATTGAGCGAGATATAGGAGGAAGCCACCTTGGGGCGCCCGCATCCGGAAGCCACTTTGGCACGCCCCTTTTACGATCTTCCGAGCTCATCAGTGGCGAGATGAGCGATGGTTTCCGAGCAATAGCCCCGTTCTTTCCTTCATTCTCAACTCCTATCTTTGTTTAGGTCGGCGCGCATACATCGGTTGCAAACATCGGAAGGTATAGGTCTCGGATAAATCATCCACCATGCTTCCGTAGCTCATTTTTTGAGGGGCCATAACTCCAATGGTAGAGGGTCTTGTGCGATTCCAAAGACATTTTTGTTGTCAGCGTTGGACCATTTTCAAGATAGGTAGATAAACAAAGATGAGATCCTGAGGCTGGACTGTGCCTTTAAACCCTCGAGTGCATGAGTATTACTTCGTCCAGTAGCGAGCTATCGTGTGGCATGCTCCACTAAGCTAGATTTGGTCTGGAGAGTTCACAAAGCAGAGATGGAAGACATGCAACACAACCGCTCTTCACGTTTGAACCAGTTTGCACAAGTTTTTGAAAATACCCTTCAGCTTATTGTTAGAGGATGGACATAATGGACTCTGAGAAAACTAGCCGCAGTAGTACCGCAGCCGTGCTGCAGTCCTCAATATCGTCCATCACTGGATGAGGGATCGCCGCGACGCTGCTTGGCGGGAAAGATTGCGCGCGGGAAAACGAAGGAGTGGCTATTGATCGCGCAATTTTTCCCGCCAAGCAGCGTCGCGGCGATCCCTCATCCAGTGATGGACGATAGTGCCGCGATCGTACCGCAATGACGATGCAGTGACCTCGCATTTGTGTCAAATACCGCGATAGCGCCGCAATGATTGCGGTGCTACTGCGGATGTAGTGCGGCAAAATCACAGGGTCGCTGAAACCAGCCATGCCATTTATCGATCCACACAACCCGGTTTGCCACGCTTCTCATCCATTATTCTTCGTCTCTCAGTTCTGTTGGAACGCAAACGTTTCTTTCTTGCTTTTCTCGATTCATTACCTCTCTTAGGGAAACACTGACAGATCGATTCTCCTCAGTCTTACAAGTGTTTGAGTTGAAGAAGTTTTTAATCCTTTTTTGCGTGAAAGTTTAGAATTATTTTCTGCTTTCGAGGTGAAGACTTTGGTGTTGCTGATTTGAGGAAATGGGAGCTCAGATGTTTTACAGTTTCTGAGTAGTCTCTATATCTTGGTATTTCTATCACTGTACGGAACGGCGAGCTCCGTGCGCGATTCGCGGCAGTTATTCTCTATTTTGGAGATAAATCAACTGTGTTCCTTCGCGTATCTTTGTGGAGCGAGGTTAAAGACAGCGGGCGAGTGGGGGGGGGGGGGAAGAGAAATGAACAAAGCATTCGCGTGCGCACGCACGCGATGAACTAGAGTAAATTTGGTTCCGAAATATGGAATGCCTATTTCCGTGTCTGTCTGGCAGCGGGCGAGAACATTGTTCTGTTGTTGCTTTTCCGAAAGATTGGGAACAAGTTATCTGAAAAAAAAATCCACCGCCGTACCAGCGACGTTACTTCTGAAGTCGGTGCGTTTACAGAAGGCACGAACCTCTCGTACTATTCCATGAACCTGAATTCTATAATATGCACATTTCGTGCCGAGGTCTCACTGTTCTCTCGCGAGTGTTTCCAGGGATTAGCGGTTTTTTTAGAACTTCACGATGAAAAGCCGTATTCTAGTTTTCTGTTTTTTTTTTTGAGTGGGCAAGTTCTCGATGTACAGGATAATTGGCAAAAGTCTATAAAACTCTCGAATGTCGAAGAAAAATCTTTTAAAGAGAACCTCTTGAATATTTGTTTACTCCTGTTGGTGTGTTTTCCGCACTGCGGACAAAACGTCAAACATAACGTCGCAAATTGTTTTGAGCTTTGAAATTGCTAGGTGAGTGACTTTGCTTCTGTTTCGTGTACCTAAAACTCTTGAAAAAAATCAGATAGTTGAATGCTCATGTTTGGATATTAGAATTTTCCGGGATTAAGAGTATTCGAAAATTCGGCATTAGGTCCTTTGGTGAGAGAAACTTTGGAAAACTGCTATATGGCGTGGGCGTGGTGATCTAATGGCTCGACTGGTTCACGAGATTTTCACCCGATTCCTGGCCGTTTTTCGCGGTACATCCGTCCTCACTCTTCCTAGAGGGTTCAAAAGCTTACGTTGCCTCGAAAACGAACAATCTTCTCGACGAGCACAATGCCTTTAAGCCGCAAGTAGTAATAAAACTTTGCAGTAACACTCTCCGAGCTGCTGGTTCCAAAAAGTTATGAGCGTTTCTTAAATTTCACGAAAAGGTAAGGGTAACACATGAATTTTTTGGGGTGTTCTGAAAAAAAAATCGTATTTGCTTACAACTTGTATGTAAGGGTGATTGTGGTGCGCGCGAAGCGCGCACCAGACGAAATCTCAGTTCAATGTGAACGTAGAAATTAGCTCTAAATTGCATTAAAAAGAGCGCAAAAAGCTGGTATGACCACTCAGAAATGGTTTGGAATGGTTTGATGGTTTTCGGGAAAAAGTGAAAACCCGCTCGTTTTTGTTGTTAATCTCCTTTTATTTTTTCAGACGGCATACACGATCTTGTTGGTGCACTTAAAATTGAGCTAGGAAGCTCGTTTTTGGACAGGAGGTTGGAAATGGATGGAGGTCGCTCCTATCCCATTTTGAACATGATACCATAACTTTGAAGAGTATCTCAAAATCGTGGGTTTACATCAGGCGTGTGCGGCAATACTCAGAAGTTTTTCAACAACTTAACATCCACTAATTCAACAACTTAACGATTGCCTCGTTAAGTTGTCGATAAGGTGTCGGAACGTTGTAGAGAGGTGTCCATCAACTTGTCCTAAGGTAGGCCTCAACTTGACCTAGAGTAGGTCTCTAGTTGTTCAAAGCCGGTTTCAGCAACTTGTTGCCTCCTTATCCGTAAGTGAAAAACTTCCTTTCAACTACTTGTCGGTCATCTACTATCAAGTTAAACAGCTCTTTCTGACTGCTTGTTTCGCTCTAATCAACAACTTAAAGACCTTCTTTCAACAAGTGTTCACCCCCTTTTTAACTAGTTAAATACTTACATCCAACTACTTTTCTCCCACTTATCAACAAGAATACACTATACTAGACATTGAATAGGTTCGAATCATCCAATAAATGAATTTTCCTCATTCTGCCCAGGCCTGACTTATGGGAAGTTTTCCCCTTACTCGGGAGGAAAATTCATTTATCGAATGATTCGATCCTATTCGATGCCCAAGTATAGAACACACCACTCGCGAGAGAATTGAAAATCACAAGAAAATATTTTATCAATATTATATGGATCTCAAATACTCCAGGTCATAGAACATCGAAAAAACATTCACTTCATGTGTAAAGCAATATAGAATATGACACAGTGAAGAAAAGAGTGAGGGAACATAATTAAGAAGTGCACTGGTCATTCACGTAACTTCATTTTTGAGAGTATAATTGATTAAGCGTAAGCGTCATCCCGCTTCATCGTTTTATTGCGTCATCGTCACACGTTCTCCATAACATCCGTGTCCAAACATATCCTGCCTGAATGTAATGCGTTAGTGTAATTCTCAACACCCAAGGCGACTAACTTTACTTCCTTTTGACCATTCATTTAAAGATTCATAAACCCCATCTATTCATATTTTACGCCCTATTTCTATTTTCATTGTTATAGTTAGATAGAAGGTTTAAAGAGTTTTTGAACGCTTCTAGGTGTTTTCGAGAGTGCAGAAAACCATGGTAAGATGTCCTATATTGGCCTTGTTCTTTGTGAAAAAGTGAAGCTTTGCTTTCAGAACAGAGTTGGCTTGTCGATCTGTAAATAGACGGCATAACTTCTGAAAATGTGCGAATCTTTTCAGCCAATCTGTCGTTCATTTTGAAAGAGGTCAGCATGGGCAGAAACGAAATTTTTCTAAGTACACCACATAAGAAAAAGATTCGCAGACGAGGACCGTACTGGGCGGCAGGGATAGGCTCACGGTGTGATGGTCACAGAGGGCCCGCAGCTTCAACAGCTGGAAAGGAAAGGGGGCCGCAGCCCCCGCGGGCAGCCATAAAAAATATTTGAAACTCAGCGGTACAAAATATTTGAAAAACTAAGTAGAAAAATAATAATATTTAAAAAGACATTGAAAATTAGCTCGCAATATCAAAACTAATCGCAGTTTTTTTTCGGAAACCATCAAAATTCGAATGTTTTTTTTGATTGATCTGAGGATCACACTCACAACCCATCTTGGGAATCGCACAAATTCCCAAGTGGAGGAAGGGGTCCTGATCCTGAACACTGCCTTTAAGGTGGTTGGGTCGAACAATCACTAATATTGGTCAGGCGATTCTTCGCCTTGAGCGGCCAGACAGTTTGGCTCATTCTCCCCACCTGCAAGCCGGGCTCTGTTGCTGTGACAGCTACTGTTGTTGCTCTCCGGAATAGTGTTGTTGCTTTCCGGATTCCACTCAATCGCCTCAACAGCAACGCAGTGGTGCGGAACAGGGGTAGGCTGTAATGGTCACCGAGGGGACCGCAACCCTCCACCGCGCAAAAAAATATCAGCTGCACAACAAAATTGTAGAAAGGAAATAGAACGAAATTGAGTTGACTTACAACTATCAACACATGGTTTTATAAAAGCCATCGGTCTACCTGATCTCCTGCCCTTTCCTCAGCAACCCTGTCCAGAACTCCGCCCACCAGCTTCTTCAAAACAGAACCATGCGAAATTATCTCTTCGCGGAAAATCACCAGCGACTTAAAAAGCACAAAGAATCATTACATATTAAAAGCAAGAAAAACACTCACCAAATTGGAGATTCATCTATGTTCTCCAAAATGAAAGTCCGATCCAAGTAGAGGAATATGTTACGGATGAGAATCTAGAAAGAAAAAAAATCCGCAGAGAATCGAAATCTAGAAAAAAAAAACCAAAAAACCGAAGAAAACACATACCATTTGCTCACGATAATCACTCCAAAGGCTTTCAATGGCTTTCATGAACTCCACTCCGCCAGCATTACATTTTTCATTGAGTTCACTTCTGGAAAATATCAAATTATCGAATACCTGAGCATATACGCACACAAAAACCACTATACCGAAAACTTCCTATCCATTTTCGGACGTTCTCCAGCAGTTTGTCATACGTACTTCTCGCCATTTTATTCTCACACAACGACTCCACAACCTTAAACGTGTTGAAATTTTGAATTGAAAATGAAAAAATAGCATATACAGTCTGTTCGAATGAAGCTGTCCGCCCACTCGGTCGGCGTGCGTGTTGCGCGGCAGTAGCAAAGACAATTTTGAACATGCTAATGGATAAGCAGGAATATTAGAGAGAAGGCCTTCACGAGTGCAGCTCGATACGCCCGCAGACCCCGTGGGCGGACTGACGACTTTTTTTTGGATGTTTTTTTTTCATGGAAAAAACTTTGGGTATATTGATAATGTCTGTGGGGGGGGTAACTCACCAACGCATTTATATCCTATCGGCGGCTGTCATTTGAATTCCCGCGCCCGCCGCGCGCAGTCGCCGCACTTTCGATTATCACAGCGCCCGCTCCGCGCTGTGATAATCGAAATCAACAGGTCACTACGGCGGTACCAGAATTTAGTTCGCTAGAAACAATGCTAAGAAGGAATTTAGTGCATATGAGGTTTAAAGCAATTAAATGCTTCAAATTACTTCTACAGCTATGATTAAGGTTCAAAATAGCTCATAACAACGAGTTAAAGTTTCGATGAGTGGACCTTGTGCACTCAGAAAACTTAACAGACCTAATCCTGCCGACCCAGTTGATGATCAAAACCCTAATTAGGTCAAATAATAGAGAGAGGCCTTTGATAACCATTATCCGGGAAGGAAACATCCGGACTGTCTCGTTTAGTCGTCAGGAACCACCTAGATTGCGTTTTTCTTCGTTCATCCAGCTCTTTGGCAGGCCGGCAGCCGCCGCATCGCGACGGCGGTGCGGCGGAATAATGCAAACCAGACACCCACTTGGCGTGACGTGATTACGGACGCCGCACACAATCTCGCGCCTAGTGGTATTTTTGGCACTGGACCAGGTGGTAATGCAGTTTTCGTCGTTGCGAAGGATTTTAGTGTTATTCTTCCCAATCTGGGAAGAAGATTTTCTAACATAAGAATTGGGAACACTCGAATTGACAAAAACATTCACGTTTATACACTTTTTTCATTTATACTATTGTATTATTTTATTTTGCCTCTTTTTTACTAAGCTATGATTTCTAAACGGTGCGTATGATCCATATACTAAAATCTGGTTGTTTCTATTTCCTTTCTTGAGGCTCAAATCTTTCGTTTGTTACCTAGAAAACGTAATCCATCGTTCATTCGGCTTGTCTTTATAAATCGTTAACTGACAAGGGAAGTGTTTAGAGTGGTAAACGCATCTGCCGAAACGATTAGTATCGTCAGTATGCAAAACTACACTACTGAGCGAAATTTGGTTGAAGGCGCATTTCCCATACTTTGTCCAGACTGACAGCGTTTTGGACTTGCATGGATTTTAGGTTGGGCGTTTATTCATACCGATTAGAGGGCTCTGGAAGCGTTTTAGAAAAATGTTCCAGATTTGACCTAAAATTCTCCCAGGTGTGTTTTTTGAAGCGCTGATCACGAATCTGTGGTTTATTAGTCGAGTTTCCAAAGCTTTCGGCTAATCTTGTTCGAAGCTTCCCAACCGGGGTAAATTTCGAGGGGAAAACGCTACTTTCGAGATTTTCGGAGTGCTAAGGTAGATATTGCTCACATTGTTCATCTGAGGGTTATTTGAAGTGCTGAACACGAATCTGGAGTCCGTTTATCGATTTTTCGCAAAGTACGGTAGGTTACGGTGTGTGTACGGTAGTTTGCACAAAATCTCAAATTTCGCTGAAAATTTGTATACGGGGGTTATTCGAGGTGGAGAGTACGAATTCAACGTCCGTTTGTCGATTTTCAAAATATTAAAGTGAGTTTCGCCTCCTAAATGAGATGTTACCTACCGTACACTACAGTAAACCTCGAAATTTCGACAAATGGACTCCAGATTCGTGTTTACCACCCCTGATTACCCCTACATGCAAGTGTTGGGCTAAATCGAAAATTTTTTTTTGAAACTCCTAGAAAAATGCGTGATGGTACCCTTGCCTTTTCGCGAAGCTTGAAAAATGCTCATAACTTGTACGAACCTGCAGCTTGAGGCGGGATACTGCGCATTTCCACCATTGAGCCAGAAGAGATACTTAAGGGTCTTTCACAGTCTGCCGAACGAAGCCGTCCGGCATGTTATAAGATAGGACTACGGCGTCAGTGCACCCCGCACTGCGGTGTCGGCCGACCGACGTCTCAGTGCGGTGAAATCATTGACACGACGCCGGATCAAGTTATGACGGCTTAGAACGGGTTGTTTTCGCCTTAAATTTTGTACTGAAAAGTCGGAACTGGCGGTTGTTCACCGCAGCTTCCCTCGCACTGCGGCTCACTTTTAACTTGCCGGACGGCGTCGTCCGGCAGACTGTGAAAGGGGCTTTACGATACTTGCCGTTTTCGCAGATGCGTTTACCACTCTAAACACCTCCCTTGTGAGTGTGCTACAATTCACCCAGCTCGTACTGAAACCATCAATAAATTTTGGCTACGTAGTCAACTTCGATGGCCGAACTCAGCACTTAACCTCCCTCCCAGACGGCATAACGGAGGCAACTGCTACAACTGAGGAAAACAATTCTAGTTAAGCAAGTAGTAGACTGAGAAGTGTTTTTTCGATTTTCAGTTAATCGAGTTTTGACAGCTTACGGTAGATTACAGTGGGTACACGGTAGTTTGGCTCAAGTCTCAGATTTGTCTCAAAATTTTTATGCGGGGGTTATTTGGGGTGCTAATCACGAATTTGATGTCCATTTGTCGATTTTCGGAATGCTAATGTAGGTTTTACACCCAAAATAGCATGGTATGTACCGTAACCTACAGTAAACCTTAAAATTTCGAGAAGGGGATGAAATATTCACGTTCAGTACCCAAGATTACCCCTACACACAAATTTTGAGTGAAATCACGAAATTTTTTGAAACACCCCGAAAAATTCGAGGTACTGTGCTTATCTGGGCCAAATTCCGGTCCGCAATTGCGTCTCGACACGCTTTGCGGCCGCACGCGCACGGTCAAGCGGGGCGTTGCGTAATTTTTTGAAATCGGAGCGACCCCCCTCCCCACCATTAAAATTTTTTCCAAGATCCAAAATTTGGCGACCCTCCCCCGAGGCGCGATTCCTGGGCAGTTTATATTTGTTTACTAAAACTGTCGAAGCCGAAAATTCGTCCAGTAGTCGGGCTCAAGCGTCCAAAATCTGAGCAATGCTAAGATCCTTCCTTTTGGTCACCGAAACAATCGAGAATTATTGAGATATCTTCACCAACTTTTCATTGTGGTCCGAAATTTTTGCGATCTCCCTTACCTTCATTTTCAAGCCAAAATTTCTCCGACCCCCTCCCCCCCCCCACCGTTGCGAAAATTCGCAACCCCGCTTGACCCTGCGCACGCGCTCGAGTCAGTCGGGTTTCCAGCGCCAAAGCCGACTCGATGTGGCTTTTTTATACAATTTTCTTCAATTTGTCTTAGAGTCCAGTTTCCAAAACCCACCTAAAGTCAGCAGATCTGCGGCTGCGGCGCTGGAAGCTCTTCTGACTCGGGAGCGTGCGGCCGCAAAGCGTGTCGAGACGCAAATGCGGACCGGAATTTGGCCCAGATAAGCACATTAGGGGTGGTGCCCCTACCTTGCCACGAGACTTTGAAAACGCCCATAACTTTTTTCAGGGTGATTACAGGCAGCTGCAAAGGGCGTATTTAGAATCTATATCAGAAATGGGTTTTAGAAAAGTACATTTCCTGTGGAAGAGTTAGTATGGCTAATCATGTTTCCTCGTGATAAAACGGTTAGCTTGACCTTAGCACATCCCTAATTATCTCCCATGAACATAAGACTTGAATGGATGGTGCCTGAGCCTCAACAAAAAAAAACTCGAAAAAGAAGAATAATAGCCACGGAATTTAAGTATTTGGATCATATTGACCGTTTAGAAACCATAACTTACTCAAAAAAGGAGTAAAATGAAACAATACAATAGTGGAAATACCAAAAAAGTGTATAAGCGTGAACATTTGTGTCAATTCGAACGTTTCCAATTCTTATGTTGGAAAATCTTCTTTCCATATTCAGAAGAATAACCCTAAAATCCTTCGCAACGACGAAAACTGCGTTACCACCTCGCCCAGTTCCAAAAATACCACTAGGCGTGAGATTGTGTGCGGCGTCCGTAATCACGTCGCGCCAAGTGGGTGTCTGGTTAGCATTACTCGGTGCGGCGACCCCGCGCGGCGGACGCGGGAATTCAAATGATAGCCGCCGATAGGATATAAATGCGTTGATAACTCACACCGTTTTTCAACGTTCCCTATGTTTTTTCTTCAAAAATCGGGAGAAAATTACAACTTTGCCGTCGACCTACATTCGCAACCGCACAATCGCCTCTTTCCGTCGCCGTGGACTATGAACTCCGATGAAGCCTCTGATATTTTGTCGAATTTTTTTAAAATTTGAAAACTGTCCTCTAATCGACTCGAATAAATAATCGGAAAATTCATGTGTAAATTCAAATCATTTCCCATTAGTTCACGGACATTTTCGAATACTTTTCAGCGGCTAAATATTCGAATGCCGCGACCCGAGATTGGTCGAATTATCGAGTATTCTGCAATTCAGAATAATGCAAGGAGCAAAATATTTCAAATTTCTGAATTAATGAATACTCAAGAGAAAAGCTTACCCGGAAGAAATCGAATAACCTAGAAAACTAATAATCGAAATTCCCGAATAAACCATATATTCAAAAAAATCAGAAATTATTACTTCCGAATGAATCGAATATTATTCGATTCCCCTGAAGTCTAACCTGTACCTTATACAACTGCTCCAAATTGGTAGTAACATGCTGCTTGGTCTGAATAGCATTTATACTAGATTCAAGTGTCAGCCATCCTGTTGCCATCAGATCAGCAACGTTGTCATTCTTTACTGACGAAATTTAGAATTACTAGCATTATGACAAAATGCTCTGACCGAAATCCTCAACTCACTTCGGAAATTTTTAATGGTGAGTTTCTTCACAGTTGGCAGCCCTCGAGAAATCTGACGAGCAACCCTTGAGTCCACCTCAAAGAGTCGGATTTTATCCAGAATTTATGGAAAAAGAACGCAACAAGAGCTCGATTACGGACCATATTCTCGTTCCTATCATCGCGTTCCTTCTCTTGATCGAACTACTCCTCATTTGGACCCTCAAAGAGCTGTTCCAACATGTATTCGGGCCCACTCTCATCGAACGCCTGTCGATACATCTCCGCCGATTCCTGGTCGCTCATCATATCGTCACTCAGGTCGGACATTTTCGCATGTTTTGATTGGAACTGGAATAGAAAACTTAGATGTAAGCAGCTGCGGATGTAGTAACTGCTGTAGCACCGTCTGTAGAACCGTCTTCTGATTTCGGTACCAGAAAATCTATATTTTAGGGCATAATCACTTACTCGCAGCTAACCGTCACGGAGGCTGCGGGATGTAACTCGTCCATGTCCGCTGGAGACTACCTGGTTTTGGGGTAGGGGATGGAAACCAACGGGAGGGTGAGACTCAATTTGCGTGTGGGAGCCTTCATTGCTTCAAAGGAGCAGCGAATCCCGATTTTGATGGCTTATCAGTGCTTTGAATACGAGGTGGTGGACGAGTTGTTCGTCAACCCCTCAAAAGCACAACTTAACCGATTTTTATAAGAAAAGGTCTAAATAAAGCCTCTGTTTCTAGAAGGATGCGGCTAGTCTCAACGCACGTTCGCGCATTTGGACGAATTTCAGTGTACACGATTGAGAAACATTGAGTTACATACACCTTCCGTAGCCACCGTGATGGTTAGCTTCGAGTTAATCCCTTTACTAAGCGCAAATTCCAAGTTCACTTTACAGATCTCTGAGCGTATCATTTTGGAGATAACGTTTCCAGGCATTTCCTTAACTCTTGAAGCATATCAAAGCAGCAAAAGCTACTCAGAGCGAAAAGTGATGTTGAATGAATGAGGGCGAACGTATTGGTAAAGAAGCGACGCTAGCGACATCGGCACTGCGATTCCGCGAAGCCTTCGCGCCCAACGCCGCGTCGGGTTTGGAGCATGCCCCAGGCCTCTCGCTCGGCGGTGTGTTGCTGGTCGTCGCAACTGTGCACAGCCGTTAGGTGAAGACTGTCGGACAAATGAACTGCCGTAAGCCCAACGCGTGCTCAATATGCTCAAAGCTAAGACGTGGAAACATGATAGAACTGATAGAACACATCTGAACACGTATGGGTAACGGTCGCTGCTGCCTGTTTAGGTTTTCTGGCTTAGGTTTCAGGGTAATAAATTAAATGGATGACGGAATCGATCATGCCATTCCGTCAAAGCCTATGTGGGCTACGATATTTTGAATAATGTTATCTGGCCCACCCCCCCCCAATCGGCTTATTGGCTGTCGGACAGATTTTTGCGTTGGAGCACGCTTCTCGCGCTAGCCTTCCAACCTCCTCAGAAAGCAACATTATGACAGTTTTGCAGAATTTCTCTATCGTACGAGCGAATTTCGAGGGTAGAACAGCTCCATTAACATGTAAAACTGGTTTCGATATAGATTGAAAGTACAACTGTGAAATGTATCGTTGAAGAATCATAGTGAAAATATTAACCATTCCGGCCATTGTCAGTCTGTCCATTCCGGATGAAATGTACTTTTCTAAACCGTTTTTACCGTAGAATCCGATAACGGTGTTCTCATCTGCCTGAAACCACTCTGAAAAAGCGTTATAAACGTTTTTCGGAGCCTGGGGGCAAGGAAACCCCTTATAAATATTTTAGGGTGATTTGAAAAAAATTCAGATTTGGCTAAAAACGTGTATGTAGGGGTAATCTAGGGTGCTGAACGCCAATATGGAATTCATTTTTCAATTTTCCAAAGTTTTCGACTTGATTTGTTCAATGCTACCAATCGGGGGAAATTTTGAAGGCAAAATGTGACTTTAGACGAGTTCTGGGGAACTACGATAGATATATCTCAAATCAAATTGTGTCCCGGAGAGTAATTTGGAGTGCTGAGCACAAATCTGAGGTCCGTATATCGATTTTAGTCAGATTACGGTAGATTACGATGGGTATACGGTAGTTTGGTCAAAATCTCAGATTTGACTCAAAATTGGTATGCGGGGGTCATTTGGGATGGTGAATACGAATTTAACGTTCGTTTCTCGATTTTCAAAATACTAAGGTAGTTTTTGCCCCTTAAATGGCATGGTACCTGCAGTAATCTACAGTAAACTTCAGAATTTCGACAAACGGGCTTCAGATTCGTGTTCAGCACCCTGGATTACCCCTGCATACAAGTTTTGAACCGAATCCAATTTTTTTTTCAAAACACCCTAAAATTTCATGGGGGTAGGTACCCTACAAGACGTTGAAGCTAGGACTTTTTCAGGCGTCACCGTCTACCGTTACAGACAATCGTGGCGGGACCGCTTCGCCATCAATTGGCAGCAAGCCAAGAGAGAGAAGTGAATGCTACAGAAAACTACTTTCGAAAGCAATTACGGGTGTTTGGGCCCCTTTTTTGTTTGACAGCAGTTTATTAGTTACTGAGATTTCGATAAATCGAATAGACCATAAGCGTAAGGCTGCTATATGAGCCGCAACAGGTTAATGAGCGGAAAGTACACATGCTCAACAGAATGTACTCTTATTTAGCAAAAAAAAGTGGTAACAATCTTGTGCTCAGCGTCTAAGAATACTTCTCTGCGTGAATTTCCGGTTAACTTAGGGTCACAGGCGTAAGCATCCTTATGCATCTACACAAAATTGCCCGTAAACCAGTGTAATAAACTCAAATTCATGTCAGGTACCTGAAAAGGAGAAGTTTTAGGCAAGCTGTGTCATCCTCAATCAAAAGAATTAGTCTGCAAGAACCCTATCTTTGCTTTCGCGGCGATTCGCTGCGCTTTGCTGCGTTTTGGCTTACTGCCAATGGATTTTCAGGGGGTCCCGCCACGATTGTCTGTAACGGTAGACGGTGACGCCTGAAAAAGTCCTAGCTTCAACGTCTTATAGGTACCCTTACCTTACCGCCAGGCTTCGGAAAACGGGTAAACTTTTTTCAGTGGTTTTAGGCAGTTGGGAACACCAAAATTGGATTATACGCTCAAAACGGCTCTAGAAAAGTACATTTCATCCGAAATAGCCGGACTTAGAATGGCCGGAATGGTTAATATTTTCACTATGATTCTTCAGCGATACATTTCACAGCTGTACATTCATTCTATATCGAAACCAGTTATACTTGTTAATGGAGCTGTTCTACCCTTTAAATTAGCTCGTACGATAGAGAAATTATCCAAAATTGTGATAATGTTGCTTTCTGAGGGGATAGGAAGGCTAGCGCGAAAAGCGTGCTCCAATGCAAAAGTCCGTCCGACGGCCAATGAGCCGATTGGGGGGGGAGGGTCAGATAACATTATTCCGATATTTTAGCGTCAAACAGGCCCTTGTGTGAGGCCTCAACAAATCCTTATAGGCGACCAAAGTTTTCAGGATTTTTTTCGACACTCTTCCCAAGTTTTCGTTTTTGGGTAGAAATTCCCACCAATGTATAGTAAATGAAAATTTAAACGCACCTGCACTGCTTGAAGCGAGGGGAAAACGGAGAGTGAACGTTTCTGTGCACCTTTCTGTAATACGAATGAGCTTCGTGGAGTGACGGGAGACGACGAGTTCGTATTCAATTCAACACCAGTATTGCCCTCTGCTGTTGATTGCATCCAAATTATGACCTGTAAGCTGTTCAATTTGCCCAAAATAGAAATTTATTGTACAAATACCTGTGAACTACGGATAGAACTCTGAAACACACTGAATTCTGAGAAAACAGCGGAGATCTTCCCCGGAAAGAAAATTTTTATCAGCCGGAAAAAACTTTGCGTCAAAATTCTGCAGGACGCGATTACGGACACCGCAGCGAAAAGGGCGTGAAAAAATATTAGCGACGGCGCAGTTTAGTGGTATCGCAGCGCGATTGTTGACAGATAAGAAGCATTTACTAGCAGGACTTCTGCCACATAGCGTTTCATGCAGTATGTTATCAAGATATTCAGAAGAATCAGAAATGAAAGTGTAAGTCGAGTCGTAGAAGTCTAGAGTAGAAGTCGATTACGTTGGAATATTCATTCTCTGACCGAGCGTTGAAAATAAAGCGTTAAGACCGATTTCGAAGAAAAAACATACGAAGTTTTAAATGAGTATCGAAAAAAATCCTAAACTTCTAACCAAATTCGAAAAAAATCCAAATTTTTGAACGACTTTCGAAGCCGTTCGAAATCTCGAATCCGAAATTTCGATTAGTTCCCAAATTCGCTCGTTCGAATTTTTTTTTGAACGATTTTTTTTCATTTTTCGTTCGTTCGACATTTTTTTTGAAATTGTGCAGCTATAATGCACAACTATTCAAGCAATCAAATCATGGTCATTCTCACACAGTATTCGACTTTCCTTATTGAAACCTACGCTACTTATATAAGTAAGAACGCGTTTTTGAAATTCCCAAGTGGCTGAATTTTTCGAATGAAGCCCTTCTCAAATTTCCGAATGAATGACTGAATCCGAGTAAGAATCCACAGTTTTCTTTTGAACTTTTTTTTTCAGGCTGAATAATCAAGTGTGGTGACCCAAAAATGGTTTAACATTCGAAAAAGCAAATCTTTCGGTTCTCCTGTTGAACATAGTACTCGAAAAAGGAAAGCAGAAAAATTGAAAACGATTGATTTAGTCTCCCGAATGAATGGGATATATTAGAGAACGAGTAATTGAGTTGCTCGAAAACTAAAATCGAATTCTTCAAATGAATCTTATATTTGAAAAAAAAGCGAATAAGCGATAGTTACAAAAGCCGGCAAAGTTGGACATGTGAGGTTCGAGTAGCCAATTGTGGGCGGATTCTATACAGGTAATGGACGCCTCGTCAACGGTAACGGGTCAGCAGGGCTCAATAGGAATTACCTACGGTGGGGTGTGTTAGCACTCTAGGATGTGATGACTGGCCTAGCCCACGTGCCAACACAAGGCTCGGGTCACACCATGCAGTGAAGAAGCAACCCAAGTGTGATAGGACACTGTACACCGAAAGAATGCCAAAGAATTATTGCAAGGTTAAGAGGTTCATATATATAAGCCACAACTAAATCAGATTTTTTCGAATGAACTCTTAATTCTCAACATCATTTTAATAATTCTCGAACAACTTTTCGAATAATGATATTTAAAATCTCATTTTTCCAGTCACAAATCATAAAAAGAAAGTTCAGTACTTGGAATCGCGGAACCCCTGAATTTAGTAACTTCAATTTACAATCCTTCGGTAGAACCGGTATTTCAAAACTCGAAAACTTGGAAATTCCCATAGAAATGTACTGTTTTTCTTAGTGGAAGCATGCGGCCACAATCATTTCCACAGCCGAACACCAGTCGTGGAACGAGGATACCAGCTGAGATAGCGTTGATCTGCCAGGCAGAAAACCATATTGCGCCGGGCTGAAGAGGTCATTTGATAATGGGAGAGAACACAATCTTTGATAATGATTTCGACAACTTTGCATACTGATGAGGTTAAACTGATGGGCCGATAGTTTGAGACCTGAACAGCTGGTGCCTTTTTTCAGAAGCGGGGTTACAATCGCAGTATTCCATGCGGACGGAAGCGTTCCTAGAGCAAGACTATGTTTGAATATGCACAAGAGAGGGTAACATAACCCGTTAGCAGCCCTTTTGATGAAATAAGAGGCTATGGAGTCCGGAGGAAGCGAGATTTTGTCGTTGAGCTTTTTTTATGGCACCCATTACGACTTCGTAGTCAATAGGTATGGAGAACAATTTCTGAGGACATCGTGGGGAAAATGGGGGGGGGTCGCGCCGTTGTCGTGAGTAAATACCTTAGAGAAGTAGTCCGCGAACATTTCGCATTTTTGTTGGTCATCAACAATGGTTTCGCCCTCTTCATCTTTCAGGGAACTGATACCTGTACGCGTCTTCATCTTAGCATTCATGTATTTGAAGAAGTTTTTTTGATTTCCTTAGCAAATAAGGCGTTTTTCGCGGTTCTTGGCAAATCGTTTGCATTCTTTTTCGAAATCCCTAGCACACTTATTGAAAGCATCGCGCGCACCAGGCTGAAAGCGGTCACGCCAGAGGAAGTGCTTTTTAGCGGCCAAGCGTTGCAGGTGCGGTGGAAGGTTTTTGGTCTTAGGACCATGTTTCCTAAGTGGAACACAATTCTCTATTACAAGGTGGACATAAGAAAGAAAGACTTCATACACCTCGTTTATATTTCGGCACGTGCAAAAGAGTTCATCCCAGTTTGTTCCTACCAACCAGAGATTTACTTGGTCCCAATTGGCTAAAGCCATTGATGGTAGGACTTCGGCGTATTTTGGCTACCGTGTTCTGGCAATCGCTTCAGGACCCAGAGCCCGTTTCCCTCGACATCGGAACCGCTTCGCAGCTTCATTGAGTTCAATCACGAGCGCTTCCGGTACGATTTCGCTCTGGAGCGTACTAGATCATCCATGTAGAGGTTGGATCACATCAGAACTTGTCAGCGCAGAGATTTTTTCGAACTTTCAAGCCTAATGTCCTCGAACTCTAGGCGTGATAGCCTAAAAAGGGGCACTCAAACTGAAAATCTCACGTTGTGTTCATTATTGACTTCATAGGCCTCCTGGCTCTCCTGATTTTGCAATGGACGGAAAACCCGGGTTGGTGAGAACTTTGCGGAGTGTGGAAAACCACGGTGTATACACAGAAATCGCTCGTTGCAGAAGCTTATGCAATGAACTACTTCGCTAATTCTCCATGTGTGGAGCCATAAATGGGATCCTAACAAACAAGAATGCCCATGATTTCTGTTTTCGCAAAGAATTTTTCAAAGGAATTTTTTCTCAGTGCCTGCTCTACTCATAAGGCGCACGGAAAAATTTCCACCTAATCTACTAGAAGTATTCAAACAACGGAGCGTCACCATTTAGATGTGATTCACACGCCTTTGCCAATTTATTCTTCTGCCTCTACTGCCTGATTTCACTCATTCGGCTAAGAAAACCCTGGGCTCCGAATTACGGAAAATCAAGCGTTTGCGGGAAAGCAAGAAAATGTGTAATTCAAAAAAGATTATTTCATACTTTAAAATATCGAAAAGTCGTATCCAAATAAATCGAAGAGCAATTTAGTGGTGACCGTAGTTTGGAAAACTTGAAATAAATAAAGCTTTTCCAGGGAATATTGGAATAGTAAAGCTCTTCATCTAAGAACTCTTCCAGCCTAGTTCAGAATGCTGTTCATATTCTCCGAGGAAATTCTTCGAAACCCTCCTGCTTCAGTGGTTAAGGAGGGGTTAGGGAAGCTAATCGATATATAACGAAAAGCGGTGAGTGAAACGGCCAATCTTCTTCTTCTTCTTTGCAGCCGCAGAAGGGTTTTTGCCATAAGTTCAAGAAACGGGCGACCGAAGTTGGATTCAACCACAAATCTATTGTCGTCAGTGAGGTGGGCCTCTAGCCAAAATACGCCGAAGTCCTACCATCAATGGCTTTGCCAATTGGCTCTGCGAAAATCGAAATTACGAGCTGTTTTGGGAACATCAGGTTGACATGCGATTTCAAAGGCTATGCTACAGTGGTCACTCGTAGAGAAATTTGGCTGTACCTCCCAATCAGTAATCAATGTGAGGTCATTACATAGGAGCAGATTGAGCACATATTGCCCATGAGTGGGCTCACAATTCAGACATGATAGGCCAGAACTGGCCAGAAAATGTTCAAATAAAGTACTTAATAGCATAGCGGAATCGCCAGAAGAAAACGCATAATTGAAATCACCAACGAAGTCTGCTGATGTTGGCGGCGGAAGCGATGCGGTGGCGCAGGGCGGGCGGGCGGCTTCTAAATCGATCAGATCAAGGATGCCTGCGTCGTGATTGGTCAGCGTTCCCGAATTGACCCCGCCCCTGACCAAAGGAGGCGGGGTCAATTCGGCTATGGCAGCGAGCCAGCAACGCTGACCAATCACGACGCAGGCATCCTTGATCCGATCGATTTAGATACCGCCCGCCCTGCGCCACCGCGTCGCTTCAGGAAAGTGGTTAACCACCGCCGAAGGCCTGCTGGCGCACGCGTGCGACGCAAATCTGCGGCGCGCGCGTCAGACATCATTGGAGCACGATTATACACTCGACCAAACTCATTTACAGGCGAGAGAATGCGATGTACAGGCGAAACGAGTCCTATTTCTTCTTAATACCTTACTGACAAACCTCGGGGAGTAAAAATAATATAATATGTGGTATGAACACTGAATTTCACACTTCTCTATAATTAATTAAGAGGTGAAACTATTCTCAGCTCTTCCTTTCACAGAAGCAACATCATTACGAAAGGAGGGTTGTTCACATAAGATGGAGTTTCGAGATGCAACTTCGATATGTTCAAGGGGGAGGCAGTGCTCCAATGTTTCATACTCAGGATCTGCTAATTGCCTTAGAGATTCACAGGAGATTTAGAATAAAAGAAAGTGGACATTTCCATAGCTTTGCCAAGAGGAAACGGGCACACGAATGACAATTTTTCGGCCGTTTAAAAAAAATTGTCTTGGACTGAGCTTAAAACTTGTTTTTAGGGGTTATTTTCGGTGCTGATTACGAATCTGAGGCCGATTTGTCAATGTTTGAAAAATCCATCTGAGTTGGTCCGAAGATTCAAAATGGGGGATTTTTTCGCTGCCTAAACGCGAATTTTCACGATTTCAAAATTGTATCACATGTTAGAGTTTTCTATATAGAGCCGTAACATTCAGTCAGTACAAGGAAGACTCGGCTTACCTGTGAATCCAGTGGTAGCCCCATCTTCCAATACCGTTTATAATTAGGGCCAAATTTTATATGACGTTCGCAGTTCACAAGCAGAGGCATTTATAAATTTTCCACGTTTATTGAGCTGTATAAATTTTTGTCCAACTTTCGATTTTTTTAAATCTAATTGTTCCGCCAAAAAAAACAGAGTTGAAGTGTTAACAACTCTGAGCCCGGTCATCGTGTGTGAATTGACGGGTTAGCCAAGGTTTCATACTCGAGTTTTCGAAAACGCAATATATCATTTGGAGCCAGACCCAATCTTCAATCCAGTAAAGCGGGGTAGAACTAGAATAAACGCAATCATCAAATTGCTGGTCAATAAAGCTTCATGTTGCATGGAAACACGAGAACTCCCATGAATTTTCAAATTAAAGTATTATGTACTTGCATCTCTCCAGAAGGATTGTCTAAGCAGGTAATAGACCTATTGATCTGCTGAATAATGTATAAATACAGTGAGGATAACACGAAAAAGCCACCGATAAGGCTGGAGGAAATGGAAACGTTAGAAAGATAGAACTTGGTTGGAAAAAGCTGGGTGCCACGACAAAGGTGAAGATGATAATGGTTTTGATTGGATATGCCACGTGTACTTGAAGATGTTGTCGATTACTTGTTCCGTTTGTCAGTTTTCGAAGGTAGCAGTTAAGTTGTTGGCCTTGGCACAAGTTGTTGGATCGTTATTGACAACTTGAACCCCCCTTCCAAAGAGGGTGTTAAGTTGTTTTGCAGGACCACGCTCACCTATAGTGGGTGTTAAGTTGAATAGGTGGTTTTTAGCAGGGATTTTAGTTGAAAAAGCAGGGGTTTAAGTTGAAACGGCCAAAAAAGCTGGTCGTTTACTTGTTTCAGGGGTTTTAACGAACGTTTAAGTTGTTGAAAAACTTCTGAGTAGCCGTTTGCCGATTGCCGTTTGCCAGCCATTTTTGGACTTTGCCGTTGCCGTTTGCCGAAATTTTCGTCTAAAACGGCAAATTTTTGGCAAAGATGCGTTAAAACTACAAGATTTGCCCACCGCAGTTTCTGTATTGGTCAGCCATTCGAAGCTAATAAATACTTCTTCTCTTCTTCTTTGCAGCCACATCGAGGGTTTTGTCATAGGTGAAGAAACTGGGCGACCAGTAGTGGATTCGTCCATAGATCCATTATGGTCAGCGTGGTAGGTCTCACCGGACAGCGAAATAAATGTGCTGTATCATGGCCGATAGCACCGCAGTCCGGACAGACATCAGATTTGCTGCTCCCGATTTTGCTGACGTAGGACATGAGCATTGACGAGTGACCGCAGCGCAACGATGCCAGTGTGCATCTAGCCCTTCTTCCGAGTTGAGTCTCGGATTCGCAGACTGGGGGCGGTACTTCTCCTAGTATAGGATTCACCGCCGCCTTCTCAAAGATGACACCGTACGAACTTGGTGTGCTCCTCGCGCAAAAGAATTTGAGTCGTTCTTGCTGTGAGTCGTGCCATCTCTGCAAGTTGACTTTGCATGGAGCATCGGCAAATGGCATTCTTTTGTCTCTCTCTCTAACGGGGTTAAGCACTCTCCAGGACGGGTGGTTTGGTTGCTTAATAATATTGATTCGTAATTGTTGGGCTTGCAGCTGACAGTGCTCCTTCACAGGCAATAGACGGGCTTCGGCATGCAGATGCTCGACTGGGGAACTCTTTGCACATCCGGTGGCAATGCGAAGAGCGGCATTTTGTACGCGTAGCATCTTAATCCAGGAAGATTCTGAAACTAGATGCTGCCAAACCGGTGCGGCGTATTCCATGGCTGGCTGAAGAATCGCCTTATACGTCATGAGTATCGTTTCCTTCCTGCTGCCCCATGAGGTACCGCCTAGGGCCCTGAGGACATTGGAGTTTGGCTTTAACAACAGCCTGCTTCTGCTCGGTATTTTTATGAAACCTGGAGCGACGGATCGAGCACAAGACCGAGCAGTTTTGGAAATCGAGCAGCAGGCAGACGGTCTCCATCCCACTCTACCTCCGGATGAGCTCTGTGCTCGGATGGGTCCGTTGTGAGGACGGATACTGATGATTTCGATGCGGAGATCCTTTCATCTTGTCGTCGAAGAACCTCTTCAGCGTCTTCAGGTACTCGTTGATCTTGGTGGCGGCTACCTTTATATCCCGGTCTCGACACATGATTGTTATATCATCGGCGTAGGCGACAGTCTTGATATCCTGTGGTGGTTCAGGCATATCTTCTAGATACAGACTGAAGAGAGCTGGTGATAAAACACCGCCCTGGGGACTCCAGCTGCCATAGGAATACTGTTGGAGACATGGTTCTGGAACATGACTCTTGCCCGTCGACCTTGATAAAGGCCGATATCCAGCGCTTTTGCCACGGTGGTATCGACGACTCCAAAACGTTTCTTGACAAGATTCCTAGGTTAACCGTATCGAAAGCCTTGGTGAGATCCAACGCGACAGCAACAGTTCTCAATGGCTTCAAAGCGTTGAACCCGTCGATTGCATAGCTAGTAATTTCTAGCAACGCAGTAGTTGTAGAATGCAGCCTTTTGAACCCGTGTTGAAACAATTGTTTCTCGTTATGCTCTGCTAAATTCTCCACAATGAGCTTTTCGGCTACCTTAGCGAAAGGTGACATCAAGCTAATGGGTCGATAACCCTTTACTGACGACTGAGGTTTGCCTGGCTTCGGCAACGGGATGACGTTGGCTGTCTTCCAGTTTTGGGGAATAATGCACGAGCTGAATGAAGTATTAATCACATCAATGACGAGTGGGAGTATCTCAGTCGGGAGCTTCTTCAGTACAGCAGGACAAATGCCGTCGGGACCGACAGCTTTGGAGTTCCGCATGTCCTTTATGATCTTCTCTACGTGCGCCACAGTGTACGCATCGGCCGTGCTCATGAGCGGGAGGCGGCACAGCTCTCTAACTGTCACTCTATTCTGCGGACCACGCCGTGTACTTGTGACAAAGAAGCTTTTCCAAGAGAGTAGGCGGCTTCCTTACCCGTCTTGAAAACGTTATTATCAAATTCAATGGTGGATACGGTAGCTGGCGAGCTCTTTCCAGATAGCTTCCGTAGTACCTTCCACGTAGTTGCACTGTCCGCCTTGAAATCCAACTGTCCCGTGAACTTTTCCCATTCTTCTTTCTTGTGCCTGTCCAGATCTTTTCTGATCTCGTCATCGAGTTGAGCAACGACAGGGTCTAGATGGTCGGCTGCTCTCCTGGCATCTCTAGTCCTAATCTTTTGGAGAATTTCTCTGGTGACGTTTGGATAGAACGTCTTAACGCGGCCAACAGGAATAGCCGCCTTCATGGCCCGGCGGATTACATCAGACAGGTGGTGCTCTTTTTGATGCACATTGCCGTTCCACGGATAGTCAGCCGCTAGGCGGAGCGCAACCTCGTTGAACAGGCACCAGTCTGCTTGGCCTAAATTGAGATAATAACGTTGTCGAACACCAGAATAAGGAGCAAGAGAATTGGAGGGATCGATGTGCACAAAGACAGGAATATGATCACTAGACAATATAGTTGAGGTAGACCATGAGCAGGTGTTTGAAAGGTTGGAAGAGACAAGAGTTATGTCTGGGCTAGAAGATCGGCCGTTGGCAGGGAGGCGACTGGGCTGATCATCGTTCAGTATGACCAGGTCGCACTCTTCCGCCCATTCCTTGACGTCACTTCTTCTAGCATCAGAGCCAAGTGACGAGCAAAATGTATGAGCACTAAAATCGCCCGCAAATATAGACGAAGATGAGAGGGAGCAGTCGTAAAGCTGCCTAAGGAGTGGAATAGGATCATAGGATGGAGGGCATGATGTGTAGGGGAATATAGATGTTGAAGAGAGAAAGGGAGTTTTGAGGGGGAGATGGACCGGGAGGTACTCGAGAGTACTGTCCGTGGGAGTGTTAGGTATGAGGTGTGAGGGAAGAGTAGATAATACAAAAAGTGGAAACTCCTCCGCCAAGATTTGACCTTGGAGCATGGTAAGAAGTATAGCCCGGGATATTGGGATGAGGATTTGTAGGGAATGGAGAGAGCTTGGTTTCCTGAACCATGATCACGTCTGGATGGTAAGTACGTGCAAAGAGAGATAGCTCAGAAAGCCTGCCACGAAGGCTAGTTGAGATTTATATGTACAATGGAAAGGGGGCGATTGGAGTTTGAGGAATCAGAGTTGGTAGGTGAGGAGCACAAAACACATCGAAAAGAAGAGTTATGATGCCTCACAGAACAGAGACCCGAACAGGAGAGATGCACCCACCTTTGGCATCCGAAGCACTGGACGCTGGTATGTCTCCTGGTAACATCCTTGCCGCACGCGGCGCATAGGTACTTCTGAGCGGGTCCAGGATTCCTCTCCACGCCGGCCCTTTGCAGGAGAATCCGAAGGAGAGCTGCGGCCGGCCAGCACCTCTCCCATGACAAAAACCCTCTTCGTGGAGGGGATGACGTCGGTTTGCACGGAGATGATCTTCTTTCCTCCACACTGCCACGGCACGAACGTACGACATCTCGGCAGCAATAAATACTTATTACTACAAATACAAAAAAAATAAAAATACAACTTACTACAAATAATTATTTTGACTACAACACAGGCCGTATCTTTTGTGTTTTGGACGAAAAAGACGCAAAAACGCGTCTTCTGCGTCCTTTTCTCACAACTCTGTTCAAAGTGGCCCATTCTGGAATCTGAAGAGATATTTGGAATCAGCATTTAGAGCTCTTTCTTTCAAGCCTTCCCATGTCTTACTCTGCAATAAGGCATATAGGCGTGACACAATCAATCGAGTGCGCGAAGCGCGGAGGTGGAATTATGGTCGGAGGATTGAATTTGTTTATATAACCGTTGTGTATATTCTAATGGAACACTCTGAAGGGATTTTGACTGACATATAGGGATATAAATTTCGATCTCTCCCATTTTCAAGTATCCATATCTATGTCACTTCCGGGATCACGTTCTCGGCGCATCTGAGACTCGGCCAATAACCTTTTTTTTGTGATTCTCTCCCGAAATAGCACTACAGCAGCCCAATCTGAAAAACTCGATTTTCCCCCACCTTCAGATGTGCCAAGAAAGCGTTTTTTAACCTTTTTGACGCCCCGGGAGACCCAACAGTCGCTCTTCCCTAGGGTGCAAAATATCCGAGGTTACAAGTACGCATAGTGTAGACTCTTCCAGAACAGTAACAACCGGTCTGGATGCATCACCCGCCTAGCGACACCCCGGTGATTTGAAAAAAAAAAGACCCGCAATCACTGCCGTCCCGTTCTCGGCTCAAATGGGACCTTTTTTATGATCTTCTCGCAGATGAGCGCTACAGCAGCTCGATCGGGAGATTTCGATTCTTTCCAGTTCTTGATGAGCAGGAAAAGCGTCAGACAACCCAAACTCTGACGCCCAAACCGCGCCGATGTTGTGTAAAGCTCTCTCTGAGTCTCTTCGCAATAATGTTCTCTTTCATAAAATGTATCGAAACCCGACAGGCGATGAAAATTCCAAAAGCCGTTACGTCGCGAAGATGCGCTCGTGGTGAAGTCGTACAGGAGACCTTCGCAATGAAACCTGTTCACGACGTTCCCACGCCACTCCCAGGCCTTGCACGAAGCACACAGTTCCTTCGTAGCATTCCGGAAGTGTTCTTAAAAATCGTGTCCACGTTTTCCACAGCACGTTCGGGAGAACATTTTCAACATGACGAAATCGCTCCACGAATGTCGAATATTCGCAAACTCGCCTGAATATCACCATTTCTCGTGACGTAATTCTGCTAACAACGATTTCCGACCGCTGTAACCGCTCCTCGTTAAAAATCAGCCCCATGCTGAACTTCGGTTTCCAGCGAGCGCATTGAGGCAGCGATCCTACGTTGCGTGAACGCACGTTCGCTCTTAAACCCGCTGCCAGATCTACTGGAAAAGCAGAATCCTACGCCCTGCCAAGCTTCGATTATCAACCCTTTACGTCGTGGCGGGCCTCCTCGTCTCCCCGTGAGGACGGAGGCAGAGACGCAGAGCCGCGCGCAGAGAAGAAGATCAACCGGTAGCGAGCCAGCCGACTGTGTTGTGAGACGGGCCTCTCGCATCATTCATTGATTCCTCATAGCGAGACGCGGAGGGTGCGAGACAGCGACACCATCCACAAACCACAGAATTCATCCATCGCATTGCGGCGCAGGGTCTTCTTCGTGGAACCGCATCGCCTCACCCAGCCCCGCCCTTCATACGGGACGCTGACGGGGGCGCTTCTCCGTATCCCATGCGCCCTGAAACGAAAGGGAGGACAGTATTTGTCATTGTTGAGCTTCGATTCGAATCTTGCTTGTGTTACATTGTTGTAAACATGCGTTCATCGAGGCATTATAAGGGCATGAACGCTAGGGTGAATATGTCGATGATTAAAGTATGTTTGTGAAGGTAACCAAGACAAATTAGAATTAGTCGTGGTATCAATAATAAAGTGAGCAATCTAGAATTGGAATGTCTGTCGAATGCTATATATGGCAATCATCACTGATGGGGGCGGACACCGGGGTGGTGAGTGAAATTTTGGCGTTGGTGTCGCAGTTATCCCTCATGGCCCTGTGAAGAGAAGCCACTGAAACACAGTGGTAACAAATTTCGTGCGAGCGGTCGCCGCGCCGCGCGTTCTCATTGGGGTGCGCCGTTCTCACTGGAGCGCGCCATCTCAGCGCAGCAGCCAAACTCAGAACAAATCAAAACAAGTTACTTGTAATGTAAATGTAACTTACTTGAATGTCTCAAGTAACTTACATTTATATTACATGTAACATACATTTATATTACATGTAACTTAAATTTATATTACATGTAAGTTACACTGATGTTACATGTAACTTACATACGAATCTTTCACTACGGGTGGCCATCACGCGACACAGAGGGCGCGTCCCAGACCACACACTACGCAACAAAATGCGGTGCACGGCCTTCCCTGCTGGTGGGGAGTCAAGTACCTCAAACTTGGGTTATTGAACCAACAGAAACGCCAGTCTTAAGCCTGACCCCGCGAGTGCGTCGTACATCCCCTGGTAAATATCTTCTAGGCCGATTTAAGTTACTTGCGACTTTATTGTGCCATTTAAGTTACATGTAACATATCGGAGGCGCACTTCACGCAGTGTCTTCTCAGAAATCGAAAACAAAGTCACTTGTAACATATCTAAGATGATGTAAGTTACTTGCGACTTATCTCAAGTCATTTAACTTACATGTAACATTTCGGAGGCGCACCCCACTCAGTATCCCACCGATATGTTACATGTAACTTAAATGACCTGAGATATGTCGCAAGTAACTTACATCGGCTCAGATATGTTACAAGTAACTTGTTTTCGGCCTTTTATGTTACAAGTAACTTGTTTTCATTTTTCTGAGAACGACGCCAGGCACACGAATTTGGTCAGATCGATATTCAATCGTACACAATCACACCTTTGCAACGAATCCACCAAGGAGTATTGGATCAGTGTGGACTGTGAGAACTAAGTTCAAGGCTGAATCGAGCTTTACTTACTACTGATGTTAAGAAGTCAACCTTTCATCGATGTTTTACGTTTCATCTCTGATTCTCACCGGTTTTTTTAATTGAGACATTTTTATGGTTTAAACGCGTTTTGAAGCACGCATAGAAAATCCAATTCTCCACAGCGTCTTGATCTGTTTCTCAGTGATTTTCGAATTTTGAACAGCACTTCGTTTTAGCTAGTTTCAGCAAGATTGTTCTTTACAACACTTTCGCTGCGCTATTTTTCAAAAATTTTAACTTATTCAGGCTGGCAAATTGATTCCAGTATCCGAATCCAGTTGAAACCTAGGTCTTATTCGAAATTAAAAAATCGAGAGTCCGGCGAGAAGTTTCTATATCAACAATTCTTTTTGAATCTTTTCACGTTTTCGTTGATTCTCAGTGATTTTCGTTGACTACCTTCAATCAGCACTCCGTTTTTAGATAGGTTCAGCAGAATTGATCCAGATAACACTTTCGCTGTGCTATTTTTGCTGGTTTTTGCAGACTTCTTTTTAACATTTTTTGCCTCTTTTTTTGCTGCATTCGCAAGCTCGTGCTTAGGAATCTACATTCAGGAATTTTTCGCAGCTGTTTTCTATTAATTTTCGCAGGCTGATTTTGAGCCCCACCGAGGCAAACTATCTCCGCCACGAGCTGAGAAACCCAGACAAATCACCGAAAGCAATTCCGAAGCTATTTCTAATGAGAAACAAATTTTATGGAACTCCCACACGGTGCTCTACGCTAGTGACTCGCTGGTGCTCTACGCTCTTTGGCAATGACGGGGTATCTAATTATGATAGTCCAAACTAGTCGTGCTCATTAATACTTCACACACTTGAATAAGCAAAATTTAATACTTTTTCTGATACACAATAGAAAGTTTGACAAATATGCATAACTCTGTAGATCTCTATAAAGCTATCAAGACTCTGATGTGATATATCTTCTTCAATCTTCGTCGGGTAGATTTTTCGTCCTTGAAGGGCGACCTTAATCCTCATCGCAGATCTTTTCCTAAAACATAGCGAATACCAAGTTTAAGACCAACTCGAAGTAATATAAACCAGCACTCACCGAGACCTAATCAGGTTCCATTTCCCCTTCGCACATCGGACATATCCTTGAGATCAGACATTCCAAATGGACTCAAATTGAACAATTGTCGCGGGTTTATCAACGTTATCGACAGCCAGCTGTCGATAAACCCTCCCAGGATGTGGATGTAAATGAGAGCCGTGAAATCCACATCTAATTACCGCCCAACTAATACAAACTAAACAGCTGATGTACGAATCGCGTTCGGCGCCCCAATTCACCCTCTACGATAAGCTTGAGAAAAAGAAGATGCTTTTTCTAAACGAAAGGGTAGAACAGTGCAACAATAAGAAATCAAATAATGATGAACCATGTTTCAAAACTACTGCTAGTGTGCGGTCATTTCTACATATTGCATGTTCTACTCTGTATTTTCACACAATGTGAGAGCAAGATGTGGGATGGAGCCTATTTTTCTTCTGCACTTTCGAGCTAAGTCATTTTTTTAAACGTTGACAATCTTACCTACCTATATCACTCCACAGATGAAACGATCGACACGAGCTTCGTAGACAAAAAAGGCAACCAAACTCTGGAAAGGAGTACGAATTCCCTATTTAATCAACTAAAGAAGACCTATTACTGCAACGGATGGAAACATAGAGGAGGAAGGAATGGAGAAGTGAACTACAGCATGAGAAGAGGTGAAGGAGTGTGCGTTCGGCGGTGTTTAGCAACCGATGTGGGCTGGCGCGCCCCAGTGAGAACGGTGCGCCCCAATCAGAACGCGCGGCGCGGCGACCGCTCGCACGAAATTGGTTACCACTGTGTTTCAGTGGCTTCTCCCTGTGAAGTCCATGTGTAGGCGATGAAAAGAGAAGGGTTATATTCAAGTCTTCGCTCGATTGGTCCCATTCGAGCCGAGAACGGGACGACGGGGATTTCGGATCGTTTTTAGCCGAAATCACCGGGGTGTCGCTAGGCGGAGAAAGTCTTCAGACCAGTTGTGACTGTTTCAAAGGAGTCTTCACTGAGAGAACGTGTAAGCTCGGATGTTTTGCGCCCTAGAGAAGAATGATTGCTGGGTCTCCTGGGGCGTCAAAAAGGCGAAAAAACTGTTTTGACACACCTAAAAGGGGTAAATCTGATTCAAATTCTATGGATCGGGCTGATGAATAGCTTATTTGAAAGGGCATCATAAAAGAAGATTATTGGTCAAGTCTAAGGTTGATTGGTCCCATTTTAGCCGAGAACGTGACGGCGGTGATTTCGGGTCGTTTTCAGCCAAAATCGCCGGGATGTCGCTAGGCGGAGAAAACCTCCACACAAGTTGTTACTGTTTTGAAAGAGTCTACGTTGTTACTGTTTTGAAAGAGTCTACGCTTAGAGATCTTGTAACCGCGAGTGCTTTGCGCCCTAGAGAAGGACGATCGTTGGGTCTCCAGGGCGTCAAAAAGGCAAAAAAAAACTGTAAAAAAAAACTGTTTCGACATATCTGAAAGGGGTAGAAGAATCAAAACCTCCGGAAATGGGCTGTTGTAGTGCTTATTTGAAAGAGCATCATGACAGAAGGTTAATGGTCGAGTCTCAGGTCGATTGGTCCCATTTGAGCTGAGAACGGGACCTGGGAAGTGATCGAAATGTGGAAGCTTGAAAATGGGAGAAATCGAAATTGATAATCCTATATGTCAGGCTAAATCCCTTCAGAGTGTTTCACTAGAATATACGCAACGGTTATATAAACACATTCAACCGTCCGACCACAATTCCACCTCCGCGTTTCGCGCACTCGATTGATTGTGTCACGCCTATAGGCCTTGTTGCAGAGTAAGACACTTGAGGGCTCGAAAGAAAGAGCTCTCAATGCTGATTACATATATCTCCTCAGATTCCAGAATGGACCACTTTGAACAGAGTTATAAGAAAAGGAACCAAAAGACGCGTTTTTGCGTCTTTTTCGTCCAAAACGCAAAAGATACGGCCTGTATTGTAGTTTCAGCTATTAGTTCCAGCTCATGTAATGTGTTATTGTATCCATTAAAGGCAGTGTCCACGATAAAAACCATGCCTGTTTTTTTTGGTGGAGATCGGCAGCTGCGGGGCCTAGCGCAACCCTAACGTTGAAACAACTAAGAAAAAAGAGCTCGGAACGGTCCCCTACGGCCCCAAAGTTGGTCACCCGTCAGCTCGTCACACCCCAGATGCACTTTCCACGCCCACCGACGTGAACAAATGAATGCTCGAGATTGTGAGATAAGCGATGGTTTCCGATCAATAGCCCCGTTCTTCCCTTTATTCCCAACTTGTCTCTTTACTCAGGTCAGCTCGCACACTTCAGCGTGTTACAAGCCTCGGACAACTCGTCCACCTTGCTTCCCTAGGTCAATTTTTGAGAGACCATAACTCCGTTCCTAGAAGGTCTTGTACGATTCCAAAAACATCATTGGAGTCAGCATGGGACCCTCTTCAAGATAGGCTGAAAAGCCGAAAAACGATTCTGGTCGAGAACACTGCCTTTGAATCGGTAAAAGACATTGATTTATCTACTGTGCTTATCTGGGCCAAATTCCGGTCCGCAAATGCGTCTCGGCACGCTTTGCAGCCGCACGCGCTCGAGTCACTCGGGTTTTCAGCGCCAAAGTCACTCGATGTGGCATTTTCACACAATTTTTTCTATTTTTTCTTAGTTTCCAGTTGCCAAAACCCACCTAGAGTCAGCAGATCGGCGGATGCGGCGCTGGAAGCTCTTCTGACTCGGGAGCGTGCGGCCACAAAGCGTGTCGAGACGCAATTGCGGACCGGAATTTGGCCCAGATAAGCACTATAGCGCAAATGACAAAAGAGTATCACTACAGTACCGCGCATGTTTTTCTGCAAAAACGGCGTTTGGCGGCGTTTTCTGAGCTCACAAAGCGCCGCATCGCCATAGCTCTTTTCGAAATTGACGAATTGAGTTTTTCAGCAAGTTTTCGTGTTCCCCTATGCAAAAGAATGTAATCGTATGAGTAGAAAGCCCTTGTGTTCGCAGTATTCCGGTAAAAAACTTGTATTTCCTTCTAAGATTCACATCGACCACAGGTCAAAACAGAACAGATTTCTGCTATCATGACCATGTGATCAGTTCATAATGGGGGGTTTTTTGGTACAAATATTCATTTTTCGATAAACTTCTGGAGGTGGATCTATGATTTTGTAACACCATCGTATAGGACTAAATGGAGACAATTTAAAAATGACTTCAGAATTGAAATTGGCCCACTCTGAGACAAGTTATGGCGTTGCGGCGCTTTGTAAGCGCAAAAAACGTTGCCAAACGCTTTCTTCGCAAGAAATTTGCTCAATACTGTAGGTCTCCCGACTTTCTTTCAAAAAAGGCTAAATTTGATTCGGTTTTTGCCTTCAAAATCCAAGCCGGTGAAACGCCCGTAATGTCAATCAAATTTTTCAACCTCACTTCCTCCAGAACTAGAAGAGGATGCCTGAAGCTCAGGATTATGACAACCAAAACCTAAATTAGAGCCATCTTTTTCTCCAACAGAACGAATCCTGCCTTTAATACGTACTATTATATGGAGAAACAATTCTCTATCACTTTCTTTAGTTCTCGCCCACGTCATAGTGAATAAAAATAAACTGACGAAAAAATCTTGACTGGACTTGGTAATCAGAGGAGTTCGTTCCATTTCTAGTTGTTTGAGAGCCTCCGAATGTCTTTTCTCAATCATCAAATTCTTGGCCCCTCAAAAATTCCAGAAAGGCAAAGAAAAGTTTTTTTCAATAGGCATACCGATTCCTGCAAGATCCAAGATTACAAAACCGAATGATAAAAAGTTTTAGCGTAAAAGCTGCCTTTTTCAGACATATGAGCCCGTTGAGAACTCGTGTAGATCAGTCCGCTTATCGTCGGTTGGTGGGTGATGGTAATACGTAGTTGTGACAGAAAATTGATCAATTCTGCAAATGCTTTGCCCCCTTTTTTTAAATTGAAAAATGTTCACAGCGGTCATCAAAGGCGGTGTTTAATCATAATTCTGATCTAGAAATAATTAGCTGAAACGAAGGGGTGACTCATGGCAGACCTGAGTTTGTTAAAAAATGGTGTAAAGAAGGAAAAATAATTTTTTTGTAGGCAACGATTGAAACCGCACTCAATTTTTAACCAGAAGTCAAAAAATTCAAGGTTCATAGCAACAGCAATGTCGAAAACCGTCTCAAAACGAGCAAGTACTACCAATATGCGGCCCGAAACTCGAACATGGTGCACAACCCCTCCCCCATTTTCACTGTAACCACAGCAGAAGTGGGTGGGGCGAGCACACCACATTCACGTTTGGGACCGTCTAGACCGATTCACTGCTCGCTTTTAGCCGATATTGTTAATGTAAGGGGTCTCGTGCCGGCTAGTAGGCTGTATCCACAGAAAGGGAAGCGCCCAAAAGTTGTCCGGCTGGCTAAACGCCCTGCACGCGGCGCTCCAGCGATGACGTGAGCGCAGCGGCTTTCCGTCGCGCGCGTAGCACCAGTCAAACTGTCACTAGATGCCTCTCGTTTTGAGTGTTCGATCAACATGTCCCTCGAAGCTCTTGATTTCCTATGGAAACTCACAGGCTGCTTTTGTTGTGAGCTCTGCATTTGGCTGGACTAGTCTCACTCCACTCCTGTAGCTTCACAAGGGAAACCATTCAATCGTAGTTTGAAGTGAGAGGAATGAAAATCTTTAGTTAACTGCCCGCCCCCGGATTGACTAGGCTGGGTCGCGCTGACCGCAAGCCCTTTTCAGAGGGAACCCTTTGCACATCAATCAAACTTTGCAGTGTTCAAAAAGAAGCCCAAACTTTGGATCTTTAGAACTGATTGTACGGAAACATTAATTAGAGGGAGGGGAATCAACTGAAATATTTCCGGCGAGGGATAGTCTAACGGCATTTTTAAATTTGATAGTGACTCCTATACAGATCACATACAGAACAGCGCTACTGGCGTTTTCTGATCTTATGAGGCTTTCAAGTAGCTTCGATACGTTGGATTTTTTCTTCCTGTAAGGGCTAGTCAAACGCCAGGCACATAGACACTGGCAGATATTGCATGGAACACCACATGCCTGAAGAAAACTGTTGGTGTATTATAGCACAAAACAGATTTTGCCGTTTTGCGGTTCGCCGATCATTTTTGGGGTTTGCCGTTGCCATTTGCCGAAATTTCAAATTCCTTTGCCGCACACCCCTGGTTTACGTACCAAATTAGCCGTGGAGCACGAAAACTGCTTAGGCATGCTACGGCTCTGGAGACCAGAGTGTGTGGGTGATTCTGAAGCCAATCAACACCGATCGTCGAAGGTAAGCACTGAACTTGTCAGAATTCGTACTCATGACACGTCATCGATCGATAATGAACACTTCGGAGACCGCGCGTTCCACGGCTAGCCCCCGTAGCGGACCGGCGCGCTCCACGGCCAATTACTTCAGGGAGTTCTTTAACTGATTTTTTGTTGTGATTGCCTCTGTCAAAAGGAGATATAGGAGAGCTTAACATCTGTCAAAAGGAGAGCTTAATATCTGCATACCATTTATGGAAGTTGTATGAAGCGTAGATATAAAAGCAATAATCGGAAGGAGTCCGTTTTTCTTGAAGTAAAACGAAAAAATCGAGATTTTGGCGTGGGTGGGCAGTGTGGACACGAGGTCCCAGGGGCAAAACAGCCGTGGGTGCACAGTGTGGACACGCGGTCCATTAAGTGATTATCGATTTTCGCGCTTTCTGCGCGAAATGCGGCGAGAAGTGGGGATTGTTGATGGGATTGGTTTTCTTGGTTGGGGAATTTTGCTCATCAGTCATCAATAAATACCAATCAATAATATTGATCATTCACGCAATGCCGCAATGATTCTCGATTGTTGATGGCTTCAAGTCACTTGTTTCGGAAATTCTTCTCATCAAGCAAAATCGAATATCAATTATCAATAATATCGATTTTTCACTTGTGGCATAAAATGCAACAATGAGTGGTATTTCTAATGGTTGTGCGTCATAGGTTTCAAAAATTCTACTCATACGACAATATCGTCTGTTAGACGTTTCATCATTCCAAAGTGGAAATCGTGGAGCAAAATTGAAGTCAGAAGGGGAACCTTTGATAAAAATATGTGAAAATTCTGAAAATTTAGCTTTCTGGCAAAAATAATGATTTGGCAATGCCATTTTTGAGTCAAGAAAATGTTTCAAAAACATCTTGAAATATCCTAAAAAACGATCTGGCGTAAAATGACCTGGAGTGATAAAAAAGCTAAGAAATGAAGTGAAATAACTAAAAATACGATTTGGTGGTCAATGACATACGAGGGATCGGATTTACAAGCTTCTCCGTTAAACTTATCAAAAGGAAATGAAGCGCCCCAGGGAAGCATTGAACCATTCTTGAATGGTGTAATAAGGGAATCAACATAGGTCAAGCTAGGTGAACGCAACGCTCCAATCCATATCGCGCTTGATTTCGCTTTGATAAGTTTGATGGAGAAGCTTGTAAAATCCTATCCCTCGTGTGTCATTGACCATCAAATCGTATTTTTAGTTATTTCACTTCATTTCTTAGCTTTTTTATCACTCCAGGCCATTTTACGCCAAATCGTTTTTTAGGATTTTTCGAGGTATTTTTGAAACATTTTTGACTTAAAAATGGCATTACCAAATCGTTACTGTTGCCAGAAAGCTAAATTTTCAGAAATCTAGGATGCTGAAAACGAATCTGAAATCTATTTGTCGAAATTCTTCGGTTTACTGAAGATTGCGATAAGTAATATGCCATTTAGGTGGTAAAACCTATCCTTTGCTTCCGAGCCAGTTTTACTCTTTTCCCTCGCGCGCTTTTGCGGAGCGTGGGAATAGGCAGCGAGAAAGTGTGGGGAGAAGGAAACGCAGCGTACGCGCGAAGACGAACGTGATGAACGGAAATAAGTTCCTTGGAGAAGAGATATGTAGGGGCAAATAGCTGCATGTAGTAGCATGTAGCTGTGCTTTATCGTGAACTATAGCGCCAACGTAACTACACTGCACGTATTCTTGGTTTCAGCAGCCGATTTTTTGGCGTCCACTGTGTGGACAATGGTACTGAATTGAGCCTATGGATCACGGAAGATATATTTTTCAGTAAAGATTGTGTAAGAATCACGGTTGTAGCCATTATTCTGAGAGTTTTGACCGAGAAATAGCCGAGAAATGCCTGCTTGCCGCGTAATAGCCGCTAAATAGCTGCCAAATAATGCTCGCCGCAAAATAGCCGCTAAATAATGCCCGCCGCGAAATAGCTGAGAAATAGCCGAGAAATAATGCTCTCCCGGTAGATATACGGAGCATTCCAGAGGCATGATTCAGATGTCAGCACCTCCGTCGGTTCAATTACCCAAGTGTGAGGAACTTGAACCTCGTTCAGCCTCTGGAGGCCCCACATGATGGCTCGGCGAGGCGGCCACGGTTGCGTTTGGTCAATTTTGTTTACTACTGAGTATTTCTCGGTTATATCTCGGCTATTTCTCGACTTCTTCTTGTCCGTTCAGTGAAAAGCCGAGAAATAGCCGGGAATTAGCCCACCAGGAGCCGCTGCGGAGCCTGGTGGGCTATTTCCCGGCTATGTCGCGGCCAAAACTCTCAGAGTAATGGCTTAGTGATAGCAGAAATAGTTCAGAAACAACATTATAGGCTCAGCAGCAGCGCCAAAGCTGAGACGGATGCACTATTGCGGTGCGATTGCGGAGCGATTGCGGCCATTCGGCGCAGAGGAAGAGTCAATGCTGTTATATCGCGGGTTTTGTATGAAGCACGATTTCAAGTGTGCGAATTCTCCTGAGCTATCGCGAACCTTGCCTTCGTGATTCAGTTTATATTTTGTCTCATCCCATTCAAAATCCATTCATATTTCGGTGCTTTTCAGCAATTCGCAAGCGTTCCATAGTTTCAATTCTTCAATCAAACGTGCAAATATCTAGTCTCTGATAATTTACAATTGTGAGATGCAGCATTGCGTTTAGAAGCATTTGCGGTGAACAATTGATGGACCAGACTCGTCGTATTCTTGTTTGGAGATCCACAATTGTTGGAAAGTGGAGAGCGAGGCCAGAATTGAACCACCGATCCATACGGAGTACTTCCTTTCTGGAGGTGCAATGATCTTAATCTTCATCGTGCTGCAATCCGACACATGATTATTTCAGCATTCAAGTTGGATTTGAATCATGTGGGGGCCTACCTGGGTGCCAAGTGTTGGATTTCCTTTTGCATTCGGTCAGCGATTCCCGGGAACATTGAGGTACCTCCGGACAAGACAGTGTTAGCGTACAGATCCTGAAAGAAATTTTCCGTTTTGTGCATAGGATGGTAATATTTGAAGACACAATCACTTTTCTGATATCGACGTCGCACTTCATGATTGAGTGGTAGGTTGTCTCGTGAATTCCCAGCGATTCCATTCCGATGAAGGCCGGTTGGAATAAAACTTCCGGGCAGCGGAACCGCTCATTTCCAATGGTAATCACCTGGAAGCATGGATTATAGTTCTGGCCCTCTTTCTAGCACGTAGTTCATGCAGGAATGCCTCAGGTGACAGAAGGTGCCCCAAGATCAGCCTCATAAAGTCTAAACTCTTCTCAAAAAAGTGTGGAGCGCCCAATCGCAAAGGGTTCTGCCAATATTACGAGCCTGAGGTTACGACCCTAGCTTGCACCCTTCTCGAGAAAGTACTTTGACTTCGTTCATAAGTGTTTCTATGCTTTTTGAGATTCCATTAGGCTTTCGCTACTATAATTTACCGAGTATTGGGTAATCGCAGAGCCACGGCTTATTCAACCTCTAGAAATCTTTGGGGGGAACTTTAAAGGCATCGTTCGCGCCGAAAACCAATTTCCATTTTCAGGCTCAATTTCATGAATGAGCCCGGTGGACCACGTCAGTGAAGTTTAGCGCGTCAAAAACATATCGTTCTGAAGTTGGAGTGGTTCACAATGACGATCCGCCACCAGTGCTCACCAACCATCTAGCACAAGGAACGGAAGCGCCAACACAGGCGCAGATGATTCAGCATTTGAAATTTTTTATTCGGGAAATTCAAACATCCAAACTTGCTCAATAGACACTCCTTTTTTTAGAATAAGTTCCAATGAACGAAAGGCTAGAGAAATTCACCCACTCAATAAGTTCAAAGCAAAAAACACATCCGATGTTTGTGAAAAAAACCTATGACGTATTGCACCAGACACACCTAAATTGACGGAGGTATGGGAAGGGAAAAATCCGAGAAGTTTTAAAACGATATCTTTCACGAAAGTTTATGGTTTTGTGAAGCCTTTCCACTCTTATTCTGTACTAGCGAGACCTAGCGAACTTTTCGCTCAAGAAAATTTTCACTTGCGCTAGCTTTCTGAGGCAGATCATTCTGACAAAACGGTGTTGACTGCCTTCCGTCTATCCGAAAGTTGATGCCCGTATGGGCTTTCCTGAGCAGAGCAGGTTGCCGCACATTTGCAGCAGGGGGTCGGGTATGAAAATATGGGATTAAAAAGCAATACATAAGAATCCAGATCGTCGGTGGCTACCGTCATTACATTTACGAACCCTTCCGTTTGTAATGTTCCCAAGCTATTATACTCGCTTTACCATCCCTGTCATGTTAAGATAAAAGCACTCGCATTTTAGATGTGGTTTCCCTTGTAGACCAACACCATCCCTTTGTTCTCAATAAATGAAATATGTCCGTGGATGTTTATGTTTTTGTGAAGCAGATTTTGATAAGCTCAGACTTTCAACATATATAAAACTGATTTATGGAAGTTAGTAAATAGAAATGACTGAGCGGTTGTAATGTGTGACGAACAGAGAAGATGTGGAAGTGGAGCTGCTGCTTGTTTCGTCAGACTGGCGAGGAATTGTCTCCAGAGTTTCGCGTACTTCTCAAAACGCGCTGCACGCTTTTCAGGATACAGTTCACCTCCGCGCTGCCGTTCAGTCCGCAAAGTGCACCCTGATTGCGAAATCTTGCTGCGGCGCGGTTGCGAACATCCTCAGACAAGGATGCGGGATCACCCGGGCGCTTTTGGCCTTTGGTGCCCAGGTGATCCCACCGCCCGGGTGATCCCACATCCCTGTCTGAGGATACTCGCAACCGCGCCGCAGCACGATTTCGCAATCAAGCGCACTTTACGGACTGAACGGTAGTGCGGAAGTGAAGAATACATGATTTCATATCAGTTTTCTTCGCTACACAAAGGCTAAGATTTCGCATGAAAAAATTGACAAAATCTCGCTGTTTCAATTCTCCTTTTGATGACGTCCTGCACATTCCCATCTGGGCCCTGAACACATTTCACAACGTGCTGCACACTCCTACTAGGGTCCTGCACACTTTCTATGACGTCCTGTACACTCCAATTTGGGTCCTGCACACTCCCACTGGGGTCCTGCACACTCCCATTTGAGTCCTGCACACTCCCACTGGGTCCTGCACACTTTCTATGACGTCCTGCTCACTCCCACTGGGGTCCTGTACACTTTCTACGACGTCCTGCACACTCCCACTGGGGTCCTGCACAGTTTCTATGGCGTCCTGCACACTCCAACTGGGGTCCTGCACACTTTCTATGACGTCCTGTACACTCCCATTTGGGTCCTGCACACTCTTATTTGAGTCCTGCACACTCCCACTGTGGTCCTGCACACTTTCCAAGACGTCCTGCACACTCCCACTGGGGTCCTGCACACTTTCTATGACGTCCCGCACACTCCTCAAACCCTGCCGGTTCTGAACGGCGCCCCATCCACCACTATTGAATGCCTCTCGCCTTGATTAGTGCTTAGCCTTTCTAGCGCTAGACTACTCATAGAAGTTTTCATGACCCAATGTCAAAAGTGCGCCCCACGGACAAACTCGGTTGCCCCGAGGCTCGCAAGAGGTGATTCAGGCTGATTTTTTGGTAATCGATGAATGTCCTACCCACCCAAATGTTGGTACCATTTCATCCCTGTTTTGATCGGCCATTCCGGAGATCCGCGGGAAAACACAATTACACACACACATACATACATACAAACATCGGGACATAACTGCTTTAAGTATAAGGATGTCAGAAAATCGCTAGCGTAAAAACATGAAAAAATGAGCGACGGGTTTTTTTTGCGCGTACAATGCCTTTAAGGAATTTAGGCAAGAAGACTACATAGTCGGGAGCTGAAAATTTCCTGATGAACCTAGAAAATATAGCGGTGGGATGGTTTTCACTTTTAATTAATATTTTGCGAAAATACGGAAGGTTCTCGAAATTTCCGTATGTCAAGCTCTAGAGTTAATGAACAACCTGCATACATATAATTCAGATTTCTCCATTTTCCACCGCCCTACTTCTTATCTTCATAGGTTTTTGTGCATTCCTCCTCCCCCCTCCCCTCTTTGTTGTTATGTGCCACGGAATCTTTAATAACAACAGCGAGTTTTGGTCTGCTTACCTGTCCATCGGGGAGTTCATAGCTCTTCTCAAGCGACGATGAGCATGCGGCTGTGGTGAGTTCCTGCTCAAAGTCGAGGGCAACGTAGCACAGTTTCTCCTTGATATCGCGAACGATCTCTCGTTCCGCTGGAATCACACAATGTGTTTTAGTGCCTCTGCTAATGACGCAACTATATTTTGGTGCTGCTGCTGCTGCTATCAGTTCTTTAAGTGTTTACAATCGACCCCCGCTATCAGCGCTCTCAAGTTGAAATTCCACGTACCGCTAGTAGTGAATGTGTAGCCGCGCTCGGTGAGGATCTTCATCATGTAATCCGTAAGATCGCGACCGGCCAAATCCAGACGTTGAATCGCATGCGGCAGAGCATAACCCTGCAACGTTTTTTTTTGTTTGGAGGACTCTACAAACACAGCTCACATGACGATTAACTAGCTTAGACTCACCTCATAGATGGGCACGGTGTGGGTGACACCATCTCCAGTGTCGAGCACGATTCCTGTGGTTCTCCCGGAAGCATACAAGGAAAGCACGGCTTGGATGTTCACATACATTGCTGGGGTATTGAAAGTCTCGAACATGATCTAGAATAGCTGCATTAATCCGACTCAGTCTGCGTTCAAAGGGGTAGCGCTGGGGAAGGACCTGTGTCATCTTTTCTCTGTTGCTTTTTGGATTCAATGGAGCTTCAGTGAGCAGAACGGGATGCTCCTCTGGTGCAATTCTGAGCTCATTGTAGAAGGTGTGGTGCCAGATCTTCTCCATATCATCCCAGTTTGTGACAATTCCGTGTTCAATCGGGTATCGAAGAGTCAAAATACCTGCGACAAATTGATTGGGTTTCACATTTTCACCCAATGATGGAATTCGTCCACCACCGTCCTTTATTCTTCCACCCAATTCGTCCTCTATTCCTAATTCCTTCCGGGGATTCGACTTTCGCGCCCATGCCAGATTTTTGGACACCCAACCTGTAGGAAAAATGAAGTAGGAAAAACCTGTAGGAAAAATAAAGGAGCGTTTCACGGACATGTTGGAAATTATGAAGATTCCAGCTCTTCGCTCCATGGCCATACATTACAGGGCGGCGCCTGTCATCACCCCATTATTGGATGCAGTTCCCAAATTTCTAGTGTGAGTGTATTTCTTCTGTTCTTCCAACGGGAATTATCCAAAAATGAAGTCTTCAACATACAAATTTGGACCACTCGAAACAAAGACTACATATTCTGCCTATTAATGACTGTTTCTTCGGACGGACAACTCTTTCCGATTTCTCACTTTTTTCGACGCCGCTTTTAGGCTAATGACTGTTTCTTCGGATGAACAACTCTTTCAGATTTTTCACTTTTTTCAACGCCGCTTTTTGGCGTTCTTTCTAAGTGACCTACCTCAAAAAGACCTGGTGCTTTTACTTCTGCATTGTTCGCTGCAGTTTTTTTTCTTTTTCCTTCATGCGAAATGCTGTTAACGACACTGGTTCAGAAGCGATTCACTTAGGCAATGTCATTTCCCTTAGTGTAAAAGAACATGTCGAGAATCCCTTAAAGTTCTTAGAATCTCTTGGAGTTGTCTCAGAGCTCAGGAAACAAAGTTCTGAACCTTGATGGATAACATGTGGATAACAAGAACGGCCCTTTGAGCCTTTTTCCAGATTTATCGTCGTTACACGATTACAAACCATTTCCGAACCTTATCCCAGCCTTTGACTTTATCAAAATGAATAAAACTGACCAAACATATTTGCCTTTAATGTTTTTCTCTAACCCGAAATTTCACCTCTTTTTGTTCCAATTCCTTCCAAATGCCTTACCTGAAATTTTGTGGAAATAGCATGTCCTTCGTAACAGATTACCTCGAAATCACACTGAAAAGCAGCGTCCTAGCGTGAGCATCTCTTTCATTATTGATGTTTTAACCTAATGCCAAAGAATGTGAAACGCACGGGAAAACTACATTTATTATAGAAAGAAATTTAACGGTGGAGCTTCCCATTTTTTCGCCACCAGTCTAGTCGAAATTGCTGTTTTGACCCGAACTGGCTACGTCTCTATATATTTCTATGAACAAAGTTTCTTCCAATGAAGTCGGTATGTCTGTGGATTAGGGCAATCAATCTACATATGTACAATTACTTCATTGGAGAAAAGGAGCCTTGTTCGTTCCTTGTGATTCTGTTGTTTGGCTTCTTTTAAAGCATACTCAGCTCAAAATAACTCCGAAGACTGCAGAAACAGTACCTCTTTTGGACTGAGCTTCATCACCGACATACGAGTCTTTCTGTCCCATTCCGACCATAACTCCCTGATGACGTGGACGTCCGACTATTGAAGGGAAAACGGCTCGTGGAGCATCGTCGCCGGCGAATCCGGCCTTGCACATACCGGAGCCATTATCAATCACCAAAGCTGCGATTTCGTCCTCCATCTGTAATCATTTGAAACATTTTCTACCGGAGAAGATGGAGGCGTTGAGGAAAGAGTTCAGGATGTTCAGGCGGAGATGGGAAATGAGCAGTGAAAAGCTGTGTGGCATTGTGACGTTATCAGTGCGCTTTATACTCAGTTATCAGTATTCCTGGAATGGAAGTACGAGTTGCGACGCTGATTGGTCGCCCCGACACAGCCATCCCACTCCCACGAGAATTGCACTCGCTTCAATGGAGTCTGTGCTGACTAAGCATTTAAACTTGAAGACTGTGTTCACGATAATCATCAATTTCGAGATTATTCGCTGAATCGGTTATTTGGTCCTCGGGTAGAACTGAGATGAGAGAGAAATTAGGAAAACGCACCGAAAGAACACGAAATGTTGTACAGTTACTGCGAAACCACACTCTCATTGGAACTGTCTCTTGCGGCGAAGGAATCCTCATTGTGCACCCGTCTTTTAGAACTCGTAACTTTCACTTGCTCCACTCTTCCTTTTGGACCCTAACTAATACTACTTTGCATAATATTCTCTTCCATGTTCTTAAGATCCCTTCATTCACCGGTCGCGAATGTCGAGAGCTCGTTAATCCTATCGGACTTTTGGCCCAGGAGAAGTTTTGCACTTAAATGAGGTTTTTTTTTGCGATTTTCGTAATTTCTTCATTATTCCAGTAACACTTAATAGCAAACGCTCTGTTTTGAGCTGAAAACTAGGAATCGGTAACCGTCAATACTGCCTTTAAACGGATCAAGACTTGAGTAGTTTACAGTACAGAATCAAGATACTGGAATGCGAGTCGTCAGCACGAAGATGATTAGATTAGTTGAAGACAGTTACCTTGAGTAATCTAGCAAGCTCACAAGCTACATACAATGTGACGTAGTGCCGCTATGAGTTAACATACTCGTGATCCGCATTTTTTCGTGTGGGCGATTTTTTGTAGACGACGAGTTTCCAGCTACAACATGGCTTACTTATGTTGCACTGAATCCTTTTTACAAAGGCTTGCAATTGATTTTGAAGTCAGCTTAGGCATTTGCAATCACAGCGTGATTTCAATTTAATTGATAAGCATTGTTATTTACTGTGGCACACTGTTGGTTCGCTCGTGGATAACGTTCCCAGCTTCGATCTAAATGGCATGTTCTTTCCATTCTTTGCTGTCATCCTACTCTGACTGGATCTGAATTGTTTGTTCGCAGAAAAAGTGAAGGCTATGAGAGTTTTGGCCGAGAGACGGCCGCGAGATTACCGCAAAACGCTTGCTTCGCGCGCAATAGCCCCGAAATAGCCATCAAATAATGCTCGCCGCGAAACAGTCGAGAAACAGTCGCTGAATAATGCTCAGTGCAAACTGGCTGCTAATTAATGCTCGCCGCAAAGTAGCCGCGAAATAACAGAGAAATAATACAGGAGCCGCTGCGCAGCCTGGTGGGCTGTTTCGCGGCCGTTTCTCGGTCGAAACTCTTAGAGGGGGGGGGGCAGCTATGTATGTCCTCCTTCTCACGCTTCATAGTAATACACGATCGCCCGCTTTGCTTGTCCCTCTCACTAGCAAATTCAATCAAACCTTATTTTTAACAAGGGCGTCTACTTCGGGATAGGAGACGTCCTAAAAAAAGTTCTTCTGAGAGTTGTGGGAGATGGATAGAGTAACAATGAAAAACATGTGTCGGGTTCTTTCTACGGACTTTTCGATAGACTAAAAAATGGACGAAACTTTTTGAAGCTGGCTGTAACTTTCTATTCGAAGCAGTCAGAGAGTCAGTTCATATGCTCGGCACACATTTGATTACAATAAAATAGCTCCGTACAAGGTTTGGCGACTTGATTCTGGTCCATTCGTTAAATATAAGCAGTTTCCGTGCTCACTGTGCATTCCGTTCCCCTCATCACTTAATCGAAATTGCCATAGGTGGCGAGAGCATAACGCTGGGGAGTACCAAACTACGGAGGGTTGCTGGAGCTGCGGGTTCGATTTCCGTGACGCACCTTCTGCAAAAATTGTTGTGCATGTATTCGATTGCTTATCCACGAGGTTTCTAACTCACATTTTACCTTGCTTTTTTCCGATCTTATTTTATTTACAATTTCTATCACATGAATCTCTGTAGTACATAGGAATTACCTCACTTTATTCGAAATCATATTATTCTCTTCTTCTTGCACTGACGTTTCAGGTTCTTAGAGAAATATTGTGATGCGAGGAATTTTTCTCACTCTAAATGATTTCGTTCCAGTAAAAAAAGCACTTCTTTTGAACACATAAAAGTCTTCAGAAAGCAGTCGCGTATCAGCGTAGGGAAAGCATTACTATTTTAGCAAGCGAACAGATAAACTTTTTTAAATTATCATCATGGCTGCAGTCTTCATTTTGAGAAGGCAACGATTGGTTGCTTAATGCATTCGCTACCCCTCATCAAAAGCTACAAAACTTGGCTCTGCAGCGCTGAATTTTTTTTGATTCTCAGGAGCTCGAGGGTGAGTATAATTCTCAGAAGAAAGGCGCTGAAATTTTTCCCCAGTTTTGATCCTAATGTAACTATTCAAAACAGACGATCGGCAGATCTAGTAGCTAGTCGATTTTCGCTCCAGAATAACGAAAAACGCAACCCAGGGTAAGGCGTAGCGGTGTGATCAGCCTGTGAGAGTTGCGCCCCCTCCCTTCCAGCCTTGGATTCGGTGCCCCCCCCCTTTCTGTGTCAATTTTGTTTGTGTGAACCAACTTGAGTGAAGTCTCTTCCGGCCAATGCTTCAAGCCGATTTTTCAGCGAAAACGGACGTTGTAGGTCAAGCCGCACCGCCCATCGTCGGCTCAAAATCGTCGGATCGACCTGTGATTAGGCCGACAGCTTCTTTAATTTTCCATTTTCATTCCTGTTTTCTCAAACTCTAGTGGATTCTTTTCATTGCTTTTCTGCTCATCTCTCATTCAGTATAGTTTCACACAGCTTTTCTACTTGATCCGCTTACTTCCGTACCTTGTACTTTGCCGTCGCTGGTGGTCTTGTCCGTTTCGATTTTTGTTGATTTTTTGATCTATCTTGAATTTGACTCGCCCAAAAACTCGGAAGAGTACTCGAGTCGATAATCTTCGTGAGGAGCGTGATGCGGAGTCTTCAGTTGGTGCAGCATCTAACGGTGTTTCTGATGATGTTGACACTTCTACCATGAGTTTCTCTGACATTCTTAATCTGATCATCGCTCGGAACAATGACCCCGTTATCGATAAACTTTTGCAGGCGTTGACCTCGAAAATTCCAAATCAAATATCAAGCGGTGTCAAGGATGGAAAGGTGAGCCGTAGCATAATTATTTCGGGATTACCAGAGCAGTCCGATGACTTGGAAGCGTATGACAGACATCGTGATCTGGATATTCAGGTATGCGATGTGCTAGATGTTCTGAAGGTCGATGCACATCCTATCGAAGTATATAGAATGGGTGAGCGGGATGGTACTCGCCAAGACTGGCTAAAGTCTTGTTACCATCCAGAACCCATTGGATCACTGCACTTTCCAACAGTCGGCTACTACGTTCATCAAAGTTCTCGAATGTCTATGCTCGTAGGAGCATCACTGCTGAAGAGTGCACTCGTGATTATGAGCTGCGGTAGGAAGCTAAAAAAACGTAACAAAGAAGTCAATGAAAGGGTGTGGGTTCTTTTACCGCGGTGAGTTGAAAAAATTGCTGACATAGTTGCAACGCGTAATCAGGGAAACGGGCAAAGTTCAGTGACTCCCACTCAGGCTTGACCTGTTTTTTGTTGAATGCAAGGAGCGTAGTTGATAAGATTCACCACCTACATCATTTTCTGGTTTCAAACAATCCTGATTTATTATTTGTTACTGAAACCTGGCTTTCACCAAATATTCGTGATAGCGAGATATTGGGCGAACTCCCCTACAAGATTCTTAGGAATGATCGTGGAAATGGTAGAGGTGGAGGTGTGTGCAGTCTGTATAGAGACGCTCTTTGCATCTAACAGAAACTCTTCGATTCTGATGAGAGCGCTCAATATTTGTGCTTAGAACACGTGAATTCTCTTTCTATGAATAAGTTGACATTTGTTCTCATTTACAGACCTCCTAACTTTTCAAACAGTGACGATCAATCTTTATTACAACTACTGAATGATATGTGCTCCTGCCCTTGTCCTCTAGTGTTATTAGGTGATTTCAACTTGAGCGTTGAGTGGGAAACTTGGCGTCCGAAAATTCTCCATCTAGAAAATTTGTAGATCTATTTCAAAACCTGAATTTGCAACAAAATGTTAGAAGTGCTACAAGAGAAAATACGACTCTAGATATAATTTTGTTCAGTTGTTTACACGGGTCTGAGTCCATTTGTTCCTTTTAAAATGCCTTCTTTCCGACAAGATGGCTATCCTAAATACATACGAAATCTTCTTGACTAGAAACAGCGGATACTTTACGACACAGGGAATAACACTGCCAATCCTTTATATGAGAGAATCTGCTCTGATATCAATTCTCACATCAAACGTTTCCATGCTAATCACGAGAAACGTCTCGCGAAAAAGTCTTCAACAAAGCCGTTTTTCAATTTCATAAGGAAAAAGATTAAAGGTTCTGGCAGGCTTCCTGTACTACAAGATCAAAATGGTAACTCCTTTGCCGATGACACCCAGAAAGCTGAGTTGCTAGGAACATAGTTCTCTAGTGATTTTTCGGAGTCAACTCAAAGTGATTTTACCTCTGCTGCTGCCAGACTGCCATACATCTCGGCTTGGACTCTATTGCTGCCGATCCCTATGATGTACTGAAGTATTTGCATAGTTTGAAACCATCTGTTTCCGCCTCTTTTGATGGGATACCTCAGATAGTTTACAAAAAGTGTGCTATAAACCTTTACAGACCGCTATCCATGGTTTTTAATATATCCCTTCTGACTCAATCTGTTCCTTCTATCTGGAAAAATTCCATGGTAACGGCGATTCCAAAAGTTCCAAACTTTTACCTAGTCACAAATTTCCGACCCATCAGTATAACACCAACACCGATGAAAATACTTGAAAAAATAGTAAGAGATAGGATTGTGGACTGGCTTTCGCGTCACCGCCTACTTCCACCTGAACAACACGGGTTTTCGGAAGGTGCTTCTACTACAACGCAATTGATTGATAGTACATTCGATTGGTATTCAGCATTGAAAAATAATCGCTCTGTGGACATCATTTATTTCGATCTTTATAAAGCTTTCGATAAAGTCAATCACTTTAAGCTGTTGTCCATCCTAAGTCGGATAGGTATTGATGGTGGCTTATTAAAATGGATCGAATCGTATCTGCATGAACGGAAAATGTGGGTGAAAGTGGGGAATTCTTTTTCTTTGCAGTTTGCATGCCCTAGTGGTGTTCTCCAAGGTGGGGTGTTGTCTCCTGTTCTTTTTAGTATCTATTTTTTGGACTTGCCGAGACTGTTGAGGACCCACACTTCTATTAAAGTCCAAATGTATGCAGACGATATCAAAGTTTACGGCGAATATAACAGTACTGATGAGTCTGCGGTTTTTTCGGCGCTAACAGAATCGATTAAAAGATTGATGGAGTGGTCCGAACTTGGGGATATTCCGATTAACCTATCAAAAACCTTTGTTGTTCACATGGGAAGGAGCCGACCTTTACAGTATAAGTACGGTGACATTACTCTAAACATGCGTGATGAAGTCAAAAACTTGGGAGTTGATATCAATAACCGCTTAGACTTTTCTTCCCATATTCACGAAATGGTGCGCAAAGCACTGGACACAGTCTTTTTCTTATTCAGAAGCATACATAGCAATGATAGTGATATCTTTCTTAGACTTTATAAAGCATACGTTTTCCCCCAGCTCAAGTATTGCAGTCAGGTATGGAGCCCACAGAACAAAAAACTTCAAATGAATTTAAAAAAGGTTCAACAAACGTTTACAAGCATTCTGATGCACAGAGTCGCCCCCGATCTTGGGTATTCTCGTTCGTTGCCTAGTTACACAGCCAGACTGCAATACTTCAAACTAAATATCCTGTTATATCGTAGAGTTTTTAGCGATATGGTGTTTTGCCTTCGCGTCTTACGTATGGAGTATTGACTTAGAGCGAGCAAGTATTGGACGTTCAGGCCAAACCGTGGAAGATCGGGTGGGTTTACGATTCATTGTGCTTCCATAAAAAGGGTCTACCGATCCAAGGTTTTCAACTCATTGTTTTACCGTGGTGCTCGTTGGTCAGAAAAACTTCCAAAAGACGTGCTTTGAGCCCCTAATGTGGGAACTTTTCGTAGCAGACTGAAAAAACTGAACTTCTTTCTCTTGCTGAACATCCAAGATTTTTAGCCTTTTGGTTCACAATCTTTTTTTCATGTCACTGATGCCTCGGACGTCATTTTTGGACTCATGGCTTTTTTTGGGATATGGAAAACCTTATACTCATGGCTTTTGTTGGTATATGGCGAACCTTGTTTTTTTTTCCTGCTGTGATGGGCCGTGTTTGACGTGACAGACATTGTCTTGTTTCTCGATTATTATTATTGTCTTCAGCAAAGTTGTAACATTCATTAAGTTCCCATTGCAAAACCTTATAAGGTCGTCCCTAATGATGAGAAAATGCTTCCCGAGAGCATTTGCGGCCTCCTTCCCTGACTTGAAGACTCCACCTTCAAATTCAATCGTGGATTTGTTGGCGGAGGTGAACTTTCCGGAGATCCTTTCCAAGGCCTTCCACGTTGCTGCTGCATCATTTCTGTAGTTCATCTTCTCAGTGAACTTTTCCCAAATTTCCTTCTTATGCCTGTCAAGGTCCCTCCTGATCTCATTATCCAGCTCAGCGATGTCTGGGTCACGGTGATCTGCAGCTCTCTTTGCGTCCCTTCTCCTAATCTTCTGCAGTGTTTACCTGGTGACATTGAGAAAGAAGGTCTTGACGCGACTTCCGGGAATCGCAGCTTTCATAGCCTTTAGGATAGCATCAGATAGGTGGCCCTCCTTCTGGTGTACTTCGCCATTCCACGGATAATCAGTCGCTTGGCGGAGCGCAACCTCCCTGAACAGGCTCCAGTCTGCAAGGCCTAAATTAAGATAAGAACGATGACGAACACCTGTATAGGGAGCAAGAGAGTTAGAGAGATCAATATCGACAAAAACAGGGATGTGATCGCTGGAAAGATTTGTGGATGTTGACCAAGAGCAAGCGTTATAGAGATTGGAAGAGACGAGGGAGATGTGTGGGCTGGAAGATCGGCCGTTGGCAGGGAGACGAGTGGGCTGATCATCGTTTAGAATAACCAGGTCGCACTCATCCGCCCATTTTTCGACGTCACTTCCTCTAGCTTCAGAATCGAGCGACGAGCAGAGCTTGTGAGCATTGAAGTCACTCGCAAAGACAATTGAGGGAGATAGAGAGCAGTCATACAGCTGCTTGAGAAGGGGTATAGGGTTGTAGGAGGATGGACAGGATGTAGTTGGGGGAATGTATATATTGAAAAGAGATAGGGGTGTTTTTAGAGGTAGATGGATGGGGACGCACTCGAGAGTGCCATCCACTGGAGTGTTTGGAATTATGTCAGAGGGAAGGGAGGATAGAATAAAAGTAGACACTCCGCCTCCTTGAGATGATCTAGGAGTGTGATATGCAGTATAGCTCGAAATGTTAGGATTTCGAGAGGTAGCAGAGGGAGAGAGTTTGGTTTCCTGAACGAGAGGTAGCAGAGGGAGAGAGTTTGGCTTCCTGATAACATCCGGGTGATGAGTACGGGCAAAGAGAGATAATTCAGAAAGCTTGGCGCGAAGGCCGTTGAGATTGATATGTACAATAGAGAGGGGGCGGTTGGTAGATGAGGAATTGGAGTTACTGGAGGCGGAGCACACAATACAACGAAAGGAAGAATCGTGGTGCCTCACAGAACTGAGACCCGAACAAGAGAAGTGCACCCACCTTTGACATCCAAAACATTGGACGCTGGTTCCATTCCAAGTGACATCTCTGTCGCATGTGGCACATGGGTACTTCTACTTCTTGGCGGGTCCTGGGTTCCTCTCGACAACGGCTCTTTGCAGTAGGATCTTCAGGAGAGCTGCGACCAGCCAGCACCTCTCCCATGACAAAAACCCTCTCCGCGGAGGGATTGACGTCTGTTTTCATAGAGGTGCTCTTCTTTCCTCCACACTGCCACGGCACGAACGTACGACATCTCGGCAGTATACTTATGTCGAGTCGAGTCATCGAGTCTTGGTATCGACTGAAACAGTCGACATCGAGTCATTCGACTACTCGATTATTCGAAATTTTGAAAAATCGACTTAGTCGCAGGCTCGAACAGTCGAATAAATTCGATAGTCGACTGTTTAGGGTCAAAAAAGTTCTCCGTCAGTTAAACTGTTTCAAAATGCAGTTGCAGACCATGCACGTAATTTGCCTCCAGTTGTTATTTGCTCACAGTTCTCGAATGTTCTCGTACGGCTCACGACCATCTTTTTCACTTAATGCCGGCATTGATTTACGCCAAAATTCCTCAATCCTCACGTGTGAGCATATCGATAAACTCATTAGAGATAACAAGGCGGTCGCGATAGCCTGGAAATTAATACATGACGGCCAATTATTTCACCTTGCTCGAGAAAAAAAGGCATGCAAGAGGCTTGAATGCATTGGGACGAGCGGAACGTCGCAGTGCAACCGAAACTTTAGGTTTTCAAATTTGTTTTTGATGCTTGCTTGGCTTTATCCTCCTTTCTCTTAGAAAAAAGGTGGGAGATCCAGAAAACTAACAGCTTCTTTTGTGGCCACAGAAGCACAGCTTCGCAGATACGGAGGAGAAGCTGCACTCTCCGTCGAAAAAATCGGGCAAGAAGACGAAAAAGGCCATCAAGGCCAAAAAGACGAGGAAAACGAATAAAGTCTAGCCGAAGAGGCTGAATATGATGACGGAGAGTCCACTATGAGTTTGGATGCTCTAGAAGTAGACTACGATTTGCCCTGGCTAATTATTGTTACACTCAGCTCCGGCTTTTCCCATGATTATCTTCTCCAAAGATGAATTCTGATTGTTCATCCATTAAATGATCTCATTGAACCGTATTTCTCTCCTATAGTGAAATTTGTTTGGTTTTCTAAAGCTTTTGAAATTCGGTCGATGGATATTGCGAATCGACATTAATACACGAGTATTGGTCCTGGCCGTCTTACTGCGTGAAGATGGCGTTTTTCATTGCCAGATATACTTTTAATCAATGTCTTGAAGCAGTAGAATGTGGTATGCTCAAAATAGTCGCGATAAGGTACTTCAGAAACTCAATTGTTGAAAACTGGAAAAATTGAGTTAGTCAAAAACATGACCATTCGATTATTCGAGAAATCGAGTCAATTTGACTCTCGATTATTCGAAATTTTGAAAATTCGAGTTAGTCGAAAACTCGATCATTTGAAATTTTCAAAAATCGACTCAGTCGAAAACTCGATTATTCGAAATTTTCAAAAATCGACTTAGTCGAAAACTCGATTATTCGAAATTTTCAAAAATCGACTTAGTCGAAAACTCGATTATTCGAAATTTTCAAAAATCGACTTAGTCGAAAACTCGATTATTCGAAATTTTCAAAAATCGACTTAGTCGAAAACTTGATTATTCGAAAAATTTTTCGAGTCGCCGAAGTATACTCGGTAGCAAGAGGAGGTACAATACCCGCGCTAAGTTTTGTAAAAACGGGGAGCATCTGGCAAACTTGGCAAAAAAGCGTCCGATGCATGTAAAATTTTTGAATGAAGACTTTTCCAATTATTGAAAACGCTATCATATTCACAGTTCAAATTGCTACCTAATTATGTGACTTGTGGGCCGAAGTTCCCAAAATCGCTTTGTTTTTGAAGGAAATAGTTTTTGCAATCAGTTTTCAAAAGCGTCGCGCGCGGCGAAGTGCGGCGAAACTTTGAGCAGTAGTTGTACAAGTAATGGAGGAGCAATCTGTATGCTTTCTTCATAAATTAGTTGCAGGTAGGAGCATCTCAAGGTTTGCTTAGGTTGAATTTTCGAAGTCCTTCATTTAAGAATCCAGGGCTTTCGCAACAAAACTCCGACTTTTCAGGTAGTTCTCAGGCGTGTTTAATGAAGGATTCCGAAAATCTAACCATACTAAACCGTGAGATTCTTTCACCTGCACCTAATTTATGAAGAAAGCATACAGATTGCTCCTCCATTACTTGTACAATTAGTGCTCAAAGTTTCGCCGCACCTCGCCGCGCGCGACGTTTTTGAAAAACTGTTGCAAAAACTATTTCTTTCGAAAACAAAGCAACTTTAGGGAAATTTGGCCCGTACGTCACATAATTAGGTAGCTATTTGACCTGTGAATATGTTAAATAAATTTGACCCTGTTTTCAGAATTCAAAAAAGTCTTCATTCAAAAAAGTTACATGCATCGGACGCTTTTTTGCCAAGTTTGCCAGATGCTCCCCGTTTTTACAAAACTTAGCGCATGTATTGTAATGATAGTCATGAACATCGATCAAGTGATATTAGGTTAGATTGCTGCGCCGCGGCTATCTCTCAACCAGTGATCGACGATATGTATAAAGAGTTTGCTTAGGAGTTTTCTACCTTCAGAACGGCCCATTCTTTTTTCTCAAAAAAAAATTAGTGATCTCGCGATTAGATAAAAGCGCAAGAATTGTGTGGAGCCTATAAAGAGTTTAGAAATTCCGTAGATCCGCTCTTGTTGTGTGAGACGACTTGCAGTTCCATTTGTTGAACCTTTACGCAACATTTTCTAGTGTTAATTTTATCTTCATTTTTTAATTTCAGAATAACAAATATTTTGCTATTTGAAGCCATTTTTCGTTTTTAAAAAAATGTGACTTAAGCTGAGCTTAAGCAAGCGGCGATCGGGTTCACACTTTCTTGCCCATTGGCTTATCCTGCTACTTCGAATGCTGTGGTACTGGTGGCGCTGGAAATCCCAGCATATACTATCTGCTTGGACGATAAATGGTGAGTTGTAACTTGTGCATATGCATTGGCTTAGTCATTTGAATATGACTTACATTCATTTATTTTCTGTTTTTTTCAACCTTTGAAGCTTGATCAGAGTTGACTATCGCGGTGCGTCATGGCCTTATGATAAATTGCCATATTAATTGATCACCGTGATCAATCGATGTGGCCCATTTTCATGAAGACATATTCGTTGCTAACCTTCTTGGCAGCTGCGGGTCGTAACCCGTCTGAATGCGCGCGGCCCCACCGCGATAAGCCTCATCCCTAGCATATTGGTGATTTTCAGGATGGGGTTAATCGGTAAGCTGAATGGAACTCTGATGTCTATTTGTCGAGGGGGTCGTGAAAAAACCCCAGAATTTTGGTCAAGAGGAGGTCATAACTCCGCCGGAAATCGGCGCAATGGCCTGCTCAACCCTGTACGGCACGGATCGCTCTGGGACAATTGGTTGCGGTACATGACATTGGCATAGACTTGGTACATCTATGTTACAGAGTACGCGCATCGAGTTTGCGCCAACAAAAACTGCGGTAACCGATAGGAACAGTGCAATCCGCGCTGACTGTACAAACGTTTGACGGAAATACATTCGACGCTTGGGCGAGTGATCCATTGCAGTCGGCAGCCGGCGATTAGATATGATTTGTGCAGTAGATGGCCGCCGGACCTCAAACATCAAAGATCGAGAGCTTTTTGGAACCGCTCCAAAGATTACACGCAACGGTATTATGACCAGCTTCGCTTGCTCACTCGGGGCCGGAATCAGACTAATCGCGCCCAGCGACAACAACAGCGTTAATCAGGCATACCGATTTTCGGTTGATATCGATGGTAAGCATCGCGTCGCTAGTGGCTGGAGATGAGATCCCGACCTGAGGTTCCAAACGCTTTTTCTCATCTGACGATTTTCAACCTTATTGAGCACGCCTCCATATCATAAGCCTCATACGACTACCTTGGTGTACAGTTGTCTTGCTATTCACGGCTGAGAGTTGTGTCCGGGACGTCTTATGACACTTGAGCCAGGACCATACTTCCAGCGGTGTGGGCGACGGGCTGTTGTGTTTATCACACCTGTCGACCGAAAATGGATATGCCTTATATGCATGCATGCGGCCGCTTCTAGCGGGAAGTATGATTACGGCCTTAGGGTACTGCGACCCCCCCCCCCCCGTGTCCACTCTAGTAACATTTCGTGAATGAACCGGCTCCACCGCATAATTATGAATCCTTCGGAAGATTCATCAACCAGTTTTTATTATCGGAGTACACATTACACATCATGACGTATTCATATACCTCCCGCACACCAATTGAGAATACACTCAATCTTTTTTTCGTGCCCAGTCGTTAATGCTCCCTATTTTTCGCCCCTTTCCTCTCTTTCCCACCATTGTCCGTAATTGCGACCCTCATCCGAAGGGAGATATTCGGAACACAATTCAATAGATTTGGGCGTTGAGTAGAGAAAAATTATCCTGTGGGTGGCTGGGAACCTGCGACACCTCGCCGCTTCTGTGGCTTGGCTGCGACCCCTCCCTCCCACGCGGCGGCCGCCACAGCTTGGCTTAACCCCGCTTTTTTATTTATTAACACTGCTTTATCATCGATTAGGCTCCGAAAAAGAGGATAGGCAGTTGTCGCCACTGCGTAGATTCGATAAAGCCCTCTTAGACTTCCTTCTTTGTACCGCCGCCGAGTGGTGAAGAATAATGCAAACCTATAATATCGATTACACGGCGCAGCTTACCCGATATTAGGGGCTGAAGAAAGTGCCATCAGGGCGCGGCGCGATCTAATGGTGAACGCGGCGATCTATCAATACAGCGGCCCACCATTAGGTCGCGCCGCGCACTGATGGCACTCTGCTCAGTCCCTGATAGGATGGCAGATAGCCGCGTAGCTCCGCGGCACAAGCTTACACGATCTCGTAAGCGAAACTTCGTTTACTCAATCTTGCAAAGGAACGCCTGTCATAGTTTTGTTATCGGTTACCAGCCTGCCTTGAACACACGAGCATAAAACGAATGACCCCAATACTATAATCAAATGCTTTGCATGTACAAACTTAGCATTTTTTGAAATCTTTTCTTCTCAGAATTCGTCGCAACTTGTTTCGTTTAATTCATTTCAGCTGGGTGGAGCCGGGTACCCCACCTATCTTTTTCTAAAATTGGTGACGTCCGGGGCAAACGGAAAGACATCAAAGTGACTCAACCTTCGCGCAACTCATTTTCAAGATGGGGTGGGTGTCATTAATGGATTTTCGTTCGTAATTTTTGTAGCCTTGAAGGTAGATCTTTGATGAAGGCTGTTTTTGGACTCATGAAATCTTGTATCGAGTAGCGTTTTCCTGTTTGAAAAAGTCGTTCCCGATCTTCCAACAGTTCAACCGAGCTGGCTCGGTGGAATGACTGAGAAAAAGGACTAAGCAAGAGCACGAAAGAGCCGAATACGTCCCTAAACTTGGGTGTTCCGCTCACGTCACGCCCAATATAGAAAAATGTACAAATGAAAACCCAACTTTAAGAAGCCAACCGACTATCAAATGGGGTAAGTCATATTGAGCGGAGTGAATCATTACTTTCTGGATGTATGTTGTATCCCTAAAATCGGTTTTTCAGTTGTTTAAGGATCAGTAACGGCTGAAAGGAGTGGACGTTGAGTGAACGGAACACTTAACTTTAGGACCATATAGAGCTCTTCTGTCATCATTCTTAGCCGTTTTTGCTTCATTGCTGGTGGAACTGGTGTCAACCTTCTTGCGTTTCGTTGAAATCTCAGAGATTTTTCTTCATCACTGACGCTGGCTTTAAGCGAAAAAATGCATTTTATAAAGTGAAATTGGTCGTTCGGAAGGTCAGGAAAAAAATTCTTTCAACCTGGTCGAAAGGAACTTTCGTGAAAAGCCCTCTTCAAGTACAAAGAGGTTTGTTTATATCTGGAAAACTGATTGCCTCGAGTGAAGAAAAGGTATTTCACAAATTGAAATCGGCTGAGAGATTGGGAACGTAGTTGTTCACATTGAAAACGTTATTCGACGCAGATTTTCGTGAAGATTCCGAAAACAGCTACTTCCAAAGATCCATCCTCGAGGGCAAAAATCCTATGGGCGAAACACAGGTAGCTTTTTTTAAAATTCGCTCTGAAAACTAAAAACTTCGAAACAGCTTTATAGATATTTTTTATGACTTCGGCAGATCATTTGTGAAGAGTAGTAATCTTTAAAAGGCGGTCACCTAATGAAAAAATAGCTCTGCAAAATCGATTTAAAAATATTGAATGCGAAAAAAAAGAGGATTAAGAGAACGCTAAATCTGAAAGTCGCAGGTTTAGAGGGAACGTTCGCCATTTTCCCAGCAGGTATCCTAAACAAAATTGAATTCTCGGGCCGCTGTCTCCACCCCAACGAATCTATGGTGCTCAGAGAGTTCGAATGTCTTGGCAGCTACCGGCGTTTATGGCAGATAAAAGATGAATAAAGTACATAAATTTATGCAGTACTTGATTTTTTCACAGACCTATAGGTTTAATTTTTCAGGAGGCTTCTGGCTGGTTGAAGGAATGCGCTATCGAATACCATTGTGCCGCTGTTCGAAAGCGCACTTGGAAAGAAGGGAAAAGTTATTCACAAAAAGCCGGAATTAATTGTGTACGTATAGCAAGATGAACTGTTTAAATTTTATCGTGATTGATATCATAATAAATTGATGTGATTCTCATGTAGTTTCATTCCTTTTGGATTAGGTAATGTGTTTTCGCGCTTGTTAGTTTTTTCAGCATTCTGCGTACCGCTTCGAAAAAAGGTACCCTCTATTTGAATGGACTTAATTCCTCCCTGTAAGCGATAGAATGCGGGAAGGGGAAGGACTCTCGGCACCGGTTACAGCGAAATTAACTCCTCAAAAGGTGGTGGACGTTTTAAATGGAGAAGAATATATCTAGGTGAATTTTTCATTCAATAGTGGCGTCGTGTGAGCCTTTTTGATGAGAAAACCTAGTGCTTTTCGCTAGGCAGAGCAGTTTTCTGTAGCGCAGTACGATGAGTATCACTCATAGTTCGCCCTGGATCCAAGCCGAGCCTTTTGAAGAAATTCTGCGCTTGGACGTTGTGTGTAGGGCCCATTATTGTTTAGGATTGTTATCAACGTCTGCATGTCATGACACTGCGCTCTCCATTACGAGCATAGTTGTAAAATTTCGAAAAAAATTCGAACGAACGAAAAATGAAAAAATTCGTCCGAAAGAATTTCGAACGAACGAATTTCGAGAAAGTTTCGAAAATTTGGAGGTCGAATGAAGGAATTTTGAAATTAATCAAGATTTTTGTTTGTAATTTCGATTTTTTTTTCGAAATTTGTCGGAAATTTCGAACTTTTTTCGGACTTTGTTCGTAATAATTTCGAAGTGAACGAATTTCAAAAAATCGGATTTCGAACGAAAAAATTTCGAATGAACGAAATTTGAAAAAAAAAATTGTTTCGACGAAATTTCGAACGAACGAAATTTTAAAAAAATCGTTCGACGAATTTTCAAACGAACGAAAAAAATTTCGAAAAATCTTTCGAAATTTTTATGGAAATTTTGGTTCGTGTACAACTATAATTGTGAGGCATTGAAAACACTGCAATACGGGTGCTATTCAAGGGAAAAATGGGCAAAGTGGGCAACTAGAGCGTTCTTCGACCACAACCCGACTCGGAGTGCTCCGTTTTCAAATTCGAAAAGACCAAAATGTTCACCGTGCCACAATCTATCTAACTATATGAGACAAAATTGAAATTCACTCATGAAAACGCTTCTTTAAGATGTAGTTGGTTAGAAATTTGACAATTTTATCACAATATAACGAGCCCATTCGATCAAAAACAGCCGTACGCGATCTCTTGCATGGTCGAAATGAAAATGTATTTCGCCTTGAAAAATAATGTTGCTCCCAAATTTCGCAAAATATTTTCACACGATTGACTAGATCACGACATGCTGTTGACTAGATCACGACATGCTGTACATTTCGGCGTTTTCGAAATTGAAAACGGAGCACTTTGAGGCGAGTTGTGGTCGAAAGACGCTAATGTTGCCTACTTTGACCATTTCGCCCATTTTTTTCTCTTGTATAGCAGCGGTATTGTTCCTTTTTGTGCTTTCACTGCTCGCACAGCAAATGATATCCTATCGCTCATACATTATTGGCTGGTAGAGCGAATCTGTATGAATTCGACAGGTCGTCGGCGCCTTGGCTAAACTTTGTGAAGGGGTGAGAAAGGCTGCAATGCTCCATGTGTGATGCGCCGGGGTGGCCCTGTGGCAGTGCTCCGGTGTCTCGCCCGTCAGGGGTCAGTTCGAATTCAAGAGTGCGATTGTTTTGAAGGCAAACGTGTCCGAGCATCACAATCTTGTGCCCATCATGCCAGCCTCTGACAATCAAAGTTGCACTCAAGATAGACTTTCACGTTCCTATTAAGTGGCGCTTTCGAGTAGTTTACTACCACCCCTGGAAATTCGGGCGTATAGTGAAGATTTGCAGCCAAGGAATCGCACGAGAACTTGAGCTTGAGCTCCCAAGTAAAAGATGCATACGTCGACCTGTGATTTTGGTTGCTCCTCTGGAGCTGGGGGATACACCAAATCCTGATTCTTCAACAGATCAACTTTGTCAGGAACCTCGTTATAATCTACGGGAAAGAAAGCGAGTTAATTACACGGAAGACAATGACGAAGGAGAAAAACGACCGAATGTGCAAAGAAGCAGCACCAACATCATCAGAGCTCTACCCATGGTTTTATTTTTCCTATCATACCTAACAGCAGGATCAGCTTCTCTGTTGAACGCAAACGATACCAATGCGATGCTATGTATGGAAGGAGGAGTGAGAGTATCGCAGACGTCGCCTAGACCATTTGAGATATGTGCAGACACATATTGCCTATTCCATAACGATCCCAAAAGTGTGGAGATAATACGATTTTCTCCGAGCGTTACACTTCATGACCATGCGGTGAAATGGAAAATACACGTTGGCGAAGAGGTAAATATTGTAGAAACAATCTGCAAGTCGGCACCATTCTGCACACAAGTTGATTGCAAGTGCTGCATTTCCAATATGGCGAATCCGGAATGTTGCCCACGATCAGCAGTTTCCGCGTCAGGACTATTGCTGTACCTAATTATCACTCTGCTATTGTCTATTCCAAGTACCAGTCATAATAGGACGCCCACTTTTATGCGGTATATGTTTCGCAGGACGGATTCTTGTTACTGCAACAAAGACATTGGCTACGTTCTGCATAAACTCAGTTGCACGATTTCGAGGCAATCAACGGCGAAGGACGCGTCGACGTTTATGGACGGAAATCGCCATCTCCATCACAATAATCCTCTCAGTCCTAGTGACCGCTCCGAATGCATGTCAAGAAGTCCACGTTTTCCACCACCAAATCATATCCTGTAGACAACTTCGGAATGAGGAAAGGTGTTCCGTGGACACTGCGGAAATCGTGAAACTCAATCCATTTAAAAGGGAATCATGCCTACGATTGACGAAAAACGATACGACACTGCTGGAGGTGAGACTTTTGTGGAAGAAACTTCAACTGATCTGCGAGAAGAACACAATTATCTTCACACGAAGTACAAAATATGAACTGTTGGATAGAAAACGCTGCCCCATGCCGGATCTTGCATTGGTGAGAAATGTGGATCAATCAACCGCACATCGAAGATCCCGGAGTTTGACAAAGGCAACGATTACCCTGGCGTCACTGGCTGTGTTGAAAGTTGCGGAAGTGTGGGATGCGACTGCTTTTTTCCTAGTTCCGGCTGTCTATTCTATCGGATCTACCTAGTGCAAAATGACGATCATGTGTATGAGCTATTCAAGTGCACGAATTGGAAAGAATCAGTTCAAATTCATGTCACGATAGTTCGCTCGCAAGCGATAACGCAAGATTACAATACTGAAGTGATACCGAACTAACCGTATGTTCTACCACAGCTCACCATCACCTTGTCATCACTGAGTGTGCCGCCGACACCATACCTGTACAGTGCGTTTATAACTGATGGAACTCGCACGGCACTGGTATCACGGCACTATGAACCTCCTTTACAGTGGCCGACACGTGAAGATGCAATCAACATGACGTGCCAAATTTTCGAGGATTGCGTGTGTGAACCAGCTGAAACAAAGATGAGCTGTGTAACTTTAACGATGTCAATCTTACATCACACATCAGGGAATTATCGCATTCAATACCGCTGGTCCTCCCAAACGTCGGGATGCTGACCAGCAAGGATAAGTTGATTGCAAGCATCAATCATTTACCTACGGCAGAATTCATACTAAAGACCAAAGATCAATACCGAGTCTATTCCATGATTTCTGAAGCGACATGCACCATAACCGATGTACAGCTGAGCGGATGTTACAATTGCGTCAGGGGAGCAAGAGCACTTGTTAACTGTTCCTCATCTACAGCACGAGAAATGGCGGTGAAACGATGTCGAGAGCAAGGATTTACAGTCCCTTGTTCATCATCAGGAACCGTATCAAAACTGTGTTTCGCTGCCAGCACTGCACAGTTCCAGACGGCGTGTACGGTTAAGTATGGACAAAAGAAAAACGGCTTTCAAATATCTGGAATTGTTCGATACACGGGAAATCTAAACACTGCTGTAAGACGACTTCTGAATGGACAGAGTGAGCTTTTCTCAGAGATCAACTTGGCGGATATCGATCACATCGTGGAAGTTTTCCTTCAATCAACAGGGACGATAAGGATTGTCGTAGCCATAACTTGAGCAGCACTTCCATTTACGTATTTTTGTCTCACAAGCGGATTAATGCTCGTGCTCGCAAAATTATTGCTGAAATTCCTGCATGGTGTTCTACTCCTATAGTGGCACCTTATTCTTGCTATATTACGTATGCCAACAGTACTTTTCAAGCTTTCAACAAAGCAATGTACTCCGAAATCTCAAGAAAAACTGCTTTGACATCACAGCATGCACTATATGTGGGATTTCACGTTATACGCTTTGGACTACTGGACGAGACTGAGATGTTATGCGTATACTGCAAGAGACGAGGACAGCATTGCTCCGATGCTTGCCCAGACGTACGAACCGTATTGGAACGCATTCAGCTTCTGGAGGACGAGCATCGCTGTGGTGCCTGCATGGAGATTGGACACCGCACGATTAGCTGTCACAAACCGTTCCAGTGTTTCTACTGCCGCAACAGCACCAATCCGAACGAACGCGATAGAAACCATCATTCGAGCATGTGCACGAGACCAGAAGAACAAAATCGTCGGAAAGAGCGTATGGCTGAACTGGAAAGACGAATAGAACGCCTGAAAAGAGAAATACGATCAATGGACGAACGTGAAGCCGGACCTTCCAATAGGTCCAATAACTGATGCCCGAATCGTGATATGGCCGGCCGGGAGTATAGTGAACTCCATGATCTCACTACTCTTTTAATTCCTGCAATGTTCAGTAATGTATGAATGTTGTTGCACGAGTTTCATATATTTCCCGCTTGGTAGCTTCTCATGTCAAATGTCACAACATGCACTCTATCTGAACGGCGATCAGCAGCGATCACCATGTGCTGAGAATTCCTTACAGAGCTGGCTGTATTTAAAGCACGATAAACGGTATGTGATATTGTTAACCATTGGCTTTTCTCTGTATTCTTTATAGTGTTAGAGATACCCTAGAATTCTCATGCACGATTAGTAGAGTGACTCTGACCTGAGCCTAACTGCACGAGATCATTCTTTCTAGGGTTTGTAGGTAAGAAATGTATCTTAATTTGTTGTTTGTTATATATGTTATAACCATAAAGGTTTAATTACCCAAGTTTGAGGTATACCATCGAAAGAGTCGCGTGGCGACGTTGACTATATCGCTATATCTGTGACTATCGTGATTAAACATGAATGTCTTCTGATGTTTGGCTTTATTCGTGAGTTTGGGAAACAGACGCAAAGAGATCTCAATGTTGTCTTTGGACGTCTTCTAACGGAACATATGACAACAGTTATGATTGGCGGTATCGTTGTCTGTAACTGTGAATGTAGGTAAGACCGGCAATAGAAGTTCGCCGCCTCATTTCTAGATCGGTGGCTGCGTGAAGACCAGTCGCCGGGAAATAGCCGAGAAATAGCCGATGAATAGCCCACCAGGCTCCGCAGCGGATCCTGGTGGGCTATTTCCCGGTTATTACGCGGCTATTTAGCAGATAACGTGGTCGCGGCCGAGCATTGGCCGCGAAATAGCCGAGAAATAACCGAGAAATAGCCGCGAAATAGGCCACCAGGAGCCGCTGCCTGGTGGGCTTTGTCGCGGCTATATTTCGGCCAAAACTCTCAGAGACAGCTGGCCACACCGAGTGCTAGTGCAACCCCCATAGTTCATGTTTTTTATACGTATCGACCGGGTTGGCCACAGCGTTTTTTCAACCAACTCTGACAGGGGCCCTGTGTAGGCTGCTGGTGTATAAAAAAACTAAAAATGAATGAACTTGGATAGAATCAGCCTATTTCAGTGTATTCAAATTTGCAGAATATTAGTAAAATCTTTCTAACTTCTCTAAAGCAGGATGTTGCTTGCGTTATCATTGCTCTAATGTTCTAACAAAAGTGCTACCCTTGTTTTTGAAATGTCATTTTCTGAATGAAAATCGAAAAAAATCACCTACAAACGCTGCCTCGAATGAAAAAACCTACATTGGTGACACTTCCCTGGCCTTCGTAGTGAGATTTGCTTCTCATAGTTGGGGACAGGTATGTAGCTCTGCCTCCAAAGTTCTACGATTTCAGCGAACGGTCTCTTGTTCAGAGTAGCATGAATTACTCTGATCTGCAACATCTGCAAGCTGCACCCAAATGCCTTCAAAGGCACAGTCAGAGCTCGTGGGCAAAATTTGATATTATGTTTCGGCCGCTGTATGTAGCGACCCCGATAAGCGCTAGATCTCAACTCTTAAGAATAAGCGAGAAAAATTGAGCACCTACTTCCTCCGCCCCTCAAATCAGCACCCATTCGCTCCACCCTTTTCAGGGTTTGGTCTCAATAGAGACGGTACACGGCATGGATTTAATTGAAATTGTTTGTTCTTATATTTGTTACCGGTATAGCTTTATAGTGTGATCTACTCTGGTGCGATGGCTGCGAGCGACGAGGAAAACAGGCCTGAGACAACCCATCCACGGATTTTTCAACATTCAAATTCCGAATTTTTGAAAGGCCATAACTTCGTTCGTAGTGGGTTCTCTGAGCACTCTGCGCCTGCCCGCAGAATAAAAATACAATACAATAATTTATTCATCGGAAACACCCATAAGACCCTTTGCATTTCACTGATTTTCATCTTGAAGGAAGTACCATTTGCGGAGCATCTGAATAAAGTAAATTGTTCACATACATCATTGCAAGGCACAAATTATGAAGGTTTCCAATGACGCTCTACCGATTGAGCCAGTGATAAGAGGTTTTTGACATTATAAGCTCAATAAGCCTTGCTTCGAAATTCTATGAGGAAAGGAGCAAGGCTTCACATTGTTATTCCTGATTTCACTGTAGAAAAACAAAATCAACCTGTGCATTAATATATTTGATTGCGGTTTTGCTCTCCAGCAGTGGATCGCATCGTTTCGGCCATCTCCTGTAGCCTGTCGTCGTCATAGTATCCGAAGAACGAAACCTCGCTGGACACCTGCTCCAGTTTCGATTTCCACGATTTCGCTTCTGATTTCCGCCGTCGTTGGCCCTTTGCTCCAGCTTTTTCCTTCTCACGCTCTGCGCTGTGCTTAGTACCTTTAAAAGTTGTGTAGTGGCCTCCACCCATCGCACCGGCTAGCGCAGGATTCTCGACTCTGAAAAAGATTTGGATCAGTGAGAATGGAAAGAAAAGAGCATTCAGCAGAGGACAGAGAATTTCGATAAAGGTTACGCTGGAAAACGGCTCTGAAATTTTGCATGCATTATCAACCCGTCTAGAAGTGTATACTAGCATAGGGTAGCAGCTGGTGCAAAAGTGTAAATCGTAACTTTTAATTTGTAATTTTTTTTTGTAATTTGCATTTGGAATTTTTAATTTGTAATTTTTTCGGAACGTTGTATTCAAAACTGACCTTCCCTTATGAGAAGCCAAAATTTTTGACGGAGTAGCAAAGGTTGTCGTATCATCGGAATTCTGCCATTGTTGGGGGTAAGGCCTTAATAGGCGATTCGCCGCAACTAATGTATGTACGGTAAATTTACACATTAATATCAATTTTTCGCCTACCACAGTGTCACAGAAATGCAAAGTTGTCGGCCCCACGAACAAAACTTGGCAAAAAAACTAGACCATCACGGTCAGGGCGTGTACCGATACTTTTCGTATTAGCAGTGAACGCAAGCTATCTTCAAATCTATAGTTGGATAAATAACCTAGTCGATCATATTCATTAAAGTGCTCTACCAAAAAAAACTCTACTTACATAAATCTTGATGATGCTAGCCCAGCATGCTTCCCTTTTGTGTTTGCACGATTCATAGATTTCCGTAAGTTTTTGCTCGGAGAATGAAGGGCAGTACATAGTAGTCGGCGGTAACAATTGAATTAGATGTGAACGATTCTTACGGAGGTGTCTTCATTGCTAGTTCTGCTCGAGCCCTTTCGACACATTCCCTATTGCAGCATCCGTGAGTGCCTAAAGCTAAGTGGGGTGAGTAAAGATTCAAGTGAATGCTCAAAACATCGTTGGTATTTTGAAAACGTTACCATCATTAGTGAGCGATATACTCTCCTCATTTTCATAGCACTTGAAGCATATATTGTGGTCACAGAGGCCGAACTGTATGATGTAGTCCTCGGGAGCCCATGTTCCACACGCACCATCGCACTGGATCAAGCGGGGTAACATAACATCGGCTGAAACAAGGCTCGATTTTCGTAGACACTCATTTACCTTCAGTGTCCAAGCGCCTGGTGGGCGCGCATGATATGCGTTGTGATGCGCACGCTTGCGCTGGCGCAAGAAGCAAATCGCACACTGCGACCAACTAGACTCCCTTTCGCAACACAGGCGCTTGTAAACAGAAGGTTGATTGCGCGGCATTATGCGAAGGTTCTATTTTCGCTCTGGAATTGAGAATGAAGTTTGAAGTATTTGTAAGGAGCTCTGCATTTCGAACTTCGCCGGTCGGGAGCGGTCGCGCTGCGGGTCTTGCTCGACTACATTAGAAGTCCTTGATCACAAAAGTAGCTGTGCACTGTGTGCAACACGTCCGCTCGCCACTGCCGACGTTTGAAACAAACAACTCTTAAAGAATGTTTCAGGTTTTCTGTGCGTCGCTCTTCGAACTCACGTTCGCGTCTTAATATTTTTGGCGTCTTCTTCATGCTCGCCTTCAACACTTCATAACGCCGCGCCAAACTGTCGTCGAGGTCCGTCCACGCCACCGAGTAGTGAAACGTAATTCTAGGTAGTTGGAATTACAACACATTATAAAGCAAAGTCAGTGAAAAGTAGGTATGTACAGTACAGATCAATTTTTTGCCAAAACGACGCTCACAAAGCGCCCCATCGCCATAACTCTGTTCAAAATTGAAAAACTGAATTCTCAAGAGGGAATTCTCATGATCCTTCCAGTGAAGCGAATGCAGTGGAATGTGAAAAAAAATTTTACGACTTCGGAGTTTTCTCAAAAAATGCGTACAGATTTCCTTCTGATTTTTCCAACGACTGCAGGTCAAAATATGGCAAATTCCTGCGATCAGTTCATAATGAGAAATTTCCAGGTGGAAATAGGCCATTTTCGATAATTTTTGTGGAGTTTAATCCATTATTAGATGACACTGTTGTATAGGACTCGTTAAAAGCAATTCAAGAATGACTTCGAAATCGAAATCGGACCACTTTGAAGCAGGTTATGGTGAGGCTTGTTGAAAATTTCCTCCGTTCTGTAGGCATTTAATGAATACAAAATTATGCAGGCGTGTGAGGCTTGTTGAAAATTTCCTCCGTTCTGTAGGCATTTAATGAATACAAAATTATGCAGGCGTGAGCTAGGTATCGGCTAATCTATTTCTGTTTGTGCGTATAGTCTCGATTTCCTAACCAATGAGGCTGCTGGTGACCAAAGCTACCCACCTAATCTGAGAGTTTTGGTCGAGAAATAGCCGTGAAATGCCTGCTCGCCGCGAGATAGCCGCAAAATAGCCGCCAAATATTTGGTCTGCTTAGATCTAGTTTAGTTCAGCTTAGTTGAGCTTATTTGAGTTATGAACGGTCTATCCGTCGGTGAACTTCCTAGAGCTGCTTAGCGGTGCCCTACTCCGGAATGCTTTGGGTAAAGTCGAGTTTCTTAATCGCCTGTTATTACTGCTTCTCCTTTCATGAATGTAGGCACTCTTTCGAAATAGACGACCCACCTAGAAGAATTGAATTTTCGTGATGTTTCATATATGTTCTTTGCATACATTTCACATGTTGCTCTGTGCTTCTACATGTTTAGAAGCAAAAACATCAGAGAATGACCCGTAGCAGCATGCGAATACCTTTTTTACCAGAGTGGGCCGTCTGCGCTTTGTAGTGACACACGACGTACTGCTGAAAGGAATCTTCGAAGCTTACTTTGATGGTATTTTGAAGCATTTCAAATCTGTTAAAGGCAGTGGTCGCGAACAGATATGTTTGTCGTCTTTTTCTCTCTAAACCCTTTTTTGGGTCTTGAGTAGTAGGACCTATAAGAAAAAATCGCAAAAAAAGCCACTGCTTTGGGCCAAGTTTGAAGCCTGAACTTTCTTGTCTTTTGATGGCCCTTTTTTGGGTCTTGAGTAGTAGGACCTATTAGAAAAAAATCGCAAAAAAAGCCACTGCTTTGGGCCAAGTTTGAAGCCTGAACTTTCTTGTCTTTTGATGGCCCTTTTTTGGGTCTTGAGTAGTAGGAACTATAAGAAAAAAAATCGCAAAAAAAGCCACTGCTTTGGGCCAAGTTTGAAGCCTGAACTTTCCTGTCTTTTGATGGCCCTTTTGGGTCTTGGAGTAGTAGGACCTATTAGAAAAAAATCGCAAAAAAAGCCACTGCTTTGGGCCAAGTTTGAAGCCTGAACTATCTTGTCTTTTGATGGCCCTTTTTTGGGTCTTGAGTAGTAGGAACTATAAGAAAAAAAATCGCAAAAAAAGCCACTGCTTTGGGCCAAGTTTGAAGCCTGAACTTTCTTGTCTTTTGATGGTGGACGAGCCCACTCCACATCATCGGCATCGATGACCTCTTATACCAAGAACATCGGCTGGCTTGAAATTGAATTTCATTCAATGAAACTTCCGATTTATGTACACATCTAGTCAAAAATATTGACTGGAGTGCTTTCTTTCATTGCTCAACTGTTTTCATTAGGTAAATTTGCATTCATTTCTCCCTCTGAATGTCGATGGTTTTTGTTTGTTCGGCATGAGACTGCGATCTTTTTCGTCGGCGCTGTGCACGTGTGCACGAACTGGATTCTTTGGACCCTAGAAACTCCAATTCTAGCCCGTTTTTCACCGCGCTACCTGCATAGTTTCTCAGCTGTTTTTGATCTGGACTGATTTTTGTAGTTTTTCCGATAACGTTCTTCATCGCGACCACTGCCTTTAACAATGAGACGCTCATGAGCTCGGATGATGGCAGGATATCGGTGTATTTTATAGTCTGTAGGCCTCACATTTTTCGTATTCTCTTCTCTGACTACCGGAATATTTCTTCTCAGCGGAACATGGAGTCATCTGCCACATTCGGCATGCATATAGTGGAGATGCTAGCCATTATCAATATCGATGGCGTCACATTCAATTCTGGCAAGGTACGGAATGACTAGTTCCCTACGATTATTTCCTACATACATCTTCATCACATTCAGAGGTAATCTTTGGCCTGGATCAATAGCCTTGATTGACATAATTCCTGCGTAGCGGTTCAACCAGAAATTTCTTTTGATGTTTGTTTTCATGGGTTTGGGAAACCGATGCAAAGGGACCTTAATATTGTCTTTGGACGTCTTCTTATAGAACACATCGCAATAGTAATGGTTGACGGTAACGTTGTCTGTGAATGTGAATAATGATCCCATTTCCAGATTTGTGTTTGTGTGAAGACCACCAGTTTCCGGGAATTAGCCGAGAAATAGCCCACCAGTCTCCGCAGCGGCTAATCCTCGGCTCTTCCGCGGCTATTCCGCGGACAAAGTGCTTTTGGCCAAGCATTGGCCGCGAAATAGCCGAGAAATAACCGAGGTCCAGACGCGAAATAGACGAGAAATAGCCCACCAGGAGCCGCTGCGGAGCCTGGTGGGCTATTTCTCGGCTATATCTCGGTCAAAACTCTCAGAGTAAAACAATGGTGGAAGGCAAAACTCGGTCTAAATTTTGAACTCAATGATTTCCCACTGAAGCCATGTTGAGTTAGATTAGATGTCATGAAACAAACAGAACTTGCGGGAAAAGGGATATCATGTCCTGGCTCCCAGAAATTCATAAGATTTTCTGACGCTACTTCTTTGACTTAGAAAGTTAATTGTCGAACTGGCAGAAAATTTTAGTAAGCTGTTTTGGTTCTCTTTTGGATTAGGCGACCCGGCTTCATCCTAGACGGGGAAAGGCACCCGAGATTTATTCAGAGAACTGCAGAAAAACTGATGCTTGATACTGGTATCGATCATTGTTGTTTTGGAAACTCAATATAAATAATTCGATTGATAGCGTCTCCAATCAGTGGTTCATTTCATTTCTGTCCTGAATCCTGGGTGCCCCCCCCCGTCTAGGACAGTACCGGCGACCCACTCAAAGTTGTTGAATATACCCATGCCTTTCAAAAATATTCTTTGCATAAATTTTGCTCTATACTTCTACATGTTGAGAAATCAAGACGTGAGCCTGTAGTTGCTTTAGTGAACCTTTTTAACCAGGGTGAGTCGTCTATTCCGAAGGAGTACCACTTTTTCAAGCGAAAAACGCCGCCAAGCTCACAGGTGACAAAAAGTAGTTATATTATGTTTATGCTTATGTTCATTACATCTACATAAGGCAAATGCGCGAAAAAAATTACAAATACAAAGCAAGCAATAAGAGAACACAAACACAAAAAAAAACGGCCCATAGATGAGAGAAAAACAACAACCCCACTAAAGCCAAACCGACCGAAAAAAGGGAAAATGATTATGCTACATTTTAGAAGAGAGTAAAATTTTCGAGACCTGCCGCCAGAACTGGCCCAAAGAGAGAGAGTACCAGGGACTTTTCTCGTTATTTTCAAATACGCACTAGCAGCCCGATGTGGAAATGATCTCACCCTCACACTGGTAAGAGGACGGCTGAAAAACATTTTCGTTCTCTCACCCATAGTGTTCGATTCTACCAAGTTAAAGTGGGTTTAAGACTGAAAATGCCCCTATTCCTAAGAGGACCAAGCAAAGGTCAAAAACTTTCCGTCTAGAATCTAGAATAGTGAACCTAAAATACTTGCTCCTTATAAGCGCCCTAGGTATTTTGGCATTCAAGAAGCCGTACGGAATACTAGTTTACGAGTAAAACTATTCTGGATTTTTTCAAGCGCTCCAATATTCTTTTTTGTGTACGAAAAGAAAACTACTGATCCATATTCTACTTTGTTTTTCGTGGATATTCCCTTGAAAATCTGGAAAATACGCCTGTGAACCGACTGACATTTCATTCTGATATGCTCAGAGAAATCCAATTTACTGTTATAGTGGAAGCCAAGATCTCGAACAGAATCAACCCCTGGGAGCGCTACGCTACCGCATGAGTAGGAATGTGTCGTAGGCCCCGAATTTACCTGAATTCGCATAAATACGGCCTTTTGTGGCGCCAGGGGCAGCTGCCATTCCTTCGCCCAGCCAACCATCAAGTCAATAGCCTCCTGTATCACTTCGGTTTCGAGTGGCTCAGATATCACTGTGTAAAGTTTTTTGTCGTCCGCATAAATTTTCATCGTAACTGCTTTGTCCCGAAAAATGATAGGGATTTCTGCCGTGAAGATACTAAACAATATTGGTGTTAATACACCCACCCCCTTGCGGCACCCCGCTCTCTGTGCTTTTCACCTCAGAATAACAATGCTCGACTCTAACTTGAAACGTTCTACCAGATAAGAATAGGGCGAGCCATTCAATCAATATCGGATGAAATTTCAGATCCCGTAGTTTTGACAGCAATTTCGATTGCGAGACACGATCAAATGCCTTTGCAAAGTTAAAGTAAATGACGTCGCAACTCCGTTTCTGGTCAAGAGCCTCCGTCCAGTCTTTTATGCATTCCAAAAGGTTCGTTTCTACAGATCTTTCCGGGACAAAACCATGCTGGTTCCTGGGAACGATATTTGGCGAAAGGAGTTGTTAGACTATGTGATCCTTCCGTACCTTCTCAAACAACCTGCAGAACAATGAGGTGATACTAACTAGTCTATAATTCTCTGGATAAGCAGCCGGCTCTTTTTTTCAATAAAGGTGTAACAAAGGAGTGCTTCCGGCGGACTGGAACTTCACCATAACGTGGGGATCGGTCGTGAAGAGACTTAGGGTTTACTGTTGAAGGTTGGCGCAATCTCGGTGCCATATGCTATAGCATAGGTGCACCGAGTTTGTGCCAACCTTCAACAGTGAACGCGAAGTCTCTTCACGATCCATGCCGATGTTACATAAGAGACTGGTTGTAGATATAGGACAAGGGACCACAAATAACAGGTGCGATTCTCTGAATGAAAGAAAGAGGAACGAAATCAGGGGTCACCGAGGAAGATTTAGGCCACTTTTTCAGCATATCCTCTAATTCCCTTGAATGAAACCAAGGAAAATCTGCCATAGATTTAGTACCTAAAAATGACGAAGATGGATTATTCACGTCGTCTGATTGAAATTGTTCCGCGAAATGGTCAGCTAACATGTTTGCCTGGAAACCGATGTCGCCAGGAATTCACTCTTTTTGAGGCAGCTGATATGTCTCTTTTCCTGCAACTTTGAGTTTAGATACTTATAGAAGTTCCTGCCTCCCAACTCGATCTTTTTCTCAAGCTAAATATTATACCTATTCAACTGAACGTGGAACCTTTTCGCAAAATCATTATATGTCTCCCAAATTCCAGTTCTACTTGCCTCATTAAAAAGACATTCACGGTGTTCAGCCATTTCTTGCAAGTGAGCAGGTAGGCGGATTGACTTAAAGGCAGTGTCCACGATATAAATAGTTTTTCTGTTTTTTAGCCTATCTTGAAAACGGTCCCATGTTGATTCCAACGATGTCTCTGAAATCGTACAAGACCTTCTGGGAACGGAGTTATGGTCCCTCGAAAATTGAGCTAAGGAAGCATGGTGGACGAGCTGTTCTAAGCTTGTAACTTCCGTCTTTTGCAGCCGATGTATGCTAGCTGACCTGAGTAAAGAGGGAAGTCGAGAATGAAGGGAAGAACGGGGCCAATAATCGGAAACCATCGCTCACCACACGATTTCAAGCTGTCATTCGTTCACGTCGGTGGGCGGGCAATGCGCTTTTGGGGTTTGCCTTGCGGTCAGAGTGGCAACTTCGGGCTCGTTTGGGACTCTTCCTGGCTCGTTTTCATGCGTACTTTCGATGTTAACGTTACAGAGTGTCCCTTCCTTACCCATTCCTAGTGAAATTTCAAACACTTTTTTCATCGTGAACACTGCCTTTAATGGAAGACACAAGCTTCCACGGCACATATAAATCAATAACTACGTGGATAACAGATAACAAAAGCTCATATTTTCCATTTACACAGCTAACCGATTCTAACAGACTGATCCAGTGAATTTGGCTCAAATGTCCACAAACGGCAGTATAATCGCAATTAGCATACACCCTTCGATAAACAGGAGTACTAAGTGTTTCACAACATTGAATGTTGAACGAAATGATGCTATTATGATCGCTCAACCTCACTGGCGACAGAATTTCTAGGTTTCCCAGTAAGGTTTCATGGTTGGAAAAAACTAAATCCTACACATTTTGACCTCTAGTAGGCTCCCGTACAAATTGAAAAAGGTCGTAGCAATAAACTAACTCCTCCAAGCAAGTCAGTTTCGATGTCAGCACATCACCTTCATTGATGGGTGATTCACATACTAGCTAAGTCTCTGGCATTTGAAAAATAATTGAAAGAGGAATTGAACCCGATACTGCTTTTTCAATGACCTGGATTATGACTTGAAGTGTTTCCAAATGATTAACCGCCACACAACCGTAGATACCCTATGCTCAAGGCATCAGCCAAATTGTGGTGAGCGCGAAGCGCTCACCAGATTTGGCTTTGATTCGCCATGGCCCAACCCCCTGATCTCAGGATCAGGGTCTAGAGTAAACGTAGGAAGACCGTTCTTTTTGCATTTAATATACTTTAGGAAGCTGAATAACTGTTCAACAAGTGGTCCGGACTCAGAGAGTCGGGGGGGGGTCCTATTCGGCCACGATAGGCTTTCTATTCGGGTACCTAGTCGAGTTGAAAGGAACTTTTGCAGCAGCACGTGCTGCTCCGAGGAGCACGTGGCCTGTTCGATAGGACTACGTGGCGCAGAGAGACAAAACCCTTGCTGCACCCCCATTTCCCACGCGGCAGCACGTGGCCTGTTCGATAGCACTACGTGGCGCAGCGAGGCAAAACTTTTGCCGCACCCTATTTCTTACGCAAAAGCACGTGGCCTGTTCGATAGGAGCACGTGGCCCAGACATGCTAAACCTTCTCCGAACAGCCGTTTCCCACGCAGCAGCACGTGGCCTGTTCGATATGAGCACGTGGCGCTGGGGGCGGGCTCCCACACCTTCGATGGGAGCGGGTCTCCCCCAACAAAGATACGGTCCAAGTCACGGACCGCTGTGGGGGATCACACCCACAGCAGTCCGCGACAGGGACATCACTCTTGCCACGGTCGACAGCGAGGGAGCTCCCCTCGCTGAGCACCGTGGGGGAGACCCCTTAGCGGTTCAAAAATCGTCCAGAAAGTGACACTTAGTCACCTTCCAGGAGCGGCCCCTAAAGATCGAATGCGCTCTTTATGGGATGGTGGCCCTTTTATATGTGCTGTGCGGCTGATATGCGCCTGGCCAATTGTGGAGTGATCGATCAACGTGTTCAATCATGGGCATTGTGGCTCGTTCGTCGTCCAAACTCATCGTAGTCGAATCGAAACCGTATCGTGGCCGAGTGGAACGGCTATGATTGGCGCCACGTGCTTCTCACTTGGACGTCAATTGGGCCACGTGGCGCAAGGAAATTACGTGGCCATATCGTCATCCAACAGCTTTGTGGTCGAGTTGAAAGCCAATCGTGGTCGAATAGAATCCCCGACTCCCTGAGGAATGGTTACTTGAGATTTGAGAAAAAAGTGTCAAAACCACGTCATTTTGGTCGAAAAAATGTTCAGCTCCTTTTTTTTCAGTTGGCGTTCACGATCTTGTTGGAACACTTATCGTTGAGCTAGAGAGCTCAATTTTGTTCAGATAGCTGGGTATGATTGCACCTAGCTCCTGTCAAATTTTGAAGTTGGTAGCTAAATCTTTGCGGAACCTCAAAATTGAGGGTCAAGAAAGACAAAAACACGTAAACATATTATTATAAGCCATCCGACGTTTACTCAATCGTAAAAATGAATTAGTGAAATGAACACCGTTACTGATAGGCTTTTGCTCAGGATTTGACGGGGCAACGCTTCAATCAATACGGCAGGACCTCGGAAGTACTTTTTGGAACGCCGCACGGTGAGACTCAGAAGTGCGCCACAGAACGCCGTGGAAAGTGTGCAGGACCCTAGCAGGAGTGCGCAAGACGCGCTAGAACGTGTGTGGGGTCAAAGTGGGAGTGTGCCGAACGCCGTAGAAAGTGTGCGGAACACAAATGGGCGTGCGCAGAACGCCGTAGAAAGTGTACGGGACCCAAACGAGAGTGCGCCGGACGCCGTAGAAAGTGTGCAGGACCCTAGCAGGAGTGCGCAAGACGCGCTAGAACGTGTGTGTGGTCAAAGTGGGAGTGTGCCGGACGCCGTAGAAAGTGTGCGGGACCCAAATGGGCGTGCGCAGAACGCCGTAGAAAGTGTACGGGACCCAAATGAGAGTGCGCCGGACGCCGTAGAAAGTGTGTGGGACCCAAACGAGAGTGCGCCGGACGCCGTAGAAAGTGTGCGGGACCCACGTGGGAGTGCGCCGGACGCCGTAGAAAGTGCGCGGGACCCAAATACAAGCACGCCCATACCGATAATTTTTTCCGCAAGGCTACCGTAACCGTTCTTGAACAAAACATATAAAAAAACGTATAAAAAGGCAGAGGAGCGGTATGCATTCATTCACGCACCGCTCTCTTCGAGAAGCCGCTGGGAAGTGGCTGAGGAGGTCGAAATTGTGCAAACATGGTTGTTGTCTGTAACGATGTGCTCATATCCAAGCCGACACTTGTAAAATTTTAAAAGGAGGGTTTGGTAGCCCTGCGGAAAAAATTATCGGCATGCGCGTGCTTGTGACCCAAATGGGTGTGCGCAGGAAACCGTAGAAAGTGTGCAGGCCATCAGTGGGAGTGTGCACGACGTCATAAAAAGTGTGCAGGCCACCAGTTGGAGTGCGCAGGACGTCATAGAAGGGGGGGGGGAAGGGGGGTGGGGCAGGGGGGTGGGGCAGGGCATCAGTGGGTTCACTTTCAATTAACACCACCAGGCATAAATCATGTTAGAAAGGAAACCTTAGGAAAAATTAAATGAAACTCCCGAAAGCTTAGGTTCCTGGCAAAAGTAAAGATTTGGCATGGCCATTTTTTTTTCGAAAAATTAGAAATATACTCAGGTAAAAGGGGAAGGTAAAGAAAAAATGGAAAAAGTTTTGAAATAGTCCTGAGAACAAATTGGCGTAGAATAATTTCATTTTTGGGAAATGTAGTGAAATAGTTGAAAGTATGATTTGACAGTCGAGTTTGAACAAACTATTGATAAGAGTTGTGCAAAATGAGAGATCGCATTGTATAAGCTTATCCGTAGAACATATCGAAGCAAAATCACGCGTGATATGGAACAAACACTTGATTTTACTTCACTTAATACGTGAAGATCGCGGCATTCCAGCTCCCGGACGAGCTTTTACTGTTTGCCTTCTCACGCGTGATTTTGCTTTGATATGTTCTACGGATAAGTTCATACAATGCGATCTCTTGTTTTGCACAACTCTTATCAATAGTTGGTTCAAGCTCGACTGCCAAATCATACGTTCAACTATTTCACTACCTTTCCCGAAAATCAAATCATTCTAGGCCAAATCGTTCTTAGGAATATTTCAGAACTTTTTCCATTTTTCTTTACCTTCCCTTTTTAACTGAGTATGTTTCTAATTTTTCGAAGAAATGGCCATGCCAAATCTTTACTTTTGCCAGAAACCTAAACTTTCATTAATTTCCCTTCTCATTTTCGGCATAAATATTTGGTTGAGTGCACTAGCAGCTAACCCTAACGGTGGCTGCGGGATGTAACTCGCCCGAAAGCACGTGCTAACTCCGGATTTCGGAGTTTAAACCTCCGAGTGCTCTAAACCCTTGCATGAGTGTGCACGCTTTCACAACTTCAAGAGAGAATCGGATCTCATGTTGTGTTGCTTTGCAGTGCTGCAAAGAGAGCGATGTGGACGAGTTGTCCACCACCCCGACAGGACAGGAGGCGAACAGCTCTCTCCTTTAGAACAAAATGAAACGGATTTCCTTCAGACAGATCCCTTGTGAGGCTCCTGTTCTCCTGGATGAGAAGGCTGTTTTCGAGACGATTATAAATTGCCAACGGCACAAAATTCTCACGGTAAACAAAATTGATGATACCCAATTGATAAAGGGTAGGGTATAGAAGAAATGAAGAGCGGTGTGAAGAGCTGTGTTTCACACAGAGTCCTCCAAAGGTAAGCGGCTGAAGCTCTAAAAAGGCTAGGGAGTAGTGAAGCAGCCTCACCGGTGATAAAGATATCACGGTATAGAGCTCTGAACATGGAAAACTCTGGGGGAAAAACCCTAAGGCCCCGGTCATAGTTGGATGAGCCGACGCCTCCAGCCCGGTCGATACACACAGAATGCATTGGAAATGGGATGCAAAAATCACTCGGTGTATCCCCCCCGCACCCCCCAACACCCCCGCACCCCCAACACCCCCGCACCCCGGTCGATACGTATGTTTAAAATGATGGAGTGAGGTTGACACTTGGTGTATCCGGACGCGGTCGATATCCATGCAATACGTGGATGACGGCGGATGAGAAAATCACGGGGTGGGGGGGCCTATGATAAGACCTTGCGTATCACTAGAAAGCTAACCTTACTGCTACCTTCGTTCCCTCACCTTACTCTCCTTCACTATTTCTCTGAACAGGTGCAATCCTGTTGGCCACGTAGTCATCGTCATATCTAGTTGGATACACCGAGTGATTTTCTCAACCTCACTCCATCATTTTAAACATATGTATCGACCGGGGGGGGGGTGCGGGGGGGTGTTGGGGGGTGCGGGGGGGGGTGTTGGAGGGTGCGGGGGGGATAAAGATGCAAATAGCACCAACTCTGACAGGCGCCTTACACTTTCGTGAGAATTTTGTGCCATTGGCAAATTATAAACTTGCCTGTTTTTGACTGCAAAACACGAGTCTGTATGAAAATTAGAATTGTATGAGTTACGAGCGGTGGCTGGACAAGTTACCTCCCGCACCCACAGCACTCAGAACTTTCCAGGTATGTTATACAATACTTTCTCGCTACATTCCATGCAGACTCAAATACGTTGAATAAAGGCGCGCTTACCATTCCGCATAGCAGCATGTGACCTGCATCGCAGACACGCGCATCCTTCTTCAAAGCCGCATGTAACATACGCCGCTCAACCCTCAATCCGTGGGTTCGATGTATGGAGCAATACTCCTACAGAAAGGTTACGTGTGTCTTTAGTGTACTTTGCACGCAACCCAAAAAAGAAGGCGCTTGCGGGTTGAGCGGCGTCTGTTACATGCATCTTTGAAGAAGGAGTGTGTCTATGGTGTGAGTCACATGCTGCTATGCGAATGGTAAGCGCGTCAAAAAGGCACAGTCCAAGCTCAAGGGTATTTTTGATATTATATTCCGGCTGCCGTTTATACCAACCCTGCAAAGCACAAGATCTCAATTCGCTCAAATACGCGAGAAAAAGCGAGGAAAAAGTCGACCACGCCTCCTCGAAAGAAAAAATGGGTTACGCCCACGAGCAAGATCTCAATAGGTGCTATTACTTCAAATTGTTTTCGGTCTGGCTTTAGATTGTGACCTGTTTGAGAACGATGGCTGCGAATAATAAGAAAAAAACAGGCTTGAGACAACTCGTCTGCGAACATCTCGCCGTTACAGGAGGAGAAATGTCAAACCGGACATATTGCCCGTGCGGTATGATACCATGACATTAGCAATTGATTCGACGTGATCAACTAGCGGGTTGGTCATATCAATGTGTATCAGGTCATTCGGGGGTTGAAATCAGTTTTACCCTATTTGGACGGTGCAGCCTGTGGCTGCACTGTCGGGGCGGCTACACCGTAACTAAAGGGAGGAAAGCCTCCAGCTCTCGGCTGATGGTTGGTATGAACAACCCACCCATTGATCACGTCGATTCAATGGCTAATACCATGGTATCATACCGCACTGGCAATATGTCCGGCCCGGCATTTTCCGTTTTCACTCGCCGTTCGAATTCAGAATCTTTGAGGGGCCATAGCTCCGTTCGTGGTGAGATCTGAGCGATTCTGGACACACCGTTGTGATCAACGCGAAATTTGCTCAACGATTAGCAGAAAAACAAAAATTCGATTTAGAGTTTGGATTGTGCCTTAACGTATTTGAGTCTTCATGTAATGTAGCGTGAGGGTATCCGATAACATACCTAGAAAGTTCTGAGTAAGGATTTGTTTTAAGTGTTGAGTGCAGCACGTGTGTGCCTTCAAATTCTAAAAGCGACATTTCCTTTACTTTTTGGGGGTTTCGCACCTGATGCCCATCTGATTCCCAAAACCAGAAATATTCCCATGGTCCTCGACAATCTGCGACGTCATAACCTTCAGCCTATCGTCTTCTATCGTCATGATATCAGTGCATACGTGCCTTTCATGAATAAACATGAATGAATTGTGGTGAGCGCGGAGCGCTCACTAGATTTGGCTTTGATCTCCTACCGCGCGCATGCCCTATACCGAGATTACCTATTCATACTGTCACCAGAAAAGTAAGTTGTACATCATTCAAAGTGTCTAATCAATTTACGTACCTGAGCCAAGTTTCATTGCGATCGGTCACCGCTCTCAAAAGATATGGCGCCTCAAATGACGCAAAATTTTTCTCCGCCTCCGCCTCCGCCTCCGCCTCCGCCTCCGCCTCCGCCTCCGCCTCCGCCTCCGCCTCCGCTTCCGCCTCCGCCTCCGCCTCTGCCTCCGCCTCCGCCTCCGCCTCCGCTCTCCGCCTCCGCCTCCTGCCTCCGCTCTCCGCCTCCGCCTCCGCCTCCGCTCTCTGCCTCCGCTCTGCCTCCGCCTCCGCCTCCGCCTCCGCCTCCGCCTCCGCCTCCGCCTCCGCCTCCGCCTCCGCCTCCGCCTCCGCCTCCGCCTCCGCCTCCGCCTCCGCCTCCGCCTCCGCCTCCGCCTCCGTCTCCGCCTCCGCCTCCGCCTCCGCCTCCGCCTCCCCCCCCGCCTCCGCCCCCGCCCCCGCTCCCGCCCCCGCCTCCGCCTCCGCCTCCGCCTCCGCCTCCGCCTCCGCCTCCGCCTCCGCCTCCGCCTCCGCCTCCGCCTCCGCCTCCGCCTCCGCCTCCGCCTCCCCTCCGCCTCCCCCTCCGCCTCCGCCTCCGCCTCCGCCTCCGCCTCCGCCTCCGCCTCCGCCTCCGCCTCCGCCTCCGCCTCCGCCTCCGCCTCCGCCTCCGCCTCCGCCTCCGCCTCCGTCCGTCACATTTCATTTTTTCGGACTGCGTGGACCAAATTGCTTGAAACTTGGTGACCAGAGGTAATCGGGCACGAGGATACCAAAAATAACCCGCAGAACTCACCATTTTAATTCCTGGACCACTTACAGGCGGTTCAAACTTGGAAACCGGCCTCTCAATAATAGTTCATAAAAATGACTGGTTTTTTCGTTATCAGTTATTGTTTTCTTAGAGACTCCATATAAACACCTTGCTCTCTAGGGTGGTGTACTCTTAACGTTCGGATCGGAAGAGGACGGTGGTGCGGGAGGGATGTTTCTGAGCGAGGCGCGTGTTCGTACCATGTGCATCATCGATAAGAAGGCGTCGTAGGGTGTGCTGAAGTGTCAGTTGACTATGCGGGACTGAAACAACATCATGGGATGTGCGCAGGACCTCAGTAGGGGTTTGCAGGACATCATGAAACGTGTGCAGGACCGCAGTAGGAGTGTGCAGGACACCATGGGACGTGTGCAGGACCGCAGTAGGGGTGTGCAGGATGTCATGGAATGTGTGCAGGACCTCAGCAGGAGTGTGCAGGACATCATGGGACGTGTGCAGGACCGCAATAAGGGTCTGCAGGATGTCATGAAATGTGTGCAGGAGCTCAGTAGCAGTGTGCAGGACATCATGGGCCGTGTGCAGGACCGCAGTAGGGGTGTGCAGGACATCATGGGACGTGTGCAGGACCGCAGTAGGGGTGTGCAGGATGTCATGGAATGTGTGCAGGACCTCAGTAGGAGTGTGCAGGACATCATGGGACGTGTGCAGGACCGCAGTAGGGGTGTGCATGATGTCATGAAATGTGTGCAGGACCTCAGTGGGAGTGTGCAGGACATCATGGAACGTGTGCAGGACCGCAGCAGGGGTGTGCAGGATGTCATGAAATGTGTGCAGGACCTCCGTAGGAGTGTGCAGGACACCATGGGACGTGTGCAGTATCGCAGTAGGGGTGTGCAGGATGTCATGAAATGTGTGCAGGACCTCCGTAGGAGTGTGCAGGACACCATGGAACGTGTGCAGGACCGCAGTAGGGGTGTGCAGGATGTCATAAAATAAGTGCAGGACCTCCGTAGGAGTGTGCAGGACATCATGGGGCGTGTGCAGGACCGCAGTATTGGTGTGCACGACATCATGGGACGTGGGGAGGACCCCAGTAGGGGTGTGCAGGACATCATGGGACGTGGGCACTACCCAGTAGGGGTGTGCACGACAGCATGGTACGTGTGCAGGACCGCAGTATGGGTGTGCAGGATGTCATGGAGTGTGTGCAAGACCGCAGTAGGGGTGTGCAGGATGTCACGAAATGTGTGCAGGACCTCAGTAGGATTGTGCAGGACCTCATGGGACGTGGGAAGGACCCCAGTAGGGGTGTGCAGGACATCATGGGACGTGGGCACTACCCAGTAGGGGTGTGCACGACATCATGGTACGTGTGCAGGACCGCAGTATGGGTGTGCAGGATGTCATGGAGTGTGTGCAAGACCGCAGTAGGGGTGTGCAGGATGTCACGGAATGTGTGCAGGACCTCAGTAGGATTGTGCAGGACCTCATGGGACGTGGGAAGGACCCCAGTAGGGGTGTGCAGGACATCATGGGACGTGGGCACTACCCAGTAGGGGTGTGCAGGACATCATGGGACGTGGGCACTACCCAGTAGGGGTGAGCAGGACATCATGGGGCGTGTGCAGGACTTCAATAGAGGTGTGCAGGATGTCATGGAATGCGTGCAGGACCTCAGTAGGATTGTGCAGGAACTCATGGGACGTGGGCAGGACCCCAGTAGGGGTGTGCACGACATCATGGGACGTGGGAAGGACCCCAGTAGGGGTGTGCAGGACATCATGGGACGTGGGAACTACCCAGTAGGGGTGTGCAAGACATCATGGTACGTGTGCAGGACCGCAGTATGGGTGTGCAGGATGTCATGGAGTGTGTGCAAGACCGCAGTAGGGGTGTGCAGGATGTCATGGAATGTGTGCAGGACCTCAGTTGGATTGTGCAGGACCTCAAGGGACGTGGGAAGGACCCCAGTAGGGATGTGCAGGACATCATGGGACGTGGGCACTACCCAGTAGGGGTGTGCAGGACATCATAGTACGTGTGCAGGACCGCAGTATGGGTGTGCAGGATGTCATGGAGTGTGTGCAAGACCGCAGTAGGGGTGTGCAGGATGTCATGGAATGTGTGCAGGACCTCAGTAGGATTGTGCAGGACCTCATGGGACGTGGGAAGGACCCCAGTAGGGGTGTGCAGGACATCATTGGACGTGGGCACTACCCAGTAGGGTTGTGCAGGACATCATGGTACGTGTGCAGGACCGCAGTATGGGTGTGCAGGATGTCATGGAGTGTGTGCAAGACCGCAGTAGGGGTGTGCAGGATGTCACGGAATGTGTGCAGGACCTCAGTAGGATTGTGCAGGACCTCATGGGACGTGGGAAGGACCCCAGTAGGGTTGTGCAGGACATCATGGGACGTGGGCACTACCCAGTATGGGTGTGCAGGACATCAAGGTACGTGTGCAGGACCGCAGTATGGGTGTGCAGGATGTCATGGAGTGTGTGCAAGACCGCAGTAGGGGTGTGCAGGATGTCACGGAATGTGTGCAGGACCTCAGTAGGATTGTGCAGGACCTCATGGGACGTGGGAAGGACCCCAGTAGGGGTGTGCAGGACATCATGGGACGTGGGCACTACCCAGTAGGGGTGTGATGGACATCATGGGACGTGGGCACTACCCAGTAGGGGTGAGCAGGACATCATGGGACGTGTGCAGGACTTCAATAGGGGTGTGCAGGATGTCATGGAATGTGTGCAGGACCTCAGTAGGATTGTGCAGGACCTCATGGGACGTGGGCAGGACCCCAGTAGGGGTGTGCAGGACATCATGGGACGTGGGCAGGACCCAGTAGGGGTGTGCAGTATACTTTTACATTTTCAGATTTTTTTCGAATATTCGACTTTTCGAATAATTAGGGATTTTGAACTTTTCGAATAATCGACTTTTCGAGTAATTCGTGGTTTTGAGCTTTTCGAATATTCGACTTTTCGAATAATTTAGGATTTTGAACTTTTTGAATATTCGACTTTTCGAATAATTCGGGATTTTGAACTTTTCGAATATTCGATTTTTCGAATAATTTGGGATTTTGAACTTTTCGAATATTCGACTTTTCGAATAAAAAGTCGACTTTTTCAATCCACTGTCGAATAATTTTTCGAACTTTTCCATTCGACTTTTGGAGTAATACAAAAGAATGTCATTGCCACTATTTGCCAGAGAAAAACCATATTACTTCAGCTAGCATTATCTATCTTTTTTTGCATTAAACCAAACTGTCGAATAGGGAAGCAAACAAACTACTCACGAGACGGTTGGCAATGCCTGGAAAATATACGAATTATGCGACAAATTATGCAGATAACTGCTTCTCATTATTTAATTCCGATAGGAAGTGAGTACAAAACAATAACGCGGGCTTCGGTTCCACAACTAGACTATGAAAACCCACCGCCGCTACCGTCTTAGTGACCAAATAGACTCCCGCCTCTGAAAGGCGCTGCAGCATGCAATGGAATAGAGTTGATCATGCGGCACCGTACGATCGATTCCCCTCCTTTGCATGCTGCCGCGTATTTCCCCGGCGGGAGTCTATTCGGCGCGTGACGCGCTGTAAGCGCGGCGGACTAATAAAGTCCTCCCCGCGCCGTGCCGCCCATCCAGCGCCGCCATAGCAGCACCGCCCGAACCGCCATGGCGGTTCGGCCATATCAATCAATCTTCCCTTCTCAGTTCAGGTACACTCTAACATCAAGAATTCTGAGACTATCCTGCGGTGCCTCATACGCAAGTGCAAGCGAGAAATTTCTGTGTATGTCACAGTTAACGCCCAAATTTAAACCGCACCGCCCTGCCGATGCCGCCGGAGATTTCAGTTGTTTCTCGCGCGTCCCGTGCGTGCCGCGCGGTGAAAAGTTTCACAGTCTACCGCTCGTGCAGCGCTTAGGCCTAGTGCATACAATACCGCTCGTAGGATTTGGTCATAAGGCGCGCGAAGTCGGGTTTTAGCGTCTTTTTCGTCTTTTTCCTATAACTCACTTCAAAATCAACTCTGAGCAAAACTATGGTGATATTCGTGATCCTGGTGTCAAGAGCTACCAAATGGTATAGCCCTTGTTGGGGTTTCGTTTTGAACTAACGAAGTTTGACAGGCAGGGTATACTGTATATTACCATTTGATGGAAGAGGGGGCTCGGCGTCCTGTGTCTGCGTCCTCGTGGCTCCCACCACACCGTCTGCAACGCGCTGGCCGTATGTGGCCTCGCCGACTCGCGTGCTGCCTCTCCGCGTCGAGATTTTCGGTGGTTCCCTCACCATCATTCCATTTGGTGTGAAGCGTTGGGAAATCTCGAGGGTAAGCTGCAGGGATGGTGCCGCGCGCGGCGAAGGAACAGTTCGACGTCCCCCCCCTCACAAAATTATCAGCTGTGATTGTGGTAACAATGTGATACATAGCATTGTGCCGTATTGGTCAGGTTCCCACGCAAATCCTTCAGCATCACCCACCCCTATTCTCGAAATATGTGAGGAGAAGACTCGTTTTCTGTTGAAACTGATGTTATATTTTGACTGCTTAATCATCTGATGTTCCATCTTTTTAGGCTTCGATAATAAGAATTATTTCTTGTAAGTTTATAACAGTTTTATGCCGCTCGAGCATTTTTGCTTTTATTTAGAGATTCCGTGCTTAATTATAGATTTTTATTGAGGAAAACCTCATTTAAATTTTCTTCGGATTCATTCTCTCGAACTGGTCTTCTATGGGACCATGAATGCGCTCTTCAGTTCAAATATTCTCACAAGGCGAAAAGCAGCTGATTGCAGTTGTTTTACTTGCTGTATTCATCTTTTTTTCTGCATTATAAAGGCAGTAGAAGGAAAAATGCCTAAGCGACATCGAATTGTTATAAACCCATATAAACTACAATACCGCCGCTATACAAGGAAAAAATGGGCAAAGTGGGCAACTAAAGCGTCTTTCTACCACAACACGCCTCAAAGTGCTCCGTTTTCAATTTCGAAAGGACCAAAATGTTCACCGTGCCACAATCTATCTAACTCTGTGAGACGAAACTGGAATTCACTAATGAAAACGCTTTTTTAAGATGGAGTTAGTTATGGATTTGATAATGTTGTCACAAGATAACGAGCGCATTCAGGCAAAGACAACCGTACGCGATCTCTAGCATGGTCAAAATGGAAGTGTATTCTGCCTTGAAAAATAAAGTTGCTCTCGAATTTCGCAAAATATTTTCACACGATCGACTAGGCCACGACATGCTGTACATTTCGGCGTTTTTGAATTTGAAAACGGAGCACTTTGAGGCGAGTTTTGGACGAAAGACGCTTTAGTTGCCCACTTTGCCCATTTCGCCCATTTTTTCCCTTGGATAGAGGCGGTATTGTACTTCAAATGCTAAATACCATAATAATTGACAACATCGAGATATTTGGCAGTCAAAATATGAAAGAGAAAATAAAGATGACCAATCCACCTCGCATGCTTCAACGGTACAGCATCGATGACTATTAGATGATGCTTTTTTCGGAGAAATTTCACCATCTGCTGGGAAATGATAGGTGATCCATGGCGTGAGTCAGCGTAGAGCCGCAGATTTCAGCATTGTGCACGATCATTGAATCTCAAAAGCAGGTCTATGATTCCCTGCTGAAACAGCGAATATGTGAATTGATCCCGCTTTCTACACAGCGAAGGCAGTGGTCACGATGGATAATGGCTGTGTCTGTGGTCGGTTCTTAGCGATTCTGGAGACACCATTGTGATCAGTCCGAAATTCTCACAAAGCTAAGCAAGAAAAGCGGAAAACGATTTCGAGGTTGGGCTGTGCCTTGAAGGTTTCGTAGAATGTGTCTATTGTTTACATTTATCTAGCCCAATATGTATTCAACCCTATAAGGACAATATGTAGATTTAATTTTTTTTGTAAAGCCGAAAATAAGTGGGTCCTGCACGAATTTTACAGCTCCTGCTCAAAGTTTCTAGCTCGCACGATACAGTTACTGCACGACTGACTCTCTGCAGGGTTTCTCAGTAATTATGAACTCAGGTTAGTATTTTTCGCGAGAATCGCGTTTTTGAGCGACGTATCCCCTATACTGTAGTTATCAATAGTTATCAACGCTGTACAGAGAGCCTTTGTACCTCTCACATACACTAAATATCGCAAGTCACCTAGCTTGAATAGTGTATGGGTGTGGCACTGCACTGTGTTGTGAGAAAGAGCGCTCCAATGCGAAGCTGCGACGCGCCACCGACGGAGGCGAGGTATGTTTACGTAACATACGTCGATTAGTGCCGGGCGCATCGGGTAGTGAACGCACCCACGCCGATTGAGTTGCTGGTTGAGGGACCGGCGAAAATCAGCGCTGCTGACCTTGGTGGGAGAGAAAGCATGAATAGGGGAGTGTGCAAGGCCGAACGTGTGCAGGGGAAAGGTAGCACGCGAGTCGGCGAGGCCACAGACGGCCAGCGCGTTGCAGACGGTGTGGTGGGAGCCACGAGGACGCAGACACAGGACGCCGAGCCCCCCTCTTCCATCAAATGGTAATATACAGTAAACCCTGCCTGTCAAACTTCGTTAGTTCAAAACGAAACCCCAACAAGGGCTACACCATTTGGTAGCCCTTGACACCAGGATCACGAATATCACCATAGCTTCGCTCAGACATGATTTTGAAGTGAGTTATGAGGAAAAGACGAAAAAGACGCCAAAACCCGACCTCGCGCGCCTTCTGACCAAATCCTACGAGCGGTATAGTACTTCGTAGCGGGTTCGCCGCGACAGAGTCCTCAGGCCTTCTGCATACTTCGTCGCGTGTGCGAGGCATCGCCGCGACAGAGTCCTCAACGGCGTGATCGGTCATCGCCCGGTCGCCTTGCAAATGGAGTTGACGCAATATTTCGTCCACTACCAAATGCACACATTATATTCTTGACACAGATCTCCTATCAACAATAGGGTCTAATGCTCTAAAATCTAAAAGCGGTTTATTTGTGGATGCTTAACACGGAGCTGGACTTTGTTTTCGTCCTGCCTCCTTTTTAACTGATTACGCTGTGTGTGAGGTAATTTTGTTCAATTTTAGATTCGACTGAAATTGTGGTGCGCGCGAAGCGCGCACTTAGATTTGGCTTTGATTCCTTAGCGCGCTACACGCACAGAGAGTCCACCCACTCACACTGAAGTTAGGAAAATGAGCAGTATACCATTGAAACCGCCCCACAAAGTTAAGTATGTTAGCAATTTTTAATCCCGATGGACCCCCCATCCAAACTAAAAATGTGACCCCCTAACGTGGGTCCACCTCCGGAGCGGCTCTTGTCAGCTCCGGCGGCTTCGGAAACCGTGTTGGACCTGACTGATCGGAAGACGTCTCAATCCTTCTGGCGCGTGATTTGAGTTTGAATATTTATATTGCGCTTGCCAAATCTTTTTTCTACAATTTCACAACATTTAAAAGATTTCGATAATCGCTAAATCCAATAAGATAATTTTCACAACAATTCATGACTTTGTTCACCGCAAATTCTATCCTCAACTTTTTCACAACATTTCGAAAAATTCGTTGATCACTGTATTCATTTAAAAGGGCTTCACAATATTTTAATGATTCTTTTGATCGCCAAATCTAATTTACAATTCTATCCAAAAGGGGTCTTCCAAGCGAAAGAGGTTTGGTGCGGGCCAGAAACGTTCCAACAAAAGGGGAACAATAGGAAAGTGAAGTGAGGAGAGTGTACAAAAAGTGAGCAATGTTTTCTGCAAGCGATATTCTCGGTCGACTCTTCTATACAACGAAAACAGACCGTTGCGGTATTCTACTCGGAAGTACTTTGTACTTCCAAAAATAACTCCGATCATGCGAGAACCGGTAAAAATATACATGTATTTGTATCTGATAGTTTTCATTGAAAGAGATGATGTCAAACTGGCCAGAGCAGACAGTTAGCTCCGGCTCTTGGGAAAAATGAAACAACGAATGAAACGTGAAAGAATAAAAGTCCTTTTTTGAACCATTATGTCCTTCCTCGTGAAATACCACAACGGTTTGTTTTCGCTGTATTGAAGAGTCGACCGAGAATATCGCTTGGAGAAAATATTGCTCACTTTTTGTACACTCTCCTCACTTCACTTTCCTATTTTTCCCTCTTTGTTGGAACGTTTCTGGCGCGCACCAAACCTCTTTCGCTTGGAAGACCCCTTTTGGATAGAATTGTTAATTTTTTCCTGATATTACGCAGTGACATCACTCAAAAATATGCAACACTTATCAACCTTTTTGGACTGATACGATAATCAGTAAGCAATCAACAGACCATTATAAGTTGCCATCGGCACAAAATTCTCACCGTAAAGAAAATTCATGATGACAAATTGATAAAGAGTAGGGGTATAGAAGAAATTGAGAGCGGTGTGTTTTCATTATCACACCGTCTTTCTCTGGAGGTGAGCGGCTGAAGCTGAACAGACTGATTAGTGTAACAGCCTCACCGGTTATAAAAATATCACGATATCTGGGAATAAACATGGAAAACTCTGGCAAGAAAAACTGCTATACTTCCGTGAGGATTGTGTGCCGATGGCTCATTATCAACTTGTGCAATCAACTTGTGAAGCACACAACAAGTGAAGCGCAACTCATATTTCGCGGCAACACGCACATATTACATGAACCGCTCCGCACTTTCCACAACGTCTTGAAGACGTCATTTGAAGCTCGAAGCACTTTTCAGAACGTCCCGATGACGTCATCAGGAGCCCGAAGCACTTTTCTCGACGTCCCGATGACGTCATCTGAATCCCGATTGACCTAGAAATCGATTACTGACCAGCCTACATACCTCCTACCAACTTACCTGCCTGCCCAATTGATCGCCTGCTATCATTGGCAGTGGCTACTAATGACTCAGAAGTTTCAAGCCTAGTTACATGTTTTCCTTAGTAACATACATACACTGAAGGGCACAACTAACTTACTTAAAGGCAATGTACACGATAAATTGTGGATGTTCAGTTTCTTGCAGATTATGATAGGTCAAGAGCTTACAGTCACAGCAGCGTCAGGAAAAACTGCAGAAAAAGACAAGAAGGCACTTTTTTTTCACCCTTGCTCTGTGCCGGCTGTTTGCGTGCCCTTCAATGTATGTTACTGAGGAAAACATGTAACTAGAGTTGAAACTTCTGAGAAGTTCCATTAGTAGTGAATGGAAAGCGTGACGGCCTACGGCCCACGGCGCACACCATGAATTTTTCTTAAGTTTTAGGGCTCACAACTCTGTTATTTGTGAACCGATTTGGCCCAAATTTTGATAGGTGGTATGTTTGCGCCCCATTCACGTATATCCGCAAGGAAATCTGCAAGAAATTTGTTTGAATGGTTTTATAAACTACTTCATAAAATTGTAAGTGATCACAAAGCCTAGGCAAAACCAAACCTCTCCAGCCGCTTCGCGGCTGAAGCGATACAATTTCACCACATTTGAAAAAATTTGTCGACCGCCAAATCCATCAAAAGGAATTTCACAACATTTTTTAGGAATACCGAATCTTTGACCTTTTCCGCGGAGCCTAACCCTTTTAAAATTCTATCTATGCAGAGTTCCAAGGCACTGATCACTTATAAGATACTTCTTTCAATATGAGATAGTCATGTAAGGTGGCTGAGTGGCGTTTTATACACCGAAAAAATTTGCGATCCATGAAAAATCTCGAGCCGATGGTGACTTACATAGTGATCAACACGCAAAAAGACTCATTCTGTGCAATGTTGCATCTCCATAAATCCAGAACATTTACCTACCGATGAAGTTATTCGTTTTGGCGTGACCTTCCCCACCCTTCTGTAAATCGTCCAAGAAATCTCATATTTGGGTTGACCGCCCAAATTAACCCTGGCAGCAGTCCCGAGCAAAAAATTTCAACCGAATTTAAAAAAGTGGAATAGCGCCAGTTTTTGTAAAATTCAATGACATTTTTCCATTTTCGTGATTTTCATTCTCCAAATGAAACGTCTCTCTCTATGAATATCAATGCGAACATCATTTGGAGAAGGAATAGTGCATTGCATGAAAAATCATGAAAAAAAGAAATTTCGGAATGGTCGAAATTAGAAGAAATCCATGGTATTCAGGAAAATGAAATCCTTCGAGTGGAAGATGGTCGTTACATAAAAAAATTCTGAAATGAACATATTACTGCCTCCCAGGCCGGATTTCTGACACTTGCGTCGCGATGTCGTAGTGCAGTGCACGACGACGTGACACACCATCCAGCTGACGCTAAACAGCGCGCACGTTGTGAAAAGCGTAGATTGGCCGCGACACAACCACGACACCGTCGCGTATAGCAGCTCCCACTAGATTCGTCGCGCGCAACGACTGTCAGTGCTAGGCGCGATTGAGTGCTGCGCTGGGCGCGGCGGTATGTATCAGTTCCTACACCGCAGCACCGTCGCCGCGATGCAAGTATGCACTAGACCTTACGGTAAAGACTGAAAGGTTCCTTAGTCGCTTGCCACATGAGTGAGTCATCATTGATAATTTCGCTCTGCCTTGATTTCGAAAAACACCTACGATTTGCGACAGTGTGCATCCTTGGCGCGCGAACTGCTCTTGGGTCCATGGAATGTTCTTGAAAAACAATTTATTCGAAAAATTCGACTACCGAATTCATTCAAATGTTTTCGTAGATTTTCGAATATTCGATTTTTCGAATAATTCGGGATTTTAAACTTTTCGAATATTCGGTTTTTCGAATAATTCGGGATTTTGAACTTTCCGAATATTCGGCTTTGCGAGTAATTCGGAATTTTGAAGTTTTCGAATATTCGAGTTTTCGAATAATTCGGGATTTTGAACATTTCGAATATTCGACTTTTCGAATAACTCGAAATCGACTTTTTCAGTCGAATGACTTTTCGAATCATTCGATTCGGTCAAAGTATAGTGTGCAGGACATCATGGTACGTGTGCAGGACCGCAGTATGGGTGTGCAGGATGTCATGGAGTGTGTGCAAGACCGCAGTAGGGGTGTGCAGGATGTCATGGAATGTGTGCAGGACCTCAGTAGGAGTGTGCAGGACATCATGAGACGTGTGCAGGGACTCAGTTCAATGTCCAGGACACCGTATACAAGTTATGCCTCCGAGTTAGAAGTCTGGGCCGGAACAGAAGAGCGACATCTGCAAGTACCGGTGAAATTTGGCTAGAGCGACTGATCCTGCACAATTGTGTCCTTTTGAAACTCATTTCTTCATTCTTTCGACTTTTAAATTTAAAAAGTATATGCATTGTGTTCTATCTCGAGGAAGCCGCGATGCAGCTACATATTACCTTGCTATCATAGCAGCAGAGCGGTTCTTTCTCCATTTCTATCACTATGTTTTCTCAAAAACATCAACATGACTTTTATAATAAAGCTATTATAACAGCATCGCGGTTCCTTCCTCCAGAGAAACACGATATAGTACAAGGGGGACCCTCGAAAAAAGTTGTGAAATTTCTGAAAGTTGGGCTCCGCGGAAAAAGTTAGGGATTTGGCATTGTTCTTAAATGTTGTGAAATTGTTTTATTGAATTTGGCTCTGAACTTGATTTTTTAAATGTAGTGAAATTATTGGCTTGATTTGGCTGATGATGGTATTTGTAGACATCGTAATCATTAAAATATAGTGAGATTGCTGCTAATGGATTTGGCACGCCCTCTATCAATTATCAGAGTCAAATCACGCGTCAAAAGTATTTCTCATGATAGTCTTTGTGTCCTCAACGCTTTCACGGTTCACATTGTATGGGAACGTTTTTGTTGCTGGACTTATTCTTGTTCTGATTTGATCCAAATCACGCTGGACTCAAAACTCTTTCTGACGCGTGATTTGACTCTGATAATTGATAGAGGGCGTGCCAAATCCATTAGTAGCAATCTCACTATATTTTAATGATTACGATGTCTACAAATACCATCATCAGCCAAATCAAGTCAATAATTTCACTACATTTAAAAAATCAAGTTTAGAGCCAAATCCAATAAAACAATTTCACAACATTTAAGAACAATGCCAAATCCCTAACTTTTTCCGCGGAGCCCAACTTTCAGAAATGAATGAATGAAAATGGATGTCGAAATCCGATGCCCGATTTTCGAAGTTTTAATTTTCTGTTCCCCACATCTCTGACACTGTTCTTATATGGTCCGATTATCGAAACTTTATTCAACAGTCAACCTCACAATCTCGATTGCATAGCAAACACCCTCAAATGAATACCGATTTCATAAAATAACTCGAAGACTTGGAGCTGAAAAAAAAACAAGAAAAAACTGATTAAAACTCGATGTCAAAGAATGCGTGATTTCCATTCATAGTGCAATGGAAGTGGACGAATTGAACAGCAGCATCTCTGCGAGTTTTGATGGAGGAATAGCCGCGAAATAGCCGATAAATACCCACAAGGCTTCACTTGTGGGGTCTCCTCGTAGAATTTACTAGGGAATCTTGAAAGGCGTCGCTTAGAAATGGAAAGGAAAAAAATGTTTCGTGGTCGATTTTGGTCCATTCGCTCCGAATCTGAGATCAGTTTGTGGTGAAGAAGTCTGAGAGACAATTAGCAGCCTGTGGAAATTAGTGTTCTCTAAGGTTGGGCTAAATGACCTGTTTGCCAGCATTTGATAGATTTGGCGAAAAGATTGCTGACAGAGTAAAGGCAACAGCAAAGGCAGGAACATGATGAAATTGGAGGGTAAGGTAGAGTTCGCGTAATGAGTTTAGTTCGATGAATGGATGGGCTGAGATCACAGGCTTGAGCAGTCCAGGAATTTGCACTCGTTCGTAGTGTCTGCTCTATATACATAAATCCGGTGACTCCGGAAGCGTTTCAAGAAAACGTTTTGAATCTCATGAGGGAACTCCTTTTTGGTCAGTCAGGCCATGGAACGAAGGACTACCCTAATCTTCCCATAGAGTTTTGTCTTCTCGGATATGAGCACATCTAACTAACCAGCAAAGCGGTCTGCCCATTCCCCGACGTCCTCAGCCACCCATAGCGACTTCTTGAATGAAGTAGTCCGAGAATAAATGCATACCGCTTCACAGCCCTTTTTCTATACCCCCTGATGTTATGAGGGCCTTTCATCGATATTTATTATGTTTTGTTTAAGAATGGTAGCCCGACGTTCCAATGTCCGCTATGAGCATTATAATCACTCACAATGATGTGGCCGGATCCTTGTCGACGCTGTAGCCGATTTTCCGTACTTTCGCCTGGTTCGCTTTTCGTGCGAATCGTGGAAGGTAATGAGTTGAGACGAGTTCCTCTCCTCTGGAACATCACAACGATAAATTGAGCTGATTGCTTTGTCAGCCCATGCAAACCGCCGGCGAATCGACAAAGACTTTCGCTGCGATGCTCTCTACCTTTTCCATTTCTCCATTTTCTCCTCTTCTATGATGAATTCATGCAAGCTCCGTTTTCAGCAGGTTGATAGTACAACAAGTTGACGAAACCTCATCGGTCAGAAAATAATGTAAGTTCGCAGTCTCAGTTAACAACACAGTCCGACCTCAGAATCGTTTTTATGTTTTTCCACCTATCTTGAAAGCGGTCCCGCGCTGATTCCAATGATGTCTCTGGAGTCGCACAAGACCCCCTGAGAACGGAGTCATGCCCCCCCCCCCAAATGTCGAGCTGCGGAAGCATTGTGGACGAGTTGTCCGAGGCCTGTAACCTCCGTCATTTGCAGCCGAATTATGGGAGCTGACCTGAATAAAGAGAGAGGCTAGGAATGGAGGGAAGAACAGGGCTATTCATCAGAAACAATCACTCATCTTGCCACTGTTTATCTCGAAAGGTCGTGAAAGAGGCGTGCCAAAGTAGCTTCCTGATGGGGGCGCCCCAGAGTGATTTCCTCCTATACCTCGCTTATTCGGAGGGGTCGAGAGCTCGCACTTGACATGTGTTATACAAGGTGGGCCTACTTCACAACTGTGTGGAAATCTCAGGTTTTGTCTCTGAGGTTGGACTGTGCCTTTAAAGGCAGTGTTCACGACAAAGATATCTCAGGTTTTTCCACAGAAACGTGAGCTTTGGCACCTACCGATGAGAACAGCGAAAAAAGAAGCACGAAAAACAATCGGGAAGTGGGTGAAAATCGCGGGGGCCAGTCAGCCCATTGGGCCACCCCGCCTCCCAAACTAATCCTTTCTGAACTCAGAAATCTGTGGGGAAGTTCCCGAGGACAATAGACCTGATTTGGTCGTTATCACTCGGTCGAGGGGAGAGGAGCGAGACGTCCCCCTCCGGGGGGACGTCTCGCTCCTCTCCCCTCGAATTATACACAAAGATAAGGCGTTCGAAACAGTCAACTCGGGGGGAGAACAGGGGAAGATCGCTTAACGGTTGTTCCCATGGCCTCCCCCCGAACATGACAAACGCGAAAACAAAGCCGCAGCGTATACGGTGATGCAGACGGGCTAGTCGCGAGGTGGTCTCGCACTTCGCAAGTTGAGGGGGTAGATCTGCCACTCAAGGACTACGTAAGGCATCTCTGCCTGGTTTTCAGAGGAGCTAATAAGCTTTTCTATAACCTTTAGTCAGAGGTGAATGTTTTTGGACCGATCGCAGTTCTTCAGGAACAGGAGGCTGTCGAAAATAGCGAGTTCTAACACGCTGAATTTTGCTCAATCATTGAACAATTGGAAGATCAACAGTCGGAAGGTCGCGGGAAGACCTGCAGTCGGGAGAACAAGAGAACTCCTGCTGTGGGAACTTCCCCCATTACTCTGCTGTCGAGACGTCCCCTTCGCCTCCCCCCAATTTGGGGGAAGTTCCCCAGTTGTTTCGAGGGAAGTTCTGCTGTCGTCCTCGGGAACTTCCCAACGAATATCTGAGAAGGAGCTCGAACATGTAAACAGCCGGTCAGCAAAGTTAATGGCTTCGATAAGTAGCAGTGGATAAGGTGAATCACGTTATTACATGGAAAGACTTCATTCCTTCACATCGGTCAATCCTTACATTCTCAAAAATATGACGTCACACAAGAGGTCCTGCTAAGGCGGAAAAAGTGGTGAACGAGAATAGGCAAGGAAAAAGTCGACCACGCCCCTGTGAAAGAAAAAAATGGGTTACGCCCATCGACAAAATCTCAATAGGGAAGAGAGCGCTAATAATTTTGTTCAAAATCGATGTTCTTCAATTTGTTTTTGGTCTGGCTTTATACTGTGGCCTGCTCCAGAACGATGGCTGCGAATATCAAAAAAATCAGGCTTGAGACAACACTCCGTTCTTAGTGAGTTCTGAGCGATTCTGGAGACACCGTTGAAATAGGCGCGAAATTTTTTCCAAAATAGGCAGAAAAACGAAAAATCCATTTCGAGGTTGGACAGTGCCTTTAAAGACACAGTACACCCTCAGATATGAATTTTGAGATTTTCATGTGATTATGTAGAAGACCCATCCTATGTAACACGTGCCAAATGCGGGATCTCAATTCCTCGAAATAAGCGAGATATAAGCGACCACCACAGGCCCGACCCCCTTCGCTCACCACCATAGGCCCGACCCCCTAACAGATTTTCGAACTCGATAGCGGCTAGATGGATGGATGAATTCTAACAAATCGTCGTTCTTCAGTCCATTACCGGACTGTTTAATTATCCTGGCTTTCTCTCACGCAGCGATTGCGAATGAAGAGAAATACAGGTCTGAGACAACTCGTCCACCGAATTTTTCATCCTCAAAATCTAGGCATCTTTGAAGAGTCATAACTCTGTTCAAAGGGGGTCTTGGACGATTTCAGAGAGACCACTGTGATCAGCATGTGACTGTCTCCAAGACTAGCATGAAACCTGAAAATTAATTTTTCGGGTGTCCTGTGCCTTTAAAGGCACAGCCCTAGCTCACGGACGCATTCTAAGATTTCTATATAATTGGGAAGTAGACCCACCCCATGACACATCTGCCAAGTGCGATCTCTCGATTCTTCTGAATAAGCGAGATATAATAGGAACAAGTCACCCTTGGGCGCCCACATCAGGAAGCCACTTTGGCGCGCCCTTTTTACGAGCTTTCAAGCTCAACAGTGACAAGAAAAGCGACGGTTTCTGATCAAGAGCCCCGTTCTTCCATTCATTCTCAGCCTCTCTCTCAACTCAGGTCAACTCGCGCGCAACGGTTGTAAATGGCGGAAGTTACAAGCCCCGGACAATTCGTCCTCCATGCTTCCGCAGCTCAATTTTTCGGGGCCCATAACTCCGTTGCTAGTGGTTCTTCTACGATTCCAGAGACGTCATTGGAATCAGCGTGAGACCTTTTTCATGATAGGCAGAAAAACGGCAGAACGATTCTAAGGCAGTTGCTAGGTTAAAGGCAGTGTTCACGATAGAAAACCGTATTCTAAGTTTTGATGTCTTCAGTAGGTAAGTTCCCTAAGTAGAGGTTAGTAGGGGAAAGTCTCTACGGAACACTCAAATATCTAAGGAAATGTGTTCAAAGGCAGCAGGCACGCTCAAAATTAGTATCGATTTTTTGACGTGAATCGAAGGTTTGGAGTAGTATGGGGAGCTAACGAAAAGACCAACGAAAACTTTATGCAAATGGAGGAACAACGGTTGCTTTTGTTTCCGGGTAAAAATGGACGAGTTACAAGCAGTGAATATTAGCGACAAAACGGTTAAGGTGGCGAAGCCGATCGACTCTTACAGCCTGTACTAGAACGCTCACCTCATTGGAAGCATCGAAAACCAACCAGTGTGACCGTATTCGACGAATCAAACTGGAAGAGTTTGTATTTGGGGGCTGGTTGATCGAAAATTTTCGGCTTGCATTGCTCAAAGTTAGCAAGTTTCACTTGTTTTTGAAGCTTCCAATGGCGCGAGCTCTCTACTAGGAACCACACGTCCCGAGTAGCATAGTTATCTCAACAACTTTTTAGAGCATTTCTGCTGCCTTTAAGGGAATCCCTGAAAAAATTTTGCACTATCCTAGGCGGGGGGGGGGAGCACTCGTGATTAAAGAGAGAAATCAAATGAACCGCCAAAGAATCATCGACTGATTGCGCTATCGAGCAACTTTCATCAGAGTTTTGCTTCATTTTTATGAGTAAATCTCAGGTCCCCCCCCGCCCTGATGCAAGTTGAGACCTGTTTTACGTTTACCATGTTAAGACGCGTTATGAACACAGACATGTTTAGACAAAGGTATTAATAATGTTGCGGGTATAAAACGCTCCTCATATTACCGTGTGCCTCAGTCAGCTCTTCGGAGCCGGAGCTGTGAGGTGGCCTTAGTCACTTTCCATTAGATTCACCGGATACTGGAGGATAATTTTTGTCGCCGAGGGGATCTACCCACGTTTCAGGGGGGGGGGGGGCGGGGGGGAGTGCAACCCACTGCGAACAGTGCTGGTGTGGTCACCTCTCCCTGGTTGGGATCACAACAGGGATGATTCTTGTGGGATGTCCTCGGGGTCAGGGGTTCGCAATTTTCCGTTTTTTGCCCATTTTCGGTCATTTTTTTCTGTTTTCTGTTAAAATGAGCTAAATTTGACAGAAAACAGGAAAAAATCGTAAATCGCGATTCGTTGGAAGTTAGCTCTAGAGACAAATGACCGGACTCATAGACGGTAGGCCCATAGTTTTAGAAAGCCTCACCCGCACTCTCTACAGCACCCTGTGGTTAACTCGCCTATCTTGCTATGGGTGTTGCCAAGGCTGGGCTGGTGTAGTGGCATGAGGCGGTGCTGTTCGCTCAATACGGTAGGGTTTGATCTTTGCCCAGCGCTATCTAGATCTTCTATCCCTACGGAGTCCTCTAGTCGGTGCCAGATTCATGTAAGGAGATGAAGGGTCAAATCCGGCTGACCACGCATGACACTGTACAAACCTGAGAAGCCTCCAAACCTCAATAAAATAGACTTCGAGTGCACTACGTATGACAGCAGGAATTGAGAAAGCCCAGCCTTCAACTTTATCTTATAGTGCTACCCTTATTCAGAGGTTCACCGTTGATGATACCCTCAGAAGGTATGCCATGCAGTAATAGCGCGAAAAACTCCAATTTTCTCGGATAATAACAATAATCTCGGATTGATACTACTTAGCACCCGCTATTCCAGCCCTCACTGACCCTTCGTTCGAGTATGAATACTTTCTTCACGTGAGCACAAACTAATAATACTCCGATTCCACCGCTTAGGTGGAACAAGGTTAAATTTTTCCCAGCCGCGCCATTCACGCAAACTATAAGTTCATGTTTTGACTGATTCCAGCGCAAGATGATAGAAACTTGAATAAGATGAAGTGCAATGAAATTGATGATGATGGTGGTGATGAAGTTGGTGAAACTGTCATAAATATAGTTACGAGCGGACCCGCCATGGTGGTGTGAGCCATTGCTTCGTTGGGTGGAGCCAGGTACTCCACCAACCTTTTCCTCTGTGCAGGTGAAGGGGGGAACCTTTACCACTAGGAAAACCGGTGACGACTGAGGAAACGCCCCGAAAAAAATGAAAGTGACCCGACATTCATGCAAGTCATTTTCAAGATTGGACGGGTCTATTTGCCGGTTTTTAGTCCATAATATTTTTGAGCTCAGAGGTGGATCTTTGGTGAAGGTTGTTTTTGGAATTCTCATGAATTCCTGCATCGAACAGCGTTTTTAGTTCGCCAAATACGTTCTCGCTCTTCCAGCCGATTTCGGTTCATAAAGTGCATTTTTTGTGAGTGAAGTTATAGGTTTTTCGTTCACAACTTTTCTACGCTAAGAGATGGACCTTTGGTGATGGTTGTTTTTGGAATCCCCATACAATTCTGCGTCGACTAGTGTTTCCAGATTAGAAAGTTATTTTCTCGATCCCTCAGCCTAATTCGTATTACGAAACACCGGTTTTTCGCCTATCTCGTCAACTAGGGTTGCTTTAAAGGTCGTTTTTGTAACCTACGCAAAAGTCCGCGTGGAGTGGTATATCGGGTTCTTTACTCTGCCTGCCCCATAAGCCAGCCAATTCGGTGGAGCCGAGCTCCATAGTAATCTCCATAGGGTGCTCTCGCCTCTGTGATATAAATGAGAGACGCAGAGTTCTGTAGAGCCAACAACGGGGCTCGGCTTCACCGACCTGGCTGGCTTATGGGACACGCAAAGTTAGGAACCCGACATATCATTCGACGTAGAATTTCAGGGAGATTCCGAAAAACACCTTCAACAACACTATCTTCAACCGTTAAAGAGTTATAGGTAAAAAACCTTTGTTTCGTAAAAACGAATGATGCTGAAGGATCGAGAAAATATGTTTTCAGCCTGGAAACCCTAGTCGACGCAGAATTCTAAGGAGATCTCGAAAGCAACCTAAACCAAAGACCATCTCTTACCGTAGAATAGTTATGAACGAAAAACCGACAACTACAGGCACCAAAAATGCACCTTATAAACCGAAATCGGCTGGAAGAGTGAGAACGTATTTTTTGGAAATGAAAACTCTATTCGCTCCAGAATTTTATGAGGATTCCAAAGACAACCTTTACCAAGAGTTAATTTCCAAAGGCAAACAAGTTATAAGACTGAAATCATCATTTCATGCCTCTGTGGCGATTGGTACCGCACGGTATTTGGAGTTTACTCAAATTATAAGCTTGTGTTTTGTGAAAGCTGATAGTAATATTTGATATTTTGTCTGAAGCCCCATTCTTAACTGGTCGCTTCGACATCAAATCGAAGCGACCAACAATACTGCCACGCGTAGACGGCTCTTCATCCCGTTCCCCGTGCGGCGACCATCCCGTTCCCCGTGCGGCGAGCATACCGTTTCCCTTAGCGTTGGTGATGGCGCTACATGGAAGGCTGACCATCCCGTTCCCTGTGAGGCGACCAGCCCGTTCCCTCTATCGTTAATGGTCCGGCTGTGTGAGCACTCCATCGCGAACTGGACCGTCAACGGGATGGTCGTTGATTATGTCTGAGCTGGCTCGACCGCTTGAAAACCGATATGGATGAGGCACGACTCACTCCGAATGACGCAGCTGACACGAATAAGTGGAGGACAAGAACCAAACAAGCGGACCCTACGTCAACGTGGGACAAACGCTAAGAAGACGAAGAAGAATCATATGCCTGATAGCGTTATCTTTCATTGTTTTCGTGGAGACTCCATGGAAATAGTTCGACTTCTGAAAGCGGTATCATTCATTCTCCAGCTGAATCCTGATGCCCCACCCAAATAGCTTCATACCAGATTCTTATGTAAGTGACTTTGTTCTCTTTCCATTGTACCAACAACTCTTTAGGAATAAGACGGGCCAATGCAAAGAATATCCGGTAGTTCGGTGCCTGTTCCTTTGATGAAACGAATGCAGGAAAACTGTAATATTACGTGGGCGGGGTGACCCGATGGGTTGGCTGGACCACGAGGTTTTCACCCATTTTTTTTGCAGTTTTCCGTCGTACTTCCGTTCTTATTCTCCATAGAGGGAACCGAAGCTCGCGTCTTTGCCAAGAAACGAGCAACTTATTCATCGTGAAAACTGCCTTTAAGGGATGAGCATCGTTTTTCTTGACCACCAAGTCAACGCTTGGTCAAGAAACTGCAAAAAAACGAGAAGATGCTGCTATTCAGTTTTAGAAACCTTGTCATTCCCCGGGGGAATCGCCTTTTTTCTGTCGACTGAAGCATTTCAAGCGCTGCCACACGTCGCTTTCCGAAAACGCACCCTCACTTTTTCGAATCTGCATTTGCACGATCACCATTTGGAAGCATATGGCCCCGGTCAGAGTTGGTGCTATTTGCATCTGTAACCCACCGACTCAGCCCAACCACCCCCCCACCCCCAACACCCCCCAACACCCCCCGCACCCCCCAACACCCACCCGGTCGATACGTATGTTTAAAATGATAGAGTGAGGTTGAGAAAATCACTCGGTGTATCCAACTAGATATGACGATGATTACGTGGCCAACAGGATTGCACCTGTTCAGAGAAATAGTGAAGGAGAGTATGGTGAAGTAACGGAGGTAGCAGTAAGGTTAGCTTTCTAGTGAAACGCAATGTTTTATCATCGGTCCGCCCACCCGGTGATTTTCTCATCAGCCGTCATCCACGTATAGCATGGATATCGACCGCGTCGGATACGCCGAGTGATTTTCTCAAATTCACTCCATCATTGTAAACATACGTATCGACCGGGAGGGGGTGCGGGGGTTTTGGGGGTGCGGCGGGGTGCGGGGAATACACCAGTGATTTCCTCAACCTCACTCCATCATTTTAAACATACGTATCGACCGGGTGGGGTGTTGGGGGGGGCGTGGGGGGGGGGATACACCGAGTGATTTTTGCATCCCATTTTCAATGCATTCTGTGTGCATCGACCGGGCTGGATACGTCGGCTCATCCAACTGTGACCGGGGCCTAAGAGAGACGAGTTCATTGTTATGAAAACGATTACAAGAGTCATTAACAAGGAGCAGACCTACCCAGTTGGCATGGTCAGAAAAACCGGCCGCCTGACACGTACCACAAATCGAAATAATTCAAACCCGACCACCTCCATCGGTCTGTTAGTTCTACCACTCCGAGTTCACCAAACAAATTGTGGTGTGCGCAAAGCGCACACCAGGATTTGGCTTTGATCACTTCCCGCGCGGATGCCCTACAATGAGATCACCTATTCATACCGTCACCAGAGGTATGAGCTGTACACCATTTGATGCGCAGCAAGAAATTACATATGTGAGCGACTTTTCATCTTAACTGGTCCCCGCTTTCTGAAGGTATGACCTCTCAAAGTACGCAAAAACGTTCTCCATCACCGCCTCCGCCTCCGTCCGTCGAATTCCATTTTTTGGAAAGCGTATACCAAATTGCTTGAAAATTTGTGACTAGAGGTAATCGGCCACGGGAATGCCGAAAATAATTAGCAGAGCTCACCATACTGACTTCTGGGACCCTAACGGGCGGTGCTCTTTCGGAATAGACATCATGGAACGTGTGCAGGACCTCAGTAGGGATGAGCAGGACGTCATGGAATGTGTGCAGGACCTTAGTAGGAGTGTGCAGGACATCATGAAGCGTGAGCAGGACTCCAGCAGGGATGAGCAGGACGTCATGGAATGTGTGTAGTATCCCAATAGAGGTGTTCAGGACATCATGGAACCTATGTAGTATCCCAATAGAGGTGTGCAGGACATCATAGAACGTGTGTAGTATCCCAATAGAGGTGTGAAGGACATCATAAAACGTGTGCAGGACCCCAGTAGTGATGAGCAGGACGTCATGCAATGCGTGCAGGACATCAGTATGAGAGTGTAGGACATCATGAAACGTGTGCAGGATCCCAATAAAGGTGTTCAGGACATCATGGAGCGTGTGTAGTATCCCAATAGAGGTGTGCAGGAGATCATAGAACGTGTGCAGGACCCCAGTAGTGATTAGCAGGACGCCATGGAATGTGTGTAGGAGCTAAGTAAAAGTAGACAGGACGTCATAGAACGTGTGCAGGACCCCAGTAGGGATGAGCAGGACGTCATGGAATGTGTGTAGGACCTAGGTAAAGTGTGCAGGACAACATAGAACGTGTGCAGGACCCCAGTATTGATGAGCAGGACGTCATGGAATGTGTAGGACCTAGGTAAAGGTGTGCAGGACATCATAGAACGTGTGCAGGACCCCAGTAGTGATGAGCAGGACGTCATGGAATGTGTGTAGGACTTCAGTAGGAGAGTGTAGGACATCATGGAATGTGTGCAGGACCTCAGTAGGAGTGTGCAGGACATCATAAAACGTGTGCAGGACCCCAGTAGGGACGAGCACGACTTCATGGAATGTGTGCAGGACATCAGTATGAGGATGCACGACATCATGAAGCGTGTGCAGGACTCCAGTAGGGATGAGCAGGACGTCATGGAATGTGTGTAGGACCTAGGTAAAGGTGTGCAGGACATCATAGAACGTGTGCAGGACCCCAGTAGGGATGAGCAGGACGTCATGAAATGTGTGTAGGAGCTAAGTAAAAGTGGACAGGACGTCATAGAACGTGTGCAGGACCCCAGTAGGGATGAGCAGGACGTCATGAAATGTGTGTAGGACCTCGGTAAAGGTGTGCAGGACATCATAGAACGTGTGCAGGACCCCAGTAGGGATGAGCAGGACGTCATGGAATGTGTGCAGAACATCAGTATGAGAGTGTAGGACATCATGGAACGTGTGCAGGATCCCAATAGAGGTGTTCAGGACATCATGGAACGTGTGTAGTATCCCAATAGAGGTGTGCAGGAGATCATAGAACGTGTGCAGGACCCCAGTAGTGATTAGCGGGACGCCATGGAATGTGTGTAGGAGCTAAGTAAAAGTGGACAGGACGTCATAGAACGTGTGCAGGACCCCAGTAGGGATGAGCAGGACGTCATGAAATGTGTGTAGGACCTCGGTAAAGGTGTGAAGGACATCATAGAACGTGTACAGGACCTTAGTAGGAATGAGCAGGACGTCATGGAATGTGTACAGGACCTCAGTAAAAGTGTGCAGGACATCATGGAATGTGTGCTGACTTCAGTAGGAGAGTGTAGGACATCATGGAATGTGTGCAGGACCTTAGTAGGAGTGTGCAGGACATCATAAAACGTGTGCAGGACCCTAGTAGGGAAGAGGAAAACTTCATGGAATGTGTGCAGGACATCAGTATGAGGATGCACGACATCATGAAGCGTGTGCAGGACTCCAGTAGGGATGAGCAGGACGTCATGGAATGTGTGTAGTATCCCAATAGAGGTGTTTAGAACATCATGGAACGTGTGTAGTATCCCAATAGAGGTGTGCAAGACATCATAGAACGTGTGTAGTATCCCAATATAGGTGTGAAGGACATCATAGAACGTGTGCAGGACCCCAGTAGTGATGATCAGGACGCCATGGAATGTGTGTAGGACCTAAGTAAAAGTGGACAGGACATCATAGAACGTGTGCAGGACCCCAGTAGGGATGAGCAGGACGTCATGGAATGCGTGCAGGACATCAGTATGAGAGTGTAGGACATCATGGAACGTGTGCAGGATCCCAATAGAGGTGTTCAGGACATCATGGAACGTGTGTAGTATCCCAATAGAGGTGTGCAGGAGATCATAGAACGTGTGCAGGACCCCAGTAGTGATTAGCAGGACGTCATGGAATGTGTGCAGAACATCAGTATGAGAGTGTAGGACATAATGGAACGTGTGCAGGATCCCAATAGAGGTGTTCAGGACATCATGGAACGTGTGTAGTATCCCAATAGAGGTGTGCAGGAGATCATAGAACGTGTGCAGGACCCCAGTAGTGATTAGCGGGACGCCATGGAATGTGTGTAGGAGCTAAGTAAAAGTGGACAGGACGTCATAGAACGTGTGCAGGACCCCAGTAGGGATGAGCAGGACGTCATGAAATGTGTGTAGGACCTCGGTAAAGGTGTGAAGGACATCATAGAACGTGTGCAGGACCTCAGTAGGAATGAGCAGGACGTCATGGAATGTGTACAGGACCTCAGTAAAAGTGTGCAGGACATCATGGAATGTGTGCACGACTTCAGTAGGAGAGTGTAGGACATCATGGAATGTGTGCAGGACCTTAGTAGGAGTGTGCAGGACATCATAAAACGTGTGCAGGACCCTAGTAGGGAAGAGGAAAACTTCATGGAATGTGTGCAGGACATCAGTATGAGGATGCACGACATCATGAAGCGTGTGCAGGACTCCAGTAGGGATGAGCAGGACGTCATGGAATGTCTGTAGTATCCCAATAGAGGTGTTTAGAACATCATGGAACGTGTGTAGTATCCCAATAGAGGTGTGCAAGACATCATAGAACGTGTGTAGTATCCCAATATAGGTGTGAAGGACATCATAGAACGTGTGCAGGACCCCAGTAGTGATGATCAGGACGCCATGGAATGTGTGTAGGACCTAAGTAAAAGTGGACAGGACATCATAGAACGTGTGCAGGACCCCAGTAGGGATGAGCAGGACGTCATGGAATGTGTGCAGGACATCAGTATGAGAGTGTAGGACATCATGGAACGTGTGCAGGATCCCAATAGAGGTGTTCAGGACATCATGGAACGTGTGTAGTATCCCAATAGAGGTGTGCAGGAGATCATAGAACGTGTGCAGGACCCCAGTAGTGATTAGCAGGACGCCATGGAATGTGTGTAGGAGCTAAGTAAAAGTGTGCAGGACAACATAGAACGTGTGCAGGACCTCAGTAGGAGTGTGCAGGACATCATAAAACGTGTGCAGGACCCCAGTAGGGACGAGCAAATCTTTATGGAATGTGTGCAGGACATCAGTATGAGGATGCACGACATCATGAAGCGTGTGCAGGACTCCAGTAGGGATGAGCAGGACGTCATGGAATGTGAGTAGTATCCCAATAGAGGTGTTCAGGACATCGTGGAACGTGTGCAGGACTCCAGTAGGGATGAGCAGGACGTCATGGAATGTGTGTAGTATCCCAATAGAGGTGTGCACGACATCATAGAACGTGTGCAGGACCCCAGTAGTGATGATCAGGACGCCATGGAATGTGTGTAGGACCTAAGTAAAAGTGGACAGGACATCATAGAACGTGTGCAGGACCCCAGTAGGGATGAGCAGGACGTCATGGAATGTGTGCAGGACATCAGTATGAGAGTGTAGGACATCATGGAACGTGTGCAGGATCCCAATAGAGGTGTTCAGGACATCATGGAACGTGTGTAGTATTCCAATAGAGGTGTGCAGGACATCATAGAACGTGTGCAAGACCCCAGTAGTGATGTGCAGGACGTCATGGAATGTGTGTAGGACTTCAGTAGGAGAGTGTAGGACATCATGGAATGTGTGCAGGACCTCAGTAGGAGTGTGCAGGACATCATAAAACGTGTGCAGGACCCCAGTAGGGACGAGCAAATCTTTATGGAATGTGTGCAGGACATCAGTATGAGGATGCACGACATCATGAAGCGTGTGCAGGACTCCAGTAGGGATGAGCAGGACGTCATGGAATGTGTGTAGTATCCCAATAGAGGTGTTCAGGACATCATGGAACGTGTGTAGTATCCCAATAGAGGTGTGCAGGACATCATAGAACGTGTGTAGTATCCCAATAGAGGTGTGCAGGACATCATAGAACGTGTGCAGGACCCCAGTAGTGATGATCAGGACGCCATGGAATGTGTGTAGGACCTAAGTAAAAGTGGACAGGACATCATAGAACGTGTGCAGGACCCCAGTAGGGATGAGCAGGACGTCATGGAATGTGTGCAGGACATCAGTATGAGAGTGTAGGACATCATGGAACGTGTGCAGGATCCCAATAGAGGTGTTCAGGACATCATGGAACTGTGTAGTATCCCAATAGAGGTGTGTAGGAGATCATAGAACGTGTGTAGTATCCCAATAGAGGTGTGAAGGACATCATAGAACGTGTGCAGGACCCCAGTAGTGATGATCAGGACGCCATGGAATGTGTGTAGGACCTAAGTAAAGGTGGACAGGACATCATAGAACGTGTGCAGGACCACAGTAGTGATGAGCAGGACGTCATGGAATGTGTGTAGGACTTTAGTAGGAGAGTGTAGGACGTCATGAAATGTATGTAGGACCTAGGTAAAAGTGTGCAGGACAACATAGAACGTGTGCAGGACCCCAGTATTGATGAGCAGGACGTCATGGAATGTGTAGGACCTAGGTAAAGGTGTGCAGGACATCATAGAACGTGTGCAAGACCCCAGTAGTGATGAGCAGGACGTCATGGAATGTGTGTAGGACTTCAGTAGGAGAGTGCAGGACATCATGGAATGTGTGCAGGACCTCAGTAGGAGTGTGCAGGACATCATAAAACGTGTGCAGGACCCCAGTAGGGACGAGCAAATCTTTATGGAATGTGTGCAGGACATCAGTATGAGGATGCACGACATCATGAAGCGTGTGCAGGACTCCAGTAGGGATGAGCAGGACGTCATGGAATGTGTGTAGTATCCCAATAGAGGTGTTCAGGACATCGTGGAACGTGTGTAGTATCCCAATAGAGGTGTGCAGGACATCATAGAACGTGTGTAGTATCCCAATAGAGGTGTGCACGACATCATAGAACGTGTGCAGGACCCCAGTAGTGATGATCAGGACGCCATGGAATGTGTGTAGGACCTAAGTAAAAGTGGACAGGACATCATGGAACGTGTGCAGGATCCCAATAGAGGTGTTCAGGACATCATGGAACGTGTGTAGTATCCCAATAGAGGTGTGCAGGAGATCACAGAACGTGTGCAGGACCCCAGTAGTGATTATCAGGACGCCATGGAATGTGTGTAGGAGCTAAGTAAAAGTGGACAGGACATCATAGAACGTGTGCAGGACCCCAGTAGGGATGAGCAGGACGTCATGGAATTTGTGCAGGACATCAGTATGAGGATGCACGACATCATGAAGCGTGTGCAGGACTCCAGTAGGGATGAGCAGGACGTCATGGAATGTGTGTAGTATCCCAATAGAGGTGTTCAGGACATCATGGAACGTGTGTAGTATCCCAATAGAGGTGTGCAGGACATCATAGAACGTGTGTAGTATCCCAATAGAGGTGTGCAGGACATCATAGAACGTGTGCAGGACCCCAGTAGTGATGATCAGGACGCCATGGAATGTGTGTAGGACCTAAGTAAAAGTGGACAGGACATCATAGAACGTGTGCAGGACCCCAGTAGGGATGAGCAGGACGTCATGGAATGCGTGCAGGACATCAGTATGAGAGTGTAGGACATCATGGAACGTGTGCAGGATCCCAATAGAGGTGTTCAGGACATCATGGAACGTGTGTAGTATCCCAATAGAGGTGTGCAGGAGATCATAGAACGTGTGCAGGACCCCAGTAGTGATTAGCAGGACGTCATGGAATGTGTGCAGAACATCAGTATGAGAGTGTAGGACATAATGGAACGTGTGCAGGATCCCAATAGAGGTGTTCAGGACATCATGGAACGTGTGTAGTATCCCAATAGAGGTGTGCAGGAGATCATAGAACGTGTGCAGGACCCCAGTAGTGATTAGCGGGACGCCATGGGATGTGTGTAGGAGCTAAGTAAAAGTGGACAGGACGTCATAGAACGTGTGCAGGACCCCAGTAGGGGGATGAGCAGGACGTCATGAAATGTGTGTAGGACCTCGGTAAAGGTGTGAAGGACATCATAGAACGTGTGCAGGACCTCAGTAGAATGAGCAGGACGTCATGGAATGTGTACAGGACTCTCAGTAAAAGTGTGTGCAGGACATCATGGAATGTGTGCACGACTTCAGTAGGAGAGTGTAGGACATCATGGAATGTGTGCAGGACCTTAGTAGGAGTGTGCAGGACATCATAAAACGTGTGCAGGACCCTAGTAGGGAAGAGGAAAACTTCATGGAATGTGTGCAGGACATCAGTATGAGGATGCACGACATCATGGAAGCGTGTGCAGGACTCCAGTAGGGATGAGCAGGACGTCATGGAATGTCTGTAGTATCCCAATAGAGGTGTTTAGAACATCATGGAACGTGTAGTATCCCAATAGAGGTGTGCAAGACATCATAGAACGTGTGTAGTATCCCAATATAGGTGTGAAGGACATCATAGAACGTGTGCAGGACCCCAGTAGTGATGATCAGGACGCCATGGAATGTGTAGGACCTAAGTAAAAGTGGACAGGACATCATAGAACGTGTGCAGGACCCCAGTAGGGATGAGCAGGACGTCATGGAATGTGTGCAGGACATCAGTATGAGAGTGTAGGACATCATGGAACGTGTGCAGGATCCCAATAGAGGTGTTCAGGACATCATGGAACGTGTGTAGTATCCCAATAGAGGTGTGCAGGAGATCATAGAACGTGTGCAGGACCCCAGTAGTGATTAGCAGGACGCCATGGAATGTGTGTAGGAGCTAAGTAAAAGTGTGCAGGACAACATAGAACGTGTGCAGGACCTCAGTAGGAGTGTGCGGACATCATAAAACGTGCAGGACCCCAGTAGGGACGACAAATCTTTATGGAACGTGTACAGGACATCAGTATGAGGATGCACGACATCATGGAAGCGTGTGCAGGACTCCAGTAAGATGAGCAGGACGTCATGGAATGTAGTATCCCAATAGAGGTGTTCAGGACATCGTGGAACGTGTGCAGGACCCAATAGGGGATGAGCAGGACATCATGGAATGTGTGTAGTATCCCAATAGAGGTGTGCACGACATCATAGAACGTGCAGGACCCCAGTAGTGATGATCAGGACATCATGGAATGTGTGCAGGACCTAAGTAAAAGTGGACAGGACATCATGGAACGTGTGCAGGACCCCAGTAGGGATGAGCAGGACGTCATGGAATGTGTGCAGGACATCAGTAAGGAAGTGTGCAGGACATCATGGAACGTGTGCAGGATCCCAATAGAGGTGTTCAGGACATCATGGAACGTGTGTATTCCAATAGAAGGTGTGCAGGACATCATAGAACGTGCAAGACCCCAGTAGTGATGTGCAGGACGTCATGGAATGTGTGTGGGACTTCAGTAGGAGAGTGTAGGGACATCATGGAATGTGTGCAGGACCTCAGTAGGAGTGTGCAGGACATCATAAAACGTGTGCAGGACCCCAGTAGGGACGAGCAAATCTTTATGGAATGTGTGCAGGACATCAGTATGAGGATGCACGACATCATGAAGCGTGTGCAGGACTCAGTAGGGATGAGCAGGACGTCATGGGAATGTGTGTAGTATCCCAATAGAGGTGTTCAGGACATCATGGAACGTGTGTAGTATCCCAATAGAGGTGTGCAGGACATCATAGAACGTGTGTAGTATCCCAATAGGAGGTGTGCAGGACATCATAGAACGTGTGCAGGACCCCAGTAGTGATGATCAGGACGCCATGGAATGTGTGCAGGACCTAAGTAAAAGTGGACAGGACATCATAGAACGTGTGCAGGACCCCAGTAAGGGGATGAGCAGGACGATCATGGAATGTGTGCAGGACATCAGTATGAGAGTGTAGGACATCATGGAACGTGCAGGATCCCCAATAGAGGTGTTCAGGACATCATGGAACTGTGTAGTATCCCAATAGAGGTGTGTAGGAGATCATAGAACGTGTGTAGTATCCCAATAGAGGTGTGAAGGACATCATAGAACGTGTGCAGGACCCCAGTAGTGATGATCAGGACGCCATGGGAATGTGTGCAGGACCTAAGTAAGGTGGACAGGACATCATAGAACGTGTGCAGGACCACAGTAAAGGTGATGAGCAGGACGTCATGGAATGTGTGTAGGACTTTAGTAGGAGAGTGTAGGACGTCATGAAATGTATGTAGGACCTAGGTAAAGTGTGCAGGACAACATAGAACGTGTGCAGGACCCCAGTATTGATGAGCAGGACGTCATGGAATGTGTAGGACCTAGGTAAAGGTGTGCAGGACATCATAGAACGTGTGCAAGACCCCAGTAGTGATGAGCAGGACGTCATGGAATGTGTGTAGGACTTCAGTAGGAGAGTGCAGGACATCATGGAATGTGTGCAGGACCTCAGTAGGAGTGTGCAGGACATCATAAAACGTGTGCAGGACCCCAGTAGGGACGAGCAAATCTTTATGGAATGTATGCAGGACATCAGTATGAGGATGCACGACATCATGAAAGCGTGTGCAGGACTCCAGTAGGGATGAGCAGGACGTCATGGAATGTGTGTAGTATCCCAATAGAGGTGTTCAGGACATCGTGGAACGTGTGTAGTATCCCAATAGAGGTGTGCAGGACATCATAGAACGTGTGTAGTATCCCAATAGAGGTGTGCACGACATCATAGAACGTGTGCAGGACCCCAGTAGTGATGATCAGGACGCCATGGAATGTGTGTAGGGACCTAAGTAAAGTGGACAGGACATCATGGAACGTGTGCAGGATCCCAATAGAGGTGTTCAGGACATCATGGAACGTGTGTAGTATCCCAATAGAGGTGTGCAGGAGATCACAGAACGTGTGCAGGACCCCAGTAGTGATTATCAGGACGCCATGGAATGTGTGTAGGAGCCTAAGTAAAAGTGGACAGGACATCATAGAACGTGTGCAGGACCCCAGTAGGGATGAGCAGGACGTCATGGAATTTGTGCAGGACATCAGTATGAGTATGCACGACATCATGAAGCGTGTGCAGGACTCCACTAGGGATGAGCAGGACGTCATGGAATGTGTGTAGTATCCCAATAGAGGTCTTCAGGACATGATGGAACGTGTGTAGTATCCCAATAGAGGTGTGCAGGACATCATAGAACGTGTGTAGTATCCCAATAGAGGTGTGCAGGACATCATAGAACGTGTGCAGGACCCCAGTAGTGATGATCAGGACGCCATGGAATGTGTGTAGGACCTAAGTAAAAGTGGACAGGACATCATAGAACGTGTGCAGGACCCCAGTAGGGATGAGCAGGACGTCATGGAATGTGTGCAGGACATCAGTATGAGAGTGTAGGACATCATGGAACGTGTGCAGGATCCCAATAGAGGTGTTCAGGACATCATGGAACGTGTGTAGTATCCCAATAGAGGTGTGCAGGAGATCATAGAACGTGTGCAGGACCCCAGTAGTGATTAGCAGGACGCCATGGAATGTGTGTAGTATCCCAATAGAGGTGTGCAGGAGATCATAGAACGTGTGCAGGACCCCAGTAGTGATTATCAGGACGCCATGGAATGTGTGTAGGAGCTAAGTAAAAGTGGACAGGACATCATAGAACGTGTGCAGGACCCCAGTAGGGATGAGCAGGACGTCATGGAATGTGTGCAGGACATCAGTATGAGAGTGTAGGACATCATGGAACGTGTGCAGGATCCCAATAGAGGTGTTCAGGACATCATGGAACGTGTGTAGTATCCCAATAGAGGTGTGCAGGAGATCATAGAACGTGTGCAGGACCCCAGTAGTGATTAGCAGGACGCCATGGAATGTGTGTAGGAGCTAAGTAAAATTGGACAGGACGTCATAGAGACGTGTGCAGGACCCCAGTAGGGATGAGCAGGACGTCATGGAATGTTTGTAGGACCTAGGTAAAAGTGTGCAGGACATCATATAACGTGTGCAGGACCCCAGTAGGGATGAGCAAGACGTCATGGAATGTGTGTAGGACCTAGGTTAAGGTGTGCAGAACATCATAGAACGTGTGCAGGACCCCAGTAGTGATGAGCAGGACGTCATGGAATGTGTAGGACAAAGGTGAAGGTGTGCAGGACATCATAGAACGTGTGCAGGACCCCAGTAGTGATGAGCAGGACGTCATGGAACGTGTGTAGGACTTTAGTAGGAGAGTGTAGGACATCATGGAATGTGTGCAGGACCTCAGGAGGAGTGTGCAGGACATCATAAAACGTGTGCAGGGCCCCAGTAGGGACGAGCACGACTTCATGGAATGTGTGCAGGACATCAGAATGAGGATGCACGACATCATGAAGCGTGTGCAGGACTCCAGTAGGGATGAGCAGGACGTCATGGAATGTGTGCAAGACCTAGGTAAAGGTGTGCAGGACATCATAGAACGTGTGCAGGACCCCAGTAGACGTGAGCAGATCGTCATTAAATGTGTGCAGGACCTCGGTAAAAGTATGCGGCACATCATGAAACGTGTGCAGGACCCCAGTAGGGATGAGCAGGATGTCATGGAATGTGTGCAGGACCTCGGTAAAGGTGTGCAGGACATCATAGAACGTGTGCAGGACCCCAGTAGGGATGAGCAGGACGTCATGGAATGTGTGCAGGACATCAGTATGAGAGTGTAGGACATCATGGAACGTGTGCAGGATCCCAATAGAGGTGTTCAGGACATCATGGAACGTGTGTAGTATCCCAATAGAGGTGTGCAGGAGATCATAGAACGTGTGCAGGACCCCAGTAGTGATTAGCAGGACGCCATGGAATGTGTGTAGGAGCTAAGTAAAAGTGGACAGGACGTCATAGAACATGTGCAGGACCTCCAGTAGGAATGAGCAGGACGTCTTGGAATGCGTATAGGACCTCAGTAAAAGTGTGCAGGACATCATGGAATGTGTGCAGGACTTCAGTAGGAGAGTGTAGGACATCATGGAATGTGCGCAGGACCTCAGTAGGAGTGTGCAGGACATCATAAAACGTGTGCAGGACCCCAGTAGGGACGAGCAAATCTTCATGGAATGTGTGCAGGACATCAGTATGAGGATGCACGACATCATGAAGCGTGTGCAGGACTCCAGTAGGGATGAGCAGGACGTCATGGAATGTGTGTAGTATCCCAATAGAGGTGTTCAGGACATCATGGAACGTGTGTAGTATCCCAATAGAGGTGTGCAGGACATCATAGAACGTGTGTAGTATCCCAATAGAGGTGTGCAGGACATCATAGAACGTGTGCAGGACCCCAGTAGTGATGATCAGGACGCCATGGAATGTGTGTAGGACCTAAGTAAAAGTGGACAGGACATCATAGAACGTGTGCAGGACCCCAGTAGGGATGAGCAGGACGTCATGGAATGTGTGCAGGACATCAGTATGAGAGTGTAGGACATCATGGAACGTGTGCAGGATCCCAATAGAGTGTGTTCAGGACATCATGGAACGTGTGTAGTATCCCAATAGAGGTGTGCAGGGAGATCATAGAACGTGTGCAGGACCCCAGTAGTGATTAGCAGGACGCCATGGAATGTGTGTAGTATCCCAATAGGGTGTGCAGGAGATCATAGAACGTGTGCAGGACCCCAGTAGGGATGAGCAGGACGTCATGGAATGTTTGTAGGACCTGGGTAAAAGTGCGCAGGACATCATAGAACGTGTGCAGGACCCCAGTATTGATGAGCAGGACGTCATGTAACGTGTAGGACCTAGGTAAAGGTGTGCAGGACATCATAGAACGTGTGCAGGACCCCAGTAGTGATGAGCAGGACGTCATGGAATGTGTGTAGGACCTAAGTAAAAGTGGACAGGATATCATATAACGAGTGCAGGACCCCAGTAGGGATGAGCAAGACGTCATGGAATGTGTGTAGGACCTAGGTTAAGGTGTGCAGAACATCATAGAACGTGTGCAGGACCCCAGTAGTGATGAGCAGGACGTCATGGAATGTGTGTAGGACATAGGTGAAGGTGTGCAGGACATCATAGAACGTGTGCAGGACCCCAGTAGTGATGAGCAGGACGTCATGGAATGTGTGTAGGACCTAAGTAAAGGTGGACAGGACATCATAGAACGTGTGCAGGACCACAGTAGTGATGAGCAGGACGTCATGGAATGTGTGTAGGACTTTAGTAGGAGAGTGTAGGACGTCATGAAATGTATGTAGGACCTAGGTAAAAGTGGACAGGACATCATAGAACGTGTGCAGGACCCCAGTAGGGATGAGCAGGACGTCATGGAATGTGTGCAGGACATCAGTATGAGAGTGTAGGACATCATGGAACGTGTGCAGGATCCCAATAGAGGTGTTCAGGACATCATGGAACTGTGTAGTATCCCAATAGAGGTGTGTAGGAGATCATAGAACGTGTGTAGTATCCCAATAGAGGTGTGAAGGACATCATAGAACGTGTGCAGGACCCCAGTAGTGATGATCAGGACGCCATGGAATGTGTGTAGGACCTAAGTAAAGGTGGACAGGACATCATAGAACGTGTGCAGGACCACAGTAGTGATGAGCAGGACGTCATGGAATGTGTGTAGGACTTTAGTAGGAGAGTGTAGGACGTCATGAAATGTATGTAGGACCTAGGTAAAAGTGTGCAGGACAACATAGAACGTGTGCAGGACCCCAGTATTGATGAGCAGGACGTCATGGAATGTGTAGGACCTAGGTAAAGGTGTGCAGGACATCATAGAACGTGTGCAAGACCCCAGTAGTGATGAGCAGGACGTCATGGAATGTGTGTAGGACTTCAGTAGGAGAGTGCAGGACATCATGGAATGTGTGCAGGACCTCAGTAGGAGTGTGCAGGACATCATAAAACGTGTGCAGGACCCCAGTAGGGACGAGCAAATCTTTATGGAATGTGTGCAGGACATCAGTATGAGGATGCACGACATCATGAAGCGTGTGCAGGACTCCAGTAGGGATGAGCAGGACGTCATGGAATGTGTGTAGTATCCCAACAGAGGTGTTCAGGACATCGTGGAACGTGTGTAGTATCCCAATAGAGGTGTGCAGGACATCATAGAACGTGTGTAGTATCCCAATAGAGGTGTGCACGACATCATAGAACGTGTGCAGGACCCCAGTAGTGATGATCAGGACGCCATGGAATGTGTGTAGGACCTAAGTAAAAGTGGACAGGACATCATGGAACGTGTGCAGGATCCCAATAGAGGTGTTCAGGACATCATGGAACGTGTGTAGTATCCCAATAGAGGTGTGCAGGAGATCACAGAACGTGTGCAGGACCCCAGTAGTGATTATCAGGACGCCATGGAATGTGTGTAGGAGCTAAGTAAAAGTGGACAGGACATCATAGAACGTGTGCAGGACCCCAGTAGGGATGAGCAGGACGTCATGGAATTTGTGCAGGACATCAGTATGAGAGTGTAGGACATCATGGAACGTGTGCAGGATCCCAATAGAGGTGTTCAGGACATCATGGAACTGTGTAGTATCCCAATAGAGATGTGTAGGAGATCATAGAACGTGTGTAGTATCCCAATAGAGGTGTGAAGGACATCATAGAACGTGTGCAGGACCCCAGTAGTGATGATCAGGACGCCATGGAATGTGTGTAGGACCTAAGTAAAGGTGGACAGGACATCATAGAACGTGTGCAGGACCCCAGTAGTGATGAGCAGGACGTCATGTAATGTGTGTAGGACTTTTGTAGGAGAGTGTAGGACGTCATGAAATGTGTGTAGGACCTAGGTAAAAGTGTGCAGGACAACATAGAACGTGTGCAGGACCCCAGTATTGATGAGCAGGACGTCATGGAATGTGTAGGACCTAGGTAAAGGTGTGCAGGACATCATAGAACGTGTGCAAGACCCCAGTAGTGATGAGCAGGACGTCATGGAATGTGTGTAGGACTTCAGTAGGAGAGTGTAGGACATCATGGAATGTGTGCAGGACCTCAGTAGGAGCGTGCAGGACATCATAAAGCGTGTGCAGGACCCCAGTAGGGACGAGCAAATCTTTATGGAATGTGTGCAGGACATCAGTATGAGGATGCACGACATCATGAAGCGTGTGCAGGACTCCAGTAGGGATGAGCAGGACGTCATGGAATGTGTGTAGTATCCCAATAGAGGTGTTCAGGACATCATGGAACGTGTGTAGTATCCCAATAGAGGTGTGCAGGACATCATAGAACGTGTGTAGTATCCCAATAGAGGTGTGCAGGACATCATAGAACGTGTGCAGGACCCCAGTAGTGATGATCAGGACGCCATGGAATGTGTGCAGGACCTAAGTTAAAGTGGACAGGACATCATAGAACGTGTGCAGGACCCCAGTAGGGATGAGCAGGACGTCATGGAATGTGTGCAGGACATCAGTATGAGAGTGTAGGACATCATGGAACGTGTGCAGGATCCCAATAGAGGTGTTCAGGACATCATGGAACGTGTGTAGTATCCCAATAGAGGTGTGCAGGAGATCATAGAACGTGTGCAGGACCCCAGTAGTGATTAGCAGGACGCCATGGAATGTGTGTAGGAGCTAAGTAAAATTGGACAGGACGTCATAGAACGTGTGCAGGACCCCAGTAGGGATGAGCAGGACGTCATGGAATGTTTGTAGGACCTAGGTAAAAGTGTGCAGGACATCATATAACGTGTGCAGGACCCCAGTAGGGATGAGCAAGACGTCATGGAATGTGTGTAGGACCTAGGTTAAGGTGTGCAGAACATCATAGAACGTGTGCAGGACCCCAGTAGTGATGAGCAGGACGTCATGGAATGTGTGTAGGACAAAGGTGAAGGTGTGCAGGACATCATAGAACGTGTGCAGGACCCCAGTAGTGATGAGCAGGACGTCATGGAACGTGTGTAGGACTTTAGTAGGAGAGTGTAGGACATCATGGAATGTGTGCAGGACCTCAGGAGGAGTGTGCAGGACATCATAAAACGTGTGCAGGGCCCCAGTAGGGACGAGCACGACTTCATGGAATGTGTGCAGGACATCAGAATGAGGATGCACGACATCATAGGAAGCGTGTGCAGGACTCCAGTAGGGGTGTGCAGGACATCATGGAACGTGTGCAGGACCTGAGTAGGAGTAAAATCCCAGTATGGTGTGCAGGACGTCATGGAGCGTGTGCAGGACCCCACTAGACGTGAGCAGATCGTCATTAAATGTGTGCAGGACCTCGGTAAAAGTATGCAGCACATCATGAAGCGTGTGCACGACCCCAGTAGGGATGAGCAGGATGTCATGGAATGTGTGCAGGACCTCGGTAAAGGTGTGCAGGACATCATAGAACGTGTGCAGGACCCCAGTAGGGATGAGCAGGACGTCATGGAATGTGTGCAGGACATCAGTATGAGAGTGTAGGACATCATGGAACGTGTGCAGGATCCCAATAGAGGTGTTCAGGACATCATGGAACGTGTGTAGTATCCCAATAGAGGTGTGCAGGAGATCATAGAACGTGTGCAGGACCCCAGTAGTGATTAGCAGGACGCCATGGAATGTGTGTAGGAGCTAAGTAAAAGTGGACAGGACGTCATAGAACATGTGCAGGACCTCAGTAGGAATGAGCAGGACGTCTTGGAATGTGTATAGGACCTCAGTAAAAGTGTGCAGGACATCATGGAATGTGTGCAGGACTTCAGTAGGAGAGTGTAGGACATCATGGAATGTGCGCAGGACCTCAGTAGGAGTGTGCAGGACATCATAAAACGTGTGCAGGACCCCAGTAGGGACGAGCAAATCTTCATGGAATGTGTGCAGGACATCAGTATGAGGATGCACGACATCATGAAGCGTGTGCAGGACTCCAGTAGGGATGAGCAGGACGTCATGGAATGTGTGTAGTATCCCAATAGAGGTGTTCAGGACATCATGGAACGTGTGTAGTATCCCAATAGAGGTGTGCAGGACATCATAGAACGTGTGTAGTATCCCAATAGAGGTGTGCAGGACATCATAGAACGTGTGCAGGACCCCAGTAGTGATGATCAGGACGCCATGGAATGTGTGTAGGACCTAAGTAAAAGTGGACAGGACATCATAGAACGTGTGCAGGACCCCAGTAGGGATGAGCAGGACGTCATGGAATGTGTGCAGGACATCAGTATGAGAGTGTAGGACATCATGGAACGTGTGCAGGATCCCAATAGAGGTGTTCAGGACATCATGGAACGTGTGTAGTATCCCAATAGAGGTGTGCAGGAGATCATAGAACGTGTGCAGGACCCCAGTAGTGATTAGCAGGACGCCATGGAATGTGTGTAGTATCCCAATAGAGGTGTGCAGGAGATCATAGAACGTGTGCAGGACCCCAGTAGGGATGAGCAGGACGTCATGGAATGTTTGTAGGACCTAGGTAAAAGTGCGCAGGACATCATAGAACGTGTGCAGGACCCCAGTATTGATGAGCAGGACGTCATGTAACGTGTAGGACCTAGGTAAAGGTGTGCAGGACATCATAGAACGTGTGCAGGACCCCAGTAGTGATGAGCAGGACGTCATGGAATGTGTGTAGGACATAGGTGAAGGTGTGCAGGACATCATAGAACGTGTGCAGGACCCCAGTAGTGATGAGCAGGACGTCATGGAATGTGTGTAGGACTTTAGTAGGAGAGTGTAGGACATCATGGAATGTGTGCAGGACCTCAGTAGGAGTGTGCAGGACATCATAAAACGTGTGCAGGGCCCCAGTAGGGACGAGCACGACCTCATGGAGATGTGTGCAGGACATCAGTATGAGGATGCACGACATCATGAAGCGTGTGCAGGACTCCAGTAGGGATGAGCAGGACGTCATGGAACGTGTGTAAGACCTAGGTAAAGGTGTGCAGGACATCATAGAACGTGTGCAGGACCCCAGTAGAGATGAGCAGGACGTCATGAAATGTGTGTGGGACCTCGGTAAAGGTGTGCAGGACATCATAAAACATGTGCAGGACCCCAGTAGGGATGAGCAGGACGTCATGGAATGTGTGCAGGACATCAGTATGAGAGTGTAGGACATCATGGAACGTGTGCAGGATCCCAATAGAGGTGTTCAGGACATCATGGAACGTGTGTAGTATCCCAATAGAGGTGTGCAGGAGATCATAGAACGTGTGCAGGACCCCAGTAGTCATTAGCAGGACCCCATGGAATGTGTGTAGGAGCTAAGTAAAGTGGACAGGACGTCATAGAACGTGTGCAGGACCCCAGTAGGGATGAGCAGGACGTCATGAAATGTGTGTAGGACCTGGGTAAAAGTGTGCAGGACAACATAGAACGTGTGCAGGACCCCCAGTATTGATGAGCAGGACGTCATGGAATGTGTAGGACCTAGGTAAAGGTGTGAAGGACATCATAGAACGTGTGTAGTATCCCAATAGAGGTGTGCAGGAGATCATAGAACGTGTGCAGGACCCCAGTAGTCATTAGCAGGACCCCATGGAATGTGTGTAGGAGCTAAGTAAAAGTGGACAGGACATCATATAGCGTGTGCAGGACCCCAGTAGGGATGAGCAAGACGTCATGGAATGTGTGTAGGACATAGGTAAAGGTGTGCAGGACATCATAGAACGTGTGCAGGACCCCAGTAGTGATGGGCAGGACGTCATGGAATGAGTGTAGGACCTAAGTAAAAGTGGACAGGACATCATATAACGTGTGCAGGACCCCAGTAGGGATGAGCAAGACGTCATGGAATGTGTGTAGGACATAGGTAAAGGTGTGCAGGACATCATAGAACGTGTGCAGGACCCCAGTAGTGATGAGCAGGACGTCATGGAATGTGTGTAGGACTTTAGTAGGAGAGTGTAGGACATCATGGAATGTGTGCAGGACCTCAGTAGGAGTGTGCAGGACATCATAAAACGTGTGCAGGACCCCAGTAGGGACGAGCACGACTTCATGGAATGTGTGCAGGACATCAGTATGAGGATGCACGACATCATGAAGCGTGTGCAGGACTCCAGTAGGGATGAGCAGGACGTCATGGAATGTGTGTAAGACCTAGGTAAAGGTGTGCAGGACATCATAGAACGTGTGCAGGACCCCAGTAGGGATGAGCAGGACGTCATGAAATGTGTGTAGGAGCTAAGTAAAAGTGGACAGGACGTCATAGAACGTGTGCAGGACCCCAGTAGGGATGAGCAGGACGTCATGAAATGTGTGTAGGACCTCGGTAAAGGTGTGCAGGACATCATAGAACGTGTGCAGGACCCCAGTAGTGATGAGCAGGACGTCATGGAATGTGTGTAGGACTTTAGTAGGAGAGTGTAGGACATCATGGAATGTGTGCAGGACCTCAGTAGGAGTGTGCATGACATCATAAAACGTGTGCAGGGCCCCAGTAGGGACGAGCACGACTTCATGGAATGTGTGCAGGACATCAGAATGAGGATGCACGACATCATGAAGCGTGTGCAGGACTCCAGTAGGGATGAGCAGGACGTCATGGAATGTGTGTAGGACTTTAGTAGGAGAGTGTAGGACATCATGGAATGTGTGCAGGACCTCAGTAGGAGTGTGCAGGACATCATAAAACGTGTGCAAGACCCCAGTAGGGACGAGCACGACTTCATGGAATGTGTGCAGGACATCAGTATGAGGATGCACGACATCATGAAGCGTGTGCAGGACTCCAGTAGGGATGAGCAGGACGTCATGGAATGTGTGTAAGACCTAGGTAAAAGTGTGCAGGACATCATATAACGTGTGCAGGACCCCAGTAGGGATGAGCAAGACGTCATGGAATGTGTGTAGGACCTAGGTTAAGGTGTGCAGAACATCATAGAACGTGTGCAGGACCCCAGTAGTGATGAGCAGGACGTCATGGAATGTGTGTAGGACATAGGTGAAGGTGTGCAGGACATCATAGAACGTGTGCAGGACCCCAGTAGTGATGAGCAGGACGTCATGGAACGTGTGTAGGACTTTAGTAGGAGAGTGTAGGACATCATGGAATGTGTGCAGGACCTCAGGAGGAGTGTGCAGGACATCATAAAACGTGTGCAGGGCCCCAGTAGGGACGAGCACGACTTCATGGAATGTGTGCAGGACATCAGAATGAGGATGCACGACATCATGAAGCGTGTGCAGGACTCCAGTAGGGATGAGCAGGACGTCATGGAATGTGTGCAAGACCTAGGTAAAGGTGTGCAGGACATCATAGAACGTGTGCAGGACCCCAGTAGGGATGAGCAGGACGTCATGAAATGTGTGTAGGACCTCGGTAAAGGTGTGCAGGACATCATAAAACGTGTGCAGGACCCCAGTAGGGATGAGCAGGATGTCATGGAATGTGTGCAGGACCTCGGTAAAGGTGTGCAGGACATCATAGAACGTGTGCAGGACCCCAGTAGGGATGAGCACGACTTCATGGAATGTGTGCAGGACATCAGTATGAGGATGCACGACATCATGAAGCGTGTGCAGGACTCCAGTAGGGATGAGCAGGACGTCATGGAATGTGTGTAAGACCTAGGTAAAAGTGTGCAGGACATCATATAACGTGTGCAGGACCCCAGTAGGGATGAGCAAGACGTCATGGAATGTGTGTAGGACCTAGGTTAAGGTGTGCAGAACATCATAGAACGTGTGCAGGACCCCAGTAGTGATGAGCAGGACGTCATGGAATGTGTAGGACATAGGTGAAGGTGTGCAGGACATCATAGAACGTGTGCAGGACCCCAGTAGTGATGAGCAGGACGTCATGGAACGTGTGTAGGACTTTAGTAGGAGAGTGTAGGACATCATGGAATGTGTGCAGGACCTCAGGAGGAGTGTGCAGGACATCATAAAACGTGTGCAGGGCCCCAGTAGGGACGAGCACGACTTCATGGAATGTGTGCAGGACATCAGAATGAGGATGCACGACATCATGAAGCGTGTGCAGGACTCCAGTAGGGATGAGCAGGACGTCATGGAATGTGTGCAAGACCTAGGTAAAGGTGTGCAGGACATCATAGAACGTGTGCAGGACCCCAGTAGGGATGAGCAGGACGTCATGAAATGTGTGTAGGACCTCGGTAAAGGTGTGCAGGACATCATAAAACGTGTGCAGGACCCCAGTAGGGATGAGCAGGATGTCATGGAATGTGTGCAGGACCTCGGTAAAGGTGTGCAGGACATCATAGAACGTGTGCAGGACCCCAGTAGGGATGAGCAGGACGTCATGGAATGTGTGCAGGACATCAGTATGAGAGTGTAGGACATCATGGAACGTGTGCAGGATCCCAATAGAGGTGTTCAGGACATCATGGAACGTGTGTAGTATCCCAATAGAGGTGTGCAGGAGATCATAGAACGTGTGCAGGACCCCAGTAGTGATTAGCAGGACGCCATGGAATGTGTGTAGGAGCTAAGTAAAAGTGGACAGGACGTCATAGAACATGTGCAGGACCTCAGTAGGAATGAGCAGGACGTCTTGGAATGTGTATAGGACCTCAGTAAAAGTGTGCAGGACATCATGGAATGTGTGCAGGACTTCAGTAGGAGAGTGTAGGACATCATGGAATGTGCGCAGGACCTCAGTAGGAGTGTGCAGGACATCATAAAACGTGTGCAGGACCCCAGTAGGGACGAGCAAATCTTAATGGAATGTGTGCAGGACATCAGTATGAGGATGCACGACATCATGAAGCGTGTGCAGGACTCCAGTAGGGATGAGCAGGACGTCATGGAATGTGTGTAGTATCCCAATAGAGGTGTTCAGGACATCATGGAACGTGTGTAGTATCCCAATAGAGGTGTGCAGGACATCATAGAACGTGTGTAGTATCCCAATAGAGGTGTGCAGGACATCATAGAACGTGTGCAGGACCCCAGTAGGGATGAGCAAGACGTCATGGAATGTGTGTAGGACATAGGTAAAGGTGTGCAGGACATCATAGAACGTGTGCAGGACCCCAGTAGTGATGGGCAGGACGTCATGGAATGAGTGTAGGACCTAAGTAAAAGTGGACAGGACATCATATAACGTGTGCAGGACCCCAGTAGGGATGAGCAAGACGTCATGGAATGTGTGTAGGACATAGGTAAAGGTGTGCAGGACATCATAGAACGTGTGCAGGACCCCAGTAGTGATGAGCAGGACGTCATGGAATGTGTGTAGGACTTTAGTAGGAGAGTGTAGGACATCATGGAATGTGTGCAGGACCTCAGTAGGAGTGTGCAGGACATCATAAAACGTGTGCAGGACCCCAGTAGGGACGAGCACGACTTCATGGAATGTGTGCAGGACATCAGTATGAGGATGCACGACATCATGAAGCGTGTGCAGGACTCCAGTAGGGATGAGCAGGACGTCATGGAATGTGTGTAAGACCTAGGTAAAGGTGTGCAGGACATCATAGAACGTGTGCAGGACCCCAGTAGGGATGAGCAGGACGTCATGAAATGTGTGTAGGAGCTAAGTAAAAGTGGACAGGACGTCATAGAACGTGTGCAGGACCCCAGTAGGGATGAGCAGGACGTCATGAAATGTGTGTAGGACCTCGGTAAAGGTGTGCAGGACATCATAGAACGTGTGCAGGACCCCAGTAGTGATGAGCAGGACGTCATGGAATGTGTGTAGGACTTTAGTAGGAGAGTGTAGGACATCATGGAATGTGTGCAGGACCTCAGTAGGAGTGTGCATGACATCATAAAACGTGTGCAGGGCCCCAGTAGGGACGAGCACGACTTCATGGAATGTGTGCAGGACATCAGAATGAGGATGCACGACATCATGAAGCGTGTGCAGGACTCCAGTAGGGATGAGCAGGACGTCATGGAATGTGTGTAGGACTTTAGTAGGAGAGTGTAGGACATCATGGAATGTGTGCAGGACCTCAGTAGGAGTGTGCAGGACATCATAAAACGTGTGCAGGACCCCAGTAGGGACTAGCACGACTTCATGGAATGTGTGCAGGACATCAGTATGAGGATGCACGACATCATGAAGCGTGTGCAGGACTCCAGTAGGGATGAGCAGGACGTCATGGAATGTGTGTAAGACCTAGGTAAAAGTGTGCAGGACATCATATAACGTGTGCAGGACCCCAGTAGGGATGAGCAAGACGTCATGGAATGTGTGTAGGACCTAGGTTAAGGTGTGCAGAACATCATAGAACGTGTGCAGGACCCCAGTAGTGATGAGCAGGACGTCATGGAATGTGTGTAGGACATAGGTGAAGGTGTGCAGGACATCATAGAACGTGTGCAGGACCCCAGTAGTGATGAGCAGGACGTCATGGAACGTGTGTAGGACTTTAGTAGGAGAGTGTAGGACATCATGGAATGTGTGCAGGACCTCAGGAGGAGTGTGCAGGACATCATAAAACGTGTGCAGGGCCCCAGTAGGGACGAGCACGACTTCATGGAATGTGTGCAGGACATCCAGAATGAGGATGCACGACATCATGAAGCGTGTGCAGGACTCCAGTAGGGATGAGCAGGACGTCATGGAATGTGTGCAAGACCTAGGTAAAGGTGTGCAGGACATCATAGAACGTGTGCAGGACCCCAGTAGGGATGAGCAGGACGTCATGAAATGTGTGTAGGACCTCGGTAAAGGTGTGCAGGACATCATAAAACGTGTGCAGGACCCCAGTAGGGATGAGCAGGATGTCATGGAATGTGTGCAGGACCTCGGTAAAGGTGTGCAGGACATCATAGAACGTGTGCAGGACCCCAGTAGGGATGAGCAGGACGTCATGGAATGTGTGCAGGACATCAGTATGAGAGAGTGTAGGACATCATGGAACGTGTGCAGGATCCCAATAGAGGTGTTCAGGACATCATGGAACGTGTGTAGTATCCCAATAGAGGTGTGCAGGAGATCATAGAACGTGTGCAGGACCCCAGTAGTGATTAGCAGGACGCCATGGAATGTGTGTAGGAGCTAAGTAAAAGTGGACAGGACGTCATAGAACATGTGCAGGACCTCAGTAGGAATGAGCAGGACGTCTTGGAATGTGTATAGGACCTCAGTAAAAGTGTGCAGGACATCATGGAATGTGTGCAGGACTTCAGTAGGAGAGTGTAGGACATCATGGAATGTGCGCAGGACCTCAGTAGGAGTGTGCAGGACATCATAAAACGTGTGCAGGACCCCAGTAGGGACGAGCAAATCTTCATGGAATGTGTGCAGGACATCAGTATGAGGATGCACGACATCATGAAGCGTGTGCAGGACTCCAGTAGGGATGAGCAGGACGTCATGGAATGTGTGTAGTATCCCAATAGAGGTGTTCAGGACATCATGGAACGTGTGTAGTATCCCAATAGAGGTGTGCAGGACATCATAGAACGTGTGTAGTATCCCAATAGAGGTGTGCAGGACATCATAGAACGTGTGCAGGACCCCAGTAGTGATGATCAGGACGCCATGGAATGTGTGTAGGACCTAAGTAAAAGTGGACAGGACATCATAGAACGTGTGCAGGACCCCAGTAGGGATGAGCAGGACGTCATGGAATGTGTGCAGGACATCAGTATGAGAGTGTAGGACATCATGGAACGTGTGCAGGATCCCAATAGAGGTGTTCAGGACATCATGGAACGTGTGTAGTATCCCAATAGAGGTGTGCAGGAGATCATAGAACGTGTGCAGGACCGCAGTAGTGATTAGCAGGACGCCATGGAATGTGTGTAGTATCCCAATAGAGGTGTGCAGGAGATCATAGAACGTGTGCAGGACCCCAGTAGGGATGAGCAGGACGTCATGGAATGTTTGTAGGACCTAGGTAAAAGTGCGCAGGACATCATAGAACGTGTGCAGGACCCCAGTATTGATGAGCAGGACGTCATGTAACGTGTAGGACCTAGGTAAAGGTGTGCAGGACATCATAGAACGTGTGCAGGACCCCAGTAGTGATGAGCAGGACGTCATGGAATGTGTGTAGGACCTAAGTAAAAGTGGACAGGATATCATATAACGAGTGCAGGACCCCAGTAGGGATGAGCAAGACGTCATGGAATGTGTGTAGGACCTAGGTTAAGGTGTGCAGAACATCATAGAACGTGTGCAGGACCCCAGTAGTGATGAGCAGGACGTCATGGAATGTGTGTAGGACATAGGTGAAGGTGTGCAGGACATCATAGAACGTGTGCAGGACCCCAGTAGTGATGAGCAGGACGTCATGGAATGTGTGTAGGACTTTAGTAGGAGAGTGTAGGACATCATGGAATGTGTGCAGGACCTCAGTAGGAGTGTGCAGGACATCATAAAACGTGTGCAGGGCCCCAGTAGGGACGAGCACGACCTCATGGAATGTGTGCAGGACATCAGTATGAGGATGCACGACATCATGAAGCGTGTGCAGGACTCCAGTAGGGATGAGCAGGACGTCATGGAACGTGTGTAAGACCTAGGTAAAGGTGTGCAGGACATCATAGAACGTGTGCAGGACCCCAGTAGAGATGAGCAGGACGTCATGAAATGTGTGTGGGACCTCGGTAAAGGTGTGCAGGACATCATAAAACATGTGCAGGACCCCAGTAGGGATGAGCAGGACGTCATGGAATGTGTGCAGGACATCAGTATGAGAGTGTAGGACATCATGGAACGTGTGCAGGATCCCAATAGAGGTGTTCAGGACATCATGGAACGTGTGTAGTATCCCAATAGAGGTGTGCAGGAGATCATAGAACGTGTGCAGGACCCCAGTAGTCATTAGCAGGACCCCATGGAATGTGTGTAGGAGCTAAGTAAAAGTGGACAGGACGTCATAGAACGTGTGCAGGACCCCAGTAGGGATGAGCAGGACGTCATGAAATGTGTGTAGGACCTAGGTAAAAGTGTGCAGGACAACATAGAACGTGTGCAGGACCCCAGTATTGATGAGCAGGACGTCATGAAATGTGTGTAGGACCTCGGTAAAGGTGTGCAGGACATCATAAAACGTGTGCAGGACCCCAGTAGGGATGAGCAGGATGTCATGGAATGTGTGCAGGACCTCGGTAAAGGTGTGCAGGACATCATAGAACGTGTGCAGGACCCCAGTAGGGATGAGCAGGACGTCATGGAATGTGTGCAGGACATCAGTATGAGAGTGTAGGACATCATGGAACGTGTGCAGGATCCCAATAGAGGTGTTCAGGACATCATGGAACGTGTGTAGTATCCCAATAGAGGTGTGCAGGAGATCATAGAACGTGTGCAGGACCCCAGTAGTGATTAGCAGGACGCCATGGAATGTGTGTAGGAGCTAAGTAAAAGTGGACAGGACGTCATAGAACATGTGCAGGACCTCAGTAGGAATGAGCAGGACGTCTTGGAATGTGTATAGGACCTCCAGTAAAAGTGTGCAGGACATCATGGAATGTGTGCAGGACTTCAGTAGGAGAGTGTAGGACATCATGGAATGTGCGCAGGACCTCAGTAGGAGTGTGCAGGACATCATAAAACGTGTGCAGGACCCCAGTAGGGACGAGCAAATCTTCATGGAATGTGTGCAGGACATCAGTATGAGGATGCACGACATCATGAAGCGTGTGCAGGACTCCAGTAGGGATGAGCAGGACGTCATGGAATGTGTGTAGTATCCCAATAGAGGTGTTCAGGACATCATGGAACGTGTGTAGTATCCCAATAGAGGTGTGCAGGACATCATAGAACGTGTGTAGTATCCCAATAGAGGTGTGCAGGACATCATAGAACGTGTGCAGGACCCCAGTAGTGATGATCAGGACGCCATGGAATGTGTGTAGGACCTAAGTAAAAGTGGACAGGACATCATAGAACGTGTGCAGGACCCCAGTAGGGATGAGCAGGACGTCATGGAATGTGTGCAGGACATCAGTATGAGAGTGTAGGACATCATGGAACGTGTGCAGGATCCCAATAGAGGTGTTCAGGACATCATGGAACGTGTGTAGTATCCCAATAGAGGTGTGCAGGAGATCATAGAACGTGTGCAGGACCCCAGTAGTGATTAGCAGGACGCCATGGAATGTGTGTAGTATCCCAATAGAGGTGTGCAGGAGATCATAGAACGTGTGCAGGACCCCAGTAGGGATGAGCAGGACGTCATGGAATGTTTGTAGGACCTAGGTAAAAGTGCGCATGACATCATAGAACGTGTGCAGGACCCCAGTATTGATGAGCAGGACGTCATGTAACGTGTAGGACCTAGGTTAAGGTGTGCAGAACATCATAGAACGTGTGCAGGACCCCAGTAGTGATGAGCAGGACGTCATGGAATGTGTGTAGGACATAGGTGAAGGTGTGCAGGACATCATAGAACGTGTGCAGGACCCCAGTAGTGATGAGCAGGACGTCATGGAATGTGTGTAGGACTTTAGTAGGAGAGTGTAGGACATCATGGAATGTGTGCAGGACCTCAGTAGGAGTGTGCAGGACATCATAAAACGTGTGCAGGGCCCCAGTAGGGACGAGCACGACCTCATGGAATGTGTGCAGGACATCAGTATGAGGATGCACGACATCATGAAGCGTGTGCAGGACTCCAGTAGGGATGAGCAGGACGTCATGGAACGTGTGTAAGACCTAGGTAAAGGTGTGCAGGACATCATAGAACGTGTGCAGGACCCCAGTAGAGATGAGCAGGACGTCATGAAATGTGTGTGGGACCTCGGTAAAGGTGTGCAGGACATCATAAAACATGTGCAGGACCCCAGTAGGGATGAGCAGGACGTCATGGAATGTGTGCAGGACATCAGTATGAGAGTGTAGGACATCATGGAACGTGTGCAGGATCCCAATAGAGGTGTTCAGGACATCATGGAACGTGTGTAGTATCCCAATAGAGGTGTGCAGGAGATCATAGAACGTGTGCAGGACCCCAGTAGTCATTAGCAGGACCCCATGGAATGTGTGTAGGAGCTAAGTAAAAGTGGACAGGACGTCATAGAACGTGTGCAGGACCCCAGTAGGGATGAGCAGGACGTCATGAAATGTGTGTAGGACCTAGGTAAAAGTGTGCAGGACAACATAGAACGTGTGCAGGACCCCAGTATTGATGAGCAGGACGTCATGGAATGTGTAGGACCTAGGTAAAGGTGTGCAGGACATCATAGAACGTGTGTAGTATCCCAATAGAGGTGTGCAGGAGATCATAGAACGTGTGCAGGACCCCAGTAGTCATTAGCAGGACCCCATGGAATGTGTGTAGGAGCTAAGTAAAAGTGGACAGGACATCATATAGCGTGTGCAGGACCCCAGTAGGGATGAGCAAGACGTCATGGAATGTGTGTAGGACATAGGTAAAGGTGTGCAGGACATCATAGAACGTGTGCAGGACCCCAGTAGTGATGGGCAGGACGTCATGGAATGAGTGTAGGACCTAAGTAAAAGTGGACAGGACATCATATAACGTGTGCAGGACCCCAGTAGGGATGAGCAAGACGTCATGGAATGTGTGTAGGACATAGGTAAAGGTGTGCAGGACATCATAGAACGTGTGCAGGACCCCAGTAGTGATGAGCAGGACGTCATGGAATGTGTGTAGGACTTTAGTAGGAGAGTGTAGGACATCATGGAATGTGTGCAGGACCTCAGTAGGAGTGTGCAGGACATCATAAAACGTGTGCAGGACCCCAGTAGGGACGAGCACGGCTTCATGGAATGTGTGCAGGACATCAGTATGAGGATGCACGACATCATGAAGCGTGTGCAGGACTCCAGTAGGGATGAGCAGGACGTCATGGAATGTGTGTAAGACCTAGGTAAAGGTGTGCAGGACATCATAGAACGTGTGCAGGACCCCAGTAGGGATGAGCAGGACGTCATGAAATGTGTGTAGGAGCTAAGTAAAAGTGGACAGGACGTCATAGAACGTGTGCAGGACCCCAGTAGGGATGAGCAGGACGTCATGAAATGTGTGTAGGACCTCGGTAAAGGTGTGCAGGACATCATAGAACGTGTGCAGGACCCCAGTAGTGATGAGCAGGACGTCATGGAATGTGTGTAGGACTTTAGTAGGAGAGTGTAGGACATCATGGAATGTGTGCAGGACCTCAGTAGGAGTGTGCATGACATCATAAAACGTGTGCAGGACCCCAGTAGGGACGAGCACGACTTCATGGAATGTGTGCAGGACATCAGTATGAGGATGCACGACATCATGAAGCGTGTGCAGGACTCCAGTAGGGATGAGCAGGACGTCATGGAATGTGTGTAAGACCTAGGTAAAGGTGTGCAGGACATCATAGAACGTGTGCAGGACCCCAGTAGGGATGAGCAGGACGTCATGAAATGTGTGTAGGAGCTAAGTAAAAGTGGACAGGACGTCATAGAACGTGTGCAGGACCCCAGTAGGGATGAGCAGGACGTCATGAAATGTGTGTAGGACCTCGGTAAAGGTGTGTAGGACATCATGGAATGTGTGCAGGACCTCAGTAGGAGTGTGCATGACATCATAAAACGTGTGCAGGACCCCAGTAGGGACGAGCACGACTTCATGGAATGTGTGCAGGACCTCAGTAGGAGTGTGCAGGACATCATAAAACGTGTGCAGGACCCCAGTAGGGACGAGCACGACTTCATGGAATGTGTGCAGGACATCAGTATGAGGATGCACGACATCATGAAGCGTGTGCAGGACTCCAGTAGGGATGAGCAGGACGTCATGGAATGTGTGTAGGAGCTAAGTAAAAGTGGACAGGACGTCATAGAACGTGTGCAGGACCTCAGTAGGGATGAGCAGGACGTCATTAAATGTGTGTAGGACCTCGGTAAAGGTGTGCAGGACATCATAAAAAAGGGGGGAAGACCCCAGTAGGGATGAGCAGGACGTCATGGAATGTGTGCAGGACATCAGTATGAGAGTGTAGGACATCATGGAACGTGTGCAGGATCCCAATAGAGGTGTTCAGGACATCATGGAACGTGTGTTGTATCCCAATAGAGGTGTGCAGGAGATCATAGAACGTTTGCAGGACCCCAGTAGTGATTAGCAGGACCCCATGGAATGTGTGTAGATGCTAAGTAAAAGTGGACAGGACGTCATAGAACGTGTGCAGGACCCCAGTAGGGATGAGCAGTACGTCATGAAATGTGTGTAGGACCTAGGTAAAAGTGGACAGGACGTCATAGAACGTGTGCAGGACCTCAGTAGGAATGAGCAGGACGTCATGGAATGTGTATAGGACCTCAGTAAAAGTGTGCAGGACATCATGTAATGTGTGCAGGGCTTCAGTAGGAGAGTGTAGGACATCATGGAATGTGCGCAGGACCTTAGTAGGAGTGTGCATGACATCATAAAACGTGTGCAGGACCCCAGTAGGGACGAGCAAATCTTCATGGAATGTGTGCAGGACATCAGTATGAGGATGCACGACATCATGAAGCGAGTGCAGGACTCCAGTAGGGATGAGCAGGACGTCACGGAATGTGTGTAGTATCCCAATAGAGGTGTTCAGGACATCATGGAACGTGTGTAGTATCCCAATAGAGGTGTGCAGGACATCATAGGACGTGTGTAGTATCCCAATAGAGGTGTGCAGGACATCATAGAACGTGTGCAGGACCCCAGTAGTGATGATCAGGACGCCATGGAATGTGTGTAGGACCTAAGTAAAAGTGGACAGGACATTATAGAACGTGTGTAGGACCCCAGTAGGGATGAGCAGGACGTCATGGAATGTGTGCAGGATCCCAATAGAGGTGTTCAGGACATCATGGAACGTGTGCAGTATCCCAATAGAGGTGTGCAGGAGATCATAGAACGTGTGCAGGACCCCAGTAGTGATTAGCAGGACGCCATGGAATGTGTGTAGGAGCTAAGTAAAAGTGGACAGGACAACATAGAACGTGTGCAGGACCCCAGTATAGATGAGCAGGACGTCATGGAATGTGTAGGACCTAGGTAAAGGTGTGCAGGACATCATAGAACGTGTGCAGGACCCCAGTAGTGATAGGCAGGACGTCATGGAATGAGTGTAGGACCTATGTAAAAGTGGACAGGACATCATATAACGTGTGCAGGACCCCAGTAGGGATGAGCAAGACGTCATGGAATGTGTGTAGGACATAGGTAAAGGTGTGCAGGACATCATAGAACGTGTGCAGGACCCCAGTAGTGATGAGCAGGACGTCATGGAATGTGTGTAGGACTTTAGTAGGAGAGTGTAGGACATCATGGAATGTGTGCAGGACCTCAGTAGGAGTGTGCAGGACATCAAAAAACGTGTGCAGGACCCCAGTAGGGACGAGCACGACTTCATGGAATGTGTGCAGGACATCAGTATGAGGATGCACGACATCATGAAGCGTGTGCAGGACTCCAGTAGGGATGAGCAGGACGTCATGGAATGTGTGTAAGACCTAGGTAAAGGTGTGCAGGACGTCATAGAACGTGTGCAGGACCCCAGTAGGGATGAGCAGGACGTCATGAAATATGTGTAGGACCTCGGTAAAGGTGTGCAGGACATCATAGAACGTGTGCAGGACCCCAGTAGGGATGAGCAGGACGTCATGGAATGTGTGCCGGACATCAGTATGAGAGTGTAGGACATCATGGAACGTGTGCAGGACCCCAGTAGTGATGAGCAGGACGTCATGGAATGTGTGTAGGACTTTAGTAGGAGAGTGTAGGACATCATGGAATGTGTGCAGGACCTCAGTAGGAGTGTGCAGGACATCAAAAAACGTGTGCAGGACCCAAGTAGGGACGAGCACGACTTCATGGAATGTGTGCAGGACATCAGTATGAGGATGCACGACATCATGAAGCGTGTGCAGGACTCCAGTAGGGATGAGCAGGACGTCATGGAATGTGTGTAAGACCTAGGTAAAGGTGTGCAGGACGTCATAGAACGTGTGCAGGACCCCAGTAGGGATGAGCAGGACGTCATGAAATGTGTGTAGGACCTCGGTAAAGGTGTGCAGGACATCATAGAACGTGTGCAGGACCCCAGTAGGGATGAGCAGGACGTCATGGAATGTGTGCAGGACATCAGTATGAGAGTGTAGGACATCATGGAACGTGTGCAGGATCCCAATAGAGGTGTTCAGGACATCATGGAACGTGTGTAGTATCCCAATAGAGGTGTGCAGGAGATCATAGAACGTGTGCAGGACCCCAGTAGTGATTAGCGGGACGCCATGGAATGTGTGTAGGAGCTAAGTAAAAGTGGACAGGACGTCATAGAACGTGTGCAGGACCTCAGTAGGAATGAGCAGGACGTCATGGAATGTGTATAGGACCTCAGTAAAAGTGTGCAGGACATCATGTAATGTGTGCAGGGCTTCAGTAGGAGAGTGTAGGACATCATGGAATGTGCGCAGGACCTTAGTAGAGTGTGCATGACATCATAAAACGTGTGCAGGACCCCAGTAGGGACGAGCAAATCTTCATGGAATGTGTGCAGGACATCAGTATGAGGATGCACGACATCATGAAGCGTGTGCAGGACTCTAGTAGGGATGAGCAGGACGTCATGGAATGTGTGTAGTATCCCAATAGAGGTGTTCAGGACATCATGGAACGTGTGTAGTATCCCAATAGAGGTGTGCAGGACATCATAGGACGTGTGTAGTATCCCAATAGAGGTGTGCAGGACATCATAGAACGTGTGAAGGACCCCAGTAGTGATGATCAGGACGCCATGGAATGTGTGTAGGACCTAAGTAAAAGTGGACAGGACATTATAGAACGTGTGTAGGACCCCAGTAGGGATGAGCAGGACGTCATGGAATGTGTGCAGGATCCCAATAGAGGTGTTCAGGACATCATGGAACGTGTGCAGTATCCCAATAGAGGTGTGCAGGAGATCATAGAACGTGTGCAGGACCCCAGTAGTGATTAGCAGGACGCCATGGAATGTGTGTAGGAGCTAAGTAAAAGTGGACAGGACGTTATAGAACGTGTGCAGGACCCCAGTAGGGATGAGCAGGACGTCATGGAATGTTTGTAGGACCTAGGTAAAAGTGTGCAGGACATCATAGAACGTGTGCAGGACCCCAGTATTGATGAGCAGGACGTCATGTAATGTGTAGGACCTAGGTAAAGGTGTGCAGGACATCATAGAACGTGTGAAGGACCCCAGTAGTGATGAGCAGGACGTCATGGAATGTGTGTAGGACCCTAAGTAAAAGTGGACAGGATATCATATAACGTGTGCAGGACCCCAGTAGGGATGAGCAAGACGTCATGGAATGTGTGTAGGACCTAGGTAAAGGTGTGCAGGACATCATAGAACGTGTGCAGGACCCCAGTAGTGATGAGCATGACGTCATGGAATGTGTAGGACTTTAGTAGGAGAGTGTAGGACATCATGGAATGTGTGCAGGACCTCAGTAGGAGTGTGCAGGACATCAAAAAACGTGTGCAGGACCCCAGTAGGGACGAGCACGACTAAAGGAATGTGTGCAGGACATCAGTATGAGGATGCACGACATCATGAAGCGTGTGCAGGACTCCAGTAGGGATGAGCAGGACGTCATGGAATGTGTGTAAGACCTAGGTAAAGGTGTGCAGGACGTCATAGAACGTGTGCAGGACCCCAGTAGGGATGAGCAGGACGTCATGAAATGTGTGTAGGACCTCGGTAAAGGTGTGCAGGACATCATAGAACGTGTGCAGGACCCCAGTAGGGATGAGCAGGACGTCATGGAATGTGTGCAGGACATCAGTATGAGAGTGTAGGACATCATGGAACGTGTGCAGGATCCCAATAGAGGTGTTCAGGACATCATGGAACGTGTGTAGTATCCCAATAGAGGTGTGCAGGAGATCATAGAACGTGTGCAGGACCCCAGTAGTGATTAGCAGGACGCCATGGAATGTGTGTAGGAGCTAAGTAAAAGTGGACAGGACGTCATAGAACGTGTGCAGGACCTCAGTAGGAATGAGCAGGACGTCATGGAATGTGTATAGGACCTCAGTAAAAGTGTGCAGGACATCATGTAATGTGTGCAGGGCTTCAGTAGGAGAGTGTAGGACATCATGGAATGTGCGCAGGACCTTAGTAGGAGTGTGCATGACATCATAAAACGTGTGCAGGACCCCAGTAGGGACGAGCAAATCTTCATGGAATGTGTGCAGGACATCAGTATGAGGATGCACGACATCATGAAGCGTGTGCAGGACTCCAGTAGGGATGAGCAGGACGTCATGGAATGTGTGTAGTATCCCAATAGAGGTGTTCAAGACATCATGGAACGTGTGTAGTATCCCAATAGAGGTGTGCAGGACATCATAGGACGTGTGTAGTATCCCAATAGAGGTGTGCAGGACATCATAGAACGTGTGAAGGACCCCAGTAGTGATGATCAGGACGCCATGGAATGTGTGTAGGACCTAAGTAAAAGTGGACAGGACATTATAGAACGTGTGTAGGACCCCAGTAGGGATGAGCAGGACGTCATGGAATGTGTGCAGGATCCCAATAGAGGTGTTCAGGACATCATGGAACGTGTGCAGTATCCCAATAGAGGTGTGCAGGAGATCATAGAACGTGTGCAGGACCCCAGTAGTGATTAGCAGGACGCCATGGAATGTGTGTAGGAGCTAAGTAAAAGTGGACAGGACGTTATAGAACGTGTGCAGGACCCCAGTAGGGATGAGCAGGACGTCATGGAATGTTTGTAGGACCTAGGTAAAAGTGTGCAGGACATCATAGAACGTGTGCAGGACCCCAGTATTGATGAGCAGGACGTCATGTAATGTGTAGGACCTAGGTAAAGGTGTGCAGGACATCATAGAACGTGTGCAGGACCCCAGTAGTGATGAGCAGGACGTCATGGAATGTGTGTAGGACCTAAGTAAAAGTGGACAGGATATCATATAACGTGTGCAGGACCCCAGTAGGGATGAGCAAGACGTCATGGAATGTGTGTAGGACCTAGGTAAAGGTGTGCAGGACATCATAGAACGTGTGCAGGACCCCAGTAGTGATGAGCATGACGTCATGGAATGTGTGTAGGACTTTAGTAGGAGAGTGTAGGACATCATGGAATGTGTGCAGGACCTCAGTAGGAGTGTGCAGGACATCAAAAAACGTGTGCAGGACCCCAGTAGGGACGAGCACGACTAAAGGAATGTGTGCAGGACATCAGTATGAGGATGCACGACATCATGAAGCGTGTGCAGGACTCCAGTAGGGATGAGCAGGACGTCATGGAATGTGTGTAAGACCTAGGTAAAGGTGTGCAGGACGTCATAGAACGTGTGCAGGACCCCAGGAGGGATAAGCAGGACGTCATGAAATGTGTGTAGGACCTCGGTAAAGGTGTGCAGGACATCATAGAACGTGTGCAGGACCCCAGTAGGGATGAGCAGGACGTCATGGAATGTGTGCAGGACATCAGTATGAGAGTGTAGGACATCATGGAACGTGTGCAGGATCCCAATAGAGGTGTTCAGGACATCATGGAACGTGTGTAGTATTCCAATAGAGGTGTGCAGGAGATCATAGAACGTGTGCAGGACCCCAGTAGTGATTAGCAGGACGCCATGGAATGTGTGTAGGAGCTAAGTAAAAGTGGACAGGACGTCATAGAACGTGTGCAGGACCTCAGTAGGAATGAGCAGGACGTCATGGAATGTGTATAGGACCTCAGTAAAAGTGTGCAGGACATCATGTAATGTGTGCAGGGCTTCAGTAGGAGAGTGTAGGACATCATGGAATGTGCGCAGGACCTTAGTAGGAGTGTGCATGACATCATAAAACGTGTGCAGGACCCCAGTAGGGACGAGCAAATCTTCATGGAATGTGTGCAGGACATCAGTATGAGGATGCACGACATCATGAAGCGTGTGCAGGACTCCAGTAGGGATGAGCAGGACGTCATGGAATGTGTGTAGTATCCCAATAGAGGTGTGCAGGACATCATAGGACGTGTGTAGTATCCCAATAGAGGTGTGCAGGACATCATAGAACGTGTGCAGGACCCCAGTAGTGATGATCAGGACGCCATGGAATGTGTGTAGGACCTAAGTAAAAGTGGACAGGACATCATGGAACGTGTGCAGTATCCCAATAGAGGTGTGCAGGAGATCATAGAACGTGTGAAGGACCCCAGTAGTGATTAGCAGGACGCCATGGAATGTGTGTAGGAGCTAAGTAAAAGTGGACAGGACGTTATAGAACGTGTGCAGGACCACAGTAGGGATGAGCAGGACGTCATGGAATGTTTGTAGGACCTAGGTAAAAGTGTGCAGGACATCATAGAACGTGTGCAGGACCCCAGTATTGATGAGCAGGACGTCATGTAATGTGTAGGACCTAGGTAAAGGTGTGCAGGACATCATAGAACGTGTGCAGGACCCCAGTAGTGATGAGCAGGACGTCATGGAATGTGTGTAGGACCTAAGTAAAAGTGGACAGGATATCATATAACGTGTGCAGGACCCCAGTAGGGATGAGCAAGACGTCATGGAATGTGTGTAGGACCTAGGTAAAGGTGTGCAGGACATCATAGAACGTGTGCAGGACCCCAGTAGTGATGAGCAGGACGTCATGGAATGTGTGTAGGACTTTAGTAGGAGAGTGTAGGACATCATGGAATGTGTGCAGGACCTCAGTAGGAGTGTGCAGGACATCAAAAAACGTGTGCAGGACCCCAGTAGGGACGAGCACGACTAAAGGAATGTGTGCAGGACATCAGTATGAGGATGCACGACATCATGAAGCGTGTGCAGGACTCCAGTAGGGATGAGCAGGACGTCATGGAATGTGTGTTAGACCTAGGTGAAGGTGTGCAGGACATCACAGAACGTGCGCAGGACCCCAGTAGGGATGAGCAGGACGTCATGAAATGTGTGTAGGAGCTAAGTAAAAGTGGACAGGACATCATATAACGTGTGCAGGACCCCAGTAGGGATGAGCAAGACGTCATGGAATGTGTGTAGGACATCAGTATGAGAGTGTAGGACATCATGGAACGTGTGCAGGATCCCGATAGAGGTGTTCAGGACATCATGGAACGTGTGTAGTATCCCAATAGAGGTGTGCAGGAGATCATAGAACGTGTGCAGGACCCCAGTAGTGATTAGCAGGACGCCATGGAATGTGTGTAGGAGCTAAGTAAAAGTGGACAGGACGTCATAGAACGTGTGCAGGACCTCAGTAGGAATGAGCAGGACGTCATGGAATGTGTATAGGACCTCAGTAAAAGTGTGCAGGACATCATGTAATGTGTGCAGGGCTTCAGTAGGAGAGTGTAGGACATCATGGAATGTGCGCAGGACCTTAGTAGGAGTGTGCATGACATCATAAAACGTGTGCAGGACCCCAGTAGGGACGAGCAAATCTTCATGGAATGTGTGCAGGACATCAGTATGAGGATGCACGACATCATGAAGCGTGTGCAGGACTCCAGTAGGGATGAGCAGGACGTCATGGAATGTGTGTAGTATCCCAATAGAGGTGTTCAGGACATCATGGAACGTGTTTAGTATCCCAATAGAGGTGTGCAGGACATCATAGGACGTGTGTAGTATCCCAATAGAGGTGTGCAGGACATCATAGAACGTGTGCAGGACCCAGTAGTGATGATCAGGACGCCATGGAATGTGTGTAGGACCTAAGTAAAAGTGGACAGGACATTATAGAACGTGTGCAGGACCCCAGTAGGGATGAGCAGGACGTCATGGAATGTGTGCAGGATCCCAATAGAGGTGTTCAGGACATCATGGAACGTGTGTAGTATCCCAATAGAGGTGTGCAGGAGATCATAGAACGTGTGCAGGACCCCAGTAGTGATTAGCAGGACGCCATGGAATGTGTGTAGGAGCTAAGTAAAAGTGGACAGGACGTTATAGAACGTGTGCAGGACCCCAGTAGGGATGAGCAGGACGTCATGGAATGTTTGTAGGACCTAGGTAAAAGTGTGCAGGACATCATAGAACGTGTGCAGGACCCCAGTATTGATGAGCAGGACGTCATGTAATGTGTAGGACCTAGGTAAAGGTGTGCAGGACATCATAGAACGTGTGCAGGACCCCAGTAGTGATGAGCAGGACGTCATGGAATGTGTGTAGGGCCCAAGTAAAAGTGGACAGGATATCATATAACGTGTGCAGGACCCCAGTAGGGATGAGCAAGACGTCATGGAATGTGTGTAGGACCTAGGTAAAGGTGTGCAGGACATCAAAGAACGTGTGCAGGACCCCAGTAGTGATGAGCAGGACGTCATGGAATGTGTGTAGGACTTCAGTAGGAGAATGTAGGACATCATGGAATGTGTGCAGGACCTCAGTAGGAGTGTGCAGGACATCATAAAACGTGTGCAGGACCCCAGTAGGGACGAGCACGACTTCATGGAATGTGTGCAGGACATCAGTATGAGGATGCACGACATCATGAAGCGTGTGCAGGACTCCAGTAGGGATGAGCAGGACGTCATGGAATGTGTGTAAGACATAGGTAAGGTGTGCAGGACATCATAGAACGTGTGCAGGACCCCAGTAGGGATGAGCAGGACGTCATGAAATGTGTGTAGGAGCTAAGTAAAAGTGGACAGGACGTCATAGAACGTGTGCAGGACCCCAGTAGGGGTGAGCAGGACGTCATGAAATGTGTGTAGGACCTCGGTAAAGGTGTGCAGGACATCATAGAACGTGTGCAGGACCCCAGTAGGGATGAGCAGGACGTCATGGAATGTGTGCAGGACATCAGTATGAGAGTGTAGGACATCATGGAACGTGTGCAGGATCCCAATAGAGGTGTTCAGGACATCATGGAACGTGTGTAGTATCCCAATAGAGGTGTGCAGGACATCATAGAACGTGTGCAGGACCCCAGTAGTGATGAGCAGGACGTCATGGAATGAGTGTAGGACCTAAGTAAAAGTGGACAGGACATCATATAACGTGTGCAGGACCCCAGTAGGGATGAGCAAGACGTCATGGAATGTGTGTAGGACATAGGTAAAGGTGTGCAGGACATCATAGAACGTGTGCAGGACCCCAGTAGTGATGAGCAGGACGTCATGAAATGTGTGTAGGACTTTAGTAGGAGAGTGTAGGACATCATGGAATGTGTGCAGGACCTCAGTAGGAGTGTGCAGGACATCATAAAACGTGTGCAGGACCCCAGTAGGGACGAGCACGACTTCATGGAATGTGTGCAGGACATCAGTATGAGGATGCACGACATCATGAAGCGTGTGCAGGACTCCAGTAGGGATGAGCAGGACGTCATGGAATGTGTGTAAGACATAGGTAAAGGTGTGCAGGACATCATAGAACGTGTGCAGGACCCCAGTAGGGATGAGCAGGCCGTCATGAAATGTGTGTAGGAGCTAAGTAAAAGTGGACAGGACGTCATAGAACGTGTGCAGGACCCCAGTAGGGGTGAGCAGGACGTCATGAAATGTGTGTAGGACCTCGGTAAAGGTATGCAGGACATCATAGAACGTGTGCAGGACCCCAGTAGGGATGAGCAGGACGTCATGGAATGTGTGCAGGACATCAGTATGAGAGTGTAGGACATCATGGAACGTGTGCAGGATCCCAATAGAGGTGTTCAGGACATCATGGAACGTGTGTAGTATCCCAATAGAGGTGTGCAGGACATCATAGAACGTGTGCAGGACCCCAGTAGTGATGAGCAGGACGTCATGGAATGAGTGTAGGACCTAAGTAAAAGTGGACAGGACATCATATAACGTGTGCAGGACCCCAGTAGGGATGAGCAAGACGTCATGGAATGTCTGTAGGACATAGGTAAAGGTGTGCAGGACATCATAGAACGTGCAGGACCCCAGTAGTGATGAGCAGGACGTCATGAAATGTGTGTAGGAGTTAGGTAGGAGAGTGTAGGAGATCATGGAATGTGTGCAGGACGTCAGTAGGAGTGTGCAGGACATCATAAAACGTGTGCAGGACCCCAGTAGGGACGAGCACGACTTCATGGAGATGTGTGCAGGACATCAGTATGAGGATGCACGACATCATGGAAGCGTGTGCAGGACTCCAGTAGGGATGAGCAGGACGTCATGGAATGTGTGTAAGACCTAGGTAAAGGTGTGCAGGACATCATAGAACGTGTGCAGGACCCCAGTAGGGATGAGCAGGACGTCATGAAATGTGTGTAGGAGCTAAGTAAAAGTGGACAGGACATCATATAACGTGTGCAGGACCCCAGTAGGGATGAGCAAGACGTCATGGAATGTGTGTAGGACATAGGTAAAGGTGTGCAGGACATCATAGAACGTGTGCAGGACCCCAGTAGTGATGAGCAGGACGTCATGGAATGTGTGTAGGACTTTAGTAGGAGAGTGTAGGACATCATGGAATGTGTGCAGGACCTCAGTAGGAGTGTGCAGGACATCAAAAAACGTGTGCAGGACCCCAGTAGGGACGAGCACGACTTCATGGAATGTGTGCAGGACATCAGTATGAGGATGCACGACATCATGAAGCGTGTGCAGGACTCCAGTAGGGATGAGCAGGACGTCATGGAATGTGTGTAAGACCTAGGTAAAGGTGTGCAGGACGTCATCGAACGTGTGCAGGACCCCAGTAGGGATGAGCAGGACGTCATGAAATGTGTGTAGGACCTCGGTAAAGGTGTGCAGGACATCATAGAACGTGTGCAGGACCCCAGTAGGGATGAGCAGGACGTCATGGAATGTGTGCAGGACATCAGTATGAGAGTGTAGGACATCATGGAACGTGTGCAGGATCCCAATAGAGGTGTTCAGGACATCATGGAACGTGTGTAGTATCCCAATAGAGGTGTGCAGGAGATCATAGAACGTGTGCTGGACCCCAGTAGTGATTAGCAGGACGCCATGGAATGTGTGTAGGAGCTAAGTAAAAGTGGACAGGACGTCATAGAACGTGTGCAGGACCTCAGTAGGAATGAGCAGGACGTCATGGAATGTGTATAGGACCTCAGTAAAAGTGTGCAGGACATCATGTAATGTGTGCAGGGCTTCAGTAGGAGAGTGTAGGACATCATGGAATGTGCGCAGGACCTTAGTAGAGTGTGTGCATGACATCATAAAACGTGTGCAGGACCCCGAGTAGGGACGAGCAAATCTTCATGGAATGTGTGCAGGACATCAGTATGAGGATGCACGACATCATGAAGCGTGTGCAGGACTCCAGTAGGGATGAGCAGGACGTCATGGAATGTGTGCAGGATCCCAATAGAGGTGTTCAGGACATCATGGAACGTGTGTAGTATCCCAATAGAGGTGTGCAGGACATCATAGGACGGGTGTAGTATCCCAATAGAGGTGTGCAGGACATCATAGAACGTGTGCAGGACCCAGTAGTGATGATCAGGACGCCATGGAATGTGTGTAGGACCTAAGTAAAAGTGGACAGGACATTATAGAACGTGTGCAGGACCCCAGTAGGGATGAGCAGGACGTCATGGAATGTGTGCAGGATCCCAATAGAGGTGTTCAGGACATCATGGAACGTGTGTAGTATCCCAATAGAGGTGTGCAGGAGATCATAGAACGTGTGCAGGACCCCAGTAGTGATTAGCAGGACGCCATGGAATGTGTGTAGGAGCTAAGTAAAAGTGGACAGGACGTTATAGAACGTGTGCAGGACCCCAGTAGGGATGAGCAGGACGTCATGGAATGTTTGTAGGACCTAGGTAAAAGTGTGCAGGACATCATAGAACGTGTGCAGGACCCCAGTATTGATGAGCAGGACGTCATGTAATGTGTAGGACCTAGGTAAAGGTGTGTGCAGGACATCATAGAACGTGTGCAGGACCCCAGTAGTGATGAGCAGGACGTCATGGAATGTGTGTAGGGCCCAAGTAAAAGTGGACAGGATATCATATAACGTGTGCAGGACCCCAGTAGGGATGAGCAAGACGTCATGGAATGTGTGTAGGACCTAGGTAAAGGTGTGCAGGACATCAAAGAACGTGTGCAGGACCCCAGTAGTGATGAGCAGGACGTCATGGAATGTGTGTAGGACTTCAGTAGGAGAATGTAGGACATCATGGAATGTGTGCAGGACCTCAGTAGGAGTGTGCAGGACATCATAAAACGTGTGCAGGACCCCAGTAGGGACGAGCACGACTTCATGGAATGTGTGCAGGACATCAGTATGAGGATGCACGACATCATGAAGCGTGTGCAGGACTCCAGTGGGATGAGCAGGACGTCATGGAATGTGTGTAAGACATAGGTAAAGGTGTGCAGGACATCATAGAACGTGTGCAGGACCCCAGTAGGGATGAGCAGGACGTCATGAAATGTGTGTAGGAGCTAAGTAAAAGTGGACAGGACGTCATAGAACGTGTGCAGGACCCCAGTAGGGGTGAGCAGGACGTCATGAAATGTGTGTAGGACCTCGGTAAAGGTGTGCAGGACATCATAGAACGTGTGCAGGACCCCAGTAGGGATGAGCAGGACGTCATGGAATGTGTGCAGGACATCAGTATGAGAGTGTAGGACATCATGGAACGTGTGCAGGATCCCAATAGAGGTGTTCAGGACATCATGGAACGTGTGTAGTATCCCAATAGAGGTGTGCAGGACATCATAGAACGTGTGCAGGGCCCCAGTAGTGATGAGCAGGACGTCATGGAATGAGTGTAGGACCTAAGTAAAAGTGGACAGGACATCATATAACGTGTGCAGGACCCCAGTAGGGATGAGCAAGACGTCATGGAATGTGTGTAGGACATAGGTAAAGGTGTGCAGGACATCATAGAACGTGTGCAGGACCCCAGTAGTGATGAGCAGGACGTCATGAAATGTGTGTAGGACTTTAGTAGGAGAGTGTAGGACATCATGGAATGTGTGCAGGACCTCAGTAGGAGTGTGCAGGACATCATAAAACGTGTGCAGGACCCCAGTAGGGACGAGCACGACTTCATGGAATGTGTGCAGGACATCAGTATGAGGATGCACGACATCATGAAGCGTGTGCAGGACTCCAGTGGGATGAGCAGGACGTCATGGAATGTGTGTAAGACATAGGTAAAGGTGTGCAGGACATCATAGAACGTGTGCAGGACCCCAGTAGGGATGAGCAGGACGTCATGAAATGTGTGTAGGAGCTAAGTAAAAGTGGACAGGACGTCATAGAACGTGTGCAGGACCCCAGTAGGGGTGAGCAGGACGTCATGAAATGTGTAGGACCTCGGTAAAGGTATGCAGGACATCATAGAACGTGTGCAGGACCCCAGTAGGGATGAGCAGGACGTCATGGAATGTGTGCAGGACATCAGTATGAGAGTGTAGGACATCATGGAACGTGTGCAGGATCCCAATAGAGGTGTTCAGGACATCATGGAACGTGTGTAGTATCCCAATAGAGGTGTGCAGGACATCATAGAACGTGTGCAGGACCCCAGTAGTGATGAGCAGGACGTCATGGAATGAGTGTAGGACCTAAGTAAAAGTGGACAGGACATCATATAACGTGTGCAGGACCCCAGTAGGGATGAGCAAGACGTCATGGAATGTGTGTAGGACATAGGTAAAGGTGTGCAGGACATCATAGAACGTGTGCAGGACCCCAGTAGTGATGAGCAGGACGTCATGAAATGTGTGTAGGACTTTAGTAGGAGAGTGTACGACATCATGGAATGTGTGCAGGACCTCAGTAGGAGTGTGCAGGACATCATAAAACGTGTGCAGGACCCCAGTAGGGACGAGCACGACTTCATGGAATGTGTGCAGGACATCAGTATGAGGATGCACGACATCATGAAGCGTGTGCAGGACTCCAGTAGGGATGAGCAGGACGTCATGGAATGTGTGTAAGACCTAGGTAAAGGTGTGCAGGACATCATAGAACGTGTGCAGGACCCCAGTAGGGATGAGCAGGACGTCATGAAATGTGTGTAGGAGCTAAGTAAAAGTGGACTGGACATCATATAACGTGTGCAGGACCCCAGTAGGGATGAGCAAGACGTCATGGAATGTGTGTAGGACATAGGTAAAGGTGTGCAGGACATCATAGAACGTGTGCAGGACCCCAGTAGTGATGAGCAGGACGTCATGGAATGTGTGTAGGACTTTAGTAGGAGAGTGTAGGACATCATGGAATGTGTGCAGGACCTCAGTAGGAGTGTGCAGGACATCAAAAAACGTGTGCAGGACCCCAGTAGGGACGAGCACGACTTCATGGAATGTGTGCAGGACATCAGTATGAGGATGCACGACATCATGAAGCGTGTGCAGGACTCCAGTAGGGATGAGCAGGACGTCATGGAATGTGTGTAAGACCTAGGTAAAGGTGTGCAGGACGTCATCGAACGTGTGCAGGACCCCAGTAGGGATGAGCAGGACGTCATGAAATGTGTGTAGGACCTCGGTAAAGGTGTGCAGGACATCATAGAACGTGTGCAGGACCCCAGTAGAGGTGTTCAGGACATCATGGAACGTGTGTAGTATCCCAATAGAGGTGTGCAGGAGATCATAGAACGTGTGCTGGACCCCAGTAGTGATTAGCAGGACGCCATGGAATGTGTGTAGGAGCTAAGTAAAAGTGGACAGGACGTCATAGAACGTGTGCAGGACCTCAGTAGGAATGAGCAGGACGTCATGGAATGTGTATAGGACCTCAGTAAAAGTGTGCAGGACATCATGTAATGTGTGCAGGGCTTCAGTAGAAGAGTGTAGGACATCATGGAATGTGCGCAGGACCTTAGTAGGAGTGTGCATGACATCATAAAACGTGTGCAGGACCCCAGTAGGGACGAGCAAATCTTCATGGAATGTGTGCAGGACATCAGTATGAGGATGCACGACATCATGAAGCGTGTGCAGGACTCCAGTAGGGATGAGCAGGACGTCATGGAATGTGTGCAGGATCCCAATAGAGGTGTTCAGGACATCATGGAACGTGTGTAGTATCCCAATAGAGGTGTGCAGGACATCATAGGACGTGTGTAGTATCCCAATAGAGGTGTGCAGGACATCATAGAACGTGTGCAGGACCCCAGTAGTGATGATCAGGACGCCATGGAATGTGTGTAGGACCTAAGTAAAAGTGGACAGGACATTATAGAACGTGTGCAGGACCCCAGTAGGGATGAGCAGGACGTCATGAAATGTGTAGGACCTCGGTAAAGGTGTGCAGGACATCATAGAACGTGTGCAGGACCCCAGTAGGGATGAGATGGACGTCATGGAATGTGTGCAGGACATCAGTATGAGAGTGTAGGACATCATGGAACGTGTGCAGGAGCCCAACAGAGGTGTTCAGGACATCATGGAACGTGTGTAGTATCCCCAATAGAGGTGTGCAGGAGATCATAGAACGTGTGCAGGACCCCAGTAGTGATTAGCAGGACGCCATGGAATGTGTGTAGGAGCTAAGTAAAAGTGGACAGGACGTCATAGAACGTGTGCAGGACCTCAGTAGGAATGAGCAGGACGTCATGGAATGTGTATAGGACCTCAGTAAAAGTGTGCAGGACATCATGTAATGTGTGCAGGGCTTCAGTAGAAGAGTGTAGGACATCATGGAATGTGCGCAGGACCTTAGTAGGAGTGTGCATGACATCATAAAACGTGTGCAGGACCCCAGTAGGGACGAGCAAATCTTCATGGAATGTGTGCAGGACATCAGTATGAGGATGCACGACATCATGAAGCGTGTGCAGGACTCCAGTAGGGATGAGCAGGACGTCATGGAATGTGTGCAGGATCCCAATAGAGGTGTTCAGGACATCATGGAACGTGTGTAGTATCCCAATAGAGGTGTGCAGGACATCATAGGACGTGTGTAGTATCCCAATAGAGGTGTGCAGGACATCATAGAACGTGTGCAGGACCCCAGTAGTGATGATCAGGACGCCATGGAATGTGTGTAGGACCTAAGTAAAAGTGGACAGGACATTATAGAACGTGTGCAGGACCCCAGTAGGGATGAGCAGGACGTCATGAAATGTGTGTAGGACCTCGGTAAAGGTGTGCAGGACATCATAGAACGTGTGCAGGACCCCAGTAGGGATGAGCAGGACGTCATGGAATGTGTGCAGGACATCAGTATGAGAGTGTAGGACATCATGGAACGTGTGCAGGATCCCAATAGAGGTGTTCAGGACATCATGGAACGTGTGTAGTATCCCAATAGAGGTGTGCAGGAGATCATAGAACGTGTGCAGGACCCCAGTATTGATTAGCAGGACGCCATGGAATGTGTGTAGGAGCTAAGTAAAAGTGGACAGGACATTATAGAACGTGTGCAGGACCCCAGTAGGGATGAGCAGGACGTCATGGAATGTGTATAGGACCTCAGTAAAAGTGTGCGGGACATCATGTAATGTGTGCAGGGCTTCAGTAGGAGAGTGTAGGACATCATGGAATGTGCGCAGGACCTTAGTAGGAGTGTGCATGACATCATAAAACGTGTGCAGGACCCCAGTAGGGACGAGCAAATCTTCATGGAATGTGCGCAGGACATCAGTATGAGGATGCACGACATCATGAAGCGTGTGCAGGACTCCAGTAGGGATCAGCAGGACGTCATGGAATGTGTGCAGGATCCCAATAGAGGTGTTCAGGACATCATGGAACGTGTGTAGTATCCCAATAGAGGTGTGCAGGACATCATAGGACGTGTGTAGTATCCCAATAGAGGTGTGCAGGACATCATAGAACGTGTGCAGGACCCCAGTAGTGATGATCAGGACGCCATGGAATGTGTGTAGGACCTAAGTAAAAGTGGACAGGACATTATAGAACGTGTGCAGGACCCCAGTAGGGATGAGCAGGACGTCATGGAATGTGTATAGGACCTCAGTAAAAGTGTGCAGGACATCATGTAATGTGTGCAGGGCTTCAGTAGGAGAGTGTAGGACGTCATGGAATGTGTGCAGGACATCAGTATGAGAGTGTAGGACATCATGGAACGTGTGTAGTATCCCAATAGAGGTGTGCAGGAGATCATAGAACGTGTGCAGGACCCCAGTAGTGATTAGCAGGACGCCATGGAATGTGTGTAGGAGCTAAGTAAAAGTGGACAGGACGTTATAGAACGTGTGCGTGTCAGAAATGCTCCCACCCACGGGTTTCAGCCCCTTGAAAAAAATCGGAGAATTTCTCACACCCGTGTCAGAAATGCTCCCACCCACGGGTTTCAGCCCCTTGAAAAAAATCGGAGAATTTCTCACACCCGTGTCAGAAATGCTCCCACCCACGGGTTTCAACCCCTTGAAAAAAAAATCGGAGAATTTCTCACACCCGTGTCAGAAATGCTCCCACCCACGGGTTTCAACCCTAGAAAAAAATCGGAGAATTTCTCACACCCGTGTCAGAAATGCTCCCACCCACGGGTTTCAACCCCTTGAAAAAAAATCGGAGAATTTCTCACACCCGTGTCAGAAATGCTCCCACCCACGGGTTTCAACCCCTTGAAAAAAAAATCGGAGAATTTCTCACACCCGTGTCAGAAATGCTCCCACCCACGGGTTTCAACCCCTTGAAAAAAAATCGGAGAATTTCTCACACCCGTGTCAGAAATGCTCCCACCCACGGGTTCCAACCCCTTGAAAAAAATCGGAGAATTTCTCACACCCGCGTCAGAAATGCTCCCACCCACGGGTTTCAACCCCTTGAAAAAAATCGGAGAATTTCTCACACCCGTGTCAGAAATGCTCCCACCCACGGGTTTCAACCCCTTGAGAAAAAATCGGAGAATTTCTCACACCCGTGTCAGAAATGCTCCCACCCACGGGTTTCAACCCTAGAAAAAAATCGGAGAATTTCTCACACCCGTGTCAGAAATGCTCCCACCCACGGGTTTCAACCCTAGAAAAAAATCGGAGAATTTCTCACACCCGTGTCAGAAATGCTCCCACCCACGGGTTTCAACCCCTTGAAAAAAATCGGAGAATTTCTCACACCCGTGTCAGAAATGCTCCCACCCACGGGTTTCAACCCCTTGAAAAAAAAATCGGAGAATTTCTCACACCCGTGTCAGAAATGCTCCCACCCACGGGTTTCAACCCCTTGAAAAAAAAAATCGGAGAATTTCTCACACCCGTGTCAGAAATGCTCCCACCCACGGGTTTCAACCCCTTGAAAAAAAATCGGAGAATTTCTCACACCCGTGTCAGAAATGCTCCCACCCACGGGTTTCAACCCCTTGAAAAAAAATCGGAGAATTTCTCACACCCGTGTCAGAAATGCTCCCACCCACGGGTTTCAACCCCTTGAAAAAAATGGAGATGTTCTCACACCCGTGTCAGAAATGCTCCCACCCACGGGTTTCAACCCCTTGAAAAAAAATCGGAGAATTTCTCACACCCGTGTCAGAAATGCTCCCACCCACGGGTTTCAACCCCTTGAAAAATTTCTCACACCCGTGTCAGAAATGCTCCCACCCACGGGTTTCAGCCCCTTGAAAAAAATCGGAGAATTTCTCACACCCGTGTCAGAAATGCTCCTACCCACGGGTTTCAGCCCCTTGAAAAAAATCGGAGAATTTCTCACACCCGTGTCAGAAATGCTCCTACCCACGGGTTTCAACCCTTGAAAAAAATCGGAGATGTTCTCACACCCGTGCCAGCAATTGTCCCGCCCACGGGTTTCAGCCTCTTGAAAAACAATCGGAGAATTTCTCACACCCGTGTCAGAAATGCTCCCACCCACGGGTTTCAACCTCTTGAAAAAAATCGGAGAATTTCTCACACCCGTGTCAGAAATGCTCCCACCCACGGGTTTCAACCCCTTGAAAAAATCGGAGAATTTCTCACACCCGTGTCAGAAATGCTCCCACCCACGGGTTTCAACCCCTTGAAAGAAATCGGAGAATTTCTCACACCCGTGTCAGAAATGCTCCCACCCAGGGGTCTCAACCCCTTGAAAAAAATCGGAGAATTTCTCACACCCGTGTCAGAAATGCTCCCACCCATGGGTCTCAACCCCTTGAAAAAAATCGGAGAATTTCTCACACCCGTGTCAGAAATGCTCCCACCCATGGGTCTCAACCCCTTGAAATAAATCGGAGAATCTCTCACACCCGTGTCAGAAATGCTCCCACCCAGGGGTCTCAACCCCTTGAAAAAATCGGAGAATTTCTCACACCCGTGTCAGAAATGCTCCCACCCATGGGTTTCAACCCTTGAAAAAATCGGAGAATTTCTCACACCCGTGTCAGAAATGCTCCCACCTAGGGGTTTCAACCCCTTGAAAAAAATCGGAGATGTTCTCACACCCGTGTCAGAAATGCTCCCACCCACGGGTTCCAACCCCTTGAAAAAAATCGGAGAATTTCTCACACCCGTGTCAGAAATGCTCCCACCCACGGGTTTCAACCCCTTGAAAAAAAATCGGAGAATTTCTCACACCCGTGTCAGAAATGCTCCCACCCACGGGTTTCAACCCCTTGAAAAAAATCGGAGAATTTCTCACACCCGTGTCAGAAATGCTCCCACCCACGGGTTTCAACCCCTTGAGAAAAAAATGGAGATGTTCTCACACCCGTGTCAGAAATGCTCCCACCCACGGGTTTCAACCCCTTGAAAAAATCGGAGAATTTCTCACACCCGTGTCAGAAATGCTCCCACCCACGCGTTTCAACCCTTGAGAAAAAAATGGAGAATTTCTCACACCCGTGTCAGAAATGCTCCCACCCACGGGTTTCAACCCCTTGAAAAAATCGGAGAATTTCTCACACCCGTGTCAGAAATGCTCCCACCCACGGGTTTCAACCCCTTGAAAAATCGGAGAATTTCTCACACCCGTGTCAGAAATGCTCCCACCCACGGGTTTCAACCCCTTGAAAAAATCGGAGAATTTCTCACACCCGTGTCAGAAATGCTCCCACCCACGGGTTTCAGCCCCTTGAAAAAAAAATCGCAGAATTTCTCCCACCCGTGTCAGAAATGCTCCCACCCACGGGTTTCAACCCCCTGAAAAAATCGGAGAACTTCTCACACCCGTGTCAGAAATGCTCCCACCCACGGGTTTCAACCCCTTGAAAAAATCGGAGAATTTCTCACACCCGTGTCAGAAATGCTCCCACCCACGGGTTTCAACCCTTGAGAAAAAAATCGGAGATGTTCTCACACCCGTGTCAGAAATGCTCCCACCCACGGGTTTCAACCCCTTGAGAAAAATCGGAGAATGTTCTCACACCCGTGTCAGAAATGCTCCTACCCACGGGTTTCAGCCCCTTGAAAAAAATCGGAGAATTTCTCACACCCGTGTCAGAAATGCTCCCACCCACGGGTTTCAACCCCTTGAAAAAATCGGAGAATTTCTCACACCCGTGTCAGAAATGCTCCCACCCACGGGTTTCAACCCCTTGAAAAAAAAATCGGAGAATTTCTCACACCCGTGTCAGAAATGCTCCCACCCACGGGTTTCAACCCCTTGAAAAAAAAATCGGAGAATTTCTCACACCCGTGTCAGAAATGCTCCCACCCACGGGTTTCAACCCCTTGAAAAAATCGGAGAATTTCTCACACCCGTGTCAGAAATGCTCCCACCCACGGGTTTCAACCCCTTGAGAAAAAAATGGAGATGTTCTCACACCCGTGTCAGAAATGCTCCCACCCACGGGTTCCAACCCCTTGAGAAAAAAATGGAGATGTTCTCACACCCGTGTCAGAAATGCTCCCACCCACGGGTTTCAACCCCTTGAAAAAAAAATCGGAGAATTTCTCACACCCGTGTCAGAAATGCTCCCACCCACGGGTTTCAACCCCTTGAAAAAAATGGAGATGTTCTCACACCCGTGTCAGAAATGCTCCCACCCATGGGTTTCAACCCCTTGAAAAAAAATCGGAGAATTTCTCACACCCGTGTCAGAAATGCTCCCACCTAGGGGTTCCAACCCCTTGAGAAAAAAATGGAGATGTTCTCACACCCGTGTCAGAAATGCTCCCACCCACGGGTTTCAGCCCCTTGAAAAAAATCGGAGAATTTCTCACACCCGTGTCAGAAATGCTCCCACCCACGGGTTTCAGCCCCTTGAAAAAAATCGGAGAATTTCTCACACCCGTGTCAGAAATGCTCCCACCCACGGGTTTCAGCCCCTTGAAAAAAAAATCGGAGAATTTCTCACACCCGTGTCAGAAATGCTCCCACCCACGGGTTTCAACCCCTTGAAAAAAATCGGAGAATTTCTCACACCCGTGTCAGAAATGCTCCCACCCACGGGTTTCAACCCCTTGAAAAAAAATCGGAGAATTTCTCACACCCGTGTCAGAAATGCTCCCACCCACGGGTTTCAACCCCTTGAGAAAAAAATGGAGATGTTCTCACACCCGTGTCAGAAATGCTCCCACCCACGGGTTTCAACCCCTTGAAAAAATCGGAGAATTTCTCACACCCGTGTCAGAAATGCTCCCACCCACGGGTTTCAACCCCTTGAGAAAAAAATGGAGATGTTCTCACACCCGTGTCAGAAATGCTCCCACCCACGGGTTTCAACCCCTTGAAAAAAAAATCGGAGAATTTCTCACACCCGTGTCAGAAATGCTCCCACCCACGGGTTTCAACCCCTTGAGAAAAAAATGGAGATGTTCTCACACCCGTGTCAGAAATGCTCCCACCCACGGGTTTCAACCCCTTGAAAAAATCGGAGAATTTCTCACACCCGTGTCAGAAATGCTCCCACCCACGGGTTTCAACCCCTTGAGAAAAAAATGGAGATGTTCTCACACCCGTGTCAGAAATGCTCCCACCCACGGGTTTCAACCCCTTGAAAAAAATCGGAGAATTTCTCACACCCGTGTCAGAAATGCTCCCACCCACGGGTTTCAACCCCTTGAAAAAAAATCGGAGAATTTCTCACACCCGTGTCAGAAATGCTCCCACCCACGGGTTTCAACCCTTGAAAAAATCGGAGAATTTCTCACACCCGTTTCAGAAATGCTCCCACCCACGGGTTTCAACCCCTTGAAAAAAATCGGAGAATTTCTCACACCCGTGTCACAAATGCTCCCACCCACGGGTTTCAACCCCTTGAAAAAAATCGGAGAATTTCTCACACCCGCGTCAGAAATGCTCCCACCCCGGGGGCTCAACCCCTTGAAAAAATCGGAGAATTTCTCCCACCGGTGCCAGAAATGCTCCCACTCAAGGGTTGCAACCCCTTGAAAAAATCGGAGAATTTCTCACACCCGTGTCAGAAATGCTCCCACCCAGGGGATCCAACCCCTTGAGAAAAAAATGGAGATGTTCTCACACCCGTGTCAGAAATGCTCCCACCCAGGGGTTTCAACCCCTCGAAAAAAAATCGGAGAATTTCTCACACCCGTGTCAGAAATGCTCCCACCCACGGGTTTCAACCCTCGAAAAAAATCGGAGAATTTCTCACACCCGTGTCAGAAATGCTCCCACCCACGGGTTTCAACCCTCGAAAAAAATCGGAGAATTTCTCACACCCGTGTCAGAAATGCTCCCACCCACGGGTTTCAACCCCTTGAAAAAAATCGGAGAATTTCTCACACCCGTGTCAGAAATGCTCCCACCCACGGGTTTCAACCCCTTGAAAAAATTCGGAGAATTTCTCACACCCGTTTCAGAAATGCTCCCACCCACGGGTTTCAACCCCTTGAAAAAATTCGGAGAATTTCTCACACCCGTGTCAGAAATGCTCCCACCCACGGGTTTCAACCCTTGAAAAATCGGAGAATTTCTCACACCCGTGTCAGAAATGCTTCCACCCACGGGTTTCAACCCCTTGAGAAAAAATCGGAGAATTTCTCACACCCGTGTCAGAAATGCTCCCACCCATGGGTTTCAACCCCTTGAAAAAAAATCGGAGAATTTCTCACACCCGTGTCAGAAATGCTCCCACCCACGGGTTTCAACCCCTTGAAAAAAATCGGAGAATTTCTCACACCCGTGTCAGAAATGCTCCCACCCACGGGTTTCAACCCCTTGAAAAAAATCGGAGAATTTCTCACACCCGTGTCAGAAATGCTCCCACCCACGGGTTCCAACCCCTTGAGAAAAAAATGGAGATGTTCTCACACCCGTGTCAGAAATGCTCCCACCCACGGGTTTCAACCCCTTGAAAAAAAATCGGAGAATTTCTCACACCCGTGTCAGAAATGCTCCCACCCACGGGTTTCAACCCCTTGAAAAAAAAATCGGAGAATTTCTCACACCCGTGTCAGAAATGCTCCCACCCACGGGTTTCAACCCCTTGAGAAAAAAATGGAGATGTTCTCACACCCGTGTCAGAAATGCTCCCACCTAGGGGTTCCAACCCCTTGAGAAAAAAATGGAGATGTTCTCACACCCGTGTCAGAAATGCTCCCACCCACGGGTTTCAACCCCTTGAAAAAAATCGGAGAATTTCTCACACCCGTGTCAGAAATGCTCCCACCCACGGGTTTCAACCCCTTGAAAAAAATCGGAGAATTTCTCACACCCGTGTCAGAAATGCTCCCACCCACGGGTTTCAACCCCTTGAAAAAAAATCGGAGAATTTCTCACACCCGTGTCAGAAATGCTCCCACCCACGGGTTTCAACCCCTTGAGAAAAAAATGGAGATGTTCTCACACCCGTGTCAGAAATGCTCCCACCCACGGGTTTCAACCCCTTGAAAAAAATCGGAGAATTTCTCACACCCGTGTCAGAAATGCTCCCACCTAGGGGTTCCAACCCCTTGAGAAAAAAATGGAGATGTTCTCACACCCGTGTCAGAAATGCTCCCACCCACGGGTTTCAACCCCTTGAAAAAAAAATCGGAGAATTTCTCACACCCGTGTCAGAAATGCTCCCACCCATGGGTTTCAACCCCTTGAAAAAAAATCGGAGAATTTCTCACACCCGTGTCAGAAATGCTCCCACCCACGGGTTTCAACCCCTTGAAAAAAATCGGAGAATTTCTCACACCCGTGTCAGAAATGCTCCCACCCACGGGTTTCAACCCCTTGAGAAAAAAATGGAGATGTTCTCACACCCGTGTCAGAAATACTCCCACCTAGGGGTTCCAACCCCTTGAGAAAAAAATGGAGATGTTCTCACACCCGTGTCAGAAATGCTCCCACCCACGGGTTTCAACCCCTTGAAAAAAATCGGAGAATTTCTCACACCCGTGTCAGAAATGCTCCCACCCACGGGTTTCAACCCCTTGAAAAAAATCGGAGAATTTCTCACACCCGTGTCAGAAATGCTCCCACCCACGGGTTTCAACCCCTTGAAAAAAATCGGAGAATTTCTCACACCCGTGTCAGAAATGCTCCCACCCACGGGTTTCAACCCCTTGAAAAAAAAATCGGAGAATTTCTCACACCCGTGTCAGAAATGCTCCCACCCACGGGTTTCAACCCCTTGAAAAAAAATCGGAGAATTTCTCACACCCGTGTCAGAAATGCTCCCACCCACGGGTTTCAACCCCTTGAAAAAAAATCGGAGAATTTCTCACACCCGTGTCAGAAATGCTCCCACCCACGGGTTTCAACCCCTTGAAAAAAAATGGAGATGTTCTCACACCCGTGTCAGAAATGCTCCCACCCACGGGTTTCAACCCCTTGAAAAAAAATCGGAGAATTTCTCACACCCGTGTCAGAAATGCTCCCACCCACGGGTTTCAACCCCTTGAAAAAAAATCGGAGAATTTCTCACACCCGTGTCAGAAATGCTCCCACCCACGGGTTTCAACCCCTTGAGAAAAAAATGGAGATGTTCTCACACCCGTGTCAGAAATGCTCCCACCCACGGGTTTCAACCCCTTGAAAAAATCGGAGAATTTCTCACACCCGTGTCAGAAATGCTCCCACCCACGGGTTTCAACCCCTTGAGAAAAAAATGGAGATGTTCTCACACCCGTGTCAGAAATGCTCCCACCCACGGGTTTCAACCCCTTGAAAAAAAATCGGAGAATTTCTCACACCCGTGTCAGAAATGCTCCCACCCACGGGTTTCAACCCCTTGAAAAAAAAATCGGAGAATTTCTCACACCCGTGTCAGAAATGCTCCCACCCACGGGTTTCAACCCCTTGAAAAAAATCGGAGAATTTCTCACACCCGTGTCAGAAATGCTCCCACCCACGGGTTTCAACCCCTTGAAAAAAAATCGGAGATGTTCTCACACCCGTGTCAGAAATGCTCCCACCCACGGGTTTCAACCCCTTGAAAAAATCGGAGAATTTCTCACACCCGTGTCAGAAATGCTCCCACCCACGGGTTTCAACCCCTTGAAAAAATCGGAGAACTTCTCACACCCGTGTCAGAAATGCTCCCACCCACGGGTTTCAACCCCTTGAGAAAAAAATGGAGATGTTCTCACACCCGTGTCAGAAATACTCCCACCTAGGGGTTCCAACCCCTTGAGAAAAAAATGGAGATGTTCTCACACCCGTGTCAGAAATGCTCCCACCCACGGGTTTCAACCCCTTGAAAAAAAATCGGAGAATTTCTCACACCCGTGTCAGAAATGCTCCCACCCACGGGTTTCAACCCTAGAAAAAAATCGGAGAATTTCTCACACCCGTGTCAGAAATGCTCCCACCCACGGGTTTCAACCCCTTGAAAAAAATGGAGATGTTCTCACACCCGTGTCAGAAATGCTCCCACCCACGGGTTTCAACCCCTTGAGAAAAAAATGGAGATGTTCTCACACCCGTGTCAGAAATGCTCCCACCCACGGGTTTCAACCCCTTGAAAAAAATCGGAGAATTTCTCACACCCGTGTCAGAAATGCTCCCACCCACGGGTTTCAACCCCTTGAAAAAATTCGGAGAATTTCTCACACCCGTGTCAGAAATGCTCCCACCCACGGGTTTCAACCCCTTGAAAAAAATCGGAGAATTTCTCACACCCGTGTCAGAAATGCTCCCACCCACGGGTTTCAACCCCTTGAAAAATTTCTCACACCCGTGTCAGAAATGCTCCCACCCACGGGTTTCAACCCCTTGAAAAAATTCAGAGAATTTCTCACACCCGTGTCAGAAATGCTCCCACCCACGGGTTTCAACCCCTTGAAAAAAAATCGGAGATGTTCTCACACCCGTGTCAGAAATGCTCCCACCCACGGGTTTCAACCCCTTGAAAAAAAATCGGAGAATTTCTCACACCCGTGTCAGAAATGCTCCCACCCACGGGTTTCAACCCCTTGAAAAAAAAATCGGAGAATTTCTCACACCCGTGTCAGAAATGCTCCCACCCACGGGTTTCAACCCCTTGAAAAAAAATGGAGATGTTCTCACACCCGTGTCAGAAATGCTCCCACCCACGGGTTTCAACCCCTTGAAAAAAAATCGGAGAATTTCTCACACCCGTGTCAGAAATGCTCCCACCCACGGGTTTCAACCCCTTGAAAAAAATCGGAGAATTTCTCACACCCGTGTCAGAAATGCTCCCACCCACGGGTTTCAACCCCTTGAAAAAAAATCGGAGAATTTCTCACACCCGTGTCAGAAATGCTCCCACCCACGGGTTTCAACCCCTTGAAAAAAAATCGGAGAATTTCTCACACCCGTGTCAGAAATGCTCCCACCCACGGGTTTCAACCCCTTGAGAAAAAAATGGAGATGTTCTCACACCCGTGTCAGAAATGCTCCCACCCACGGGTTTCAACCCCTTGAAAAAAAATCGGAGAATTTCTCACACCCGTGTCAGAAATGCTCCCACCCACGGGTTTCAACCCCTTGAAAAAAAATCGGAGAATTTCTCACACCCGTGTCAGAAATGCTCCCACCCACGGGTTTCAACCCCTTGAGAAAAAAATGGAGATGTTCTCACACCCGTGTCAGAAATGCTCCCACCCACGGGTTTCAACCCCTTGAAAAAAATCGGAGAATTTCTCACACCCGTGTCAGAAATGCTCCCACCCACGGGTTTCAACCCCTTGAAAAAAATCGGAGATTTTCTCACACCCGTGTCAGAAATGCTCCCACCCACGGGTTTCAACCCCTTGAAAAAAATCGGAGAATTTCTCACACCCGTGTCAGAAATGCTCCCACCCACGGGTTTCAACCCCTTGAAAAAATTCGGAGAATTTCTCACACCCGTGTCAGAAATGCTCCCACCCACGGGTTTCAACCCCTTGAGAAAAAAATGGAGATGTTCTCACACCCGTGTCAGAAATACTCCCACCTAGGGGTTCCAACCCCTTGAGAAAAAAATGGAGATGTTCTCACACCCGTGTCAGAAATGCTCCCACCCACGGGTTTCAACCCCTTGAAAAAAAATCGGAGAATTTCTCACACCCGTGTCAGAAATGCTCCCACCTAGGGGTTCCAACCCCTTGAGAAAAAAATGGAGATGTTCTCACACCCGTGTCAGAAATGCTCCCACCCACGGGTTTCAACCCCTTGAAAAAAATCGGAGAATTTCTCACACCCGTGTCAGAAATGCTCCCACCCACGGGTTTCAACCCCTTGAAAAAATCGGAGAATTTCTCACACCCGTGTCAGAAATGCTCCCACCCACGGGTTTCAACCCCTTGAGAAAAAAATGGAGATGTTCTCACACCCGTGTCAGAAATGCTCCCACCCACGGGTTTCAACCCCTTGAAAAAAATGGAGATGTTCTCACACCCGTGTCAGAAATGCTCCCACCCACGGGTTTCAACCCCTTGAAAAAAATCGGAGAATTTCTCACACCCGTGTCAGAAATGCTCCCACCCACGGGTTTCAACCCCTTGAAAAAAATCGGAGAATTTCTCACACCCGTGTCAGAAATGCTCCCACCCACGGGTTTCAGCCCCTTGAAAAAAATCGGAGAATTTCTCACACCCGTGTCAGAAATGCTCCCACCCACGGGTTTCAACCCCTTGAAAAAAAATCGGAGAATTTCTCACACCCGTGTCAGAAATGCTCCCACCCACGGGTTTCAGCCCCTTGAAAAAAATCGGAGAATTTCTCACACCCGTGTCAGAAATGCTCCCACCCACGGGTTTCAGGCCCTTGAAAAAAATCGGAGAATTTCTCACACCCGTGTCAGAAATGCTCCCACCCACGGGTTTCAGCCCCTTGAAAAAAAAATCGGAGAATTTCTCACACCCGTGTCAGAAATGCTCCCACCCACGGGTTTCAACCCCTTGAAAAAAAATCGGAGATGTTCTCACACCCGTGTCAGAAATGCTCCCACCCACGGGTTTCAACCCCTTGAAAAAATCGGAGAATTTCTCACACCCGTGTCAGAAATGCTCCCACCCACGGGTTTCAACCCCTTGAAAAAATCGGAGAACTTCTCACACCCGTGTCAGAAATGCTCCCACCCACGGGTTTCAACCCCTTGAAAAAATCGGAGAATTTCTCACACCCGTGTCAGAAATGCTCCCACCCACGGGTTTCAACCCCTTGAAAAAAAATGGAGAATTTCTCACACCCGTGTCAGAAATGCTCCCACCCACGGGTTTCAACCCCTTGAAAAAATCGGAGAATTTCTCACACCCGTGTCAGAAATGCTCCCACCCACGGGTTTCAACCCCTTGAAAAAAAATCGGAGATTTTCTCACACCCGTGTCAGAAATGCTCCCACCCACGGGTTTCAACCCCTTGAAAAAAAAATCGGAGAATTTCTCACACCCGTGTCAGAAATGCTCCCACCTAGGGGTTCCAACCCCTTGAGAAAAAAATGGAGATGTTCTCACACCCGTGTCAGAAATGCTCCCACCCACGGGTTTCAACCCCTTGAAAAAAAATCGGAGATTTTCTCACACCCGTGTCAGAAATGCTCCCACCCACGGGTTTCAACCCCTTGAAAAACTCGGAGAATTTCTCACACCCGTGTCAGAAATGCTCCCACCCACGGGTTTCAACCCCTTGAGAAAAAAATGGAGATGTTCTCACACCCGTGTCAGAAATACCCCCACCCACGGGTTTCAACCCCTTGAAAAAAAATCGGAGAATTTCTCACACCCGTGTCAGAAATGCTCCCACCCACGGGTTTCAACCCCTTGAAAAAATCGGAGAATTTCTCACACCCGTGTCAGAAATGCTCCCACCCACGGGTTTCAACCCCTTGAAAAAAATCGGAGAATTTCTCACACCCGTGTCAGAAATGCTCCCACCCACGGGTTTCAACCCCTTGAAAAAAAAATCGGAGAATTTCTCACACCCGTGTCAGAAATGCTCCCACCTAGGGGTTTCAACCCCTTGAAAAAAATCGGAGATGTTCTCACACCCGTGTCAGAAATGCTCCCACCCACGGGTTTCAACCCCTTGAAAAAATCGGAGAATTTCTCACACCCGTGTCAGAAATGCTCCCACCCACGGGTTTCAACCCCTTGAGAAAAAAATGGAGATGTTCTCACACCCGTGTCAGAAATGCTCCCACCCACGGGTTTCAACCCCTTGAAAAAAAATCGGAGAATTTCTCACACCCGTGTCAGAAATGCTCCCACCCACGGGTTTCAACCCCTTGAAAAAATCGGAGAATTTCTCACACCCGTGTCAGAAATGCTCCCACCCACGGGTTTCAACCCCTTGAAAAAATCGGAGAATTTCTCACACCCGTGTCAGAAATGCTCCCACCCACGGGTTTCAACCCCTTGAAAAAATCGGAGAATTTCTCACACCCGTGTCAGAAATGCTCCCACCCACGGGTTTCAACCCCTTAGAAAAAAATCGGAGAATTTCTCACACCCGTGTCAGAAATACTCCCACCCACGGGTTTCAACTCCTTGAAAAAAAAAATGGGAGAATTTCTCACACCCGTGTCAGAAATGCTCCCACCCACGGGTTTCAACCCCTTGAAAAAAAATCGGAGAATTTCTCACACCCGTGTCAGAAATGCTCCCACCCACGGGTTTCAACCCCTTGAAAAAAAATCGGAGAATTTCTCACACCCGTGTCAGAAATGCTCCCACCCACGGGTTTCAACCCCTTGAAAAAAATCGGAGAATTTCTCACACCCGTGTCAGAAATGCTCCCACCCACGGGTTTCAACCCCTTGAAAAAAATCGGAGAATTTCTCACACCCGTGTCAGAAATGCTCCCACCTAGGGGTTCCAACCCCTTGAGAAAAAAATGGAGATGTTCTCACACCCGTGTCAGAAATGCTCCCACCCACGGGTTTCAACCCCTTGAAAAAAAATCGGAGAATTTCTCACACCCGTGTCAGAAATGCTCCCACCCACGGGTTTCAACCCCTTGAAAAAATCGGAGAATTTCTCACACCCGTGTCAGAAATGCTCCCACCCACGGGTTTCAACCCCTTGAAAAAAATGGAGAATTTCTCACACCCGTGTCAGAAATGCTCCCACCCACGGGTTTCAACCCCTTGAAAAAAAATCGGAGAATTTCTCACACCCGTGTCAGAAATGCTCCCACCCACGGGTTTCAGCCCCTTGAAAAAAATCGGAGAATTTCTCACACCCGTGTCAGAAATGCTCCCACCCACGGGTTTCAGCCCCTTGAAAAAAATCGGAGAATTTCTCACACCCGTGTCAGAAATGCTCCCACCCACGGGTTTCAACCCCTTGAAAAAAATGAAGAATTTCTCACACCCGTGTCAGAAGTGCTCCCACCCAAGGATTTCAACCCCTTGAAAAAAATCGGAGAATCTCTCACACCCGTGTCAGAAATGCTACCACCCAAGGGTTTCGCCCCTTGAAAAAAAATGGAGATGTTCTCACACCCGTGTCAGAAATGCTCCCACCCACGGGTTTCAACCCCTTGAAAAAAAAAATCGGAGAATTTCTCACACCCGTGTCAGAAATGCTCCCACCCACGGGTTTCAACCCCTTGAAAAAAAATCGGAGAATTTCTCACACCCGTGTCAGAAATGCTCCCACCCACGGGTTTCAACCCCTTGAAAAAATTCGGAGAATTTCTCACACCCGTGTCAGAAATGCTCCCACCCACGGGTTTCAACCCCTTGAAAAAAATCGGAGAATTTCTCACACCCGTGTCAGAAATGCTCCCACCCACGGGTTTCAACCCCTTGAAAAAAATCGGAGAATTTCTCACACCCGTGTCAGAAATGCTCCCACCCACGGGTTTCAACCCCTTGAAAAAATTCGGAGAATTTCTCACACCCGTGTCAGAAATGCTCCCACCCACGGGTTTCAGCCCCTTGAAAAAAATCGGAGAATTTCTCACACCCGTGTCAGAAATGCTCCCACCCACGGGTTTCAACCCCTTGAGAAAAAAATGGAGATGTTCTCACACCCGTGTCAGAAATGCTCCCACCCACGGGTTTCAACCCTTGAAAAAAATCGGAGAATTTCTCACACCCGTGTCAGAAATGCTCCCACCCACGGGTTTCAACCCCTTGAGAAAAAAATGGAGATGTTCTCACACCCGTGTCAGAAATGCTCCCACCCACGGGTTTCAACCCCTTGAAAAAATCGGAGAATTTCTCACACCCGTGTCAGAAATGCTCCCACCCACGGGTTTCAACCCCTTGAAAAAAAATCGGAGAATTTCTCACACCCGTGTCAGAAATGCTCCCACCCACGGGTTTCAACCCCTTGAAAAAAAATGGAGATGTTCTCACACCCGTGTCAGAAATGCTCCCACCCACGGGTTTCAACCCCTTGAAAAAAATCGGAGAATTTCTCACACCCGTGTCAGAAATGCTCCCACCCACGGGTTTCAACCCCTTGAAAAAAAATCGGAGAATTTCTCACACCCGTGTCAGAAATGCTCCCACCCACGGGTTTCAACCCCTTGAAAAAAATCGGAGAATTTCTCACACCCGTGTCAGAAATACTCCCACCTAGGGGTTCCAACCCCTTGAGAAAAAAATGGAGATGTTCTCACACCCGTGTCAGAAATGCTCCCACCCACGGGTTTCAACCCCTTGAAAAAAAATCGGAGAATTTCTCACACCCGTGTCAGAAATGCTCCCACCCACGGGTTTCAACCCCTTGAAAAAAAATCGGAGAATTTCTCACACCCGTGTCAGAAATGCTCCCACCCACGGGTTTCAACCCCTTGAAAAAAATCGGAGAATTTCTCACACCCGTGTCAGAAATGCTCCCACCCACGGGTTTCAACCCCTTGAAAAAAAAATCGGAGAATTTCTCACACCCGTGTCAGAAATGCTCCCACCCACGGGTTTCAACCCCTTGAAAAAAAAATCGGAGAATTTCTCACACCCGTGTCAGAAATGCTCCCACCCACGGGTTTCAACCCCTTGAAAAAAAAAATCGGAGAATTTCTCACACCCGTGTCAGAAATGCTCCCACCTAGGGGTTCCAACCCCTTGAGAAAAAAATGGAGAATTTCTCACACCCGTGTCAGAAATGCTCCCACCCACGGGTTTCAACCCCTTGAAAAAAATCGGAGAATTTCTCACACCCGTGTCAGAAATGCTCCCACCCACGGGTTTCAACCCCTTGAAAAAAAATCGGAGAATTTCTCACACCCGTGTCAGAAATGCTCCCACCCACGGGTTTCAACCCCTTGAAAAAAAATCGGAGGATTTCTCACACCCGTGTCAGAAATGCTCCCACCTAGGGGTTTCAACCCCTTGAGAAAAAAATGGGGAATTTCTCACACCCGTGTCAGAAATGCTCCCACCCACGGGTTTCAACCCCTTGAAAAAAAATCGGAGGATTTCTCACACCCGTGTCAGAAATGCTCCCACCCACGGGTTTCAACCCCTTGAAAAAAAATCGGAGATGTTCTCACACCCGTGTCAGAAATGCTCCCACCCACGGGTTTCAACCCCTTGAAAAAAAAATCGGAGAATTTCTCACACCCGTGTCAGAAATGCTCCCACCCACGGGTTTCAACCCCTTGAGAAAAAAATGGAGATGTTCTCACACCCGTGTCAGAAATGCTCCCACCCACGGGTTTCAACCCCTTGAAAAAAAATCGGAGAATTTCTCACACCCGTGTCAGAAATACTCCCACCTAGGGGTTCCAACCCCTTGAAAAAATCGGAGAATTTCTCACACCCGTGTCAGAAATGCTCCCACCCACGGGTTTCAACCCCTTGAAAAAATCGGAGAATTTCTCACACCCGTGTCAGAAATGCTCCCACCCACGGGTTTCAACCCCTTGAAAAAATCGGAGAATTTCTCACACCCGTGTCAGAAATGCTCCCACCCACGGGTTTCAACCCCTTGAAAAAAAATCGGAGAATTTCTCACACCCGTGTCAGAAATGCTCCCACCCACGGGTTTCAACCCCTTGAGAAAAAAATGGAGATGTTCTCACACCCGTGTCAGAAATGCTCCCACCCACGGGTTTCAACCCCTTGAAAAAATCGGAGAATTTCTCACACCCGTGTCAGAAATGCTCCCACCCACGGGTTTCAACCCCTTGAAAAAAATCGGAGAATTTCTCACACCCGTGTCAGAAATGCTCCCACCCACGGGTTTCAACCCCTTGAAAAAAAAATCGGAGAATTTCTCACACCCGTGTCAGAAATGCTCCCACCCACGGGTTTCAACCCCTTGAAAAAAATCGGAGAATTTCTCACACCCGTGTCAGAAATGCTCCCACCCACGGGTTTCAACCCCTTGAAAAAAAATCGGAGAATTTCTCACACCCGTGTCAGAAATGCTCCCACCCACGGGTTTCAACCCCTTGAAAAAAAAATCGGAGAATTTCTCACACCCGTGTCAGAAATGCTCCCACCTAGGGGTTCCAACCCCTTGAGAAAAAAATGGAGATGTTCTCACACCCGTGTCAGAAATGCTCCCACCCACGGGTTTCAACCCCTTGAAAAAAATCGGAGAATTTCTCACACCCGTGTCAGAAATGCTCCCACCCACGGGTTTCAACCCCTTGAAAAAAATCGGAGAATTTCTCACACCCGTGTCAGAAATGCTCCCACCCACGGGTTTCAACCCCTTGAAAAAATTCGGAGAATTTCTCACACCCGTGTCAGAAATGCTCCCACCCACGGGTTTCAACCCCTTGAAAAAAAATGGAGATGTTCTCACACCCGTGTCAGAAATGCTCCCACCCACGGGTTTCAACCCCTTGAAAAAAAAATCGGAGAATTTCTCACACCCGTGTCAGAAATGCTCCCACCCACGGGTTTCAACCCCTTGAGAAAAAAATGGAGATGTTCTCACACCCGTGTCAGAAATGCTCCCACCCACGGGTTTCAACCCCTTGAGAAAATGGAGAATTTCTCACACCCGTGTCAGAAATGCTCCCACCCACGGGTTTCAACCCCTTGAAAAAATCGGAGAATTTCCCACACCCGTGTCAGAAATACTCCCACCTAGGGGTTCCAACCCCTTGAGAAAAAAATGGAGAATTTCTCACACCCGTGTCAGAAATGCTCCCACCCACGGGTTTCAACCCCTTGAAAAAAAAAATCGGAGAATTTCTCACACCCGTGTCAGAAATGCTCCCACCCACGGGTTTCAACCCCTTGAAAAAAATCGGAGAATTTCTCACACCCGTGTCAGAAATGCTCCCACCCACGGGTTTCAACCCCTTGAAAAAAATCGGAGAATTTCTCACACCCGTGTCAGAAATGCTCCCACCCACGGGTTTCAACCCCTTGAAAAAAAAATCGGAGAATTTCTCACACCCGTGTCAGAAATGCTCCCACCCACGGGTTTCAGGCCCTTGAAAAAAAGCGGAGAATTTCTCACACCCGTGTCAGAAATGCTCCCACCCACGGGTTTCAACCCCTTGAAAAAATCGGAGAATTTCTCACACCCGTGTCAGAAAAGCTCCCACCCACGGGTTTCAACCCCTTGAAAAAAATGGAGAATTTCTCACACCCGTGTCAGAAATGCTCCCACCCACGGGTTTCAACCCCTTGAAAAAATCGGAGAATTTCTCACACCCGTGTCAGAAATGCTCCCACCCACGGGTTTCAACCCCTTGAGAAAAAAATGGAGATGTTCTCACACCCGCGTCAGAAATGCTCCCACCAGGGTTTCAACCCCTTGAGAAAAAAATGGAGATGTTCTCACACCCGTGTCAGAAATGCTCCCACCCACGGGTTTCAACCCCTTGAAAAAAATCGGAGAATTTCTCACACCCGTGTCAGAAATGCTCCCACCCACGGGTTTCAACCCCTTGAAAAAAAAATCGGAGAATTTCTCACACCCGTGTCAGAAATGCTCCCACCCACGGGTTTCAACCCCTTGAAAAAAATCGGAGAATTTCTCACACCCGTGTCAGAAATGCTCCCACCTAGGGGTTCCAACCCCTTGAGAAAAAAATGGAGATGTTCTCACACCCGTTTCAGAAATGCTCCCACCCACGGGTTTCAACCCCTTGAAAAAATTCGGAGAATTTCTCACACCCGTGTCAGAAATGCTCCCACCCACGGGTTTCAACCCCTTGAAAAAAAATCGGAGATGTTCTCACACCCGTGTCAGAAATGCTCCCACCCACGGGTTTCAACCCCTTGAAAAAAAAATCGGAGAATTTCTCACACCCGTGTCAGAAATGCTCCCACCTAGGGGTTCCAACCCCTTGAGAAAAAAATGGAGAATTTCTCACACCCGTGTCAGAAATGCTCCCACCCACGGGTTTCAACCCCTTGAAAAAAATCGGAGAATTTCTCACACCCGTGTCAGAAATGCTCCCACCCACGGGTTTCAACCCCTTGAAAAAAATCGGAGAATTTCTCACACCCGTGTCAGAAATGCTCCCACCCACGGGTTTCAGCCCCTTGAAAAAAAAATAAGAGAATTTCTCACACCCGTGTCAGAAATGCTCCCACCCACGGGTTTCAACCCCTTGAAAAAAATCGGAGAATTTCTCACACCCGTGTCAGAAATGCTCCCACCCACGGGTTTCAACCCCTTGAAAAAAATCGGAGAATTTCTCACACCCGTGTCAGAAATGCTCCCACCCACGGGTTTCAACCCCTTGAAAAAAAATGGAGAATTTCTCACACCCGTGTCAGAAATGCTCCCACCCACGGGGTTTCAACCCCTTGAAAAAAATCGGAGAATTTCTCACACCCGTGTCAGAAATGCTCCCACCCACGGGTTTCAACCCCTTGAAAAAAAATCGGAGAATTTCTCACACCCGTGTCAGAAATGCTCCCACCCACGGGTTTCAACCCCTTGAAAAAAAAATCGGAGAATTTCTCACACCCGTGTCAGAAATGCTCCCACCCATGGGTTTCAACCCCTTGAAAAAAAATCGGAGAATTTCTCACACCCGTGTCAGAAATGCTCCCACCCACGGGTTTCAACCCCTTGAAAAAAAATCGGAGAATTTCTCACACCCGTGTCAGAAATGCTCCCACCCACGGGTTTCAACCCCTTGAAAAAAAAATCGGAGAATTTCTCACACCCGTGTCAGAAATGCTCCCACCCACGGGTTTCAACCCCTTGAGAAAAAAATGGAGATGTTCTCACACCCGTGTCAGAAATACTCCCACCTAGGGGTTCCAACCCCTTGAGAAAAAAATGGAGATGTTCTCACACCCGTGTCAGAAATGCTCCCACCCACGGGTTTCAACCCCTTGAAAAAAATCGGAGAATTTCTCACACCCGTGTCAGAAATGCTCCCACCCACGGGTTTCAACCCCTTGAAAAAATCGGAGAATTTCTCACACCCGTGTCAGAAATGCTCCCACCCACGGGTTTCAACCCCTTGAAAAAATCGGAGAATTTCTCACACCCGTGTCAGAAATGCTCCCACCCACGGGTTTCAACCCCTTGAGAAAAAAATGGAGATGTTCTCACACCCGTGTCAGAAATGCTCCCACCCACGGGTTTCAACCCCTTGAAAAAAAATCGGAGAATTTCTCACACCCGTGTCAGAAATGCTCCCACCCACGGGTTTCAACCCCTTGAAAAAAAATGGAGATGTTCTCACACCCGTGTCAGAAATGCTCCCACCCACGGGTTTCAACCCCTTGAAAAAAATCGGAGAATTTCTCACACCCGTGTCAGAAATGCTCCCACCCACGGGTTTCAACCCCTTGAAAAAAAATCGGAGAATTTCTCACACCCGTGTCAGAAATGCTCCCACCCACGGGTTTCAACCCCTTGAGAAAAAAATGGAGATGTTCTCACACCCGTGTCAGAAATGCTCCCACCCACGGGTTTCAACCCCTTGAAAAAAAATGGAGATGTTCTCACACCCGTGTCAGAAATGCTCCCACCCACGGGTTTCAACCCCTTGAAAAAAATCGAAGGATTTCTCACACCCGTGTCAGAAGTGCTCCGACCCACGGGTTTCAACCCCTTGAGAAAAAAATGGAGAATTTCTCACACCCGTGTCAGAAATGCTCCCACCCACGGGTTTCAACCCCTTGAAAAAATCGGAGAATTTCTCACACCCGTGTCAGAAATGCTCCCACCCACGGGTTTCAACCCCTTGAAAAAAATGGAGATATTCTCACACCCGTGTCAGAAATGCTCCCACCCACGGGTTTCAACCCCTTGAAAAAAAATCGGAGAATTTCTCACACCCGTGTCAGAAATGCTCCCACCCACGGGTTTCAACCCCTTGAGAAAAAATGGAGATGTTCTCACACCCGTGTCAGAAATGCTCCCACCCACGGGTTTCAACCCCTTGAAAAAATCGGAGAATTTCTCACACCCGTGTCAGAAATGCTCCCACCCACGGGTTTCAACCCCTTGAAAAAAAATCGGAGAATTTCTCACACCCGTGTCAGAAATGCTCCCACCCACGGGTTTCAACCCCTTGAAAAAAAAATCGGAGAATTTCTCACACCCGTGTCAGAAATGCTCCCACCCATGGGTTTCAACCCCTTGAAAAAAAATCGGAGAATTTCTCACACCCGTGTCAGAAATGCTCACACCCACGGGTTTCAACCCCTTGAGAAAAAAATGGAGATGTTCTCACACCCGTGTCAGAAATACTCCCACCTAGGGGTTCCAACCCCTTGAGAAAAAAATCGGAGAATTTCTCACACCCGTGTCAGAAATGCTCCCACCCACGGGTTTCAACCCCTTGAAAAAAAATCGGAGAATTTCTCACACCCGTGTCAGAAATGCTCCCACCCACGGGTTTCAACCCCTTGAAAAAAATCGGAGAATTTCTCACACCCGTGTCAGAAATGCTCCCACCCACGGGTTTCAACCCCTTGAAAAAAAAATCGGAGAATTTCTCACACCCGTGTCAGAAATGCTCCCACCCACGGGTTTCAACCCCTTGAAAAAAATCGGAGAATTTCTCACACCCGTGTCAGAAATGCTCCCACCCACGGGTTTCAACCCCTTGAAAAAATCGGAGAATTTCTCACACCCGTGTCAGAAATGCTCCCACCCACGGGTTTCAACCCCTTGAAAAAATCGGAGAATTTCTCACACCCGTGTCAGAAATGCTCCCACCCACGGGTTTCAACCCCTTGAGAAAAAAATGGAGATGTTCTCACACCCGTGTCAGAAATGCTCCCACCCACGGGTTTCAACCCCTTGAAAAAATCGGAGAATTTCTCACACCCGTGTCAGAAATGCTCCCACCCATGGGTTTCAACCCCTTGAAAAAAAATCGGAGAATTTCTCACACCCGTGTCAGAAATGCTCCCACCCACGGGTTTCAACCCCTTGAGAAAAAAATGGAGATGTTCTCACACCCGTGTCAGAAATGCTCCCACCCACGGGTTTCAACCCCTTGAGAAAAAAATGGAGATGTTCTCACACCCGTGTCAGAAATGCTCCCACCCACGGGTTTCAACCCCTTGAGAAAAAAATGGAGATGTTCTCACACCCGTGTCAGAAATGCTCCCACCCACGGGTTTCAACCCCTTGAAAAAAAATCGGAGAATTTCTCACACCCGTGTCAGAAATGCTCCCACCCACGGGTTTCAACCCCTTGAGAAAAAAATGGAGATGTTCTCACACCCGTGTCAGAAATACTCCCACCTAGGGGTTCCAACCCCTTGAGAAAAAAATGGAGATGTTCTCACACCCGTGTCAGAAATGCTCCCACCCACGGGTTTCAACCCCTTGAAAAAAATCGGAGAATTTCTCACACCCGTGTCAGAAATGCTCCCACCCACGGGTTTCAACCCCTTGAAAAAAAAATCGGAGAATTTCTCACACCCGTGTCAGAAATACTCCCACCTAGGGGTTCCAACCCCTTGAGAAAAAAATGGAGAATTTCTCACACCCGTGTCAGAAATGCTCCCACCCACGGGTTTCAACCCCTTGAAAAAAAATCGGAGAATTTCTCACACCCGTGTCAGAAATGCTCCCACCCACGGGTTTCAACCCCTTGAAAAAAAATCGGAGAATTTCTCACACCCGTGTCAGAAATGCTCCCACCCACGGGTTTCAACCCCTTGAAAAAAAATCGGAGAATTTCTCACACCCGTGTCAGAAATGCTCCCACCCACGGGTTTCAACCCCTTGAAAAAAAAATGGAGATGTTCTCACACCCGTGTCAGAAATGCTCCCACCCACGGGTTTCAACCCCTTGAAAAAAAATGGAGATGTTCTCACACCCGTGTCAGAAATGCTCCCACCCACGGGTTTCAACCCCTTGAAAAAATCGGAGAATTTCTCACACCCGTGTCAGAAATGCTCCCACCCACGGGTTTCAACCCCTTGAAAAAATCGGAGAATTTCTCACACCCGTGTCAGAAATGCTCCCACCCACGGGTTTCAACCCCTTGAGAAAAAAATGGAGATGTTCTCACACCCGTGTCAGAAATACTCCCACCTAGGGGTTCCAACCCCTTGAGAAAAAAATGGAGATGTTCTCACACCCGTGTCAGAAATGCTCCCACCCACGGGTTTCAACCCCTTGAAAAAAATCGGAGAATTTCTCACACCCGTGTCAGAAATGCTCCCACCCACGGGTTTCAACCCCTTGAAAAAAAAATCGGAGAATTTCTCACACCCGTGTCAGAAATGCTCCCACCCACGGGTTTCAACCCCTTGAAAAAAAATCGGAGAATTTCTCACACCCGTGTCAGAAATACTCCCACCTAGGGGTTCCAACCCCTTGAGAAAAAAATGGAGAATTTCTCACACCCGTGTCAGAAATGCTCCCACCCACGGGTTTCAACCCCTTGAAAAAAATCGGAGAATTTCTCACACCCGTGTCAGAAATGCTCCCACCCACGGGTTTCAACCCCTTGAGAAAAAAATGGAGAATTTCTCACACCCGTGTCAGAAATGCTCCCACCCACGGGTTTCAACCCCTTGAACAAAAATCGGAGAATTTCTCACACCCGTGTCAGAAATGCTCCCACCCACGGGTTTCAACCCCTTGAAAAAAATCGGAGAATCTCTCACACCCGTGTCAGAAATGCTCCCACCCAAGGGTTTCAACCCCTTGAAAAAAATCGGAGAATTTCTCACACCCGTGTCAGAAATGCTCTCACCCAAGGGTTTCAACCCCTTGAAAAAATCGGAGAATCTCTCACACCCGTGTCAGAAATGCTCCCACCCAAGGGTTTCAACCCCTTGAAAAAAATCGGAGAATTTCTCACACCCGTGTCAGAAATGCTCCCACCCACGGGTTTCAACCCCTTGAAAAAAATCGGAGAATTTCTCACACCCGTGTCAGAAATGCTCCCACCCACGGGTTTCAACCCCTTGAAAAAAAAATCGGAGAATTTCTCACACCCGTGTCAGAAATGCTCCCACCCACGGGTTTCAACCCCTTGAAAAAAATCGGAGAATTTCTCACACCCGTGTCAGAAATGCTCCCACCCACGGGTTTCAACCCCTTGAAAAAAAATCGGAGGATTTCTCACACCCGTGTCAGAAATGCTCCCACCTAGGGGTTTCAACCCCTTGAGAAAAAAATGGGGAATTTCTCACACCCGTGTCAGAAATGCTCCCACCCACGGGTTTCAACCCCTTGAAAAAAATCGGAGGATTTCTCACACCCGTGTCAGAAATGCTCCCACCTAGGGGTTCCAACCCCTTGAGAAAAAAATGGAGAATTTCTCACACCCGTGTCAGAAATGCTCCCACCCACGGGTTTCAACCCCTTGAAAAAAAAATCGGAGAATTTCTCACACCCGTGTCAGAAATGCTCCCACCCACGGGTTTCAACCCCTTGAAAAAATTCGGAGAATTTCTCACACCCGTGTCAGAAATGCTCCCACCCACGGGTTTCAACCCCTTGAAAAAATTCGGAGAATTTCTCACACCCGTGTCAGAAATGCTCCCACCCACGGGTTTCAACCCCTTGAAAAAAAATCGGAGAATTTCTCACACCCGTGTCAGAAATGCTCCCACCCACGGGTTTCAACCCCTTGAAAAAAATCGGAGGATTTCTCACACCCGTGTCAGAAATGCTCCCACCCACGGGTTTCAACCCTTGAAAAAAATGGAGAATTTCTCACACCCGTGTCAGAAATGCTCCCACCCACGGGTTTCAACCCCTTGAAAAAATCGAAGAATTTCTCACACCCGTGTCAGAAATGCTCCCACCCACGGGTTTCAACCCCTTGAAAAAAATCGAAGAATTTCTCACACCCGTGTCAGAAATGCTCCCACCCACGGGTTTCAACCCCTTGAAAAAAATCGAAGAATTTCTCACACCCGTGTCAGACATGCTCCCACCCACGGGTTTCAACCCTTGAAAAAAATGGAGAATTTCTCACACCCGTGTCAGAAATGCTCCCACCCACGGGTTTCAACCCCTTGAAAAAAATCGGAGAATTTCTCACACCCGTGTCAGAAATGCTCCCACCCACGGGTTTCAACCCCTTGAAAAAATCGGAGAATTTCTCACGCCCGTCTCAGAAATGCCCCCACCCCCGGGTTTCAACCCCTTGAGAAAAAAATGGAGAATTTCTCACACCCGTGTCAGAAATGCTCCCACCCACGGGTTTCAACCCCTTGAAAAAAATCGGAGAATTTCTCACACCCGTGTCAGAAATGCTCCCACCCACGGGGTTCAACCCCTTGAAAAAAATGGAGAATTTCTCACACCCGTGTCAGAAATGCTCCCACCCACGGGTTTCAACCCCTTGAAAAAATCGGAGAATTTCTCACACCCGTGTCAGAAATGCTCCCACCTAGGGTTTCAACCCCTTGAAAAAATGGAGAATTTCTCACACCCGTGTCAGAAATGCTCCCACCCACGGGTTTCAACCCCTTGAAAAAAAATGGAGATGTTCTCACACCCGTGTCAGAAATGCTCCCACCCAGGGGTTTCAACCCTTGAGAAAAAAATGGAGAATTTCTCACACCCGTGTCAGAAATGCTCCCAACCAAGGGTTTCAACCCCTTGAAAAAAATCGGAGAATTTCTAATACCCGTGTCAGTAATGCTCCCAGCCACGGATGTCATCCCCTTGGAAAAAAGCGGAGAATTTCTCACACCCGTGTCGGAAGTGCTCCCCCCCAGGGGTTTCAACCCCTTGAAAAAAATCGGAGAATTTCTCACACCCGTGTCAGAAATGCTCCCACCCACGGGTTTCAACCCCTTGAAAAAAATCGGAGAATTTCTCACACCCGTGTCAGAAATGCTCCCACCCACGGGTTTCAACCCCTTGAAAAAAAAATCGGAGAATTTCTCACACCCGTGTCAGAAATGCTCCCACCCACGGGTTTCAACCCCTTGAAAAAAATCGGAGAATTTCTCACACCCGTGTCAGAAATGCTCCCACCCAAGGGTTTCAACCCCTTGAAAAAAATGGAGAATTTCTCACACCCGTGTCAGAAATGCTCCCACCCACGGGTTTCAACCCCTTGAAAAATCGGAGAATTTCTCACACCCGTGTCAGAAATGCTCCCACCTAGGGTTTCAACCCCTTGAGAAAAAATGGAGAATTTCTCACACCCGTGTCAGAAATGCTCCCACCCACGGGTTTCAACCCCTTGAAAAAAATCGGAGAATCTCTCTTACCCGTGTCAGAAATGCTCCCACCCAATGGTTTCAACCCTTTGAAAAAATTGGAGAATTTCTCACACCCGCGTCAGAAATGCTCCTACCCAGGGGTTTCAACCCCTAGAAAAAAAATCGGAGAATTTCTCACATCCGTGCCAGAAATGCTCCCACCCACGGGTTTCAACCCCTTGAGAAAAAAATGGGGAATTTCTCACACCCGTGTCAGAAATGCTCCCACCCACGGGTTTCAACCCCTTGAAAAAAAAATCGGAGAATTTCTCACACCCGTGTCAGAAATGCTCCCACCCACGGGTTTCAACCCCTTGAAAAAAAATCGGAGAATTTCTCACACCCGTGTCAGAAATGCTCCCACCCACGGGTTTCAACCCCTTGAAAAAAATCGGAGAATTTCTCACACCCGTGTCAGAAATGCTCCCACCCACGGGTTTCAACCCCTTGAAAAAAAATCGGAGAATTTCTCACACCCGTGTCAGAAATGCTCCCACCTAGGGGTTCCAACCCCTTGAGAAAAAAATGGAGATGTTCTCACACCCGTGTCAGAAATGCTCCCACCCACGGGTTTCAACCCCTTGAAAAAAAATCGGAGAATTTCTCACACCCGTGTCAGAAATGCTCCCACCCACGGGTTTCAACCCCTTGAAAAAAAAATGGAGATGTTCTCACACCCGTGTCAGAAATGCTCCCACCCACGGGTTTCAACCCCTTGAAAAAAAAATGGAGATGTTCTCACACCCGTGTCAGAAATGCTCCCACCCACGGGTTTCAACCCCTTGAAAAAAAAATCGGAGAATTTCTCACACCCGTGTCAGAAATGCTCCCACCCACGGGTTTCAACCTCTTGAAAAAAATCGGAGAACTTCTCACTCCCGTGTCAGAAATACTCCCACCTAGGGGTTTCAACCCCTTGAAAAAAATCGGAGAATTTCTCACACCCGTGTCAGAAATGCTCCCACCCAAGGGTTTCAACCCCTTGAAAAAAATCGGAGAATTTCTCACACTCGTGTCAGAAATGCTCCCACCCAAGGGTTTCAACCCCTTGAAAAAAATCGGAGAATTTCTCACACTCGTGTCAGAAATGCTCCCACCCAAGGGTTTCAACCCCTTGAAAAAAATGAGGAGTTTCTCACAACCGTGTGCGAAATGCTCCGACCCACGGGTTTCAACCCCTTGAAAAAATCGGAGAATTTCTCACACCCGTGTCAGAAACACTCCCACCTAGGGGTTCCAACCCCCTGAGAAAAAAATGGAGAATCTCTCACACCCGTGTCAGAAATGCTCCCACCCAAGGGTTTCAACCCCTTGAAAAAAATCGGAGAATTTCTCACACTCGTGTCAGAAATGCTCCCACCCAAGGGTTTCAACCCCTTGAGAAAAATCGGAGAATTTCTCACACCCGTGTCAGAAATGCTCCCACCTAGGGGTTTCAACCCCTTGAAAAAAATCGGAGAATTTCTCACACCCGTGTCAGAAATGCTCCCACCTAGGGGTTTCAACCCCTTGAAAAAATCGAGAATTTCTCACACCCGCGTCAGAAATGCTCCCACCCACGGGTTTCAACCCCTTGAAAAAATCGGAGAATTTCTCACACCCGTGTCAGAAATGCTCCCACCTAGGGGTTTCAACCCCTTGAGAAAAAATGGAGATGTTCTCACACCCGTGTCAGAAATGCTCCCACCCACGGGTTTCAACCCCTTGAAAAAATCGGAGAATTTCTCACACCCGTGTCAGAAATGCTCCCACCCACGGGTTTCAACCCCTTGAAAAAATCGGAGAACTTCTCACACCCGTGTCAGAAATGCTCCCACCCACGGGTTTCAACCCCTTGAAAAAAAATCGGAGAATTTCTCACACCCGTGTCAGAAATACTCCCACCTAGGGGTTTCAACCCCTTGAAAAAAAAATCGGAGAATTTCTCACACCCGTGTCAGAAATGCTCCCACCCACGGGTTTCAACCCCTTGAAAAAAAAAATCGGAGAATTTCTCACACCCGTGTCAGAAATGCTCCCACCCATGGGTTTCAACCCCTTGAAAAAAAATCGGAGAATTTCTCACACCCGTGTCAGAAATGCTCCCACCCATGGGTTTCAACCCCTTGAGAAAAAATGGAGAATTTCTCACACCCGTGTCAGAAATGCTCCCACCCACGGGTTTCAACCCCTTGAAAAAAAATGGAGAATTTCTCACACCCGTGTCAGAAATGCTCCCACCCACGGGTTTCAACCCCTTGAAAAAAAAAATCGGAGAATTTCTCACACCCGTGTCAGAAGTGCTGCCACCCAAGGGTTTCAACCCCTTGAAAAAAATGGGAGAATTTCTCACACCCGTGTCAGAAATGCTCCCACCCAAGGGTTTCAACCCCTTGAAAAAAATCGGAGAATTTCTCACACCCGTGTCAGAAATGCTCCCACCCAAGGGTTTCAACCCCTTGAAAAAAATCGGAGAATTTCTCACACCCGTGTCAGAAATGCTCCCACCCAAGGGTTTCAACCCCTTGAGAAAAAAATGGGGAATTTCTCACACCCGTGTCAGAAATGCTCCCACCTAGGGGTTTCAACCCCTTGAGAAAAAAATGGGGAATTTCTCACACCCGTGTCAGAAATGCTCCCACCCACGGGTTTCAACCCCTTGAAAAAAATCGGAGAATTTCTCACACCCGTGTCAGAAATGCTCCCACCCACGGGTTTCAACCCCTTGAAAAAAATCGGAGAATTTCTCACACCCGTGTCAGAAATGCTCCCACCCACGGGTTTCAACCCCTTGAAAAAAATCGGAGGATTTCTCACACCCGTGTCAGAAATGCTCCCACCTAGGGGTTTCAACCCCTTGAGAAAAAAATGGGGAATTTCTCACACCCGTGTCAGAAATGCTCCCACCCACGGGTTTCAACCCCTTGAGAAAAAAATGGGGAATTTCTCACACCCGTGTCAGAAATGCTCCCACCCACGGGTTTCAACCCCTTGAAAAAAAAATCGGAGAATTTCTCACACCCGTGTCAGAAATACTCCCACCTAGGGGTTTCAACCCCTTGAAAAAAAAATCGGAGAATTTCTCACACCCGTGTCAGAAATGCTCCCACCCACGGGTTTCAACCCCTTGAAAAAAAATCGGAGAATTTCTCACACCCGTGTCAGAAATGCTCCCACCTAGGGGTTCCAACCCCTTGAGAAAAAAATGGAGATGTTCTCACACCCGTGTCAGAAATGCTCCCACCCACGGGTTTCAACCCCTTGAAAAAAATCGGAGAATTTCTCACACCCGTGTCAGAAATGCTCCCACCCACGGGTTTCAACCCCTTGAAAAAAAATCGGAGAATTTCTCACACCCGTGTCAGAAATGCTCCCACCCACGGGTTTCAACCCCTTGAAAAAAATCGGAGAATTTCTCACACCCGTGTCAGAAATGCTCCCACCCACGGGTTTCAACCCCTTGAAAAAAAATCGGAGAATTTCTCACACCCGTGTCAGAAATGCTCCCACCTAGGGGTTCCAACCCCTTGAAAAAAATGGGGAATTTCTCACACCCGTGTCAGAAATGCTCCCACCCACGGGTTTCAACCCCTTGAAAAAATTCGGAGAATTTCTCACACCCGTGTCAGAAATGCTCCCACCCACGGGTTTCAACCCCTTGAAAAAAAATCGGAGAATTTCTCACACCCGTGTCAGAAATGCTCCCACCCACGGGTTTCAGCCCCTTGAAAAAAAAATCGGAGAATTTCTCACACCCGTGTCAGAAATGCTCCCACCTAGGGGTTTCAGCCCCTTGAAAAAAATCGGAGAATTTCTCACACCCGTGTCAGAAATGCTCCCACCCACGGGTTTCAGCCCCTTGAAAAAAATCGGAGAATTTCTCACACCCGTGTCAGAAATGCTCCCACCCACGGGTTTCAACCCCTTGAGAAAAAATGGAGAATTTCTCACACCCGTGTCAGAAATGCTCCCACCCAGGGGTTTCAACCCCTTGAAAAAATCGGAGAATTTCTCACACCCGTGTCAGAAATGCTCCCACCCAGGGGTTTCAACCCCTTGAAAAAAAAATCGGAGAATTTCTCACACCCGTGTCAGAAATGCTCCCACCCACGGGTTTCAACCCCTTGAAAAAAAATCGGAGAATTTCTCACACCCGTGTCAGAAATGCTCCCACCCACGGGTTTCAACCCCTTGAAAAAAATCGGAGAATTTCTCACACCCGTGTCAGAAATGCTCCCACCCACGGGTTTCAACCCCTTGAAAAAAAATCGGAGGATTTCTCACACCCGTGTCAGAAATGCTCCCACCTAGGGGTTTCAACCCCTTGAGAAAAAAATGGGGAATTTCTCACACCCGTGTCAGAAATGCTCCCACCCACGGGTTTCAACCCCTTGAAAAAAATCGGAGAATTTCTCACACCCGTGTCAGAAATGCTCCCACCTAGGGGTTCAACCCCTTGACAAAAAATGGGGAATTTCTCACACCCGTGTCAGAAATGCTCCCACCCACGGGTTTCAACCCCTTGAAAAAATCGGAGAATTTCTCACACCCGTGTCAGAAATGCTCCCACCCACGGGTTTCAACCCTTGAGAAAAAAATGGGGAATTTCTCACACCCGTGTCAGAAATGCTCCCACCCACGGGTTTCAACCCCTTGAAAAAAAATCGGAGGATTTCTCACACCCGTGTAAGAAATGCTCCCACCCACGGGTCTCAACCCCTTGAAAAAAAATCGGAGGATTTCTCACACCCGTGTAAGAAATGCTCCCACCTAGGGGTTTCAACCCCTTGAGAAAAAAATGGGGAATTTCCCACACCCGTGTCAGAAATGCTCCCACCCACGGGTTTCAACCCCTTGAAAAAAAATGGAGAATTTCTCACACCCGTGTCAGAAATGCTCCCACCCACGGGTTTCAACCCCTTGAAAAAAAAAATCGGAGAATTTCTCACACCCGTGTCAGAAATACTCCCACCTAGGGGTTCCAACCCCTTGAGAAAAAAATGGAGAATTTCTCACACCCGTGTCAGAAATGCTCCCACCCACGGGTTTCAACCCCTTGAAAAAAAAATCGGAGAATTTCTCACACCCGTGTCAGAAATACTCCCACCTAGGGGTTCCAACCCCTTGAGAAAAAAATGGAGAATTTCTCACACCCGTGTCAGAAATGCTCCCACCCACGGGTTTCAACCCCTTGAAAAAAAAAAACGGAGAATTTCTCACACCCCTGTCAGAAATGCTCCCACCCACGGGTTTCGACCCCGTGAAAAAAATGGGAGAATTTCGCCCACCCGTGTCAGAAATGCCCGCAGCCACGGGTTTCAACCCCTTGAAAAAAAATCGGAGAATTTCTCACACCCGTGTCAGAAATGCTCCCACCCAGGGGTTTCAACCCCTTGAAAAAAAATTGGAGAATTTCTCACACCCGTGTCAGAAATGCTCCCGCCCATGGGTTTCAACCCCTTGGAAAAAGTCGGAGAATTTCTCACACCCGTGTCAGAAATGCTCCCACCCAGGGGTTTCAACCCCTTGAAAAAAATCGGAGAATTTCTCACACCCGTGTCAGAAATGCTCCCACCCACGGGTTTCAACCCCTTGAAAAAATTCGGAGAATTTCTCACACCCGTGTCAGAAATGCTCCCACCCACGGGTTTCAACCCCTTGAAAAAAATCGGAGAATTTCTCACACCCGTGTCAGAAATGCTCCCACCCACGGGTTTCAACCCCTTGAAAAAAAATCGGAGAATTTCTCACACCCGTGTCAGAAATGCTCCCACCCACGGGTTTCAACCCCTTGAAAAAATCGGAGAATTTCTCACACCCGTGTCAGAAATGCTCCCACCCACGGGTTTCAACCCCTTGAGAAAAAAATGGGGAATTTCTCACACCCGTGTCAGAAATGCTCCCACCCACGGGTTTCAACCCCTTGAAAAAAATCGGAGAATTTCTCACACCCGTGTCAGAAATGCTCCCACCCACGGGTTTCAACCTCTTGAAAAAAATCGGAGAATTTCTCACACCCGTGTCAGAAATGCTCCCACCCACGGGTTTCAACCTCTTGAAAAAAATCGGAGAATTTCTCACACCCGTGTCAGAAATGCTCCCACCCATGGGTTTCAACCCCTTGAAAAAAAATCGGAGAATTTCTCACACCCGTGTCAGAAATGCTCCCACCCACGGGTTTCAACCCTAGAAAAAAATCGGAGAATTTCTCACACCCGTGTCAGAAATGCTCCCACCTAGGGGTTTCAACCCCTTGAGAAAAAATCAGAGAATTTCTCACACCCGTGTCAGAAATGCTCCCACCCATGGGTTTCAACCCCTTGAAAAAAAATCGGAGAATTTCTCACACCCGTGTCAGAAATGCTCCCACCCACGGGTTTCAACCCTAGAAAAAAATCGGAGAATTTCTCACACCCGTGTCAGAAATGCTCCCACCCACGGGTTTCAACCCCTTGAGAAAAAATCGGAGAATTTCTCACACCCGTGTCAGAAATGCTCCCACCCACGGGTTTCAACCCCTTGAGAAAAAAATGGAGAATTTCTCACACCCGTGTCAGAAATGCTCCCACCCACGGGTTTCAACCCCTTGAAAAAAATCGGAGAATTTCTCACACCCGTGTCAGAAATGCTCCCACCCACGGGTTTCAACCCCTTGAAAAAAAAATCGGAGAATTTCTCACACCCGTGTCAGAAATGCTCCCACCCACGGGTTTCAACCCCTTGAAAAAAATCGGAGAATTTCTCACACCCGTGTCAGAAATGCTCCCACCTAGGGGTTTCAACCCCTTGAGAAAAAAATGGGGAATTTCTCACACCCGTGTCAGAAATGCTCCCACCCACGGGTTTCAACCCCTTGAAAAAAAATCGGAGGATTTCTCACACCCGTGTCAGAAATGCTCCCACCTAGGGGTTTCAACCCCTTGAGAAAAAAATGGGGAATTTCTCACACCCGTGTCAGAAATGCTCCCACCCACGGGTTTCAACCCCTTGAAAAAAATCGGAGGATTTCTCACACCCGTGTCAGAAATGCTCCCACCTAGGGGTTTCAACCCCTTGAGAAAAAAATGGGGAATTTCTCACACCCGTGTCAGAAATGCTCCCACCCACGGGTTTCAACCCCTTGAAAAAAAATCGGAGAATTTCTCACACCCGTGTCAGAAATGCTCCCACCCACGGGTTTCAACCCCTTGAAAAAAAATCGGGGAATTTCTCACACCCGTGTCAGAAATGCTCCCACCCACGGGTTTCAACCCCTTGAGAAAAAAATCGGAGAATTTCTCACACCCGTGTCAGAAATGCTCCCACCCACGGGTTTCAACCCCTTGAGAAAAAAATCGGAGAATTTCTCACACCCGTGTCAGAAATGCTCCCACCCACGGGCTTCAACCCTTGAAAAAATCGGAGAATTTCTCACACCCGTGTCAGAAATGCTCCCACCTAGGGTTTCAACCCCTTGAAAAAATCGGAGAATTTCTCACACCCGTGTCAGAAATGCTCCCACCCAGGGGTTTCAACCCCTTGAAAAAATGGAGAATTTCTCACACCCGTGTCAGAAATGCTCCCACCCACGGGTTTCAACCCCTTGAGAAAAAATCGGAGGATTTCTCACACCCGTGTCAGAAATGCTCCCACCCACGGGTTTCAACCCCTTGAAAAAATCGGAGAATTTCTCACACCCGTGTCAGAAATGCTCCCACCCACGGGTTTCAACCCCTTGAAAAAATCGGAGAATTTCTCACACCCGTGTCAGAAATGCTCCCACCCACGGGTTTCAACCCCTTGAAAAAAATCGGAGAATTTCTCACACCCGTGTCAGAAATGCTCCCACCCACGGGTTTCAACCCCTTGAAAAAATCGGAGAATTTCTCACACCCGTGTCAGAAATGCTCCCACCCACGGGTTTCAACCCCTTGAGAAAAAAATGGAGAATTTCTCACACCCGTGTCAGAAATGCTCCCACCTAGGGTTTCAACCCTTGAGAAAAAATGGAGAATTTCTCACACCCGTGTCAGAAATGCTCCCACCCACGGGTTTCAACCCCTTGAAAAAATCGGAGAATTTCTCACACCCGTGTCAGAAATGCTCCCACCTAGGGTTTCAACCCCTTGAAAAAAAATCGGAGATTTTCTCACACCCGTGTCAGAAATGCTCCCACCCACGGGTTTCAACCCCCTGAAAAAAAATCGGAGATTTTCTCACACCCGTGTCAGAAATGCTCCCACCCACGGGTTTCAACCCCTTGAGAAAAAAATGGAGAATTTCTCACACCCGTGTCAGAAATGCTCCCACCCACGGGTTTCAACCCCTTGAAAAAAATCGGAGAATTTCTCACACCCGTGTCAGAAATGCTCCCACCCACGGGTTTCAACCCCTTGAAAAAAAATCGGAGGATTTCTCACACCCGGGTCAGAAACGCTCCCACCCACGGGTTTCAACCCCTTGAGAAAAAAATCGGAGATTTCTCACACCCGTGTCAGAAATGCTCCCACCTAGGGGTTTCAACCCTTGAGAAAAATGGAGAATTTCTCACACCCGTGTCAGAAATGCTCCCACCCACGGGTTTCAACCCCTTGAAAAAAATCGGAGAATTTCTCACACCCGTGTCAGAAATGCTCCCACCCACGGGTTTCAACCCCTTGAAAAAAATCGGAGGATTTCTCACACCCGTGTCAGAAATGCTCCCACCCACGGGTTTCAACCCCTTGAAAAAAAATCGGAGGATTTCTCACACCCGTGTCAGAAATGCTCCCACCTAGGGGTTTCAACCCCTTGAGAAAAAAATGGGGAATTTCTCACACCCGTGTCAGAAATACTCCCACCTAGGGGTTCCAACCCCTTGAGAAAAAAATGGAGAATTTCTCACACCCGTGTCAGAAATGCTCCCACCCACGGGTTTCAACCCCTTGAAAAAAAATCGGAGGATTTCTCACACCCGTGTCAGAAATGCTCCCACCTAGGGGTTTCAACCCCTTGAGAAAAAAATGGGGAATTTCTCACACCCGTGTCAGAAATGCTCCCACCCACGGGTTTCAACCCCTTGAAAAAAAATCGGAGGATTTCTCACACCCGTGTCAGAAATGCTCCCACCTAGGGGTTTCAACCCCTTGAGAAAAAAATGGGGAATTTCCCACACCCGTGTCAGAAATGCTCCCACCCACGGGTTTCAACCCCTTGAAAAAAAATCGGAGGATTTCTCACACCCGTGTCAGAAATGCTCCCACCCACGGGTTTCAACCCCTTGAAAAAAAAAATCGGAGAATTTCTCACACCCGTGTCAGAAATGCTCCCACCCACGGGTTTCAACCCCTTGAAAAAAATCGGAGAATTTCTCACACCCGTGTCAGAAATGCTCCCACCCACGGGTTTCAACCCCTTGAAAAAAATCGGAGAATTTCTCACACCCGTGTCAGAAATGCTCCCACCCACGGGTTTCAGCCCCTTGAAAAAAAATCGGAGAATTTCTCACACCCGTGTCAGAAATGCTCCCACCTAGGGGTTTCAACCCCTTGAAAAAAATCGGAGAATTTCTCACACCCGTGTCAGAAATGCTCCCACCCACGGGTTTCAACCTCTTGAAAAAAATCGGAGAATTTCTCACACCCGTGTCAGAAATGCTCCCACCCAGGGGTTTCAACTCCTTGAAAAAATCGGAGAATTTCTCACACCCGTGTCAAAAATGCTCCAACCCAGGGGTTTCAACTTCTTGAAAAAAATCGGAGAATTTCTCACACCCGTGTCAGAAATGCTCCCACCCAGGGGTTTCAACTCCTTGAAAAAATCGGAGAATTTCTCACACCCGTGTCAGAAATGCTCCCACCTAGGGGTTTCAGCCCCTTGAAAAAAATCGGAGAATTTCTCACACCCGTGTCAGAAATGCTCCCACCTAGGGGTTTCAGCCCCTTGAAAAAAATCGGAGAATTTCTCACACCCGTGTCAGAAATGCTCCCACCCACGGGTTTCAGCCCCTTGAAAAAAATCGGAGAATTTCTCACACCCGTGTCAGAAATGCTCCCACCCACGGGTTTCAACCCCTTGAGAAAAAAACCGGAGAATTTCTCACACCCGTGTCAGAAATGCTCCCACCCGCGGGTTTCAACCCCTTGAAAAAATTCGGAGAATTTCTCACACCCGTGTCAGAAATGCTCCCACCCACGGGTTTCAACCCCTTGAAAAAAAATCGGAGAATTTCTCACACCCGTGTCAGAAATGCTCCCACCCACGGGTTTCAACCCCTTGAAAAAAATCGGAGGATTTCTCACACCCGTGCCAGAAATGCTCTTTAAAATCATCGGGTTACCCTTGTTGAAAATGGGCGGAGGCGCTTCAGAATTAATCGAATGGAGAAATTCAAAAGATGGTTAGAACCGATTACATCGTGAATAAGCTCCTAACAATGATAAATATCCATGTCAAGATCATTTCTAGCATCGGTATGGATCAACGTTAGCTTTTGGTCTCGACTGCCCTACACAAATAACAAAGCGCCTTAATTTCGATATGTTTGAAGGCATTACAAGGATTCCCTGATGTTTTTGCTCGAAACGGAGTTCAGATGTATGCGTCGGTAGTCGGTTGCTCTGCATGATCTTCGCCGATCACCCAATCAGCCTGCTCGTTATCGATGTTGCGTCGTCGTCGCCGCGGCGAGCGCTTGCACATCGTATGCCTAGGCTGCCATGATTGGCGAACGGCGAGAAGGCGGGCGCACAAGACCCGTCCCAGCAAGAGGTCTGAATTAGAACCCACTCTCCAATCTCCAAGACGTTTAAAAAATCAGTAATTCGATTCATTTGTTGATTGCCGCCCCCCTTTCCCAACGAAAAGCTTCGTACCATAGTGAAAACGAAGTGTTAGTACTGCAAATGCGGAAATAGTCAAGCTTCGGGGTTTTTGTATATGTGATTCCCAGAATCAGATCGCCAGTCGTCGGCAAACATACTTCTAGCCCCGCGCGAGAATTGTTTTAAATCTCGTTTGAATCGGTCCTTTTCCTTCTCGCCCCCCCCCCTCCCTCCAGGGCTTCCGTGGTGGAAAAAGTCATTGACTAGCCATCATTGTTAGCAGCTTCTGAACTGACGATGATGAGTGTCATTGTTCTTTAGCGGGGGTGGCAGTTGCAGGACGTGAAGGGTGGCTGGAAGCCTCGCTCTTCCTTCTAAAGAAGCCATGTTCTGCCTCCGTCTCCGCATTCCTGGTCCACATGTACAAGGAGATATTTTCTTCGACCGATTACACGTCTCAAGGCCAACTCTCCCTCTCCTATTGATTATCCTGACGTATATCGTTGTCGCCGATACGTTGGTGTACACATGATTTCTTCCGCAACGTCCGGAAACTGACCCACGATCATTTTCGCCCTCTTATAACTTGTTCACAATCCCTCCCAATTATTTCACTTCCAATCTTATAGACAAGCGTAAACAAGCACAATAAGAATTTTTATCTCTGCACTGTGTTTTGTGGTTCTGTATATATTAATCTCTTCGAACTGGAATCCTAATTGTTCAAGTACTAATGTATACACTGTCTAACGTAAAGTAAGTACATAATCGCCAACTTTCTTTCGGAACAGTCTTTCACTGCCATTCAATTTTTTTCCCAACCTGTGCAAGTTGAGGCCCAGATTGGATTTACCAGTGCAGAAAATGTTTTGATCTTTGGGCCCCGCCGTCAAAATTATATACACCGAATTATCCTCAAACTGCTTTTAATAAGCCATCGATTGCTACATGCGAGCTATGAGCTAGATATGCAGGCTTTACTTATTACTGTGCACTTGTCCTTCAGCTCTGCGATCGATCCGAACTCTACATTTGATCTGAGCAAAAATCATCGAACATCTGAAAATCTGAATCATAAGAAATTCAACGTTGTTGCGTGCTTGAACTGAGGATTTCTCATCTAATTTCTGTGTGGCTCCGATCAACAGCTCAATGCACTTTGCGGCGAGGATGACGAACATATGTACAACTATGTATTAATCATCGGAAGTTTTTCGAAAAATAGAGGTTCAAGGAGGATATGTATGAAGACCAAAATCTAAGAGTATAAGTTGAGCTGTGACGTCAATTTTTAATTTTTATTTTGAGTTCATGGACCATCGACTACCTGTGCCTTATGGCCTTTCATATCTTGTACTCGACTAAAACGATCAAACATTTCTCATGCACACAATCGTTTTTAACTTTTCGCTAATTCGTGTTGAACTAAATTACCTTATGATAAGATTGATTTTTTCTTGGTATGTCTGCTTTTTACATTCAAATTGAAAATAGGTTAAGTTATCACTACTCAGAATACTAGCAGAGAATAGCTGATTGTAATATCAATAATCCTGTATCGCCTTTAAGAATCGACCTATGGTTTCGGTTTTTGATTTAGTCTGACGAATGGACCAGGCGGATGGCCGTGCGAGGTTGGCAGCCTCACTGGAGAATATACTTGGGCCGAATCGAATGACCGAATCATCATCCGATTGAAAAAAATCGACTTCGATTAAATCGACTAAGTCGACTATTCGAAAAGTGGAAAATCCGGCTAAATCGAAAAGTCGATCATTCGAAAAAGGGCGATTTTCGGATAAGTCGAGAAGTCGATCATTCGAAAAAAAAGGCGATTTTCGGAAAGGTCGAGAAGTCGATCATTCGAAAAAGGGCGATTTTCGGATAAGTCGAGAAGTCGATCATTCGAAAAGAGTAATATCCGACTTATTCGAAATTTTTGCCGCTCTCAAGAGTACCTGATGTACTTGTTATCCGAAGATAATTCTTCGGATAATGCATATATTGAGATATTGCCGATTTTAAATTTTCCGGAAATTGGTTCAGTTCAGATAATTCGTTTTTTTCAAATTTTCGAATATTGGATCGATTCAGATAATGCCATTTTTTCAATGATTCGGATACGGATATCCGGTCGGATGATTTCCCAACAAAGTTCAATTGAGGCAGAACGGTAAAAAATAAACCAGGTACTCAAGGCAAGCCTATGAAAACATCCATAATTGAAGAAATAAAAACATCCATAATTGAAGAAATAGAGGTACTTCATTGCATTTGCAGCATGTTCCCATACAAACTTCAATCTTCATAAATGCATATTAATAAAAATATGAAAACAAGTCTTCAATTACTCTATCGTCGTTGGGAGACACATTATTATCCATACACAGGTTTTTCAGAACAACTAGCTAGTAAAAAGTATGCAAAGCAACTATACAAAAAGCTTCTACTCTGAATAACCAGCCACTTGGTCATCTCACACGACCACGCCCATTTTCCGCGCCGCAACGACTTTTCCGATTTCGGAAGGAGGAGGAAAACCCTGAGTTGATGCACTAAACAGAAGGCGGTGCGGAAAAATGGGCGTGGCTTAGTGCAGTTTTATCCCAATTTTTCCGATTTTATCCAAAAATTATCCGAAAATTACCCGATTTTATCCGAAATTTTACCCGAATTTTATCCGATTTTATTCAACTTTTTGACCTTTCGGATAAGTGTTTGGTACAGATAATGCCGATTTTAAATTTCCCGGATCATGGTTCGATTCAGATAATGCTTTTTTTTTCGAATTTTCGGATATAGGATTATCCAAATCTCGGATATCCGAAAAGGAGTGATTCGGATACTAAGTATAGTACCTAGCTACTGAGAAAGATGTTGGAAATGCCAGCTACTCCATCTGGACTTTGGGGGTTGTTCGGTCGTGAGCTATCCAATAGTGAATAAACAGCGGAGAAAAGTGCTCAGATTAAAGATACAGTGCAACCTCAGAATCGATTTTTCGTTTTTCTGCCTATCTTGGAGAAAATTTCACGCTGATCATAATGGTGTATCCAGAATCGCTCAGAACTCACTACGAACGGAGTTACGGCTCCTCAAAAATTTCAATTTTGAACGGCTAGAAGTTCGTGGACGAGTTGTCTCGAGCCTGCTCGGACAAAGTGAAAACCTGACCGCGCGCAAATAGCGGACCGCCACCGGGATGGGCGTTGGTCGAACCGGTTTCCGCTCGCGGTCAGTCCGCGAGCTCCCGCGGTCAGTCCGCAAGCTCCCGTGGTCAGTCCGCGAGCTCCCGCGGTCAGTCCGCGAGCTCCCGCGGTCAGTCCGCGAGCTCCCGCGATCAGTCCGCGAGGTCCCGCCGTCAGTCTGCGAGCTCCCGCGGTCAGTACGCAAGCTACCGCGGTCAGTACGCAAACTCCCGCGGTCAGTCTAGAAAGCACCGCTGTCAGTCCGGAATGTCCCGCGGTTGGTCCGAATTTAACCACGGTCAGCCCGCGAGCTCCCGCGGTCGGTCCAGAAAGCACCGCTGTCAGTCCGGAATGCCTCGCGGTGGGTCCGAATTTAACCACGGTAAGCCCGCTAGCTACCGCGGTCGGTCGAGAAGACCCCACCGTCAGTGCTGAACGTCACGCGGTTATTCCCGAGAAGTACGGGTCTCTGCGTGTCTCTGCATGTGACGTGCAGTCTACGTGATCGGCAGAAAATACCTATATGACGGACCACTTCGCGTCGACCACCATATGTAAACAGTCATGCTGAGAAGAAAAAGAGAGATCAAGAGAAAGAATTTAGTCGTGATAATGGCATGGTGTGATAATGCAGACTACAGATGCGGGCTGGTTCATCTTCAACAAATCATTGGTGTGTCACGACTTCAAATCCACCGTGACAACACCCATGAAATGTCAAAATGACGCAACCGTGATGGATTTCAACTTGAGGGACGGGGAGGATGGGAGTCAAGAGATTATGGACATGACATCAAAACTCACCTAGATTTTAACGAGTAAACATGAATATGTACATCACGGCAAGTCGAAAAAAAAATTAAACGGTTTCTATCGTGATGGAAAGCGCTCTGTTTCAAAAAGGCTCAGATTTCTGGCCAATGTGCGGACTTCATTGTGATAAGGACTGTAAGCTTAAAGTTATCGAAAGCAAAGTGAAAAAAACAGAAGAAGTCTTGCCAACGTCTCGAAAAGTTCATTCAAGCAACGATTCAAGATCCATATAGAGTTCTGAGGGCTGCGAGTTCCAGCGATAATAGGGAATAAAGTGCAGCTAAAAGCTTCGCAGTTGCTCTTTATACCCTATCATTGACGCAACTCGGCTCCCAGAACTTTATATGAGCATTTGTACTTTGTAATGCGTAAAAAACATATTCCGTAGCCCAGCATGGGTTTATATTTTTTTGTAGCTTTTTTCAACAGCGTCCGAAATATAAGGTTGCGGTACCATTGACAACCCAAGCATGCCTCGCCCACTTTCCCTCGCGCTTGCTGCGTTTTCCACCCCACCCTCCTGCTGCGGAGACACAAAGAAAAAGACGCTAGTACATACTGTGCCATCGACTGGCGTCTTTCGGATGATTGGGGTTGCCATGTATATTCTGGCAAACTGCCACGACCCCTTCGTCTATGTGGATGCTGAGGCTGTAATCACAATTACGCCTGTAAACACATTTCCTGTAGAAGAATTTGTTAGAGTTCTAACAATATTTTTATCTCCGATTGATCGGAAACAAATCTCATTTTTGCTACGCATTTCTTCAACAGAATTACTGAATTCTTTGCTTGGTAACGCTGGTGATTACATTTGTGATAAAAGAGAAAAAAAGTGAGAGTAAGTCCTATCAGAAAGGTCCAGTCCTACCAAGCGAATAAGATTCGGTGCTGACAGAAACATTCCAACGAAAAAAGGGTTGCAGGGAAGTGTAGTCGATGAGTCTACGAAAAGGTATCAAAATTTCTCGAGAACCGATTCCCGAGGCCTCAACTTTTAACTCGCAAAAACAGACCGTTTTATTATTCTTCATAGAAGAACTTTGTGGTTATTAAAATAACTTCTCTTTCGTCGGTTCTATTCTAGTACGAAAAAAGATTTGTGCATCCAATACTTATTTTTGAAAAGAAGACATGGTGTTGGTGAATTCACACAAACGGCTTCATTTTGCTGATCAGAAACGTAAACCAGTGAAAGTGCAGTAGCAAGCGCAATTACTAACGCATGAACCTTCTCAACCAAATAGAGGTCCTTTTTTGAAAAGTCTAGAGCTCTTCTATGTGAAATACCACAACGATTTGTTTCGAGGACTTAAAAATTTTATCCATGGAAATCGGCTCTCAAAAAAATATTTTTAATTCTTTGTAGACTCCCCCACTCCACTTTCCTGATGTTCCTTTCTGTTGGAGCGTTTCGGCCAGTGTCAAACTGTTTTTGCTTGGAGAAAGCTAGAGATGTGATTTTGAAAATGTTTTCTCCATTTCCTAGTTGAATTTTTTGGGAAACAACCGCTTCGCATCTACGACTGTTTAATACGACTTTCTGGATTCACTTGATAATTAGCTAGTAACCCACTTGTTAACCGGTTATTCTGTACCTCCGCATGGAAAGAGCGCAGCCTACAACGCCTTTCAGACGATTAAATTAAGAATCGATTACTTCAGAAATTCATCCCTGGGTGCAAACTTTGTTTAGAGGGGGTATTCATCAAAATCAATTTTTTTCAATATAAAGTATCTGATAGCGTTATCAGTCATTGCCTTCCTAGAGACTCCATGGAAAGACTCCATATCCTTAGACTTCTGAAAACTGTACCTTTCACTCCTTTTTGTAATGCTGAGCGCCCCCTCCCCTCCCGAACTAGGATTGCTTCCATCAGTGTACTGTACAGACAAAGATTCCTCTCCGCGGAGACGCCGAGATAGCCAGTTTGCACTTTGACTGGCCGAGAGAGTGCCAGTGCGGCTGGCAGCGCCTTTCTTTTCGTCCTCTGCGCTCATCATACTGACTCGGACACCCCGCGCGCCGGGTTGTCAATGCTCCGAAGACCGAAATATAATGTTTTGGCGTCAAGTTGCAGTTTGCTCGAAATGGAGATTTTTGTTCTAGATGATTTTTGATCGATTCATTCTCCATCTATTTCAGGTCCATAAAATTAGCATCAAAAAGAAACTTCATTGACGCGAAAACGAATGAAATATGAAGTGCATAAAAAAACAATCGCGCTATCTAAAGGAGAAAATTACTCCTGAGCGACCGGGATGATGAAATTTTTGGAACACTGTGCGCAATTCCAAAAAAACGCGGATGTTGTGAGAAGACCACGGGCATTTCGAATATCAACAAATATTGGAAAAAAATTAGTGCTATTATTAAGGGCTCTGCAGAGTTGCAGCGACAGGTGGCACGCCGCCGAGCGAGAGGTTTGGGGTGAGAACAAAAACTGACGCAACGTTGGGCACCAAGACCTCGCAGAATTGCCGCGATGCCGCCGTCGGCCACGTTGTTCTTCCATTGCGTACAACCTCCCTTCATCGACGTCAAAATTTCCTGTAAACTGTTTTTATTGCATTTTGGCTGTTATAAGTGTTTCAGGAATGACGCTGTTTACTTTTCGTGGAAAGTAAACAAAAAGAGAGGAAAACAGAGATCTGAACGTAAGTAAAAAAATGTGCTGTTAAGCATTGTTTTTCCCGTGACTTCAATTTGTTACGTTCGCAAAGATGTACAGCTATGTAGAAAGATCACATTAGAATAAATTTAGACAACCTGTAAGGCATTGAAACTGGAATAAATCTGGAAAACTATACATTTTTCGAGCATGTTCCAGTAATTTTTTTCGTTTTCAATGAAATCCAGGCAGAATGTGGTCAGGCGATCGAATGCACGAAATAACGAAGAAAAAGAAATTGAATCGATCGACTTCGGCGCTTCTTGCCGGTGGCGGAAATGGTCCTGACCATTCCTTGCCGCTGTTGGCTGGCGGCGTCGCTGCGGGCGTCGCTCGTGTCGCGGCGGCGAATACACTTTGCGAGACCACCACGTCGAAAGCCTCGCCCGACACGTCGCCGCTGTCGCCCGCTGTGTGGAGCCCCCCCCATTGCTCATCATTGCCCAGTCGCAGCGAATCTCGCCGCGGTGATACTTCTGCAGAGCCCTTTATTTGGCAGAATACTGATATCGCGGAGCTTCATTGTAGATTGGATTTTTTTGTCAAAAGAGGCTACAAGACCTGCAAAAATCCGCAAAACGTGCTATGCACCAAAAGCTCACCAGATCAAAAGTCCAAGAAGGAATTTTCACGATTTTTGGAACCATTTGCTCGGAAACTTTCGTGAACTTTCGCAGATTTCGGAGCATCATTTGACAATAAAAATTTTCAGGTATTATTATTGTATTGTAACAATTGTTGCAATAAAGTATCGAAAGATTACATAACCTCCATTTTATTTCACGACCCGCTTCCCCTCTATCAATTTTTCTATCCTGAATTGCCGAATGTGAGCTGTCAGGCGTCAAAATATTAGTGCGCGAGTTTTAGAAATTTTGAAAGGAAATTTTCAAAATCTTGACGTCGGTTTATTTGTCTGCCAAATCTGAATTTTCCACTTTTCATTTTCACGATAGTGTGGTACTTTTTTCCGATTCGATTCATTTTGTTTGTTTCTTGGGGAAATGAAATGGAGGCCCTTTCCGACGCCATTTTTCTTCTACCCAAAATCGGTACAAACCCGTCAATCAAAATAACTACTTACACCATCTGTTAGAACGGGCATTTCCCTTTCGAACAACTAAGATGCGGACCAAAGACGAAAAGTTCTAACACTTGATGCGCAACTTCCAAAATAAAAAAAATAACGCTACGTTTTTATGTCAGGCAAAAAAAGCAAATGCTTCTCATAAACGAATAAAAACATAATCAAAACTAGCGTACCTGTAAGAAAATAAACATTTCGTGTAGGAAAGAAACATTAGTAAAAGGAATAGTTGAATAATTGGAAGATAGAAGAAGGAATAAAGACGGAGTTGTGCTTAGCGCTGCAAATAATTTCGGCCGCTCCTGGCCACAAGCCAACAGCAGCGGGGCGCTGATTAGCAATGGGGCGCGACATCTCGGTGTCAGGCGGTTCGTTACGTGCCTTGACCTGAATCTGATTTTTCTACCTGGCTCTTGTGATCCTTTCCCTAAGGTGGAGAAACTATTCACTTTTTTCACATATAAGAAACATTCGGAAACGCAAATTATTGGCTTTTTCGGGAATTCATCCCATTCATTCGGGAATTAAGATCATTTGTAGTATTCCAAAGGTGGAAAAAACTTCCCGAGCAATCGGCCAGTTTCAGATGAGAATACTCGATTTCTATCGCAAAAATGCCTGATTTCTCTTGAGTATTACTCGAAAACTTTCAATAATAACTTTCAAAGTAGCAACCAAAATATTTTTACGGATCGAATTGAAAACGAATGAAAGATAAAATAAATAAATAATAATAATAATAATAAAAATGATAATAATAATAATAATAATAATAATAATAATAATAATAATAACAATAATAATAACCATTAAAATAACAATAATAATAATAATAATAATGATAATAATAATGATAATAATAATAATAATAATAATAAAAATAATAATTATAATAATAATAATAATAATAATAATAATAATAATAATAATAATAATAATAATAATAATATTAATAATAATAATAATAATAATAATAATAATAATAATAATAATAATAATAATAATAATAATAATAATAATGATAATAATAATAATAATAATAATAATAATAATAATAATAATATTAATAATAATAATAATATCAATAATAATAACAATAATAATAACAATAATTATTATTATTATTATTATTATTATTATTATTATTATTATTATTATTATTATAGTAATAATGCGAAAATATTTGAAAATTATAAAATTATAAATAATATGATTAATATTAATTCTTACTTAGAAGAACCAATGAATGATTAGTCGGACTAATATTTTATGCAGCGTGCGTGACAACTTAAGCAGAATCGACATCATATGTGAACGTGTTCTGAAACTTCTTGAGTTACAGACAACGGACTAAAAGCCGCGCCGCCCTGCCTCTCGCGGCCGCTGATTTTGCGATGCACGCGGTCCGACCGTCGTTTCTTATCGCGGTTTGACCGCGTCCAAGCGCGGCTCGACCACCGGTAAAACATGATCGCGGTCGGAACGCGCTTCAACCGCCGCATTGTCGCGGTCAGGTTTATTTCAAATAGTTGCCCGCGGTCAGGTTTTCTCTTTGTCCGGGTGTATTTTCTCGTTATTCGCAGCCATCGTTCTGAAGCAGACCACAATATAACGCCAGACTAAAAAGAAAAGGAAGAACATAGGTTTTGAATAAAATCATTCTTGCGTCCCTTTCTTATTGAGGCCAGAAACCTGGCAGTGGGCCTTATCCATTTTTTCTTTCAAGGGGGCGTGGCCGACATTTTCCTTGCTTTTTCTCGATTATTTGAGCGAATTGAGATTTCGCGCTTGGTAGGGTTGCTATAGGCGGCGACCGGACCATAATATCAAAAATTACCTCTGAGGTTGGACTGTGCCTTTAAGCTAAAATAGCTGCTTGTAACGTTCTGGGCGTGGACGAGCTTACGGGCCCTGCTGGTTTCCGCAAGTGCGCGCTAATGGCGAAATGTGCGCGAATCGATCGGGCTGGACGTGGCGGAGTTCCTTGGTACTTTGCCATCGAAAACGTCCGCGGCGCTACAAGCTCGTCAGAACGGGGCGGGCGAGCTGAGAGCAGGCGTACTGGGCTAACGAAACTTTTTCGCCGTAGTTTTTATCGATTTCTAACTCGTTTTCACTGCTTTTTTTTTTCGACCCTATCCCCTATAGCATCTGCTAGCGTAGTATTTCACACTAGAAACTCAAAAGCGAGTGTCATCATGAAAACTGCTTTAAGGAGCTGAAATAGGCCTCGGCTGATATCTGAGCTAGGTATGGGGTGTCAGCTTGTGCGCTACATTGAGAACGTCGCGACGCATCCGCACGGAGTGTACTGCATTTCCTCCACCGCCAATGCGGCGGGGCCACCGCACGCGGCGGATGGGCGCGGCTAGACATCATCTGTGGTATCCAAGACGTATTACTTAGAGCGCGCTAGCGCACGCCGGATGATTAGAACAACCACGAGTCCTAAGAAACAATCTTAATGTTTAACTATTCTAAAAAACGGCTTCGAATCCTCACTACTATGTCAGTGAACTAAATATTTCAATCAGATTCTACTCAGAGGTAGGTTCACTTTTGTTTTATCCCCGCTCTGGCAATGCAGGCTTGTTCATGAGGATTTTCACATCTTTATGAATCTGAACGCCATTGTGAAAAGCAAAACACAAGCAACAGTTTGATCGTTCAAAATTTCATGAACCATCTTGATCATTTTTCTTATTTAACACGTATGAATGGAGGTTTTTTTTTGGATCGATAACCAACGAATCATGTCAAGCAATGTGAAAAAAATGGACAGTTCTGTAACTTTTCAGAGACAAGAGAAGACGTGCTAGTTGTCTCAATACCAATTTGTTTGGCTCTGGTAATTGCTTTCGAATGATTTAACGTTAGATTTAAAATCATCAGGACAGTTTTACAACGTTTGAAAAAAAAATATATTCGAAAACTTTCGAAATAAAAATAATTAAACACGAATAATTTTTTAATACAATTAAAGTTCTGAGAACAAAATTTATACATTATATTCTCGATAAAAATTCAACTTATCACTCACTAGTTGTTCTCAGAATATGCTTTCGAAAATATTGATTTAGTGTAAACGAAAACGGTTTAATCAGACTGCTTTGTGAAGAGCCCAAAATTTTTTCAAGGGGACATTTGAAAAAAATAATCATACGAAAACTAAAACTACATGAAAAGGCGATAGTGATGCCGAGTTAGAGATTTGGGGAATCTACAAAACTCGGAGTGACCAATAAGTTTTGATTACTATCGTATGAAAATAGATATCATCAACACATCCTGCAAATATAAAAGTTTTTTTTCAACTGAATAGTTTCACATTGGTTCTGTGAAATTTTCACGATGGATTTCTACGTCTTTTCAGACTTATGTTTGATTTTTTGACAAATGGCAAGATTTAGGGGTAATTTTTTGAAAAAAAAATCTTCCATTCACTATGCCCAAATTTCCCCTCGTAGCAGTAAATTTCAGGTTTTCGGAAATTCTTCGAGAGAGATGCTGAGGAGATTGATTTTTCTAAATAGTCATCTATTAGCACTTCGTGCATGAATGATTAAAAAATGTGAATTAAATCAAGCGAAACTAAAGACGATCAGACGATAAAGAAGGTGATGGACAATTTAGAAAGCATATGGCCCTAGAACGCTAATGGCCTTTTGGGTTCATGGCGATGAGGTGTTAGATAATTATCACCCAACACTGATACCAATACTGCCCTTCCCACTTCACTTCCCCTATGGCATCCCCTCTGGAACGGCACAGTAGAGTGTTGCCCGAATATTCGTTTATTCGAATAATATTCGAATAATTCGAATATTCGAATATTCAAAGAAGTGGATTATTCGGGTTATTCGAATAATCGAATATTCAAAGAAGTGGAATATTCGTTTATTCGAATATTCGAATATTCAAAGAAGTGAAATATTCGGTTTATTCGAATATTCAGCACGAATAGTTTGAATATTCGACAAGATCGCACTTCATTTTGCCCTGATTTTACATTTCAAACATCTTAGCGTAGTGACTACTAATTTCTCACAATTCTTCGGTACCTCATAAATATAAAGTTACTGTGCTTATCTGGGTTAAATTCCATTCCGAAATTGCGTCTCGACACGCTTTGCGGCCGCACGCGCTCGAGTCAATCGAGTTTCCAGCTCCAAAGCCGACACGATATGGCTTTTTTATGCAGTTTTCTTCAATTTTGTTTAGTTTCCAGTTTCTAAAACCCACCTAGAGTCAACAGATCCGCAGCTGCGGCGCTGGAAATTCTTCCGACTCGAAAGCGCGCGGCCGCAAAGCGTGTCGAGACGCAATTGCGGACCGGAGCTTGACCTAGATAAGCACAGTATAGCAGGTATTTCCAATATATTAAATCGCTCGTAGGATTTTGTCAAAACGCTAGAAATGCCCATTTCACCTTTAGTTATAGAGAAAAGTCTAAATCTCGAGCGGCTCATAAGTATAGCAACACTTGAGCAACATGGAAATTTCTTACGATGATGGCCAGAATGAGCCATTTTCATGTGTATTTTCATGAAACTGGTTCGAGATGATGCTATTTGTCTACTTTCCCGGTGAACTTCACCTGAATTCTGACGCAAAAGCCCAAGTTCTCCTTCCATAATGCTGGACGTGGATTTCGATGGTTTCCAGCCACCTAGGACGACCAGCTGGATGTAGTCTCAAGTTCGTGCCAGATCCTGAGCCGCTCAACGTCTGTTGTCGCCCAGACGTCTCATGGAGCTGGGAAGCGAAATATTACACGGCGAGTTCCCAGTGATATGGTGTCGGTCTCAATGACTAACTAAGGATTGTCGCTGAGTTTTTTCGAATTGTCGCTGAGATTCCGGAGTAGGGCACGGCTAAGCAGCACTAGGAAGTTCGCCATCGCATAAACCGAGCATAACTCAACTGAACTCAACTAAGCTAAACCAAACTAGACCGAAGCAGACCACAAATTTGGCGGCAATTTAGCGGGTATTTTGCGGCTATTTCACGGCGAGCATTATTTGGCGACTATTTCGCAGCCAGCATTATTTGGCGGCTATTTCGCGACTATTACTCGAGAAAAAGGCATTTTGCGTCTGTTTCGCGGCTATTTCTCGGCCAAAACTCAGAGCACACGCTCGTAAACGTGGTTGAGATAACCACGGAAATATAATGGTATGGCTCAGAACACAACGCCTACGCATTTTGAAGCGTCAAAAACGACCCACAATGACGCTGCACGTGTGAGAAGTTGGCCCCGCCCCGTATCTGCCCGCCCTTGCATTTGCGTCCTCCAAAAAAGGGGTTCTGGGCCATTCCCACCATCGGCGACGCTTGTGGGTGGTACAATGAGTACAATTTGGGGAAGGACGCAAATACAGGTGCGGGGCCGACTCCTCAGTCGCGTAGCGTCACTTGTGGTCGTTTTCGACGCTTCAGAATGCGTAGGCGTTGTATTCTGAGCCATGCCATTCAACTTCCGTAGTTAGTATCTCAACCACGTTTACTAGCGTGTATGCTGAACTTGAAGGCAGTGTTCACGATAAAATTCGTTTTTCTGTTTTCCCGCCTATCTTGAAAACGGCCCCATGCTGATTCCAATGATAAATCTGAAATCGTACAAGACCTTCTGGGAACGGAGTTATGGTCCCTCAAAGATTGAAGTAAGGGAACATGGTGGACGAGTTGTCCGAGGCTTGTAACTTCCGTCTTTTGCAGCCGATGTATGCGAGCTAACCTGAATAAAGAGAGAAGTTGAGAATGAAGGGAAGAACGGGGCTTTTGATCGGAAACCATCGCTCATCTCTCGATGTCGAGCATTCATTTGTTCACGTCGGTGGGCGTGTGTTGCGCTTTTGAGGTTTGCAATGCGCTCGAAGTGGCAACTTCGGGCTCTTGTGGAGCTTTTCCTGGCTCGTTTTCATACGTTCTTCCGACGTAAACGTTACCGTGTGTCCCTCCACTACCCATTCCTAGTGGAAACTGAAACACATTTTTTATCGTGAACACTGCCTTTAGATGATAAGAGTGCAGCCGGTTCAATTACCCAAGTATGCAGTACATTGGCACCGCCCAGCATCTGGAAGCCCTGCCCATCCGGTGGCGGCCTCAGTGGAGGTTGGGCGACCCAGCCGCGACGCGTGGGTCTACCGACTACGCTGCGTGTCGGTGTGTCGACCGCGACGCGTGTCGGTGCAAAGTAGTTCCTAAGCCACATAAAAGTCTTGCTGGATGTGAACCGCTGCTAAATAGGCCGCTAAACGTGACAGGTCAAAATGTCAACAGACCGACAACAGGCGGACGTCGCTGGGCAACGGGCAGTTGTCAGGCTTACAATGCTAGCGATTTGACTTGTCAAGAGGGTGCAGTTTATGAGATGACAACTTCTCAACCTGTTGTCGATGCCCCAGTTTGCCCGAGTGGATTGGATGGGATAGTACGCAATAGTGCTCCCCAAATATTCGTTTATTCGAATAATATTCAAATAATTCGAATATTCGAATATTCAAAGAAGTGGATTATTCGGGTTATTCGAATAATCGAATATTCAAAGAAGTGAAATATTTGTTCATTCGAATAATCGAATATTCGAAGAAGTGAAATATTCGAATTATTCGTTTATTCGAATATTCAAAAAAAATTATTCGTTCCAACACTCTACGGCACAGGTGAGGACTCGAATATATGCAGGCCGAGACCAATATTGGTTGATTCCTTGAAGCAAACACTGCTAATCAAGAACAACTCAGAAAATTTCCGTTTACTTGATTTCGACTTTGAGAACAACTTTCTGCTTGTCGCCGTAACGAACCACGGTATAGTTGTCCGTACGTGGATCACAACTTGAGACTCACCAATTTGTCAACAACAATTGCTCTTACTGTAAGAACAACTCTAAAACAAGTTAGCACCCTTAAGCTGTTATCTAGTTGTTGATACCGTATATCAGAATGTAGCTGACAAGCATAGCCCATTAACTTGTCAACAACACTTTCCGATCCACCCAGGGAACACTACTCTATCGCTGCATTGATTACTAGCAGTCAGAACTGCTAGGAATCAATGTAGGTGTAAAGTAGTATTCACTAGAAGACTCAAACCTTATCTCATGCGTCGAACCCTGAGATACGGTTTGCAACTTCTAGAAAACCGTTTTGCTGGTACGGTGTTTATAAGAAATCCCCACCGTAAAGAATTAATTTCAAAAAGTTCACGAATGTGTTTATCCCTACAAACCATGCAGGGGTAATAAAGACCGCAGCTACATATAAATCTAGAGAGTGTCACGTGAATGAATAGCGCAAAACTTAGTAGAGCATCATTAAAGGATTGCGAAAAGAAAAAACACAAAAATGAATACGAAATCGGAGAACATATAAACTACAATACCCACCCTAAGTTTTGGTAAAAAAGCGAAAAAAACGCGGAAAATCGCTTTTTTCGTCTTTTGATCATAACTCTCTTCAAAGTGGACGATTTTCAAACTTGAAGACACTTTTGGAATCAGCATCGATCCTTCTTCCTTTTCGATCGATACATGGCTTACCCTGAAACAAGGCATATAGGGTTGACACAATCAATCGAGTGGGTGAAAAGTGGGTCAAATGTGGGACTGGGTCTAGTTTATTTGAATTTTCGACTTTTTTTTCATTTAACAAACTTGAAACTTTTTGGTTCCCAACTATTTTGGCTTTTCTACTGGTATTTAATACTCATTTTAATTTGGTTTATTTGATTTTTATATGAGTTTTCACTGTAATTTGAATACTTATATTATTCAATTTGATCAATATAACTATCGCTTTATCTGAGAAATGGCTTTAATAACAATAAAAATATTATTCGGATATGAATCGTTTCAACTGTGACTTCAGACAAACAATTCATAACACTAAAAACCTCTAGTCAACTTGAAGACACTTTTGGAATCAGCATCGATCCCTCTTTCTTCTCGATCAATACCTGGCTTACTCTGAAACAAGGCATATAGGGTTGACACAATCAATCGAGTGGGTGAAAAGTGGGTCAATATGAGCTGCTGAAATGTGGGACTGAGTGTACTCTAGTTTTTTTGAATTTTCGACTTTTTTCATTTTACAAACTTTATTTTTTTTTTTCTATTTTTATCTTTTTCTAAATTTAATCTCACTTCTCCTCTGGGTATTATTTATTAACTACTCCTCTATTTTGGCTTTTCTACTGGTATTTAATACTCATTTTAATTTGGTTTATTTGATTTTTATATGAAATTTCACTGTAATTTAAATACTTATATCATTCAATTTGATCAATATAACTATCGCTTTATCTGAAAAATGGCTTTGATAACAATAAAAATATTATTCGGATATGAATCGTTTCAACTGTGACTTCAGACAAACAATTCGTAACACTAAAAACCTCTAGTCAACTTGAAGACACTTTTGGAATCAGCATCGATCCCTCTTTCTTCTCGATCAATACCTGGCTTACTCTGAAACAAGGCATATAGGGTTGACACAATCAATCGAGTGGGTGAAAAGTGGGTCAATATGAGCTGCTGAAATGTGGGACTGAGTGTACTCTAGTTTGTTTGAATTTTCGACTTTTTTCATTTTACAAACTTTTTTTTTTATATTTTTATTTTTTTCTAAATTTAATCTCACTTCTCCTCTGGGTATTATTTATTAACTACTCATTTAGTTACTTGCTTGAAACTTTTTGGTTCTTAACTATTTTGGCTTTTCTACTGGTATTTAATACTCATTTTAATTTGGTTTATTTGATTTTTATATGAATTTTCACTGTAATTTGAATACTTATATCATTCAATTTGATCAATATAACTATCGCTTTATCTGAAAAATGGCTTTGGTAACAATAAAAATATTATTCGGGTATGAATCGTTTCAACTGTGACTTCAGACAAACAATTCATAACACTAAAAACCTCTAGTCATCGATGTAGGAGCAAATTCACGTTCCAATTGTTTGTGTCAATACTGAAAATTTCTCGGAGTTTTCATTTTCGAAATCCGAAAATACCATTCGTCGCCCTGTTTTTTAGAATGTTCTCAAGTTTGTGAAAACAGTTATTTTTTGGAATAGGTATGACATATTTCGCCCTTTCACGAAGTTGAATTTTTATAGGAATGTGGAGAGAACCCTCTGTACTATCCTTGTTGTTGCAGGAAAGAATTTCTTACAGTACTCGCTTTTAAAATCTCCTTGCAATTGGTGAGTGAATAATTGGTCGCAGACCACCCAGCTGCCAGGGCGCGCGGCCGCGGCGCGTCACCGTACTGATGTATCCACTTAGGCCTCTTTCAGAGTTCGATCGCTCTGCGACGCGACCGAATGAAAACACTGTGTATCGATCTGGTCGCGTCGCGCGATCTGGTCGCCGGCCTTTCAGACAAGATCGCGGGAAAAGGCGCCAAATCGCGCAATCGGGCGACTGAGATGGCCAGATCGCGTCGCCATGCAGTGCACGGCGATGCGACCGATCGCGGCGACCGCTTCATATGTCCTCGTTCAAATTCCTCTTTTTTCACGTTTATTAAGGCAACGTAAGTATAAGTAGGCAAAACATTCATAATACAAAACAATTATTATCATAAAATGATTATTATCGTTAACGAAATCTACGATACACTTGAGGGTGACAATAAAACTAGGATCCAAACCACAATTGACAATGTAGTTCAAAGGTCTAAACGAAACCTTCTCCCTCTTTCCACTCAAAAAAGTCAAGTACTACACCTATGTAGAACTACTAATCCGGAAGGCGGGTATAATATCGATGGTTCAATACTCCAGCATGTTAAACTAGTTAAAGATTTAGGGTTTCTTGTCGATTCGAAATTGAATTTTGATAAGCATTTGGATAGTATTGTTGCGAAAGCTGAACAGAAACTTTTCCTTCTGTTCAAATCGCTGAAAACTAAAGGTCCATTGCTTTTTGGTTACAGCCTATAAAATTTACGTTCGATCTGTTCTTGAATATGGTACCTGTATCTACATTCCTCATTAAAAAACCTGCGTGGCCAAACTAGAAAGAGTGCAAAACAACTTCACAAGGAAGGTCCTCATAAGGTCTCTTGGCTTCACGTATAGGAGTATTCCCCGTGGCATAGTGAGGAATCGTATGCTTAATTTGGATACTTTACATTACAGACGCAAGAGAAATAATTCAATTTTGGTATATAATATTATAACTAGAAGACTGGGTCTCAAAGCTCATTCATTTTTCAAACTGGTTGAATCAAATACTAGGGGAGAAAGGGAGGGTCAAGCTTAAATTCCGTCAGCCGCGCTCCACTTTGTGGCCCAGCTTCTTTACCTTCAGAGCCGGCATGGAATACTTGAAGATGAGTCATACTGTTCAGATACCGATCAACTTCACTAAATTCAAAACACTTGTCAAAAATTACCTTCATTGTCAAGAAAGGATCTATTAATCGTTTTACGCTTTTTCCTTTCGAAACTTGTCATTTTTTTAAGTTCCTCGATGTTTTCGTTGTTTTTCTGCCCTTTCTATGTTTCTACACGTCTGCAAGGGCGTGTAATAAAGTTAAAGTTAAATGGCAAAGCACAATGCACCTTTTTATCATAAATGACTAGCCAATTGCGCGACACCGCGAACATGAAAATGGCGTCGATTAGAATGTGTACGTAAAAGTGCGTGGTCGCCAACTTCCGCGATTGGGCATTCACACTTCCAAAATCTGCGATTTCCACGGCGACGCGACGGTCGCGTCGCCGTGCCCACGATCGCGTGGCAGAGCGATCGAACTCTGAAAGAGGCCTTAGCGAAAGTTGTGACTCAACCAATTGACCGCTCTTCGACAAATGCGGGCATAAATTGATTAAATACGGGTAATCGGATTGGAATATGGAATTTTTCATTTTCTCAATTTTATAAAAGTCACATTTTCATCGAAATGTGGAGAGGACCCTCTGTACTATCTTTGTTGTTGCGGGAAGGAATTTCTAGATGTACTCGCTTTTAAAATCTCCTTGCAATTGGTGAGTGAATAATTGGTCGCAGACCACTCAGCTGCCATGGCGCGCGGCCGCGGCGCGTCACCGCATGATGTATCCAAGTTGTGACTCAACCAATTGACCGCTCTTCGACAAATGCAGAGAGCAATCATTCATTACAAGGAATAGTGATGGATCCTCGCTATGTTTTTTCGCGCTTGCACCCTCGAATACAGCTGTTCGAAGAAAGATTATCAGGAACGTTTATTCAATTAACAATCAGATGAGTTGTGTGAACACAAAAAATCCCGTGCATCAATCGTCGAATTCGAAGACATCCGCGCTGTGAGTGGGCGACGCAGACGATCCAAGCAGACCATCTTCAGATAGAGCGGCGTGAGACGTTTCAGCAGCGACTGTGGTTCCCTTTACTCTGCGTACTCTTCCATTCAGGGCTTTCTTCACGCTCTGCCAAACGCTGTTTCTCGCATTTTGCGAGACGTTGAAATCTTTGTAGACTGCCTGAAAGTCCGGACGTCCGGAAACTTTCAGTCCGGACGTTGTACAAAACCGCTCGTAGGATTTGGTCATAAGGCGCGCGAGGTCGGGTTTTAGCGTCTTGTTCGCCTTTTCTGTTTAACTCGCTTCAAAGCCAACTCTGAGAGGAACTCGGGCAGCGGTTACTGTATTTACCTTTTGGTGGAGGAGAAGGCTCGGCGTCCAGTGTGTGCGTCCTCCTGGCTCCCACCACAGCCTCTGCAACGCGCTCGCTGTCTGTGGCCTCGCCGACTACCGTGCTGCCTCTCCTCAGCACACCCTCGGCTTTGCACACTCTGCTATTCGCGCTTTCTCTCCCATCATTGTCAGCAGCGCTGATTTTGGCCGGTCCCTCTGCCGGCAATCCATTCCCTGTCCACGTTCCAATGCCGCAGAAGGTGTGCCTATCACCCCTCAAATCGAGGACATCGTAAATATCGGAATGGGTAAAAGGAATATATATATATATATATATATATATATATATTGTTGGGAAACTCCCAGGTTTCAAAATACTGCAAACATAATGGTCAAACTGAACACTGATTTCAGATGTGGTGTTTTAAGAGCGAATATGCTTAGGCAAATTCGCTGTTTTTTTCTTTCTAATCACGACATTTAAGACATTTTTTGCCGTTGATTGCTCCGTAAAGCACTGCTACGTGAAATCAGGAGATTTTCAGTCTTCGTTCAAGGGCCAAACATCCCGCCAAGCTCCATCTTTGGGGCGGTATATCCATAAGGGGAGCAACAGAATTGGCAATCTTTCCCGGCGAAAGCAGGATGATTAGTGAGATGTACTGCCAGATTCTTGAACGCTGCTATCCCCATTTCAGCAGCAGATTTATAATGGTAAGGCTTTTCGAGTTTTTAAACAAAACCACCTCCGGAAATGATTGGATGCCAGTTTAGGATACGGTGTACTGGTGGGAGACAACGCCCCAGCTCACAAGAGCGCCTTCACAGTCGGGCACTTGGCAACTTGGGGAGTGAACGTTTTGGACTGGCCTTTTATAAAATTGAGAAAATGAAAAATAACATATTCCAATCAGATTACCCGTATTTAATCAACTTATGCCCGCATTTGTCGAAGAGCGGTCAATTGGTTGAGTCACAACTTCCGCTAGGTGGATACATCAGTGCGGTGACGCGCCGCGGCCGCGCGCCCTGGCAGCCGGGTGGTCTGCGACCATTTATTCACTCACCGATTGCAAGGAGATTTCAAAAGCGAGTACTGTAAGATAAGAAATTCTTTCCTGCAACCACAAAGATAGTACAGAGGGTTCTCTCCTCATTCCTATAAAAATTCAATTTCGTGAAAGGGCTAAATATGTCATACCTATTCCAAAAAATAACTGTTTTCACAAACTTGAGAACATTCTAGAAAACAGGGCGACGAATGGTATTTTCGGATTTTGAAAATGACAACTCCAAGAAATTTTCAGTATTGACACAAAGAATTGAAACGTGAATTTGCTCCTACATCGAAGACTAGAGGTTTTTAGTGTTATGAATTGTTTGTCTGAAGTCACAGTTGAAACGATTCATATCCGAATAATATTTTTATTGTTATCAAAACCATTTTTCAGATAAAGCGATAGTTATATTGATCAAATTGAATGATATAAGTATTCAAATTACAGTGAAAATTCATATAAAAATCAAATAAACCATATCAAAATGAGTATTAAATACCAGTAGAAAAGCCAAAATAGTTAAGAACCAAAAAGTTTCAAGCAAGTAACTAAATGAGTAGTTAATAAATAATACCCAGAGGAGAAGTGAGATTAAATTTAGAAAAAGATAAAAATATAAAAAAAATAGTTTGTAAAATGAAAAAAAGTCGAAAATTCAAATAAACTAGAGTACACTTAGTACCACATTTCAGCAGCTCATATTGACCCACTTTTCACCCACTCGATTAATTGTGTCAACCCTATATGCCTTGTTTCAGAGTAAGCCAGGTATTGATCGAGAAGAAAGAGGGATCGATGCTGATTCCAAAAGTGTCTTCAAGTTTGAAAATCGTCCACGTTGAAGAGAGTTATGATCAAAAGACGAAAAAAGCGATTTTCCGCGTTTTTTTTTTCGCCTTTTTACCAAAACTTAGGGTGGGTATTGTACAGCAACGGAAGTATGCAGGACCTAGTAAGGTTGCGGATTCTTCGTAACATAATGTAGTCTGATAGTATTATCACTCGATTTTTTCAAAATAACAGCTTGGTTGGTGCGTTTTTGTTTCCACTCTCACATTTTCACCTGTTTTCATTGCTTCCACAGATGTAGTCATATCGGTGAAAACACAGTAGCACCGGTCTATCAAAGCTGTTTCGGAAAAATGCGACGACTCAATCGGACGAAAATGGCTGAGTTTTCATGATAAATGATTGCAAATTTATAGTTTTGCGATGTAAAAATCCACTATGAAACCCGTACACTACCGTAACCTACGAAAAACCTCAGAATTTCGTCAAAAGGACTCCAGATTCGTGTTCACAACTCTAGACTTCCCCCACATACAAGTTTTGAGCGAAATCTGAAAAAAGTTTTCGAAACACCTAAAAAATGTGAGATGGCATTCACTTGCTTTTTCGCGGAGCTTGAAAAACGGTTATACCTTCTTGGAACCTGCAGCTCGGGGTGGGATACTGCGCAATTCAACTATTGAGACACAAGAGATACTATAAATACAAGTCGTTTTCGCAGAGGCGTTTACCACTAGAAACACTTCCCTTGTAAGTTTACTTTCGCATCTGAATTTCTGAGGGCGTGTCTCAGTGTCCTGAATCACTCGAATATGATTAGTCAATTCAGCAACACCGACTACCCATGATCTTCGACGGATTCCAGAAAAGATTCCTCCTTATCACGACATGTGACTTCCAACTGTGACATCCATAGAAAAACTATAGAAACTTGAAGGCAGTGTTCACGATAGGAGTCGTTTTTCTGCTTCTCCGCCTATCTTGAAGACGGTTCCGTGCTGATTCCAATGATGTTTCTAGATTCGTACAAGACCTTCTAGGAACGGGGTTATGGTCCCTCAAAAAGTGAGCTAGGGAAGCATGGTGGACGAGTTGTCCGAGGCTTGTAACTTCCGTCTTTTGCAGCCGATGTATGCGAGCTGACCGGAGTAAAGTGAGAAGTTGAGAATGATGGGAAGAACGGGGCTATTGATCGGAAACCATCGCTCATCTCACAATCTCGAGCATTCATTTGTTCACGTCGGTGGGCGTGGAAAGTGCCTGAGGTACATCGTGCCCAGATGCCACCTATTGTAGCCAACCCGGAGCGACCCTTCAAACACGATAGTTCTATATGCAAAAACCAGTCACATGGCGGAATCGAACCACGCACGATGATCGTATCGACAGCGAGCACAGCAACTGAACCGCGCGCTCATGTTGGAGGTGTCATTCTCGGTATTGGCCAGGGTGTGAGATGACCAAGACAGTCAACAGCAATCTATTCCATCGAAACCATGCCCTTTAGGTCTGCAGTCCATCCTGTTGTGATAAGTTTATTACAAACTATGCACGGCTATCTCTGCTTACACGTTTTCAGCAGTTGAACAAGAACAAATTTTCGAATTTGTAAAGAAGTTCATACTTTCTGTTTTTTTTTTCGAAAAGTCCACAGATTCCTCTTTAATTAGTCAGAGTGATACTTGACGTTGAGAATTATCCCTTTTCCTCCTGTGCTATACTTACCTTCTTCTAAACAAGCAGGCGATCTTCCAGTTCCATAAGTATACCTATGTATTCTTACAAAACTTATGATTTTTCTTCCGGAAACCATGTTTGTACATGATCACGCTGCTATTCGCTTAACAAACATCGAATTAAAATGAGTTAAGAATAGAAGCAAATTTTAATGTTTTTGAATATTTCATGTTTCCGAATGCAATGCCCTTTTTAGAGGCTGGGAAACCGTTCACAAGTTATCACGAGAATTTCAACTACACCCAACAATTTGATGATAACTCAGCTACCTTTTGAAAACCGTGATGTAGGCCTGTTCTCGATTGTTCCTAGGGCGAAAAAGTAAAAGCGAATCTTGAATGTTTATAGGCATCTCTCAGACTTCTGGATTTTTCTTTCGAGAAATTATTGTCCAGATTTTTTGTCTTATAGGAGCTCATAATCATTAACCCATTGTGTTTTTTTTTTCTTTGAAGAAAATTTATCATCATCTTTAAATCTGCTGCTATGCCTGACTGCTGCTGCAGTTTCCTCCTTTCCTTGCTGTTCACATTTTTTTCTTAGATTTTTTTCATAAAAACTGTACGCAATGTGTCTCACGGTATGCTAGTGCCAGCGGCGTCGGCCTGCCGACGCCGGCCTCTGCCGCTGGGGTCCGGCTACGCCGGCCCATTTGCCGGCTTTGCCGGCATCTTGAATATAATCGACATCCGCTGATTCTATGTGAGTTGGCGTTCAGAAGTTCTCACGCTTGCGGGCTATCGCCGGCCTCTGTCGCTGGAGTCCGGTTGCGCCGGCCCATGAGCTGGTTTCGACGACAACGCTCGAGCAATCAGAAGTTACTAAGCATTTCAAACCTTGCAAACCTTGCTAACCTACTTTCTTATGCAGTTGCACACCGACCCTTCTCTAGTTTTAAGAGGTCCTAAAATGGTAGCTGATTTATATCCATTTTTGCCATGATAAAGACAACCGCTGTTTCAGATTTAGTAAAGGCCTCCATGACCAACCGACACCCTGCTACTTTTATTGCCAAATGAAGTATAATGATGTTTGTGTTTTCTGGATGCATATTTTGATTAACTCACATTTCCATCGTATATAAACCCGATTTAGAAAGGTTGGTGCATATAAACAGCTAAGCAGTTGAAATGAGTGGCTAAGGGGGAGATAACGTGAAGAAAGGAGTGGTATACACTCTCCTATAGACGCACAAAACGATTTTGAAGTTCTGCGCTCACCCACTTCCCGCACACTTTCTACGGTGTCCGGCGCACTCCCACTTGGATCCCGCATACTCCCTACGGCGTTTGGCGCACTCCCACTTGGGTCCCACACACTTTATACGGCGTACTGCGCATTCCCACTTGACTCACGCACACTTTCTACGGTGTCCGGCGCACTCCCACTTGGATCCCGCGTACTCCCTACGGCGTTTGGCGCACTCCCAATTGGGTCCCGCACACATTCTTCGGCGTCCAGCGCACTTCCACTTGGGTCCCGCACACTTTCTTCGGCGTTTGGCGCACTCGCATTTGGTTCCCACATACTTTCTTCGGCGTCCGGCGCACTCGCATTTGGTTCCCACATACTTTTTACGGCGTTCTGCGCACTCCTACTTGGGTCCCGCACATTGTCTATGGCGTCCTGAGCACTTCCACGTGGGTCCCGCCCACTTTCTTCGGCGCACTCGCATTTGGATCCCACACATTTTCTACGGCGTCCGGCGCACTCTACCTTGGGTCCCGCACACTATCTACGGCGTCCGGCGCACCTCCACTTGGGTCCCGCACACTTTCTTCGGCGTCCGGCGCACTCTACCTTGGGTCACGCACACTTTTTACGGCGTTCTGCGCACTCCTACTTGGGTCCCGCACATTGTCTATGGCGTCCTGAGCACTCCCACGTGGGTCCCGCTCACTTTCTTAGGCGTCCTGCGCACTCCCACTTGGGTCCCGCACACTTTCTTCGGCGTCCTGCGCACTCCCACTTGGGTCCCGCACACTTTCTACGGCGTCCGGCGCACTCTACCTTGGGTCCCGCACACTTTCTACGTCGTCCGGCGCACTCTACCTTGGGTCCCACACACTTTCTACGTCGTCCGGCGCACTCTACCTTGGGTCCCACACACTTTCTACGGCGTCCTACGTACTTCCACTTGGGTCCCGCACACTTTCTTCGGCGTCCTGCGCACTCCCACTTGGGTCCCGCACACTTTCTACGGCGTCCGGCGCACTCTACCTTGGGTCCCGCACACTTTCTACGTCGTCCGGCGCACTCTACCTTGGGTCCCACACACTTTCTACGGCGTCCTACGCACTTCCACTTGGGTCCCGCACACTTTCTTCGGCGTCCTGCGCACTCCCACTTGGGTCCCGCACACTTTCTACGGCGTCCGGCGCACTCTACCTTGGGTCCCTCATACTTTCTACGGCGTCCGGCGCACTCTTCCTTGAGTTCCGCACACTTTCTACGGCGTCCTACGCACTTCCACTTGGGTCCCGCACACTTTCTTTGGCGTCCTACGCACTCCCACTTGGGTCCCGCACACTTTCTACGGCGTCCTGCGCACTCCCACTTGGGTCCCGCACACTTTCTTCGGCGTCCTGCGCACTCCCACTTGGGTTCCGCACACTTTCTACGGCGTCCTACGCACTTCCACTTGGGTCCCGCACACTTTCTTCGGCGTCCTGCGCACTCCCACTTGGGTCCCGCACACTTTCTACGGCGTCCTACGCACTTCCACTTGGGTCCCACACACTTTCTACGGCGTTCTGCGCGCTCTTGAGCCCGTACCCGTAAGGTCGCCCGTCTTGAAAGTCAAGCCAAATAAACGGTCAAACAAACACACAGAGTAACGCACACATACACACGCACACACAAATTTACCAAAATATATATAGTAGGATGTAGGTGAGGTTTTTTTTGGGGGGATGGGGTTTTCCAATATGCATTTCCGACAGCTTCTGTGCTGAAAAAAGGTGTTGAAAAGCAGTACCATTTTGATCCGAATGTATAGTGGAGTCCACCTAGAGTGTCTCATTCACTTATCAATAAGAAGCGGTCGGCTGGGGATCAATGTGCATGAATCCCATACCAGCACGCTCGATACCGATTGAGCGAGAACGGTTGTGCTGCAACGAGTTTCATGTTCATTGATCTCCAATCGACCGCTTCTCATTGATAAGGAAATGAGACACTCTTGGTGGACTCCACTATACAGAGCCAGTTAGAGACAAGGGTATCTGAAAAACGACCTCGAACTTTTCATCGCCAAGAAATTTTCGAAACATCTCTTAACGGCGGCGCAAAATTAGTGAACCATGAAACCATACAAAAAAAATAGTGAACCATGAAACCTTCCGAAAAATTGGTCAGCCTTCTGGAAAAGAATACTTTGTCCAATTCAACTTCAAATTATTTTCGTGAATCCGCGAAGGAAACTTGAGAAATGTATCACTCAGTACAGACAGTTCACGTACAGCTTTATGAAAAAAGAACCACTTTGAAGGCTCAGAAACAGCAAAAACGATGAGAAACCAGGGGGAAATCAGCGTCTGCAAAAATCAACAGCTGATGAAGAGCGATTGATTTTGCCTTCTTGGAAGACGGCTAACAGCACTGTGGCAATGATCGCCACTCATTGGAGTGTTTTCCGTTGTTAAAGGCTTCTTAATGATTTTTCCTCCAAGATTTATCACATGTTAGGGGAGGTTATCATTCCAATGCCCTAATCACAGACATTGGGGGGAATTTTCGCATGATCAGTGCAAAACTAAGAATTTCACTTAGGCCCCGCTCAGACTTCGTCGAAAAACCTGCTGAGTCCGACTGAGTTCGAATGAGTCCGGGCTAGAAAAACCTGCTGAGTCCCACTGAGTCCGGTTGCCCCCAGCGCCAACCAACTCCTCTGCGAAACACGCAATTGATAGTGACGATTATCACTTCAGCTGTGAATCTGAACGTGTTTGGTGGCTGATTTTTCTTGTTTTCAACATGTCTGAATCTGATTTCCGTATCAGCAGTACGTGGGGCAGAGCGCAGACGGCGAGAGTCGAGATGCGGCGGGACTCGGCAGGTCGCAGTCGGCCGAAAAAAATGCACCCAAATCACGTGAAAAACACCTATATCGACCGGGTGGGGTGAGGATGATTTCGGTGGGACCCAGTGGGACTCAGTGGGACTCAGTCGGACTCAGTCGGTGCATTGGCCCCGCCCTTGTACGCATGAGAAATATCAGTATCGACCGGGGGCATTGCGGTGGGCATCAGACGGTCGCAGTCGGACTCAGTGGTTTAATTTTTTTGCACCCGTCTTCCACGATTTCGATGCGTATCGACCGGGTGGGACTCAGTAGATCCACCGACTATGACGGGGCCTTAAACCTCAACGGAGATGGTCAAAAGTCGCTAGAAAAGGTCAAAGGATCGTGTTCTCTTCCCCGCGCCGCCACCACCTCGGTCATGCACGACCCTTGACTTGGCTCCCTCCCTATGTGCCTCTGCAATATGCGCGCTATTTCCACTTTCCACTCGCAGCTCGCGGCTCCCCTTTAGACCTCAGGTCCATGGCTGCGTGCCGAGGTGGGTGACATTCGGCTGCGAGCGAAGTCACCACCTCAGCACGCACACGTGCATTAGGATAGGGCGGCCACCACCTATTCCGCTTGCGATGTGAGCCACCACCTCACGCTGGGGAGGCAGCTATGAGCTCCCACCTTTCGGTGGGATTGCTACGGGCCCTGGGGGTGACGATCTGACGGGTGTCCAACTTTGGGGCCTTAGGTGACCGTTCCGAGCTCATTTTTCTCAGTTTTTTCAACGTTAGGGTTGCGCTAGGTCCCGCAGCTGCCGATCTCCACCAAGAAATCAGACATGGTTTTTTTGTGGACACTGCCTTTAACGAAATGGAAATAAGCGAGATAACTAAAGCAGTTCCAGTGGCACCCCGCTACCCCCCCCCCCCCATCTTTCGACGTGTGCATGGTGGGCAATAAAAACGGGAAAGTGAAAAAAAACGATCATCTTAGGTTTTACTGAAAGTTTCCCCGACTTAGTCAATTTTTTGAACATTCATTTTTTGGCCTTCTGACAAAGTGTAATAAACTGTTTTGAAGCACACACCACACTCTATCGCTTCATTCTCAGAAGCAAACCAAACCTAGCAGTTCCTTAGTAATAAGCTGATTTCGAGTGGAAATTTTCGAAACTGAGATCGTTTGGTGCGTCTACTTCCTTTCAATCAATACATCGAAGCTGCTGAATATGACAGGACGCTCAAACCTTTCGAGGGCTATGAAGATGGGTAATACATAGCGTTCGCGGAATTTTCGATAGAACGTGATAATTGATTTTTTTAGAAAAAATCTTGAAATTTGAACATTGCTCCTATTTAATATTCGTAAGTTTCCAATCGAGAAAACTTATTTTGTTAATGATCGATCGGATTGCGACGAAAATTGGTGAACAAAGTTAATTTAGCTAACTGGTCAAAATGTTCAAAATGCCCATATAAGTTTGACAGCTTAGGTGTTCAGCTAGAAGGAATGGTAGTGAATGCGCTTAGTCTGTACTTTTTATTTTTTATCAAATTTCGGCTTGAAAGTCAAAGGTTTGGCTGAAAGCTCAAAAAAGGTTACATAGAAAATGATCAGCATTTCCAAACTGTAATAGAAGAAACAGAAGAAAAAACCAAACAAGGTAATGTGAAAATAAGAGAAAACAGAAGATCAGGGGCAATGTGAGAGTGTAGAAGTGAATGGAATCGAGAATGTTCCGTGTTTTGAAACCGGCATTCGAATTGTACTTTATGTGAATCAAAGCTTGTTTCTACCATTATATCATCTCGAATCGGCCGGCAAAATGGATTTCGAGTTGTTTCTCCTCATGAATGAGCGCAATGTGGAGATACAGTTGTTTTGAAGTCGATTCATAGTTGATAGTCACTGGCAGAAGTTGATGCTTAGTTGAAATAAACTGGTTTCAAGCTAAATTAGTCGAATTAAAGTTGATTTTGTTAGAGATTGCTGGGAATCAAGTAATTCCAAAGGTTCTGAGAATTTCTGTTTTGTATTCGTAATGGAAACACACTAGTTTGAAAAAACCTTTTCTTGCGAAAAAAAACTACCAGAATGCTGAAAGTATACGAAGAGGGATATTTTTGAGCACGATGGACGTCATTTTGTATTCAAAAAAAATATTTCTAAATTTTTGAGCTCTGAAAATTTTCAAAACATCAAAAGTTTTTGAGCATATTGAACGCTAGATTTGTTCAGTAGAAAAAAACTATCAGAATGCTTAAAATATTTGAACAGGGATATTTTTGAGCACGATGGACGTCACTTTGTGTTCAAAAAAATATTTAAAGTCTCAAATTTCAAAATAGGAAGACTTTTGTGCATTGTGAGCGTTAGTTTGGAGAAAGAATTTGGGGTCTGAAAATTTTTGAAACATCAATCGTTTTTTGAGCATATTGGACGCTAGTTTTATAAAACAAAAACTACCTGAGCCATGAAAACATTCAATTTAAGAAGAAATTCGAGCACAGTAAATGTTAATTTTTTCGCTAACGTATTCAAAACAAGAGGAATTTCGCTCAAAGTTGACGTTAGTTTAAAAAAAACTACGCAAAGTATAAATAAGACGAAATCAGGAAAGATGCGGGGAATCATAAGTATTTGCGAAATTCTAGTTATTTGCGAAATAATTCCACGCTCCGTCTAACGGGAAATAAATCACAAACTAACTAGAACAGCGAAAAATTGGCACCCTTCGAGGACAGGAGGGAACGTGGTAGAATATTAAAAAATGTTGCAGATTTATAGAAGAGGACCCAGAGAATAATTGAATACTAGAAAAATAGAATAATATCAGATTTACAGAACTGGAATCACAGAATTACAGCGATTGGCCGTCGAAGCTTCAGTCGAGAATCGATTGCCCAGGACAGCACACGCTAATGAGCTCCAATGGGATACCCAATAAGGGAAAGTCGTCCGTGACCCGGGCCGTCCCCGCCGCGACGCGACAAGGTCACGCCGCGATTGGGGGAACAGCTGGTCTCCCATACGCACGCGCCTGAGGAAAAGAGGCCATCCTTATCAAAGCTCTGTTCATGCAGCCAGCGCAGATCGCTCTGATATTTTGGGACAGGGTCTCTCTACACACGGAGGGAGGGGCACGGAGAAGATTCATTACTGACGCGACGCGCGCGGCGGAACTTTTTATCCTGTTACCCCATCACTGGAGCGCGCTTGCCACAAGCTCACGAGATTTCACGGGCTTTCATGTTTTCATTCATTTTCACATGACTTTTCTTTATGCTCCTATGTTGTTCCTCTCATCACCTTATCCTGGACACTCATTTCAATAACTCTTGTATGTTCTCGTGCCGTTGTACCGCTTGATATTTATAGAAAATGTAATATGGTATTAAATATCGAGCACCATTTTAGATTTGGTGATGGGATCGTTGCCGCCGACAACCAGCTTGGCTCTGAATTATGAAACATAAAGAAATAGTCATATGAGAATCAATAAACGCATGAAATGTCGTGAAATCTCGCGAGATTGTGGCAAGCGCGCTCCAGTGATGGGGTGATCAGATGAAAAAAATTTCGCCGCGCGCGTCGCGCCAGCATGAAATCCCGTTCGTGCTCCTCCCCCCGTGTGTAGAGAGACCCTGTCCAGATATTTTGCGTTTCCTGTTGTGCGGTAGCGCAAGCTCGGTGCCCCCATGTTATAACACGTGGCACCTAGTTTGCACTAACCGTCGATAGGGTCCGCCAAGTATTAGGATGATCCGAGCAGGCTACCACTCATTGCCCCATACCTCGGAGGAATAGAAAGAGTCGCTTCAGTTATCGAATGATGTTTCCCCGACGTTGTTCCCCGGACAGTAGCCGGCTTAAGCTATTCTTTTTTTTTCGCATTCCAATTTATAAATATGCGCAAAAATATGTAATGGAGCTGTTGCGGGAACGAAAAGTCAATTTGGCTGTCATGTCTTCATGTACCGTCCGAATGGCTGAATGGAAGGGTAGATAATTTTTAAGTCGATTGAAAAAGTCGACTTTTTATTCGAAAAGTCGGTCATTCGAAAAAGTGGGATTTTCGACTTATCCGAAAAAGTCGATCATTCGAAAAGTGAAAATTCCGGCTAAATCGAAAAGTCGATCATTCGAAAAAATGTGTTTTTCGACTTATTCGAAAAAGTCGATCATTCGAAAAGTTGAAATTTCGGCTAAATCGGAAAGTCGATCATTCGAAAAAGTCTAGTTTTCGACTTATTCGAAAAGTCGATCATTCTAAAAAAATTTCAATTTGCCCAAGTATACTGGAGAATGGGGTTTCGCTTCTCGCGGGGTGTTCAACCGTCGCAGCCACGTCCATATATCAGACTAAAATTACCACGCAAACTCTATGTACTTCGGAGGATTAGTGCAGAGGCAGTGTTACCGATAATTTTCAGTTCTGAGATTATGAAAAATATGAGAAAAAAGCACCAGAAGTGCACGAAAGGCTGTACATACTCTCACCCCCATACTCTCAGAAGAACTGTTTGTTGAGGCGACGGAATCTTTTGTGTATCCGTCCCGAGAAACTCTCAACTCTGTGTATTCCCTTCTTCCCGGTGAACCCTAACTAATGTTGTTTGGCATAATAGCTTCTTTCAACTTCGTTTGACCTCATCCTTCTCCGGAAGCGACCGATGAGGGCTCGTTCGTCCTACCGGACTAGTCCAGATCAGATAATTTCTTTACTGAAATTGGGTGTTTTGAAGCATTTTCCGCCAGTTCTCTGTGATTAAGGTAAAATTTGGTGACCAACGCATTGTTTGACTGGGAAACTCAGAATCGACAATCATCGTGAACACTGCCTCGTCGCTGAAAAAGGAGCCAAATTGAAAAGACGGAATCTGTGGAGTCTTGTTCGGAAATGGGATAGTATTTATTCAAAACCAAACCAACTTTGCCGTCGAAATAGCAAGTTTTTGGAGTCAGGCGTAGTTGTATTCATACAGGTTATCATAATGACTTGCGCACTATAATTTAGTAAAAAGCGTAAGCGACCGTCGGAAACCTGTTGTTGTAATCAGTGCGTTCCACAGATTCTTGTTGGTCGTTTCCTGGCCTCTCCATCCAGATTCTATTAGCTACCTATATAACAAAGTAGTGAAGCTTCAAGTTTCACACCAATTTCAACATCGTAGCTCGTTCTCGATGCCAAATAGAAATTCTCTGTTCCAGAAAAACCGCTCCAAAACTAAAACCAGAAAGTTCTGGCTGAAATTTTTTGAAGACCTTTCAAAAGCAATATACTGCGTCACAGGCTTACAAGGTATAGCAGTAGATCACAAAACGTTTGCTTGCAGGACAGAACTAAAGCGAATGGGAGAGGCGCGACCATCGCATCGACCGTGCGGCCTTCGAAACACCATCGTTCAGCGGGGTTTTGACTGCGAGCGACAATCTGCTGCAGCAGCCCCATCCATTCACTAGACTAAATTCAACGAAGGCTCCGTAATTAATGTTTGATGAACTCAGTTATATGTATTTATGAAAATATTGGGTCTGGGAATAAGTTCCCGCGTTTTTTTATGCGGAAATCGGGCACCAACTATAGAGAACTTCGGGGACATGTAAAAGATCACCCTAAAAACATTTTTAGTTGTTTTCGTTTCTTTTGTTGCTGCAAAACACAGATTCCGATGCGGACTTAAAATTCACTGAATGAACTTGAAACATAAATTTCTGTTGAACCGTTCAACGAGACGAGTTGTTTGCGTACTTGGACGCCTCCCTGCTTTTGTTTTGCAGTGACATCTGTCGAACGAGCTGAGTGCTTATGTTTCCGTTGCAGGGCGTTTTTATTATATATTCAATTCATGAAAACATGTGTCAGCACATTCGTCGTCGCCCGTCGTCTGCGACGGTTTCCTTGTCTTCACGTGGGCGGTTTTCTTTCTGAACCCCGAGATACAAACCACCCACCCTCCGTTTCCTGTCCCGCTTCGCCCATGAAGCACTACCAGACAGGAGTCATCTTAAAAAAATTTGATTCGCTTTTCATCTTTGGTCCTTTTGAGTTGCCATACCCACATCTTTAGTTTGTTTGATTTTCGATGCGTTTTTTTCGACGCGTGGGTGTGTAACACGCCAGAGAAGTGAGCTGACTCTGCTCGAACTCTTTCCTATGACTTCTTTTCAGGTGAAGCACTTTTGGTCGACCTGGCCTTTTGTAACGGTTTGATTCAGATTTCAATCAGATGTACGCCCATTTTCTTTTCTAAATCTGAGATTTCACCTCCTAAGGAGAGCTACATGTCGGGATACGGATAGGTTTCTCAGATGGACGAGAAGGTGGAGTTCTTTGTTAGATTTGAGATGTTGACTAAACTACTGTATATGTACCCCTGTAGCCTACCGCAATCTATTGAAAATCGATAAACGGATCACGGATTCGTATTGAGCATTCCAAATAACCTCTACATACATACTATACATTGGATCCGAGGCAAAAAATTTCGGATAATCGGATTTTGGGCTGATCCAAAAAACGGTTTTTTTTTTCGGTGAATCGGATTTCGGTTCGATTCGGATCTGGCGTTTTTTCGGTGAATCGGTATTCGGTTCGATTCGGATTTGGTCTTTTTTCGGTGAATCGGATTTCGGTTCGATTCGGATTTTGCCCTTTTTCGGTGATTCGGATTTCGGTTCGATTCGGATTATGAGCCGGATACAAAAGGAAAAAGCTATTGGAGATGGATCATCCCACAATTTTGCAACATACGGTCTGAACTGAAGACACTATTTCCTGCACGCGCTTGAAGAGCTGTTTATGTTTTCACACATACGTTAGAGGCTAGAACTTTTTTTTCAGAATCCATTTATTCGTAATATTTTCGATCACATCAAAAATTTTCAATTGCATCATCTGTATTTGTTGCACGATTTTTTCATATAAATGCCTCATTCACTCCAGATCTTCTCTTTCGCTCTCTTCTGAGCTGTCATCAGCATCCATTGTATCCCCATTGCATGCTGCGTATTCCTCCTCAGTCCAGAAAGAGAGAGCCTGAAAATAAAGTGGAACTATCTAAACGTAACACCATGGGATTTTTCACGTTCTACTCACCTTTTATTCACTTCACATGTGTGAGCCTTCATCATAAGGAGCGTCTTGGCATTCTTACCAAGGAGCCGGCCTCTGCGTTTGTTGCCGAAAATGAGTCCAGCAAAACTGTATATTCAAATTATAAGAAGAAGACGTAAAACCAATAAACTATTTGCTTACCTAAAAATTCTTTCGCAATCTACTGACCCGGCCGGGGCCACACAGTAGTCAGGAACTGCTTGAGCAATAAGTGGAAAATCTCTAGCCTGATGTTTCCACCATTTGATGGGGTTCTCGTCGAACGAGAACCCCATCAAATGGTGGAAAACATCACGCCGTTTCGCTGTGTACAAGCCATTCTTTGAACACAAAAATACAAACAATTTTGTGTGATCCATGTCGCAACAAACACGGCGTAGCAATGGATGGTTTCATTTTATGGGAATCTCACTGACGATTGATGGTTCTAGTTATCTAGAAGATGGTATGCGTGCTCACGGTCAGGATGGGTTTCCCAAGCCTTCGTGGGTAATAGCAGAAACTACAAAAGTTAAAGGCACCGTCCAACCTCAGGGGTAATTTTTGATATTATGTTCCGACCGCCATGTATAGTAACCCTGCCAAGCGCGGAATCTCAATTCGCCCAAATAAGCGAGAAAAGGCGAGGAAAAAGCCGACCACGCCCCCTTGAAAGAAAAAAATGGGTGACGCCCACCGACAAGCTTTCGATCTCAGTAGGGAAGAGAAGCGCGATTGATTTTGTTCAAAATCTATGTTCTTCCGTTTGTTCTCGGCCTGGCTTCATATTGTGGCCTGCTTCAGAACGATGGCTGCGAATAACGAGAGAAAACAAACTCGAGACAACTCGTCCGCGAACTTCTCACCTTTCAAAATCAGAATCTTTGAGGGGCTAGAACTCCGTTCGTAGCGAGTGCTGAGCGACTCTGAACACACCATTGAAATCAGCGTGAAATTTTCTCTAAGATAAGCAGGGAAACGAAAATTCGGTTTTGAGGTTGGTCTGTGTCTTTAAGCATTCTGTCTATTCGTCCCAGCTCACTTCTCGTTGCGGCTACGTCACGTGTGCACATATCTCACTGGATCTCACCCCTCACATGACTCTAGTATTCAGAATGTGTTTCGAGTGTAAACTTAGGTTCTTTGACTTTCTCCACAAACATTTCCAGCAGTCTACCTGGGGGAAAAGCAGGAACGTTATGGCTCTGTTATGTCAGTCTAGAATTTTTTCATTCTACACAGCACCGGCTAAGGTCTCAGAAATACCTTTATAGTCCCTAAGCGTCGAAAAACAATCTCGAAACTATTCTAGACGGCTCTCCGAGCTTTAGATCAAGAATCACTCGCTCTATTTCTCTAACCATTCCAAAGGATTTCGTGGTTTATGAGGCAAAGTTATAGTCGCATCCTAATCATCGTCTGCGATGGACGTACTGAAACCTACCCGAATCTTGTTTAGAAACCTGAGAACGAACCTTTCAATGGCGGTCAGCCTAGCAATTAGTCCATTACATACGTATGTTATCCGAAAATAATGTTTTGACCAACAGAATTCAAAAAAGAGTTGTTTAGAGTTTCATGAAGGCCTAAGTGGATAGAACTTTCCAACACTGACAGATAATTTCTTTTCGAAATCCTAGACTTATTTGCTTGACCATGGGTTGAATGGTAGTTGCTCGTAATATTTAGAAATTCCTCATTATCGTCTTATCTAGCGCCAATTATGTGTACTATGCCATCTATTTGTGAGCTAAATACGGCGAATTGTACTTCATTACAGAATTTATTCTCTAATTCTTACCTTGCGAACGAATAACTTGATTTGGCTCAATTCCTTGCTGTTCGTGAGCGCGACCTTATGCGAAACGGCGCGCGTGACGCCTTAACCGCCACGTCGGGTATGCGACGCCGCGCGCGCGGCGGTTTTCAACGTGCAGTTACCGGCGATGGGTAGATAGGATCAAAGTGAAGTGGCATACAGGGTGTGTGATACTAATTTTGACCCGGCAAAAGGTCGGCTACTACGAATGTCTGAATGGAGTTAAAACAGAGCACCACATTTAAAGCATATTTTGAGAGCTTTTCGAACCCTTAGGCAAAAAGGTGGGGCGCCCCAGTGAGATGTATGTGAACGAATCGGAGTCGCAACCAGGGCTGGGCACGCGTCCCGGTTAACCTTAGGGGGGTGCATATTGGACGTTGCAGAGAGGGCAAAGGGGGAGTGCCTAAACCGGACACCAAAAAAAGCGAAGTGCATGTTCTGTAAAATTTCAGGAGCAAAATCATACACGGTTCTCTTCTGGTTTGTCATATCTTCCTCTTCGCTTTTTAAGACAAACACTTACAGAATTAAAATTATTGATAGATATGCAGTTTGTGTTCGGAATAATTCATAGTTGCTGTCGAAGCTTCTCATCAACAACTCTATTAATTGAAGATCATATATAATGTGTTTGATTGTTTTGATGAAGGAATAAACACTACTCTGTTATCTAGTAGCAAGTAAGGATTGATGTGGTGTAATGTTTCTTTGGTGTAACGTTCAGTGCTTACGCTTGTGGTTACCGATTAGAAGCGAAGATACAAAGACAGCGCTCAGATGAGCTATCGTTCACGTTCAGAAAAGGATTAGCGAACTGCTGTATTATGGCAGACTAAAAATACAGATATCACGGTCAGTATAAAAACAAGCCAACGGAATTTCGTCTATGAGAATGTTGTATGAAGAGAGCCGACTGTAAAAATTGAAGACTGCAAGTTCCAGTGAAAGAAGCAAATAATCGTATTTTCCTACTTGAAGGCATCGTTCGCGCTGGAAATCAATTTTCATTTTTCAGGCTCAACTTCATGATTGAGCCCGTTAGACAACACTGGTAAGCTTTGGCGCTTCAAAAACGTTGGGCAATGAGGTTTGAAGGCGTCAAAGTTGGAGATCCGCCACCAATTCTCACCAGTCATCTAGCACTTTTTCCTAAAATGTTGGTGCGACCGTTAGACAACATGAAAAATAGTTATGGCACGAACTCCACATGCAGAAAAACTCCGAAAATGACGGTGACGAGGCCTCCAAAAGTAGAAAAACTTCAAAAAGGATTTTGGCGCGAAATTCAAATTCGTATTTACAATGTGTTCCGATTGACTTTTCTTTACAAATGAAGGTTTTTCATGGGCACCTTCGACATTTTCGTTCACTAGAGAGGCCAAGTAACACAAAAACATGAAAAAATAATATACGGTTTTCTACGCGTACGATGCCTTTAAGAAGTACCCTGTACATAAAAGCCCGAATTTTATCCAGCTTGAATGCCGCAATCCCTTAGAGAGTGGGCTCGCCGTGCGATATGGTGTTTGTTCGCAGCTGCACAGCGCACACTGGAGTGGACGCAGGCACGATATTAATTAAAAATAAGTTTTATTACAGAACGGGGAGGAGAAAAGGATCGAAAGTGGAGTAAATGGAAGAAGGCAGAAATAGGTTGCTTTCAATGTAACCATCTCAGAAATTTAATGTAAATAAACTAAATTGGAGCAGGGTGAATTTTCCGGACTTGACAAGGTTCATTCAAATGAACTTTGTAGATTAAAAACAGCATTAACCAGGAGAACTAAGAGCATTGGGAGAAAGAGGAGAATCTGGAAAACACTTCAGTAACGGGCGCTTTGATATTCAATGTGATTTAAGGACCTTAAAACTCGTCCCGGTTTTGTCCCGGTTTTGTCCCGGTTTTCGGGATAAAACCGGGACGAGATTTAAGGTCCTTAAGTCACATTAAAAAACGATCTTATTGAAGCTAAACTGATTGCCAGATTCTCCTCTTTCCCACAATATCCTTTCCTCGCATGTTTAATGCTACTTTTGATCAACTAGGTTCGTTTGAATTAAACTTGTCACGGCTAAATACTTACCCCTGCTCCAACTTTGTTTGTTTACATTACATTTCTAAAATGGGTACATCCAGAATAGACAATTTTCATCATCTTCCGTTTCCTTCGGTTTCAATCGTTTTCTCTTCCCCGTTCTGTAATAAAATACATTTTTTTACTAATATTGTGTGCGCGTCCACTCCCGTGTGCGCTGCGTAGCTGCGTACACACACACACCATATCGCACGGCGAGCCGAGTCTCTAAGGAATTGCGGCGTTCTACGTGGGTAAAAATCGGGTTTTCCACTCCCTACGCATCTCAAAAATCCCTAAATGGTTCCACAACACAAAATAATTCTGAAAAATTCTTCATCAGAACGATCAAACGCGGATTAATCCTTCATACATAGGTTCATGAAAACATTCGATAGAAAACATCAGTTACTGCAATAATAGTAGATCTGTTGTTGTGTGTAATTGCTGAATTGTAATGAATGAAAAATTGTTTCATCTTTTGTCACAACCTACCTTCTTACTAAAAATTTTCTTCATAAGATTGTTTGGAAGCTTAAAAATTACACTACCTTTTTTGTTGACATTTTCGGAATTTTCTTTATTCAGTGCTTTTTTTTATTGTCTGGTTTATCAAATTAAGGAAGTCAAGATCATGGCTGTCGTGCTCGACTTCTCGGAAAACAGCCGATTTCGATTTCCCATAGGGGGTGCCTGAAAATTACCGAGCTAAGGGGGGTGCATATTCAAAATCGCCTTGCCGGGACGTGTGCCCAGCCCTGGTCGCAACCCGCCATGTCCCGGGCAGATAGCACCAGCGTTCCGAATCGGCGAAATTATCGGTACCGTTTCCAATGTGCTGTTTCCGATTGTTTTGTGGTCTTTGCCGTAAAATGGAATGCTTCGTCACTGTTGATTGCGGACCCAGCAACTGAATCGACGGCAAACAATTTTTCTTTCCGTCGCTTTTACGCTCTAAGAGGATTCTCGCGCAAACCCTAACTTCCGCATCTAATCCGTCAAGCCTTCTAGGCATTCAGTTCTTCACCTTCTTTGAAGCGATACGGAGGCCATCAGGAATGAGAAATCGTGTGTGACTCGCTGTAATTTCTCGGAGATACAGAAGAAATCGCTTCAGATATGTGTGCTCTGAAGTGCGAGAGAAAGTTCAGAAAACTTGCAATCATCTTCGAGACAACAATGGAATAATCAGCACTTCAGTTTCAGCTCTAAACTAGTTGAAAAAACGGCCCGTTCCGCTATCGAAGCAATGAAATGATGAAAAAAAACCCTAAACATGAGTTGCCGCCGAATCAATTTCTCTGTCCACAACCAGCAGCGACGAAACTTCTAATTCTACGGCGGTAATTCAAGGAGACTAATAAGAAAAGGTACCGGAGGGATAGATGGGGATTATTGGGATTGCACTAGGGAAGAAGAATATAGCCGCAAATATCTAAAAATGAAAATGACGAAACGTTTTTTAGCAGCCGGAATTCTGTGTTACCGTAACCCTATTCGCCGTGGAGCGCATTATGATATCATCGAGCGCCAGCGTCGCACCTAAGTGGTATTTTACACTGAAATCAGCCCGGGGAGTGTTTTTGTTTTGAAACTGAGGGTATTTATCATCTACATTGTATCCTTAGGTATTTAGAGCGCATTTCAGTGTTTTTCTTGCTTGTATCTCTTCACCTAAAAAGCTGTGTTATTTTGAATTGCTTGCTGGCCCACAGTTTCTTATTTTCTAGGGGTCCATCTCGTCAGCAACTGATTGTTGGGCCAAAGATAAATGACAGGTGTGGATTTTGAGATGAAGAATTGATATTGCTTAGCAGTAACGGTAGGCACGATACCGGACTAATTCAAACGATGATTACCTTACCAAAAATGTGAGTGCGCGCAGCACTAGAAAAACGAGCTCGCTGAAAATCTTTCACAGTTATGGTTTCTATTGCAGACCAAACTTTTTTATCAAACTAAGGTTCAGATATGGTGTTAAAGTGCAGCTGCACCCGGACCACGAAATTGTAAGCAAATGTAGGGAGGAGAACATTCCGATCAAGCATATGTCCGGGCATTCCTTATTGTGGTGAGAACTCGACATTCGGAAAGCACGTTCTTGTGATGAGATATGCGATCGTGAATGGTCAATCGTAGTGAACGTATGTACGACTTCTCTGTCATGATGCAGTTCTTTTTCAGTCACGAAGAGTGAAAAGTAGTGACTAGAGGTAGCGGAAAAAATCTCTACAGCATTGACATGTTGAAAACAACTGCGTTTACATGAAAGAAGGTATCAGCCTTATGTGTTTATTAAGGTGCACCTAGATATAGCACATAGATATCGTGAGAAACAGAGCAATTCGGAAAGCAATCGACAGCACAACTTCAGGTAACAGTCATACACAAAAGAAAACTCTATTATATTGAGAGCGCAAACGGTGAGCGCGTCAAACACTTGGCCTTGCTGGCGATGTAGGCGAGCAAGTTGACAACACGGGGCGAGTATCCGTATTTGTTATCATTCCAGGAAATCAGCCTAACTTATTATTAATGGGAGATCATTCGAAAGATCTGTCAACTTTCGTAATATTGCAACGAACCGATCTTACGTACAGAACATAATTCATCTAGTTCCCCACAATGATCCATATGTGCCCAAACATCACAATTAGAGCACTTCAGCCAGTAGATTATCATGCTATTATCGGCGGGGCTCTCGCGGAAACAGAATCCGCAAACTTCAACACGTTCTGGGGCGTACTCCTCTAGCAGTCTTTCATGTCGTATGTGTGAATTCCTCAAGGAAAATTCTCACTGGCAGCCATTACATCGAAACACGTCGGTAGGATTAGCTTCGCCTCTCCTTCGAATACAGGCTCTACTTTCTTTCAATTTCTGCACCTCTTTTTTAGTGTATCCGTGCTTACTGAAGAAATGGTCGTATAGCCTATTCACTTTCAGACCGCAAAGGAAGCATTGGGCCATCTCTCTAAATAAGCAAATACTGGTCATTGAATAGTGTACCGAAGGAGTGAAGTTGCGACCGAATTCCCTATCTGAGCGACACATATAAAGACCTCGACTGATGTGAAAATTGTGATGTTGAACCGTGGATTTAAGAAATGGAACGATTCAGATAGAAATAATAAGAGAAAGGCATATGCAGCAATTCAAAAATCACAGCTTCTAAGTGAAGGGATACAAGCAAGAAAAACACGGTAATGCGCTCTAAATATCTAAGAATACAATGTAGATGATAAATACCCTCAGTTTCAAAACAAAAACACTCCCCGTGGCTGACCTCAGTCTAAAATACCACTTGGGTGCGACGCTGGCGCTCGATGATATCATAACGCGCTCCACGGCGAATGGGGTTACGGTAACACATAATCCCGGCTGCTAAAAAACGTTTTGTCTGGAAATGTATATGAAAGAATTTTGAAACATTGAAACGGCCACTGGCAAGCGCAAAGGTAGACTTTCAATACGAGAAACAATCACAGTCAGGAAAAATACCGTAGACTGACAGCGAAGGAGAAGCAAAGACACAATCAGAAAATTCTGGAAAAAAATTCGAAATGTAGCCCGCGCTCGCGTCGCTATTGGAGCGCGTGTATGGATCACTATTGAATCCTTTAAAGTAGCACGATTGAATTGAATCGTGACGCATTTCGGATAATCGAAAACTCGATTCATGAATCGAATCCTGTGTAATTCGGTGAATCGGATTTCGGTTCGATTCGGATTTGGCGATTTTCGGTGAATAGGATTTCGGTTAGATTCGGATTTGGCGTTTTTTCGATGAATCGGATTTCGGTTCGATTCGGATTTGGCGTTTTATCGGTGAATCGGATTTCGGTTCGGTTCGGATTTGGCGTTTTTTCGGTGATTCGGATTTTGGCTCGGTTCGGTTTTGGCGTTTTTTCGGTGATTCGGATTTCGGCTCGGTTCGGATTTGGCGTTTTTTCGGTGATTCGGATACCGAATCGTCAAAATTTCGATTCATTTGGACGGATATCCGAAATTATCCGGATCGGATCCAATGTATAATACATACAGAGAAGTTTCAAGGCAACTCTGTCTTGGCGTATCGGAAATGATTAAGAGTCGCATATGGCACGAACGTTTGGCTAAGTGGGGAGGGGGGAAGCTTCTGTCAGAACCAAGGTTGAGCGGAAGTTCGAGATGCGATTTCCTAATCCCGTTGGTTTTTGGCCTTCCGAATTTCGAAAAAAAAACGCCTGAAAAAGCGGAGGAAAGTGGAAATCACAACGGAATTAGACTTTTTTTTTGCATTTCCCTCACCAAATCTCTAGGGAGTTATTTTGGGCGCTAAATTCGAAATCGAGGTGCGCCTTCACTTTTGGTAGAGCCAGGGTTGGTTGTATTTACACGAAAATTATTTAATAAAGAAGCACAATGCCAAGTTTTTGATAGGCACAGTTACCAAGGGAGGGTAAAGAATTCCGCTGAACAAATCTCCAATTTCCGATGGTTTTTAGCGTTCCGATTTGCGAATCCCGATTTCTGAGATTGCGACGGTCGTTCCGATTTCCGAAATTCAGAAAAAATTTCCGCTCTTCCCTGGGGTGGTAGTAAACTAGCCAGAACTGAGAGTTTAGAATCGTGATCATGTCACAGTAAACGAGAGGTTTTACATTGTGAAACCACAATGTTATCCATGAGCTAACTCGGAGGTGTCACAGATTGCTAGCAAAAGTGAGATCCCCCTGGGAGCCGTACTCTTTCGCTCGGTTCCCATAGCAGCGAGACACCGCATTACGCCAAAGGGTACTGAGCACCAGGGCTGTGCGTAACTCAATTTTGCAATTTCGTAAATCGTAAATCGTAATATATTAAATTCCTCGTAATTCGTAAATCGTAATTCGTAATTCGTAACTGATGATGAGTAATAGGCCCATACATAGCCAAACCTCATTCGATGTAGAAACACCTCAGCACTTCAACAAATCCAGTGTTTCCATATCGAAGGAGGTTCGATTTTGGGTTTCAAAATAACGCTGTTCTGAACAGTGCTTGAAGAATTTCTCAGTGCACTAACGTGTGACAGAAACGACTCAACCAGAAAAAAATTAAGCCAGCTTTGCCCTATATCCGAATCTGAAAATAAAAAGAGTCATCACTCAATGAAAGTCAGGGAGGGAAACACTGAGATGAAAAAAAGTGCTGTACGAAGATTCCACGCTAGATCTGTCAAGGAAAGGCTAATAGTATAAGGTGGCCCCTTCAGAGGAAATATCCATTTGCAAAACCACTTTTCGATGCAGAAATCGAGTCTGCCCTCTATATTTGTTAAGCGGTATCCTTAACGGCGTTATAAGCGTCCCTCTCCATAGTCATGGGGTTGCTGGGGAGGAGACAGCCGTACGAGAGATAAAGGTTAATTAGAAATCCAAAATGCAAGAAGGTGTAGGCCCCCTCCAAATCTCTGATTTAGAAGGAATAATTTCTAAGCTTTCTTTTCTTTTGCACTTGGAACTTTCTTGAATTCTCAATTCCAAAACATTCAGTACCCTTTTCGAAAAGGTACATGACGTCGGCATGGATCCTAATGAGGCTTCGCGTTCACTATTGAAGGTTGGTGCAAACTCGTTGCCATATGCTATTACATAGGTGCACCGACTTTGCGCCAACCTCCAATGGGGAACGCAAAGTCTCATTAGGATCCATGCCGGTTTTACATAACTAGGTGACTTTGCAGCCATATTTTTGTTGAAATGTTCCGAACCGTATTTTGAAACTACCAGTTTTCCCCCAACGCTTAATTGCCTTTGAAGATAGACCTCGATCGAACGTTATTTCGGGAAGCCCAAAACTCTGCGTCGAATAGTGTTTTTAGGCTAGAGAAATATTTCCCGACCCCTCAGCAGACTTCAATTCGCGAAATACCAGTTTTTTGTTGGTGACTTTTGACCAGCTGGAGATGGATGCGTGACGAAGGTTGTTTTCGAGATCTCCTTGGAGTTCTGCAACAAACCGCATATTGTTTTTCAACCTGTTTGCCCCATTAGCCAACCAGATCTTTAGAGCCCAGCCCCATATTTTATGTTAACATCGATGTGGAATTCCTGTACGCAGTTGCAGACAGCCGCTTCTGCAGACCTTAGCTGGGTGGTGGTCGTAATGTTTCCTCACAGCAGAAGAGGCGGGAGGAAACAGGGGAAGAGGGAGGCGCGTAATTAGACGCTTGCCGTTTCTCATCCAATCGCCCACCTTGCTGCTCCACCGCTTCTCCCGCCTTTTCTGGGGTGCGCCCGAAGAGGCACTCTCAAGCGGGAGGAACCTGAGTGCTCAGGGCGCTCGAACCTTCTCGCGGAAGGGTCCCTTTTACATTGCGATGCGTTCTTCTTGGATATTCGTGGAATTATTGACTACCTTTTCGTCTCTACAGCCGCCCAGATGATTACTATTTCTCTTATCCACGAGAAGGTGTCCACGAGAAGGTGCCCGCGCCATGCGCTCTAGGACCCCCCCCCCACATTGGAGTGCCTACTTACCCTCCCATATTCCATGGAGATGAATAACTGTTAAGCTGGGCTCCACCGAACTGGGCATTTAACGGATCAATGCAAGGTTGGAACCCTATTACAAGTTTAAGCCGGCTGGTGTGAGAAGCGGAGTGTGCGGTCGTATCGCAATCTCGTGATCAACAATTATATTTCGCCATAGCCGACCCCTCTGCTGGTGACTACGCCCGGCTGGAAATTTTGGGCAAAGGTTTCAAAATTGAATTCGGAAAGAATTACCAAATTTTAGGAATGCAAAAAAGTGTTAAATTTACTATGCTCTAGGCAGCAAATTTCCATCCTCAGGCGGTTCTCCGCCCCGAGCCGCACCGAAAGGAATTGGAACACCTCACAGTCTGGCTTATTCTCGCAATTTCCGGGCCACTGCTTTTGCTGGTCGGGCGAACTGGAGGAGCCCGGACAACAGAAGCAGTGGCTCGGAAAGCAACAGCAGTTGCCCTGACAGCAACAGAGTCCGAATCGCAGAATGGGAGAACGAGCCGAACTGTCACGCGGCTCGGGGCCGCGAATGGCCTGAGTTGTTCCCTTAATCGCATTTTCGCGATTTCTTACGATTTGTTACGATTCGTTACGATTTTGGGCCGAAAATTCGTAAATCGTAAATCGTAAAAAATTTGCCAAAAAACAACCGTAATTCGTAAATCGTAATTACGCACAGCCCTGCTGAGCACCATGTGAGAGAAATGCTAGACATTCCCACTTGTTGCACACCCATTATGGGCGCACAGGGAACGAACCATGGCCGCACAGGCATCAACGGCGCAACACCACACTGCTCCACGGAAACACACAGGCGAGGGAGAGTGAGAGGCATTCCCAAGTTTACGACACGGGTTTTCTGTTACCGATAACGTCCGTATCATACACTCTGCCAATGCGAGATCATTGGGCGTTTCATTGTGTGATTACTAGAGAAATCGAAACCACATTTCCCCGTTCAAAGCCTTCTCTTCCGTGAGATATGATAGCCTTGCTTTCATTGATTGATCCGTTCGGTTGATTTTTTCCCTCTGCTTTTTCTTTGTCTAGTTTTCATGAGCATTATGTGATCGCGATTTCTCTTGTCGATGCTCTAAATTTAACGAGAATCGTGAATACAGGTAAAAGTAGCCGGAGAAATCTGTCAGAGGAATAGCCAGGCTGAAATCTGCTGAAAGGATAATATGAAATCATTGTTTTTTCTCAGTCCGTCATTATGAAATCCGTACAACTCATTTTTTGTAATGACCCTGCATTCTTCCTTTTCGTCGGGTAGTTAAAAAAAGAAAACACACATACTGCATTTTCACCTCCGCAACATCTTTACTCGTTTGAAACCTGTCTGGAGAAATATTTTTGAATAATACCCTGGAAGAATAAAATCTCGCTGTTAGTTTTGAAATGAATTTTAAAAGTTTCATGAACAAAGTCAAGAATTCATTACTTTTCTACCTCTGTTATTCTTCGTTATTCCGAAAACTCTGCCAACTTCAGTGCAGGACGCTCGAACACTCAGGAATTTCTGATTGAGCTACACGCGAATTAAGGGCTTTTAACATGCTACCTGCAACTTATCTTTACAACTTTGAGTTACATGTGACCTTTAACATAATGTGTATGCTGCACGGCGGGAGTTGACTTACAAGTGACATAAAGCAGCTGTGTAACTTAAATGCGTTACTTTATGGCATATGTGGCCGGGGCCACCACCGACACGCGATGCGGCCGGCGAACCGAGAGCCACCTGGGGCCGCCAGATGTTGGGCGGGGCCTATGCGGTAGGCGTCTCCAAGGGAAGAATACGACGCACTCCTGAGGCAGGACTCAGATGTGTGCTCCATCGTCGGTTCAATTACCCAAATTTTTAAGGTACTTGGACCCGCCTAGCCGCTGGAGGCCCCGCCCAACATCTGGCGGCCCCAGGTAGCGCTCGGTTCGCCGGTAGCACCGCGTGTCGGTGTGCCAGCCGCATCGCGTGTTGGTTTTAGGTTACATGTAAAAGCATTGCAAGCTACTGGCAACGTTGCGTAAGTTACGTGTCATATTAAGGCAAGTACGCGTGGCTTTAGTCGAAAATCACGGCAAGTTACACGTGAATTCAGAGTGAGTTGCGTGAAGCCATCACCCAACTAGCGTCAAAACCTCAGGTAACTTGTTCAGAAATTTCCGAGCCTTCAGCTACTGAAAAGCACCCAATCGTGTTGGTTAACAGTTCGGAATTTATTCGAGCATTTTCTCAGATATGTAAATGTGAGACAGATACGAGCATTTGACGATATTTTTCGGATGAATGATTCAATTCCTGTATTTTGAGACTACCTCGATTAAGAGAATCATTCGATTGACCCCTGCAAAAACTTTTAGATGAGTGAACTAATTCAATGAAGCCTTTTCGAAAACTCCGAATGCTTGAACAATTTTGGATAAGGCCTCACAATTTTTCTCCGAAATGAACGAGTAAACTCGAAAACCTGTCCTACGTTCTATATAAATGAATGTTCGGAAAATGCTCTCAATTAAGAATCCTGGATACTCAAACGTGCCCTGAAGGTGGCCGAGTGTTTGATAAACAGAATAATTTGACATTTTGAGTGAATGGATTACTTAAGAATCGCCAGGATATCGAATATTTAAAAAGTAAATCATTTAATATACAAAACAAACTGATTAATCGAAAAAAACTTGAAAGTTACATATGAACAAAATATTCAAGTACTGTGCTTATCTGGGTCAAATTCCGGTCCGCAATTGCCTCTCGGCACGCTTTGCGGCCGCACGCGCTCGAGTCAATCGAGTTTCCAGCTCGAAAGCCGACTCGATATGGCTTTTTTATACAGGTTTCTTCAATTTTGTTCAGTTTTCAGTTACTAAAACCCACCTAGAGTCAACAGATCAGCAGCTGCGGCGCTGGAAACTCTTCCGACTCGAAAGCGCGCGGCCGCAAAGCGTGTCGAGACGCAATTGCGGACCGGAATACGACCCAGATAAGCACAGTAAGCGAATTATTCCACTAATAAATTGTTTCTGGCCGAAGCCTAGTCAATATTGCAGAGGTGAAAATGACAGTGCATAAGTTTTCTCTGTCTTTTGAATTTGATATACCAGAAAAAAACAAAAAATACCTGGCTACAACAAAAGTGAATTGTAAACATTCACGAACACACGCGAAAGAAGAAGCAAAATAGACAAGAAATTCGAAGACAAAGACTTCAAATATTAAAATTCAACGGGTTCTAGTCTAGTTATTCCACTGAAAGGTTTCTCGGCCACTATTGCCTCAATTCGTAGTCCTCCATAAATACAAAAACACAAGAATATCGAGAACGGAAAGCGCCAAACAAAGAAAAAAGAGTTTGAGGGAAGCGGTCAGCTGCGCGGAACATTTGGAGGGGGCAATAATGGGCCATTGATCGCGTTATCACTGGGCATGTCGAATGGTGCGCCAGCCATTGAGGAACTGACGTATATTCGGACAGTTCTTGACCCAATCACGGATTCATTGATGATGGATGAGAAACCCGGAGTTGGCGAGCTATTTCAAATATTTGGAGCAAACACCATCTACTCAGGCAAACTCAAATGTCGACAGCAGGTTTCTGAGGTGTCGTCACAGAGCACATCAGCCGAGGACACCAAAAAGTTGGTGATTTCGGCGCGAGAGAACCTGGTATCACGCCGAAAAGTCCACCTGTAGACTTCCTAGCGCCGGATTAAGAGATGGCGGCATGGCTTGACTAAAGCCCCGAAAGGTTCAGCTGACGACCTGCTACCGCCGGATTTATGGATTTTGCTGTAGACATCCTATCGTCGGGCTTTTATTAACAGGGTGGCTAACTTCAAAATTCGGAGCAGTTATACGAGCTGAACCTTCGCAGGATACCAAAACTATTGCTGCATTATTACTATACCCAGCTGTTATTATAGCAGTCCCTATGCTCGACTGCCCTTAGACATGGGCATTTCGGTTTTTTTTTTCTGCCATATTCGTTAACGAGGTGTAACCCTTACTAACTCAATATTTGAGCTATTTCGCAACCGGTAGAAGAAAAAATAAAAATAATAATTAATTTACTTTCAAACCGATTCGACTTCTACCGGCTTTTTTTGAAGCTAGGATATAAACCAAGAGATTTGGATAAAGTAACCATATATAGAACTTCTGACTATGTGAGGACTTGATTATGGTACTAAAACGGGTTATTCCAATTTCTCCAATGGGATGAAATTCCCGATTGTGGTTATTTCTTTTCAGAAACCCTCGAAAACTGTTAAAATCGAATCTCTGAAAAATGGTTGATATATGACAAAATGAATTCAGGCAGAAGGATAAATCATTGTGCAGAATTATCACATTAGAAGTTAATTGGGTTGAAGACGTTTGATGATGAAGATATAATGGAAATTGTACTTTTCAAACATTTCAAGAAATGCGAAATTAGCTAAATTGAGACAAACTTCCTCTAAATCGATTTGGTACTAGGATTCAGTCCTCACATAATTCAAATGTTCTAGGATCTTGAACAGAGTGAATGGGTTGAAAAAAGAGAACGATGTGTATTCAAATATTTTCAGTCCCTTGAACCTCCCCTGACAATTCGATGTGAAATATGAAAGTAGGGATTTAGGGTAGCGCTATTAGATAGAGAAAGTGTTGCGCCTACAAAAGGCATACCATATTAGCTGAAAAGATACATTTAGACTGTAAAACAGTTAAATTCTTGTGGTTTTGGCGCGGAAAGGTGCGGAGCGGAGGTTAGAGACAGCGAGCGAGCAGAGATCCGACGGAGGCAGCAGCATCGCGCGCGCTGCATGCGCCCCGAGTGATCAGAATTTCAAATATTACAGAGGATAAGCAGGAGGGAAAACCCGCTGATCTGTGCGTAAGGTCTCCTTCATAGTCCTAGCTGCAAGCGCGGAATACGCGTGACGTTCGGAACGAGCGGTGGACTATCAAACTTTTTACCGCGCAGGACGGACGCGAAGCAACTATGAAATCCCCAGCAGCACCGAAATGACTGTGCGGAGCAAAGCTGGGCAAAACTTGTGGCATGCACGAAAATACTAGGCTTGCATTTGCGCACACGGTAGCGTAGGATAATGGTAGAATTGTTTATGATGCAGCAGACTTGAACTGAGCATCAAGTAATGATGCAAATAGAAACACCGCAATGGCGATTCGGGCGGCTCCGCCATGAGGTGCTGGGGCGGCATGCAGGAACGCGCTGGGACGGGGTTTGGAAATCCCGTGCGTGAGGCGGCGTTCAGAGTTCATTCGTCACGCGACGTTACAATTAGCCTACGTATCGATCAAGCGACGTCGCATCGCGTCTTTGCTAGGTGTTCACAGTGAAGTGGCGCAATACATCAGATTTTATGCGCAAGTGACGATCGCTCCGCGTCGATCGCGTCGCGCTGCAATGGTCGTCTCGAGAAGACAAGCTGGTTGCTGGTTTTCTTCAGGGTTTTTCTTTCATTAGCACATTCAAATCTCACAATGAAAACATTAATGTAGGACCTCTTGCACTGAAACAAACACTAAAGAACTGCTGCTATTTTCAGAGAAAAATTGCTGTTGCCGGCTTACGCGAGATTGCGTAGGCACGCGATCGCGCGTAATCGCCCAGCCTTCGCGCAGTGTCCACACCTAAACACCTGCGCGATTTTCGCGTCGCACTGACATATACCATCGCGTCGCTCCGGAAAACTCTGTACGCCATCTGGAACACTCCGACAAGCACGTCGCGCACGTCCCGCGCGGTAAAAAAGTTTTATATCCCACCGCGCGCTTGCGGCCAGGACTATGAAAGATGTTCAAGCAGCGTGCCACCGCACTTCTGACCCAGACTAAGGACGCGTGAGTGATATAAATCCATATAAGTAGAAGATTCGAGTATTTGAGTAATCGATTCAACCAGCCACTGCCTTTAAGTGGTTACAATCGAAAAACTTATTCATCAGAAATTTTTCAATAGTGGCTATCCGCATAATTCATTCATCTGAGGTGTTCTGAAAATGCGATATTTGAATTATTGTCTCACTTAAAACCTAACGACGATTGCCCATGTTTATTAATTAGAGGCAGGGTTTGCAATAAAAACGATGGTTGTGCTATCCTCATTAGAAAGTAGATCTTATCATCACGAATGGGAAAATAAGTGGAAAGTTGTAGAAAAAGCGCTCAGGAACAAGTTATTGCTTTGTCCGTTCGCCTTCAATTATCGAGATTTCTATAGATGGCTGATTTGTCTACATTTATTTGCTTCTAAAAAAATTTCTGAGCACTTATGTAGACTATTTTAAGAGCAAAAAAGCGGATAAGCATGCATTAAAGGCAGTGTTCACGATAATCTTCAATTTTGAGATTATTCGTTACATTGATAAAAAGGCCACCGGGTAGAACCAAAATGACGTAGAATATGAGAAAAACGCACAAGAAGTGCACGAAATCCTTAAGTATCACCCCACCTCTTAAGTATCACAGGAAGTGTTTGTTGTGACAATGAAATCTTTTTTGGGCCCGTCCTTTGCAATTCTCTTCTATCTACTGCTCCGTTCTATCCCTAGGGCCCAAACTAATCCTGATTTGCATGAAATTTTCTTCCACTTTCGATTAGCCCCATTTTCCACCGGTGACAACCACCATGAACCTGTTCGTACAACCGGACAACTAGTCCATGTTATAGGATAATGTCACTGAAATACGACGTTTTAATGAGTTTCTCGCCATTTCTTCGTAATTTTGGTAACACTCGGAGGCCAACGCATGGTTTATGTGAAAAGCTCTGGGAACGAGAATCGTCGTGAACACTGCCTTTAATGAAAATCTCGTTAATTGGGGGCCGGCCGACACCGGTAATTAGCCGTCACACCTTGTTGTTGAGCGTGTTTACCGCAAATTTCCGGTTTTTTTTTTTACTTTTTTTACTTTGGTGAGGACCAAATCTACACTCTCATGAAGAAAGCTCAAAAACCGTTTTTATCGCGAACGCTGCCCTTAACTACAGCATCAATACTAGATCTAATGAGGAATGTGGAGGGTTTCTCCACTATGATCTTCATTAAGTCTCTCAATGAATCTAAAACATGGGTGAGTCCTTCAGAAATTTTCTAACAAATGAATAAGTTCAAAAATATATCCTATACTCGATTTAATTGTATTACGTGTGAACATTTGCACAAATATTTGAGCAAATATCCGATTTCGAATTTAAAATGGCTTTCATGTAAAATACTTGCACAAATGGACAACTTCTTCCAAAGGACTATGTAAGCTGAATTGAGACAAATATTCGAACAAACGGAAATTTAACCTGACCGAAGGCAAAAATATTTTCGAATTCCCGAAGGAATGGAACACTCGAGAGGCGAAAAATATGAAACCTCCGCTAAATCGATAATCAAAACAGTAAAAAATCACGACGGAATCGAATATTCAAAAAAATGGATTTTTTTAGGATTTCAAATAAACCTAGTGTTTAAAAAAATACGCATAATAAAATCCCAAGAGTCAGTAAAGTATAAGAACACCTTAAAATTCCTAGAACAATATTTGAGTATTAATTCCATTCGATACCAGGACTTATTTGCGTGTTATTGGACAAAAACAGGTGTGCTTTACGAGAGACAAAAAATCAAAAGCAGGTTCTTCAATTGCGCAACCGGCTGAATAATTCGCCAAGCACTCGGAGAATCGGACGATCAATGCTCACCAGCGATAGGATGTGCTGCCTTACCAGCCTGCCGTGAACCTGATATCGACAGGTCGATAGCAGGTCAATAACAGGTCCGTGTTTTTCCCCCGAAAGAACCTGTGAGTGCCCGGTCGCTCGAGAAAGGGGCGGACCAACCTGCTGTCGACATCTGAGTTTGCCTGAGTAGGCTAAAAAGTCCTCTCGAGGACTTTTCACCTTAACCCGCCGTCGCCGTCTAGCGCACTCCTCAATAGGCGCACTGCGTCACCGTTGGCCTGTGGGGAGCGCCGATTAATTAGCGAATATACATTCCATCCGATCGTTTTTGGATGAAAATAAAAACAGCTTCCTCTCTTCAACTTTAGTTTCATTTCCCAAAAATAGAACCTATGCCCATCAAAAGTCATTGTACCATTCATATGATATGAATTTTGCGGCCAAATAACTGCTCAACGCTCAATGATTTTAGTTTATCCGAAATTATCCGATTATCCGATCCGAAATTTAAATTTGTGCCGTAATTTTGATTTGCTCGCAGACAAAACTTTTATTTGAATTGCGAGTAGTGATATGGTGATATTCAAATTCTGATGCATTAGAAAATGTGCTTCTTGTAAGCAAATAAGCCGAATAAGTGAAGGAAAATCGCGATACAGATTTTATCCGAAAAATTTCGGATGGAATGTATATTAGCGAACACCCATGTTCGCGGTTGAGAGTTTCTAGGGGGGTAAGATGGTAGTTTGAGAGTACTAACATTGAAGTTTAATTCCAAGATTTTCATAGAAGGTTATTTCGGCCCTGGATATTAGTACACTGAATTCAGTCTACACTAATAACTTCTGAGTTAACATTGATGTTAAATGTCTTAGTTAACATCGTAGTTTGGCAGGTTTACTACCACCCCTGGTTCGAACCTGTCGACGTTTTACGAAAGTCGAGAGATGGACCTCAACTACATATTTGTTCACGACCGTGGGGAGCCCCCAGAAAATGTTCTGAACCAAATCCGGAACATTTTTTCCGAACACCCTTAAAACTGCTCGATCCATATGTAGTAAACGTCCTGCTCGAGCTGAGAAGACACCTCCGGAATCTACCTCAAAACTCTCTTTAGATTTTGAGACACAAAATTACTCCAGATCAGAATATCTCTGGTTTTGATTGGCCTGGTCGTCCAATACTATGTATGTAGTTTCCTAGTTAGAAGCAGCGTCCGCACTGAAAATCATTTCAAAAATTTCGTGCATCCCTGTATTACAAACTTGGAGTATACGAGCTTAGGGCAACCCTAAAGAACTCTCGATTTCGATTATATCTAGCAGTGAAGCGACGGCCCTCGGTGAAACATATTCGTATATTTGTTTCACTGAGAATATCGCTTCGCTATACTCAGACAATGGGGTGGACCGACCGCGGGCGAAAAATCGCGTTTCGTACCGACCGCGTGCCACTATCGTACTGACCGCGGGCAAAAAATGCATTTCGTGCCGAACGCGCGCATTTGCGTACTGACCCCGGCAAACGAAATAGTGCACGCGGTCGATACGCCTGAGCTCCGTATCAACCGCTCGCTAAATTCCATAGAGGCGTACTGACCGCGCGCATTCATTTTCGCGCGCGGTAAGTACGAAATATGACTTTTCGCTGCGGTCGGTACGTGAGCACAATGCAGTCGCAAATTCCAAGTGCGTCACGTTCGGTACGCAACCGCCCGCGTTCAAGCACGCAAGAAAACTGGTCGTTGAGGTCCTTATTATCCAGTCCGCGCCGTCGGCACGGATGTGCTCGCGTTCAGTACGCAGTCGCCCGCGTTCAGCACGCAGGCACACTGGTGGGGGAGATCCGGTTTGTCGGTGTGCACGGTGTGGCGGTACGCAAGTGTTCTCGTTCAGAACGCAGGAAAACTGTTGGGTGAAGTCAGTTTGTCAGGTCCGCGCGGTAGGCACGGATGTGTTCGCTGCGTACAAGCGTGCAGTACCTGCGAATCACCCGCGTTTAGCTACGCAAGCAATTTGGGTAGGCGAGGTCGTTTCAGAAAGTTTGCGCTGCCGGCACGCAATGACACACGCATTCAGTACGCAATCGCTTTACGCATTCTGTACGCAAATGCTTACCCGTGAGTGTGGTACATACGCAAATGCACGTTGCTTAGTAAACAACGAAATTTCGAGCGTTTCTGCACATTGAGCCTATCGGTTCTTCAGAGGCAGGGTCTTCCCTGACAAAGTTTTGACCTTAGTGTTCCGGTAGGAGAGTCAGATGGGTTGGTCTCTGGACAGCTGCATTTTTTAAAACTGAGAATCCGACGAGAACCACTGAAATGGAGCAACACAATTTTATTCACACATCTGGCTTCATCTATCAAAGCCTATAACTCGTTTTCTTCCAAAACAAGTTAGTGCTCTCCCGGAAAAAACTCGTTACTCGAGGATGGAGCAACAACATGAACGGGCGTAGTGGATCCTAGTATAACCGGTTTTGAGCTGCTTTGTGTGTGCTTTTGTCCTGGGCTCTTGCCGAAGCTTCCGCCATAATGAGGGTCGAATACCAATTTTTGTGAGTTATCTGTGCACCACAAGATTTTTGAGCCATGAGAAATTTATAAATCTAAAAAAATTCTAAAAAAAGAAAATCGAAAATCTAAACGTTTTTTTCATGTTTTCTTATAAGCTTATTCTCTTTAGTGAACGGAATTGTCGAAAGTGGGCCTCTGGACAAACCTTTCATTTGTAAAAAATCAGTTTGAATACATTGTTACAATTTGATTTCGAATTTCGCGCCAAAGTCGTTTTTGGCGTTTTTCTGCATTTGGAGACCCTCGTCACTGTCATTTTCTGAAGAATTTTTGTGCCAAAAATGTTTTCCATGTTGTTTGACGGTTATGTTGCATCAAAATCAATGAAAAAGGCTACCTGATCGACCCGGCACAGCAGTCCTCTTTCAGGTGGCCTATAACTTGTATAGATGCACATAATTAGAGGCTCAAGATTTCGTGGAATTTGATGTCACCTAGCCCGAATGGCTCAATTGTACACAAAAATTGAAAAGGATGCTAGCAAAGTTGATACTTGCACGGGGAGGCTACCTTTGATCACAATCACGTACGATGCCAAAGAAATGTTCCAATTTCCAATGTCCAGAATTGATATCCCTAACGAGTTCTTCTGTCACCGAAACCTCTATGACCTCCTTGATCACCTCACTTATCGAACACGCCAGTGGCGACCCCATAAACTTTTTCTCCTGTCTCCACTAGAGTGCCCAAGAAAGCCAACTAAAAAAGGGCGATTTCCTTCCGAATCGCGGGGGTTTTTCTCTTCATACATATCCGATTCACCTCCTATTGCTCTCTCTCTCTTTATCTTCTCTCCACTCTCTTCTCATTCTTTTGCAGCTGCAGATACTTTTTCCTCTCCTCTCGTTTTCATCTCTTTCTTCAATGTGATACCTTTCTTCGGTTTCCTACTTATTTGTTTATTTACTATTTTATTCATTTATTTGATTCACTTTTTTATTTATAATTACTTATTCATTCATTTACTTATTTATATTTAATTATTTGTTAATTGATTTGTTTACTTATTTATTTATTTACTGTCGTTCTTCTGGGTCAGATTCCGGTCCGCATTTGCAGACTACGGTTATTGCATCATACGACACGTGTTAGTCCTTGCTGGGACCGCTTTTTTCCTCGTCACTATTCACCCTTCTCCCCAGCACGATTATCACGTGTCGCATGATGCAACATGATCGTAGTCCGCATTCGCGGACCGGAATTCAGCCCCAGACAACGACCTGTACTTTGATATTATTGATTTTTTTAAAGCAACTACTTCATTTGGCTAAGTCAAGGCGATATTTCGGCCGAGACTCCCGCAAGTCGAGCTTCTTCCTACGCTGGAGCCGGGCTAGAACTGCAGTTCCAACTTGAAGGTCTAGGCGTAAATGTGAGAAGCCTGACTCTTTGTCCAAACGACTACTATACTCGGTGTCTTGGTGTCCTAGCAAACTTATAGCGTGCGCCCACGTTGGAAGAAAGTCAACCGCGCGCAGTGGGAGACTTTGGCGGGCGTCGGTTTTCTTCTGCTTTCTCTTCTTTTGCCTTTGTTTTTATTATCTCGATGTTTTACCATATTTCTTGCTCTTTGTCTTGATCTCAATCGTCTTGCCCTCTTCTTATTTAGGCTGTTCCTCCATCTTCTTTCTTGTTCTTCTTGGTGCATTTATGCCTTTGAATGGTTCAGTAATAATATCTCAAAATTTTGATGGTTTCGAATTTTTGCAGAACTCTATATCGACAAATGTATGCGGTAACGTAGACTCGAATGAAAATTTTCTTTGCAGAAAAGAACTGAGTTTATCAGCTGTGGAAAGGAAATATGAATATTTGCGTGTAGACACTGGAACACTTCTGCACTGCCGCGTTATGGGTGAAATCTTCCGCTCCGCAGTCGCGGACAGAAGCGGTTGCAGGAAGTGCAGCACATATTGACGATAATCGTGCTGGACTAGCGGGTCTCCGGACACAATTTACCCCTTCTCCCCAGCACGATTATAATTGTGCTGCGTGCTGAAAACAGCGACTCGTCATCGCAATCGCGGAGCGAAATTCTTCAGCCCGATAGCGACAGTACAATCAGTTTTCAACAGCTGACGTATGCCATTGAAAAGGATCCACAATCACTATCAACGAGGACATTCGATCCCATGAGGGTTCGCCGTTAAATAAACACACGGGTACTAAGGCTTCACAACGCGATTAACACATTGAATTCTTTATAGAAGGATAAGGAAAAATACAAAGGAAGGAAATGCAAGAATAGAAACGGAGTATTGTAAAATACATACAAGAAATGTCATTCAAAAAGGCAGTGTTCACGAAGAAAAAATTTTGCGGTCGTTTTTATGGCTAAAACGTAAAGCTTTGGGTCCCTCTAAGAAGATTAAGAACGGAAGGGCGACGAAAAACGGCTGGTAAATGGGTGAAAATCTCGTGGGCCACTCAACCCCTTGGGCCCACTCCGCCCACGTCCTATAACAGTTTCCTGAATTCATGGTTAAATGAGTGATGGGTTCCGATTAAAAGCCCCGTTCCTTCATTCTCAACTACTTTCTTTCACTCAGGTCAGCTCGCACACATCGGCTGCAAAAACGGAGCTACAAAGCGTCGGACAACTCGCTGTCCACAATCCTTCCCTAAGCGCTGATTTTTGAGGGCCATAACTCCGTTTCCAGGGGTCTTGTACTGATTCTAGGGACATCATTGAAATCAGCATGGGGACCGTTTTCTAAGATAGAGCGGGAAAACAGAAAAACGACTTTTATCGTGAGCACTGCCTTTAAGCTGAGGAACTGTAGTAACATAGCCCCTCCTAACACGAAAGTTTCATTTGAAAAGTGACAGCGGTTGTGTAAGCACGCAGCAGGTATGCATTGCTCCCATTAGAGATGGCGCTCATCAATCGCCCAAAAGAAGCGTTCGTGATTAAAAAGTGGTACTTGGAGTTTTTTTCTTCATGCGAAGGTGAATATCTGGACACCAATGGTGTAAAGAGAAGTGATTTTTACCAGAGAAAAGACGTGCAAAAGCAAGGCAGTGTAACGATTTAACGCGGACCAGCCTCCCAACGCCAAACATATAGTTATCATACATAATTATGAGCGGCTAAAGATTTGACCAGTGACCGTTGTCCACAGAATGTGGGGGACTCAGGAGTGCACCAAGCGCCGGGGAACGTGTGTGGTGGACCCGACTGGAGGTATCGCCTAGCGCCGGGGAAAATGTGTTGGACGCAACTTAAAGTGTGCGGAGCGCCGAAGAAAGTGTGCAGGGACCCACAATGTGAGTGCGTCGAGCGCCGAGAAATGGAGTGTTGGACCCAAATGGAAGTGCCCTGAGCCGGGAAATGGGTGTTGGACCCAACTGGGGAGTGCGCCGAGCGCCGGGAAAGTGTGCAGGCCCAACCGAGGGGAAGGGGGACCATACTGGGATTCGAGGAACGATAATACACCTAAGTACTCATTTGGCAATGATTCGATTATTCGATGCGTCATAATACACTTCCTCATAAGTACGCCGCGAAGCGGCGTGTGTGCACCTTTGTTTTTGCATTAACATGAAATTAAGAAAACCAAACCTCTCCAGCTAGATCGCGGCTGTGGCGGTTTATGACTGGCTAAACACGCGGTAGGCTTGAAACGGCTAGGGCTCCTCGATCATAGTTCGCCGATCTCCGTAGCTGAGCCGCCCTGGGTCGATAACCACGAAAGCCATGAATGAGGTGGGGTGAAAAAGCGTCTTCGCCAACAACCCGCCGAGGGAAGCTCTAAAGGGGAGACCGAAGGGGTTGATACCGCGCATGAGGCAGAGGAACAGATCACGACATGCTCAGGCGATTCTCGGCCCCGAGCCGCTCCGAATAGGAATCGGAGCCGCCTGACAGTTCGGCTTTCGTTCTCCCAATCTCCGGGGCTACTGCTGTTTGCTACCCGTTCAGGGACAAACCGGAATAGCCTCCGGACAGCAGCAGCAGTAGCCCGAAAGCAACAGCAGTGGCTGATCAGCCGGACAGCAACAGGAGCCGGACTCGCAGATTGGAAAAACGAGCCGAACTGTCAGGCGGCTCGGGGCCGATAATCGCCTGAGTATCTTATACCGTGTAATATGAAAATGCAAATCTGGTTGTTACGTAGCGCTATCACTGCGAAAAGGCATAAAGGTTCTATCGAGGAAGCGAGTATCTCTCCAGCGATCCTATGCGAAAAACTCCGGCGGTCGCGAGGGAAGCCAAGAGAGGGCGAGAAGGTGACCGTGGAGCGCCTCATTTCGTACTGGAAGTTTCACACTCATATCCCTCTTCCACTTCCCGGCGGTTTGATGGCGAATACGGACCCCGGGTGCTTTTTTGTACCTTCTCCATCGTCCATGTTTTTCATGACTTTTCTGACTGGGTCGGCCACGGCGGGTTACGGTCATTTTTTCATCCAATTCTGACAGGGACCTGCAGCTCCCTCATTTTTAGAGCCGGTTGAAGTATGGCTGTGCATTGGGTTCATCATGTCAAGATCCTCCTTATTTTGCCATGACCGACCGCTCCTCTGCTTGCTCCGCCCAGGCTCAATTCTAAGCAAACTAGACTTGAGATATTGTTGATAGTAAAAAGCTCGTCGCTTTGCAGTTTGAAAGCCAGCGGTGTTTTGGGCTGTTTCCAACTTTGTTCGTAAAGCGTTACCCGGGAGCCCAGCGCCCTATTCTTAACGTTTGCCTTATTTCCAATTATTTCGGACCAAGATGCGGCCTACTGACCTTCGTGATGAAAACCGTTTTTTTTCGTCACAAACACTGCATTAATGTGCATTTCAAGAGCTGGGTCATTTGATTTTGAAGCAATAAATACCTGCCGCATATGCATGCGTCACTAATAGCGACCGACCGTTCAAATGTTTCTGTACTGACCGCGTAGATAAAATCGGGCTCCCTTCCGCGTTTGAGTGCGTACTAACCGCGGTCAGTCCTCTACTGCGCAACATTTGTACCGACCGCGTGGCAATGCGTCCTGACAGCGCGTCCATGCGTATCGGACAGCGTGACAAATGCGTATCGACAGCGTGACAATCGCGCGTACCAACCCCGTGAAAATGCGTATCAACGGCGTGACAAGATACTGACCGCGCAGCGATGCGTACTAACCGCGTAGCATTGCGTATTGACCGCGCGACAGTACGTATCGACCGTGCGTAACAGTGCAAGTACCAACCGCGTGGACAATGCGCACCAACACCGTGACAATTCGTACCGACGGCGTGGCAAGACGTACCGACCACGTGGCAGTGCGTGATCGACCGCGTTGCAAATGTCCACCGACCGCGTGGCAATGCGTACTTCGATCGCGTGGCAGTGGCGTACTGACCGGGCGGGATCAATACGCCGACCGCGTGGCAAAGACGTACCGACCAAGGCGCTATTTTTCGTGCGCCGACCGCGTGCAGATTGCGTTCCAAACGTCGCCCATCCCGCTGTCGGTACGCGAAGCCAGTCCGCCGTCGGTCCACCCCATTGTCTGAGTACGGTGTCCGACGCACTCTCGTTATTTGGGTCCCACACATTTTCTACGGCGCGTCCGACGCACTTCATTTGGGTCCCACTATTTCTTACGGCGTCCGACGCACTCTCATTTGGGTCCCACACACTTTCTACGGCGTCCGACGCACGTTGGTCATTTGGGTCCCACACAATTTCTATGGCTGGCGTCTGACGCACTCTCATTTGGGGTCCCACACTTTACGGCGTGTCCGACGCACTGTTATTTGGGTCTCACACGTTTTCTGCGGCGTCCGACGCACTTCATTTGGGTCCCACACACTTTTACGGCGTCCGGACGCACTGTTATTTGGGTCCCACACACTTTCTAGGGCGTCTGACGCACTCTCTATTTGGGTCTCACACACTTTCTACGGCGTCCGACGCACTGCTTATTTGGGTCCCACACATTTTCTACGGCGTCCGACGGCACTCTGTCATTTGGGTCCCACACACTTTCTACGGCGTCCGGACGCACTGTTATTGGCTGGGTCCTAAGCACACTTTCCAGGGCGTCCGACGCACTCTCCTCATTTGGGTCCCACACACTTTCTACGGCGTCCGACGTGCACTCTCATTTGGGTCCCACACACTTTCTACGGCGTCCGACGCACTCGTTATTTGGGTCCTACACATTTTCTACGGCGTCCGGACGCACTTCCTTATTTGGGTCCTCACACATTTTCTACGGCGTCCGACGTGACTTTCATTTGGGTCCCACACGTTTTCTGCGGCGTCCGACGCACTCTCATTTGGGTCCCACACACCCTTTTTACGGCGTCCGACGCACTCAAACTGTTATTTGGGTCCCACACTTTCTAGGGCGTCCGACGTGCACTCTCATTTGGGTCTCCACACACCTTTCTACGGCGCCCTACGCACCGTGTTATTTGGGTCCCACATTATTTTCTACGGCGTCCGACGCACTCTCGTTTGGGTACCACACACTTTCTACGGCGTCCGACGCACTGTTATTTGGGTCTCCGCCACACTTCTAGGGCGTCCGACGCACTTCTCATTTGGGTCCCACACACTTTCTACGGCGTCCGACGCACTGTCTCATTTGGGTCCGACACACTTTCTACGGCGTCCGACGCACTTCCTCATTTGGGTCCCACACACTTTCTACGGCGTCCGACGCACTGTTATTTGGGTCCCACACACACTTCGTAGGGCGTCCGACGCACTCCTCATTTGGGTCCCACACACTTTCTTACGGCGTCCGACGCACTGTTATTTGGGTTCCACACATTTTCTACGGCGTCCGACGCACTCTCTCATTTGGGTCCTACACACTTCTACTGGCGTCCGACGCACTCTTATTTGGGTCCCACAATGTTCTGCGTAAGGCGTCCGACGCACTCCCTCATTTGGGTCCCACACTTTCTACGGCGTCTGGATGCACTTTATTTGGGTCTTGGCACGTTTTTCTGGTGGCGTCTGGACGTACTTGGTTTGGGTCTCTACATACTTAGGGGTGTCTGATGCATTTCATTTGGGTCTCACATACTTTTATTACATGGTGTCTGATGCACTTCTATTGGGTCTCGACATACTTTACGGTGTCTGACGTAATTTCTTATTTGGGTTCATACACTTTAGGGTGTCTGACGCACTTATTTGGGTTCTATTATTACTTTGATGGCGTCTGACGTACTTTCCTTATTTAAGCCCTATTATTACTTTGATGGCGTCTGACGCACTTTGTTTGGGTCTCTACATACTTTTCTAGGCGTCTGATGTACTTCTATTTGGGTTCTACACATTTTGGCGTCTGGATGCACTTCTATTTGGGTCTCTAATATACTTTGATGGCGTCTGATGCACTATTTGGGTTCCCACATTATTTTTACGGCGTGTCAGATGCCTCTCATTTAAGGTCTCTACATACTTTATTATGTCTGATGCACTTTCGGTTTAAGTCCACACACTAGGCGTCTGGATGCATTTTGGCTTGGGTCCCACATACTTTACGGCGCCTTACGTCACTGGGTTATTTGGGTCCCAGCTACATTTTCGGCAAAGTCCGATTTAATTTCGTTTGGGTACCACACACTTTTACGGCGTCCGGACGCACTGTTATTTGGGTCCCACACACTTTCTAGGGCGTCCGACGCACTCTCATTTGGGTCCCACACACTTTCTACGGCGCCCTACGCACTGTTATTTGGGTCCCACACATTTTCTACGGCGTCCGACGCACTCTCGTTTGGGTACCACACACTTTCTACGGCGTCCGACGCACTGTTATTTGGGTCCCACACATTTTCTACGGCGTCCGACGCACTCTCATTTGGGTCCCACACACTTTCTACGGCGTCCGACGCACTCTCATTTGGGTCCCACATTATCTTTTTACGGCGTGGGACGCCCTCTCATTTGGGTCCCACACACTTTCTACGGTGGCGTCCGACGCACTCTCATTTGGGCCCCACACACTTTCGGCATGTCCGACGTAATTGTTATTTGGGTCTCCACACACTTTCTACGGCGTCCGACGCACTTCTCATTTGGGTCCCACACACTTTCTACGGCGCCCCTACGTGCACTCTCATTTGGGTCCCACACACTTTCTACGGCGTCCGACGCACTCTTTGTTTGGGTACCACACACTTTCTACGGCGTCCGGACGCACCGTTATTTGGGTCCCACACATTTTCTTAACGGCGTCCGACGCACTCTCATTTGGGTCCCACACACTTTCTTTACGGCGTCCGACGCACTCTCATTTGGGTCCCACACACTTTCTACGGCGTCAGACGCACTCTCATTTGGGTCCTTCCACACACTTTCTACGGCGTCCGACGCACTTCTTATTTGGGTCCCACACACTTTTTACGGCGTCCGACGCACTGTTATTTGGGTCCCACACAGTTTTCTGCGGCGTCCGACGCACTCTCATTTTGGGTCCCACACACTTTCTACGGCGTCCGACGCACTGTTATTTGGGTCCCACACACTTTCTAGGGCGTCCGACGCACTCTCATTTGGGTTCCCACACACTTTCTTACGGCGTCCGACGCACTGTTATTTGGGTCCACACACTTTTTCTACGGCGTCCTGGACGCACTTCCTCATTTGGGTCCCACACACTTTCTACGGCGTCCGACGCACTCTCATTTGGGTCCCTACACACTTTCTACGGCGTCCGACGCACTTCCCCTCATTTGGGTCCCACACACTTTCTACATGGCGTCCGACGCACTCTTATTTGGGTCCCACATTGCGTTTTCTGCGGCGTCCGACGCACTTCTCATTTGGGTCCCACAATACCTTTCTAGGGCGTCCGACGCACTCTCATTTGGGTCCCACACATCTCTACGGCGTCCGACGCACTTCCTCATTTGGGGTCCCACACACACTTTCTACGGCGTCCGACGCAGGCTTCTCATTTGGGTCCCACACACTTTCTACGGCGTCCGACGCACTTCCTCATTATTTGGGTCCCACACACTTTCTACGGCGTCTGACGCACTCTCATTTGGGTCCCACACTTTCTACGGCGTCCGACGCACTCTCATTTGGGTCCCACACACTTTCTACGGCGTCCGACGCACTCTCATTTGGGTCCCACACATTTTCTACGGCGTCCGACGCACTCTCATTTGGGTCCCACACACTTTCTACGGCGTCCGACGCACTTCTATTTGGGTCCCACACACTTTCTACGGCGTCAGACGCCCTCTCATTTGGGTCCCACACACTTTCTACGGCGTCCGACGCACTCTTATTTGGTTCCCACACACTTTCTAGGGCGTCCGACGCACTCTCATTTGGCTCCCACACCCCTTCTACGGCGCCTCCTACGCACTCTTATTTGGGTCCCACACACTTTTCTACGGCGTCCGACGCACTCTCGTTTGGGTCCCACACACTTTCTACGGCGTCCGACGCACTGCGTTATTTGGGTCCCACACATTTTCTACGGCGTCCGACGCACTGTTATTTGGGTCCCACACACTTTCTAGGGCGTCCGACGCACTCTCATTTGGGTCCCACACACTTTCTACGGCGTCAGACGCACTCTCATTTGGGTCCCACACACTTTCTACGGCGTCCGACGCACTCTTATTTGGGTCCCACACACTTTTTACGGCGTCCGACGCACTGTTATTTGGGTCCCACACGTTTTCTGCGGCGTCCGACGCACTCTCATTTGGGTCCCACACACTTTTTACGGCGTCCGACGCACTGTTATTTGGGTCCCACACACTTTCTAGGGCGTCCGACGCACTCTCATTTGGGTCCCACACACTTTCTACGGCGTCCGACGCACTGTTATTTGGGTCCCACACATTTTCTACGGCGTCCGACGCACTCTCATTTGGGTCCCACACACTTTCTACGGCGTCCGACGCACTCTCATTTGGGTCCCACACACTTTCTACGGCGTCCGACGCACTCTCATTTGGGTCCCACACACTTTCTACGGCGTCCGACGCACTCTTATTTGGGTCCTGCACACGCTTTCTGCGGCGTCCGACGCACTTCTCATTTGGGTCCCACACACTTTCTAGGCGTCCGACGCACTCTCATTTGGGTCCCACACACTTTCTACGGCGTCCGACGCACTCTCATTTGGGTCCCACACACTTTCTACGGCGTCCGACGCACTCTCATTTGGGTCCCACATCTTTCTAGGGCGTCCGACGCACTCTCATTTGGGTCCCACACACACTTTCTACGGCGTCCGACGCACTCTCATTTGGGTCCCACACACTTTCTACGGCGTCCGACGCACTCTCTTATTTGGGTCCCACACACTTTTCTACGGCGTCCGACGCACTCTCATTTGGGTCCCACACACTTTCTACGGCGTCCGACGCACTCTTATTTGGGTCCCACACGTTTTCTGCGGCGTCCGACGCACTCTCATTTGGGTCCCACACATTTTATACGGCGTCCTACGCACTCTAATTTGGGTCCCGCACACTTTCTACGGCGTCCGACGCACTCTCATTTGGGTCCCACACACTTTCTACGGCGTCCGACGCACTCTTATTTGGGTCCCACACGTTTTCTGCGGCGTCCGACGCACTCTCATTTGGGTCCCACACATTTTATACGGCGTCCGACGCACTCTCATTTGGGTCCCACACACTTTCTACGGCGTCCGACGCACTCTCATTTGGGTCCCACACACTTTCTAGGGCGTCCGACGCACTCTCATTTGGGTCCCACACATTTTCTACGGCGTCCGACGCACTCTCATTTGGGTCCCACACACTTTCTACGGCGTCCGACGCACTGTTATTTGGGTCCCACACACTTTCTAGGGCGTCCGACGCACTCTCATTTGGGTCCCACACACTTTCTACGGCGTCCGACGCACTCTTATTTGGGTCCCACACGTTTTCTGCGGCGTCCGACGCACTCTCATTTGGGTCCCACACATTTTCTACGGCGTCCTACGCACTCTCATTTGGGTCCCGCACACTTTCTACGGCGTCCGACGCACTCTCATTTGGGTCCCACACACTTTCTACGGCGTCCGACGGAAAAAGAGGAAAACGCGGCCCACACGTTTTTTGAACAGTTATTCAACTTTCTAAAGTATATTAAATGCAAAAAGAACGGACTTCCTACGTTCACACTGGACCTTGATACTGAGATCAGGGGGTTGCGCGATGGCGAATCAAAGCCAAATCTGGTGAGCGCTTCGCGCTCACCACAATTCATACTTCCAACCCCTCGCTCTGCCAGAGCGGCCCCGCGCGGAAAAAGTGGAAAACGCGGCCTCCCGCGCCTCCTGCCCCGCCACAGTGGTGTCTCTGGTGCATTCATTCTCCGTTCTCGCACCGTCGAGGTATTTGTTGATAGCATTACTTGTTGTACTAAATCATGTCATATAAGTGTAGCGGGACCCAAGTGAGAGTGCGCCGCACGCCGCAGAAAGTGTGCGGGACCCAAGTGGGAGTGCTCAGAACGCCGTAGAAATTATACAGAATTAAAATGGGAGTGCGCGTTCGCAGATGTTCGGGAAAGTTGCAGTTAGGTTTGAATTTGCAATACAAGGATCGAAATGCACGCCTACACGCGGAAGGGAAACCGACAAGGTTGTCGTGCGATTATGAATCTTGGCTCAAATCTAGTTGGAGGGGGGCTTTCAAGATTCAATGATAAAAATGAAAGTTGCCTCTGAGATGGGGTTTCCGATAGCGTTATCAGTCATTGTCTATTCTGGGATGTGTTCCAAGAAGATTTTCATGTCAGGAAATCGGGTCTGATAAGAGATAACAAATGATAATCTAATAGATAGGCTCATTTCATGCGCTCTCTCAATCTATCATTGGTCGGCTTTTATCAAATTCACTTTTACTCCCGTGGAAATCTTCTTGGAGCGCCGCCCAGAAAATCTGTAGAATCCACCCATGGATGACCTTTACATACAAAAAAAAACCAACATCTCTTATCAAACTTATCAAAGACCACCCGCATCGCTTCATTTCCAGAAACAAACCCAACGATTTTCCGCCCCTCTTGCTCTGCCATGGCGATGTCTCTGGAGCACTCATACTTCACTGGCGGAGCGGGAGCTCAGAACGTCGTAGGGCCGTGTGCCCGGGAATTTCCGACCAAGGGCGAGCGGCGGGGCCATGTTTTGCGAGCGGAGAATCATCAGGCGCGAGGCGGGGGCGCCACCAAATTTCGTTAGCTCGGTCCTGCAGGGAAAATTCGAAACAGATGAAAACATGTTCGCTCAGGCAAATCGTATTACACGTTGAACGCTAGAATCAAACCCGTGCCACATACGGAGCACAATTTTATGATAAGTTCACTGCAGGCAGCCTTGAGTAAGTACTTACATCATCGCGCACTTCGCGCGGTGGCAGTAAGGTAAGTTCCCCAGTCTATCGAATAGACTTGAATGGGACACCCACCATGGGGTTTCGAAAATTTTGGAGAAAGGTAGAGCACCCGCCCAGGGTGTGGGAGGGGTGGTTCCCGCAGATCGTTATACAAGGAATCAATCACTTAAGCGATGACACCGCGGAAATGTTCTGCCCGGGCCCCGCGCCCTTTCGCTTTGATGTCCGGGCTTCGTGCCCATTATGAGTCATGGGGCTGGGGCGGGGACCTGTTGGGCGCCAGGCGCGGAGGGGGGCCCCGCCTCGCTGAGTGGTGGGTACGGGGACGCGGCCCTCCGACGTTCTGAGAGGAGCGGGAGATCGTGTTTTCATTCATACTCACCTCTTTTGCCGAGCGGACCGCTCTGGCAGAGCGAGAGGTTGGAAGTATGAGTAGGCCCATAGTTGACCAATCGACGTCGGACGACTCGTTATCGAGTGTAGAATATCTGTCTACCCGATGCTATCCATCTTATCAATTTTAGCATATCATTTTTGATAACGAGTCGTCCTACGTCGTTCGGCCAACTATGAAAGGAGATTGAGGCTACGTCTTCTGGGGGTCAACCAGAACCTGTAAACTTGCCTGGCGTTGGATGACTGACAGGCGCTGGTTGTATAAGTACGTCTTTCAGAGAAATACTTCTTCCCGTAAGCAGCACCACCAAGATTACAGGGAATCTGATCATAAGTGACTATCAAAACTCACCTGAGATAATATATCGGTACTCGTTATCATCGATAGGCATTACGAGAATATATACAGGAAGTTTTCCTGTTTTATTTATTGAAGGGGAAAAATTCAATGCCAACTTGTGATACTACGTCTCGCATGAACAGTTCGTGCGATTGGCGTTACGCCCGAAAATGGTTGCGCATGGGCACGGATGTTGCGGATCAACTGTAGGACACATGATGTGATGCGACACCAGATGCATAGTACAAGGTTAAGGTAGAAAAACTGCTACATCCGAGAGCAGAACTGATTCACCAAGCCATAATAGTGCCTGTGCGAAGTCGAGACTTGATGCCTCAGCAAAAAAGGCTCGACGCTCATGAACAAGTCGGCATGAAATCCACTGCAGGGGTGAATTCGCCGCCAGGATAGGTGAGAATGGGATGAATATATCCCGTGAAATAGGGGTGTACTTGCAGAGAGAAAAGGTGAAGTTTACTGCAAAAGTGAGGTGCATTTGCCTCGAAAACAGAGTCACGCGGGCGTTGTGTGACTGGACAAGAGGGGGGACGCAAAAATGTCGAAATTTTGAGTTTCTTTGGGGGTGGGGGCGTTAAAGCTTCCGGCAAAAACTAAAGAAATCGGGAGTGTGTTGTAGTCGCGTTTCTCTTTCTGGGAAGAGAACAAGTCTTGGAACGAGGGGCTCGGATGTGGTTGTCTTACATATGGTAATAGTAACAAAAAGATCAAAGTGAACAATAGTACAGCACCACAACTGTAGATGCGAGGAGAGTATCTATACGTAACGATGTAATAGCCGTATTTTAGGCAGTAGCCAAACTTTAAGCACATATTGCAAAATTTTAGACGAGTTACAATCATTAAATAATCGCTTTAGTTATTACTGTTACTTAGTTAAATATGAGCGTATTACCGCTTTAGTTCTTCACTCCAAAAATTGGACAACGTAAGTCCCCCTATAAATTTTCAGATTTTCGAAATTCTGAGAACAGATCCAGAGTATCCATGAAATTCCCCACAAAGTGATACCTAACACCCCTCCGATTACCTCAAAATTTAGAAGAAGATCGCCTTCAACCCGTTTTCCCGTTGTCCAATACCGTTTTCGAGAACCGCGCCTTCGGCCAAAATCGGAAAACGTGGATTTTCCCTTTGAAAAGGCAACCCTGAGTTCTGAAAAATACTATTTCCATTTCAGGCCTATTTCCTGCAAACTACAGTAAGATTGCCCGAAAAGTCCACAACTTAGTTAGTCCACAACTAAAAGGTACTGTTCACGATAATCTTCAATCTTGATATTATTCGCTATATTGATTAAGTGGCCCACGGGTAGAACTAAAAGGATGTAGAAATTGAGAAAAACGCACCATAAGTACCCGAAATCATTAAGTATTGCCCCGTCTCCTAGGTATCACAGGAAGTGTTTGTTGTGACAATGAAATCTTTTGTGGACTCGTACTTCGCAATTCTCTACTCTCAATTGCTCCGTTCTTTCCTTAGGGCCCTAACTAATCCTGCTTTGCTTAGAATGTTCTTCTATTTTCGGTTGACCCAGTTTTTATACGGTGGCAAGCACCATGAACATGTTCAACCAACCGGACAACTAGTCCATGTTATAGAATAATGTCACTGAAATAAGACGTTTTAATGCGTTTCTCGTTGACTCTTCGTAATTTTGGTAACACTTGGAGGGCAACGCATTGCTTTATGTGAAGAACTAGGGAACGAAAATCATCGTGAACACTGCCTTTGAGACGCCGAGCGACGCGGCGAAGTGCGATCCTACAATATCGATCGTGCCGTGACGCGTGATCAATATTACAGAAATGATTTGGACTATTGCTCTTAATTGCCTCAGGGGTCGTTTATACTCCCGCGCCGCTCGGCGGCGGGAGTATAAACGACTCCTGAGGCAATTAAGAACAATAGTCCAAATCGCACCTTCTGCGAGCCTTAATTTCACTTGAGAACATACAGTTTTGTACAGGCTTAATAAAACCGCTAAATTTTCATGGTTTCTACGCGTGCTGATGCGGAGCGGATGTTAGACAGCGAGAGAACGAATGACAGACGAAGGCAGCAACCTCGGGCGCGCCGCTCGGTACATGAGTCGTGAAAAATACGATTTTTTTCACAGAGGATAACATGTGTTTAACTGCATGTTAACTGTCGAGAAATCTCGAGACCTGAGCAACAAATTAATGAGAATCGGGCGTAAAGTTGTCGAGAAATCGCGTTCAGTTGTCGAGAATCTTTAAAGTCTTCGAAAGTGGTCCTGCATTCGAACGCGCGCAGGACAACTTTCCATCCAATTCTGGACATCTAGTTTTGCTTGGGGACTTAATGGGTGGACCCGCGCTAGAACCTAGCATTTTCTCGGTAAAACTGGCGACGGAATTCAAGTGGTTTCGGTTGCGATTCCTGTCCATGGAATAGTGTGGCTAGGCCCCGGTCATAGTTGGATGAGCCGACGTCTCCAGCCCGGTCGATACACACAGAATGCATTGGAAATGGGATGCAAAAAAATCACTCAGGTGTATCCCCCGCACCTCCCTGCACCCCCAACCCATTCCCCCTAACACTCCACCCGGTCGATACGTATGAACAACATGGTGAGGTGAAGCTGAGAAAATCACTCGGTGTATCCCCCCCGCACCCCCAACACACACTCCCAACTCCACAACACCCCAACTTTCCCACCCGCACCCCCGGTCGATACGTATGTTTAAAATGATGCAGTGAGGTTGAAAAAATCACTCGATGTATCCGACGCGGTCGATATCCATGCAATACGTGGATGAGAAAATCACCGGGTGGGCTGGTCGATGATAAAACATTGCGTATCACTGGAAAGCTAACCTTACTGCTACCTCCGTTACTTCACCATACTCTACTTCACTATTTCTCTGAACAGGTGCAATCCTGTTGGCCCCGTAATCATCGTCATATCTAGTTGGATACACCGAGTGATTTTCTCAACCTCACTTCATCATTTTAAACATACGTATCGACCGGGTGGGTGTTTGGGGGTGTTGGGGGGTGCGGGGGGGATACCGATGCAAATAGCACCAACTCTGACCGGGGCCTTAGATAGTTTTCGGACAGCATTTGTTTTGGCGTATACTAGAATATCACTAAAAATATTTTCTGTCACTTCTTCGCCTCTGCAAACAGGATAACATCTTTTCCAGAAGGGAAAGCGAAGTTCAACTAGCGACATAACATACCGTGACGAAGTAGATGCTCAATGTTTATTTACTCAGCTCGACAGATTTCATGAAGATCAACCAGGAACAAATGTTCTCGCTACTCGAAAGATACTGTAAAGCTTTAGAAATGAACGTAGATGGAAAATTTTTGGAGTACTGGATCAGTAAGAGTCGTAGTGCGTGATGTCGCTATGATGGGTGTTAATTCGACGACATAAAAGTCGTCACAATATGCGGCACCTAATCCATTACGACGTAAAGTCGTCACAATTTGCTACACCTGATCCATTTGAGGAGCAACTCAGCTGTTCCACATGGGCCTAAATTCGTTTAGCCATTGCGTGACCGCAAGGTGCATATACAATGGCTTGGAATGTCTTCGTGTAATGAAAGATCGCACGCGTATACCCCCTCAGATGGTTTTATGCTTGTTACGCCGCCTTTGACTCAGCTACAGCCAAATGCTCACAATACTTGTTATGGCCCAAAGACATTTCGCGAATTTTTCTCTGCTCATACGTGGAACATGAAGATAGTGTTTGGTGATAGATGTTAAGAGGTCCTGCAATGTGAACCATAATCATGCCGCTAGTTCATATACCCATAACCGCGTAACAATTCGCATCAATGAGTTATAATTTCTGAGAGACATATGCTTCCTACGTTTCAACTGATTTTACAGAATGATTCTGTGATAAAGCAGACGACCACAATGGCCCCCCAGCTCCCCAGCTTCCTTAGAAGCCACAGAAACTCTGAAAACAGTTTCTGAAAACCCCTTGGTACCCCAGTGTGAAATTCCTTTACCTGATTCTATGAGCGCTACACGTCAGTGATCTCTAGGTTGCTTGTGTACTCTCGGAAGAGAAGCAGTTGCCCGTGGGAATGGTTTGCACGAGAGACGAAAGCAGTTGGGGACCGTGTATAAGCATTAGAATATCTTGGCGGTAGAAATACTCTCGCACTGGCTGCTTTCCCCGACCCTTTTCAAAGCACGCTCACGCGCTCATGACTGAATGGAAAGTGAGGCCAGCTTGGATTCCTTCATCTAAGAGTGGCAGGAATGTACATAGCACAGTATGCGGTGGATAAGTGGGAGGTTTTCACCAGCCGTTTTTGCGTCCCTAACTGTGAGTTTCGTGAGCCTGGTGCTTAGAGTTCTCGCAATAATTCTAGTCTGATGAATGGACGGAGCTTCGACGGTAGATCCCCCCCCGCGTGAATCGAAACCCCATTCTCCATTGAGGACGCCAACCCCGCATGGCGAGCCGCCTGTTCCATGCGTCAGACTTAATCGAAAACGGAAAACATATAGGTATGTTGTAACACACGTGCCCCAAAATTTTCTCCAATTCTCAACATGGAACGCGGAGAAGCACGTCCCGATTCATCAGATTCAGTCTGGAATATTGACCAGGGGCGATCACTGAACGGAGGACAACCTAGATGGTCTTCTTCCTGCTTGATGGCACACATGCGCCTTAGGCCTGTGAATTTGAAAGATACGGGAACTTTAAGCTAGATAATAATTTTTCGTGAAGGGACCCTCACTATTTTTTAAAGACCTACATATACATATATATATATGTATATATATATATGTATATATATATATATATATATATATATATATATATATATATATATATATATATATATATATATATATATATATATATATATATATATATATATATATATATATATATATATATATATATATATATATATATATAACGAAATGTAACAAATTGTGGCTGAAGACCGTGAAAAATGGACACGGCTGACTACCAGGACGGCACACCTCGGTGAAGATGCGGAATGACCGCGTCAGGCGAAAGCCAACCGATTAAGTAAGTAAGTAAGTAAGTCATATATATATATATATAGTATCAGGAGCAATGCTTTGCGTGATGGTCTGCAATCTGCCACGCTTTCTTCAAAAGAAGCTGTTTTTATGGTAGGGGAAAACTGCTAACGGATTTCAAAGCAGTCACAACAACATTAGAAGCTTACCGCTTATAGTTGTACAATTTTGAAAAAAAAATTCGAACGAACGAAAATTGAAATTTTTCCGTTCGAAATATTTTCGAACGAACGAAAATGGAAGAAATTTCGAATGAACGAAAATCGATAAACTTTAGAAAATTTCGTTCGTGTACAACTATATTACCGCTGGACGGCTGGCCACTTGTGTTCGACGAGGACCAACTCTTATTTTTGTGGCAATCGCTGAAGTACCATCACAAACGTAGCACGTCACTTCAACTTAACAATGGAAGCTAGTATGTATATCAGGAAACTTATGCCTTAAAGTTATGGAGTGATCGCGCCTTCACTCAAGTTCGACTTGCAGAGCACGGATTTCACCTATAGAGTGGTTTTTTTAGAGTGCTCACTCTTTCAGATAATCGGCTGTAGTAGACATTGTCGAACAGAATATTTGCCTGTTGCTGGGCAGTATCGGTTATCATACTAACTATATTCGGCTTGGTGTGTGTGACCGTCTGTAGTGGTGTGTGTGTGTGTGTGTGTGTGGTGTGTGTGTGTGTGTGTGTGTGGTGTGTGTGTGTAGTGTGTGTGTGTGTGTGTGTGTGTGGTGTATGTGTATGTGTGTGTGTGTGGTGTGTGTGTGGTGTGTGTGTGTGTGTGTGTGTGTGTGTGTGTGTGGGTGTGTGTGTGTGTGTGTGTGTGTGTGGTGTATGTGTATGTGTGTGTGTGGTGTGTGTGTGTGAGTGTGTGTGTGTGTGTGTGTGTGTGTGTGTGTGTGTGGTGTGTGTGTGTGTGTGTGTGTGGTGTGTGTGTATAGTGTGTGTGTGTGTGTGTGTCTATATGTATGTATGTATGTGTGCATGTATGTGTGTGCTTGGTATATATTAACATGTGTGTGTGTGTGGTGTGTGTGTGTGGTGTGTGTGTGTGTGTGTGTGTGGTGTGTGTGTGGTGTGTGTGTGTGTGTGTGTGTGTGGTGTGTGTGTGTGTGTGTGTGGTGTGTGTGTGGTGTGTGTGGTGTGTGTGTGGTGTGTGTGTGTGTGTGTGTGGTGTATGTGTATGTGTGTGTGTGTGGTGTTTGTGTGTGGTGTGTGTGTGGCTGTGTGTGTGTGTCTTCTGTGTGTGTGGTGTGTGTGTGTGTAGTGTGTGTGTGTGTGTGTGTGGTGTGTGTGTGTGTGTGTGTGTGTGTGGTGTGTGTGGTGTGTGCTGGTGTGTACCAGTGGCCCAGAGTGCATTGCATGTGTGTGGGTGTGTGTGTGTGTGTGGTGTGTGGTGTGTGTGGTGTGTGTGTGTGTGTGTGTGAGTGTGTGTGTGTGTGTGTGTGTGTGTGTGGTGTGTGTGTGTGTGTGTGTGTGTGTGTGGTGTGTGTGTGTGCCTGTGGTGTGTGTGTGGGTGTGTGTGTGTGTGTGTGTGTGTGTTGTGGCCAAAATTCCCAGCCAGTGTGGTGTGTGTGTGTGTGTGTGTGTAGTGTGTGTGGTGTGTGTGTGTGGTGTGTGTGTGTGGTGTGTGTGTGGTGTGTGTGGTGTGTGTGTGTGTGTGGGTGTGTGTGTGTGTGTGTGTGTGTGTGTGTGTGCTGTGTGTGTGTGTGTGTGTGTGTGTGTATGTGTGTGTGTGTGAACTGGAATTAGTCACGTCGGCCTATCGTTCGCAATTGACACACTGAGTTGTCACACCCACTGTCCACATAATGCAGCGGTGGTCATTGACCTGGCTTTCGTGTCAGTGGGGAAACAAGAGGAGAACGATCAGTTCTGGAATGCTGTTCTACTGCATATATATATATATATATATATATATATACATATATATATATAGATATATATATATATATATATATATATATATATATATATATATATATATATATATATATATATATATATATATATATATATATATATATATATATATATATATATATATATATATATATTTATAGCTTCATTTGTGCCTGTTGCTTCAACTGTTCATTCATAATCACTTTCTGGAGAGACAGCTTTCTAGGACGAGCCCAAAGAACTGGTTGCAGGACATCAATCCCTACCCCCAAACAGCCTTCCACCAGTCCATGGAGAAGTGTGACTTAACTCTCTCGGCAGATTCTTTTCTATCGAATCTGTGTCAGACTGTGAAGGGATATGCATTGCATTGCAAAAGTACCCTGTGAGAGCTTGATTGAGCACAGTGAAACTGATTTCCTTAAAAAAATACAGTAGCGCGCAGGTTTTTTTTTCTTTCCAAAAAAACGTTTTTCTAGCATACAACTCTGCCGCGATTTTGCCACAACTCCTCCGGCTCGACGCCTGCCGGAGTAGCGAGGGAGATGCGGGGTAGGAACCGCGGGCGATTCTTAGGCAGTGGTCGCTCAAATACGCTCGTCTTCTTTTTCCTCTACAGACACCCTGCCGGGTATAGAGTAGTGAACCTATGAAAAAAATCGCGAAAAATGGCTTTGTTCTGGGCCAAATCAAGCTGAACCTTGTCTTTTGATGGTGGACGAGTCTACACATCATCGGCATCGATGATCTCTAATATCAGAACATCGGCTGGCTTGAACTTGAATTTCATTCAATGAACTTTCGGACTTATCTTTTACATCTAGTCAAAAACATTGGTTGAAGTGCTTGCTTTCTTTGTTCAACTGTTTTATTAGGTAATTTTATTTATTTCTTCCTCTGAGTGTCGATGATTTTTTGATTCTTGGCATGAGACTGTGATCTTTCTGTGCGTATTGCACGAACTGGAAAATTTAGGGTCCTAATAACTCTAATTCAGCCCATTTTCCACTATACTACCTTCATAGTTTTTGAGCTATTTCATATCAATGGATTTTTATGGTTTTTGATAACGGCGTTTTCATCGTGACCTGCTAATTGGCCAAATAGCGGTAAGGTCACGGAGGAGTCCCGATGTAGTCGCGGAAGCATGACCTACGGAGAAGTCCCGGCACAGTCGCGAAAGATTCCAGGGTCGCTGGGGAGTCGCGGGGCAGTAGTGGAAGAGTCGCAGCAATATTTCTCAGACAAAGCGCCACATCGTCACATCTCGCTGCAAGATTGACGAAATGAGTTTGAGGCAGTTTTCGTGTTCCTCTCAGTGAGACAAATGTAATGGTACGTGTAGAAAGTCTTTTCGACTCCGGTACATTGTGGAGAAATGTGAATTTCCTTCAAAAATTCACAAAAGGTCAAAACATGAAAGATTTTTGCTATCACCATCCTGTATCCAGTTCATAATGAGGGGTTTTGTGTTGCAAATGTACATTTTCGATGCATTTCTAAACTTGAATCTATTTTGGAAAAGTCATGTGGGACTCAACGAAAGCAATTCAGAAACTTCTTCGAAATTGAAATCGGAGCAAATTGAAGCAATGTATGGCGATGCGGCTCTTTATGAGCACAATCACGCGATGCTATTTGCTGCAAAAAAATTCTTACGCGCACGCCCACTAGTACGCAGCGAAGCGGCGTTTGTGCGCACCTTGTGGTGAATATGAACAATACCCGCGCTAAGTTTTGTAAAAACGGGGAGCATCAGGCAAACTTGGCAAAAAAGCGTCCGATGCATGTAACTTTTTTGAATGAAGACTTTTTGAATTCTGGAAACGCTATCATATTCACAGATCAAATTGCTACCTAATTATGTGACTTGTTAGCCGAAGCTACCCAAAAGCGCTTTGTTTTTGAAGGAAATAGTTTCTGCACAGTTTTTTTAAACGTCGCGCGCGGCGAGGTGCGGCGAAACTTTGAGCAGTATTTCCACAAATAATGTAAGACCAATCTGTATGATTTCTTCATAAATTAGGTGCAGAAGAGAGAATCTCAAGGTTTTTGTTGGTTGAATTTTCGAAATCCCTCATCTAAGAGTCCAGGGTTTTGCAACAAAACTCCGACTTTTCAGGTAGTTCTCAAGCGTGTTTGATAAAGGATTCCAAAACTCCAACCAACACAATCCTTGAGACTCTCTCACCTCCCCCTAATTTATGAAGGAAGCATACAGATTGCTCTTTAATTACTTGTAGAAATACTGCTCAAAGTTTCCCCGCATTCGTCGCTCGCGACGTTTTTGCAAAATGATTGCAAAAAATATTTCCTTAAAAAACAAAGCGGTTCTGGGGCACTTTGACACATTAGTCACATAATTAGGTAGGAATTTGATCTGTGAATATGATAGCGTTTTCAGAATTCAAAAAAGTCTTCATTCAAAAAAGTTACATGCATCGGACGCTTTTTTGCCAAGTTTGCCAGATGCTCCCCGTTTTTACGAAATTTAGCGCGGGTATTGTACATAGCTAAGTAACCAAATCCGTTTTGTGGAGTAGTGAGCAATAAATCGTTTCTAGACGTAGCAAAGCTCATCCGGAGGCAAACAACGAAAGAGCATTTGCAATGTGAATGCTCAAGAAAGAAGACGCTGATCGTATTATCTGTCGATGAAGGTGTTCTCTTTTAGAACTCGTACATATTCGCTCACCTTACGACACTTGCAAGTGAAATCCATTTTGATTAGCACGACTTAAAGGCAGTGTCCACGATAAAAACCATGTCTGATTTTTTGGTGGAGATCGGCAGCTGCGGGACCTAGCGCAACCCCAACGTTGAATAGCTAAGAAAAATGAGCTCGAAACGGTCCCCTACGGCCCCAAAGTTAGACACTCGTCAGCTCGTCACACCCCAGATGCACTTTCCACGCCCACCGACGTGAACAAATGAATGCTCGAGATTGTGAGATCAGCAATGGTTTCCGATCATTAGCCCCGTTCTTCCCTTCATTCTCAACTTCTCTCATTACTCAGGTCAGCTCGCATACATCGGCTGCAAAAGACGGAAGTTACAAGCCTCGGGCAACTCGTCCACCATGTTTTCCTAGCTCAATTTTTGAGGGACCATAACTCCGTTCCCAGAAGGTCTTGCACGATTCCAAAGAGTTCATTGGGATCAGCATGGGACCGTCTTTAAGATAGGCGAAAAAGCAGGAAAACGATTCTTATCGTGCCTTTGAAAAGACCTTTTCCATATGTCCAAGAAAAAGGAACTCTGGGTTTAGATAGTTGGACATTCCCGAGCAGCGAAAATGGGTAGATTTTCTTTTTGTTCTGAGAAATTCAAGTGTTGTACAGTTCAACGCCTGATCATCAGGCGTGCTTTCCTCTCAATCGCCCTCCTATTATAAGGAGATTAGGCCATATACAGGAAATCAGGTAGGAGTGAAATATGGACTGCGTATCGATCACCCAATTGAAGATCCTAGTTTTTTAGAGGCAGTGTTAACGACAATCCTCAATTTCGAGATCATCTGCTAGATCAATTGAATGGCTCCCATGTAGAGGGAAATATCTTTTTTTCTGCTTTTTCATGCGATTACTTACAGAATACAACTCCCTTATGATTCGGCTGGCTATTGCTTGATTTGTTGCAATAACTAATGTTTCATATCAGAATGCATTCAAAAACAATTCTATGAAGAGTTTAGTTGATCTGGAGTTTGATTGTTCTGATAAAGAAATAAAAAAATTTTGTGATGTGGAAACATGACCTCATCATTTCAATGGGATGCTTAAAGGCAGCATACACGCTCGTAAGCATAGTCGAGATAACAGCATAGATCGGTCCGCACGGCCTGTGCTATGTCGTCAACGACGTTTGAAGCGCTGGAAAACCGTCCAGGATGACAGTATTTGACAATGTTTGAGCAATCTTGCCTTCCCACGCCCGTATTTTCGCACCCTTTTTGAGTAACAGTGAATGAGAATCGATACTGTAGGTCGTGGATGAATTTAGATGAGCACTACTGAAATGGGAGTGCACGAGAGAAATAGCTGGGGAAAACATTCCTCTGGTGACGCGCACCCACTTGGACAAGCGAAAGTGTACGACGCATTCTCGGGGTCGAATTATGATGTCAACATCGACGCCGGTTCACTTACCCAGGCTTGGGGTGGAACCCTGCTCAGCCTTCTGGGAGACTCGGCCCATCCTCTGGCAAGTGTCGCAGAGCGGCGGTTGGCTCTTCATGCTGATCGATAGGCATGGTAAGCCTTCATGCTCCTCCAAAGGCATAGAAGACCTTCATGCTCCTCGCCAAGCATGATTGTGTGGGCCTCTCAGACGAAGACCAGAGCTTATTGTTCCAGGCGAAGACAGAACAGTTGAACAATTTGTACTGATAAATCAGGCCTTCATAGGCCACTATGTGGTTGATGATGCTGACTTGATAGAAGTCTGTGATAGCCCAGCAACTCCAACAATGGTAGAACATCGCGATTGTGGCCCTACAATCGCCCTCTAGTATTCAAAGGTCACATTATGGTAGAAATTTGGTGAAGTTGAAAGCCATTGTCGCGTCGGGCGTTGTTGTGGCGTGATACGTGAAAACGCTTTTTCAATCTTTGCTTCTCGCGATACTTTTCACCGCTGAGGTGATATCAACTACCCTGTTAATGATTCAAATTCATCGTTCACGATGGATTTTTGCTTTGGAAAGCCTCTATATCATAGTTCCTGTATGCTGGGGATGGATGATACCTATCAGTGCAATGAAGCGATCAGCCTACTTATCAGCACTTCCATCACTAGGTCATTCCTGTGATCTGAGTCTTCATTTGTGGAAAGTCAACAAGAATGATCATCGTGAATGCTGCCTTACAGTGAATCCATCTAACTGTCAACATTGATCTCTTCCAATCAAGATTCTCAGCGCAAGTATGAGTGGCAAGATGGTCAGCGAAGTCATTAGGCGCTATTCAACGCAAGCGCGGCATCGCGCGTGACGCGCTCAGGGTCAGGCACAGTTGTGGTCCGAGTCGTCCTGAACAACGGCCCTGAGAGAGGACACTAGCCGAGAAAAATAAATTTACAGAAAAGGTGAAAATGTTATTAGACGATACTGACTCGTTTCATTTTGAAGTTTTTTTAAACATTGGGGCCTCACCATCCCAAAGAGGATGAATTATGTCCACATGCTGCTTTGATATGAAACTGCTGTGACAGAAGTAAAGCACTCAAAGAAACTGAAAAATTTGCTCCTCTGCTTTTGGCTTTCTCCCGTATCCTGATGAGCTGAATCTCACTGTAAGATCTGACTGCAAATCATTATCTGGGCCATAACTTGCTCCTGTAATCACATTTGAGCTCTGATTCCACTTCTAACAGACTCCAAACATCTGTCTACAGCTTCCACTCTTGCACTACATATCATAAGCACAGCATCTATCACTTGATTTTTTTTGACCAATTTTTTTCAATTCCCGGAGGGGTCACAGGCGAAGTTCAGTGTTTGGCACAAATCTCTATTTCTTCACATATCTAAAAATGATTTTGGCTCTTTTCCAGTCGATTGGTACCCTGCTTTCGGATACTCATTTCTGAAACTGACGTTCGGCCATTTCCCGACCTGCCTCGTTTCGGCTTGCACGATTTTTGCCTCCCACCGTTCACATAACCTTTGACATTGATCCCTCTGGGTATCCAGCCACGGCAAGGTGTATAACGAAGGTACATCTGTTGCTCTGGCTGTGCACCCACATCACTAAGTTCTACCCAGCGTTGTTAATCAGATTCGGAGGTATCTATCGCCAGGAGATGAGGGCTAACGCGGAGCAGGAGAACTTCCCCTGTGCTTTGGGTCGTCACATACTGCTGGAGAGGATACATTGTAAAATATCGAGTTTCGAGGACTTTAAAATGTGAGGAAACCAGCAAACGATGAGCACCAGAGGTTGGCCTAACTATAGACGATGCGAACAAGATACAGAGATCACAGTACGCCAAGACTCGGATTACGAACTCAACTGCCTTCTGGACTTTGCTAATTGCGCTATAGATGCAATGCCATCCTGAAACCTTCTACGCTACCAGTGCTGAGCTCTGTAAATGAAGTCCGTGTCGCGTCAGCAGACTTCGTTATTAAAACAGTCTCCGCTTCCATCGGATTTAGCCAGAAAACTACGAAGCAATGTCTATTCTAAACCTTGTAGTCGAGGTAATGTTGAGGTCGTACACGTTTTATGATTAACACTATTTTTCATTTCAAAACTGCTTTTATTCCATCGATAATGTTTACTATTCCGTGGTAAATAATCATGGCCCCAGATAATTTTACCTCAAAATTGATTTTTTGAAGCGATACAGACATTATTTTAGATGGGGCGAAAAATAATGACCTCCTCTCCGGTCTCCACGGTGGTCCTCGCGTACCACCGTGAGCTTGACTCGGACGCGCGGGCGTGGCGTTGGGGTTAGAATAGCCTGACGTCACGCCTGCTCCGCCATGGCGGTGACGGCTGTAACGGCATTTTAATCATTTTCGTTATTCTATAATCGGTCTCATTCCGTTTCTGTAAGAATAACCCACATTGTCCCCATAATGCAGTGGTAACCAGTGCAGGGAGCGCAAGTCCCAAGAAGATTTCTATGGGAGGAAAATGGGTCTGATAAGATATGACGAATGATAGGTTTGTTATTACGTTCATTTTAGGCGGCCTCATAAACTATCAATGGTTGGTATCACTATCAAATATGATTTCCTCCCCACGGAAATCTTCTGAACGCACTTGTACCCGCTTGTTTGGAAAGCCGATCACGCTTCGCCCGCAATGGCGCCCACCGCGAGTATTCATAGTATCCGAAAGCGCGTCACGCACATGCCGCACTCGCGTTGAGTAGTATGAATAAAGGCCTCAGCCAACAATGGAATGCGGCAAAGCGATTCCTACTCTCGGCCATAATACACCAACATTTGTCATGTCGTATTCCATGCACATCTGCCAACTACTATGTGCCAGGCGTTTTAACAGCCTTTACAGGAAGAAAATCCTCTATATCAAGAAATACCTCGAAAGCTCACGTGGGACAGGGCCTCTACACACTTGGGAGGAGTTGTCCAGTTTTTGCAGTTCGACACGTGACGCCACTCTATGCAAGCGAAGTGGTCCCGAGGGAATTAGAGCCGCGAAAGGCCAGACATCACCCTCGGTGTTTAGAGAGACCCTTGTGCCGCCTCACGTGATCAGGAGTCACCGTCCAGACCGGGTCGTTGGGCCGTAAGCTTCCAGATCGTCGGTTTTACACTTCCTAAAGTTTCCAAATAATCAATGCTAGATCCAGCATGTGGCGTCTTTGAGCAGCGCAGAGTGTGACAGGCCTGCAAAGCGATTTACTTTGAGAAGGGCTTGCGGCAGGCGCACCGGTCTAGTCAGATCTGGGGACGATCAGCAAAATCAGAACAGATCTGGCGCAATGGGAGTGTGCGCTGACCCAAAGACTGTGGTCGATACCGGTACGACATTCAGGTGTATTGGTCATTTGATGACGAAAGACGGTCCACACTGCGATCAGCAGTGGTTTAGGTTAAGACCGGAGTAATCACAATTTTACTGCTGTGCCATAAACTATCAATGGTTGGTATCACTATCAAATATGATTTCCTCCCACGGAAATCTTCTTGGAACGCACCCCAGATTTCGCTTGTTTGGAAAAGTTAGATTCACTTTTTCAAGCTCCGCAATGGCGTCACCGCTGGAGTATTCATAGTATCCGAAAGCGCGTCACGCACATGCCGCACTCGCGTTGAGTAGTATGAATAGCGCCTCAGCCAACAATGGAATGCGGCAAAGCGATTCCTAATTTCGGCTATAATACACCAACATTTGCTTAGTTATGTCGTATTCCATGCAATATCTGCCAGCTACTACATATGTGCCAGGCGTTTTAACAGCCTTTACAGGAAGAAAATCCTCTATATCAAAAGCTACTCGAAAGCCTCACGTGGGACAGGGGCTCTCTACACACTTGGGGAGGAGTTGTCCAGTTTTTGCAGTTCGACACGTGACGCCACTCTATGCAAGCGAAGTGGTCCCGAGTGGAATTAGAGCCGCGAAAGGCCAGACATCACCCCCGCCCCCCCCCCTCGGTGTTTAGAGAGACCCTGTCCCGCCTCACGTGATCAGGAGTCACTGTCCAGATCAACAAGGCTGTAAGCTTCTCCATCGCCGGAGAAAGTTTTGTTAATTCCTCTCCACTTAAAGTTTCCGTACGAATCAATGCTAGAGATCCAAAAGATGGGCGTCTTTTTGAGCAGCGCAGAGTGTGACAGGCCTGCAAAGGATTTACTCTGAGAAGGGCTTGCGGCAGGCGCGACCCGGCCTAGTCGATCTGGGGACGATCAGCAAACCGTGAACAGATTCGGCGCAATGGGAGTGTGCGCCGACCCAAAGACTGTGGTCGATACCGGTACGACATTCAGGTGTATTGGTCATTTGATGACGAAAGACGGTCCACACTGCGATCAGCAGTGGTTTAGGTTAAGACCGGAGTAACTCACAATTTTTACTGTTGCAAATAGTAGGCTCAAGTTTCTCAATTTCGCTCACTTCAAACTCCGATTGAATGGTTACCCTTGCGAGGCTACAGGAGTAGAATGAGGCTAGTCTAGTTGGACGCAGCGCTCACGGTAAAAGTGGCTTTCAAATTTTCGAAAGAATTCAAGAGCTCCGGGGGGCGTGTTGATCCAATGCATAGAATGAGATGCACCTAAACACAGTTTGACTGGTACATGCGACTCGCGCGACGCAAGGCGCTGGGCTCATTTCGTCGCTGGAGCGCCGCTTGCAGTGCGTTTAGCCAGCTGAACTGCTCTTGAGCTCTCCCTCTCTGTGTAACCGGCCTACAAGCCGACACGAGGCCTATTACAAAAACAGTGTCGGCTTAAGTCGAGTTGAGAGAGAATAAATCGCGCTCTAGTATACGGTTCCGAAACTTGAATGTGGTGTAAAGTGTGCCCGAATGAGAATGGCGGCCCATGCGGCCGGCGTGGTTGGCAGGCGGCCGTCGCTTGTGCCGCCCTCGGACGAGTGTTGGATTTCAACGACGGCAGTCCCCTTTCCCACCGTCTGCAGAGCTGATTGATCGGCACAGTGCTTGCTGCCAGCCGGTGCCGGCCCCGTTCGTAGTCGAGGTCGGTGGGGACGTTTCGCATGCTCCTCCGAGAGTGGCGAACGCGTCAGCCGCATGGGCCGCCATTCAATTTAGGACGCATCTTACCTGCCCCACTCACTGTTATTGCATAGGGCCTCGAACCCTTCGATTTCAGGTGAAAAGTTGAATGCGGTTTTATTCGTTGCCTTCAAAGATTTTTCATTTTTTCATCTTTGCACCATTTTTCAACAAACCCACCTCAGTCACTGAGTCAACCCTTCATTTCAGCTAATGATCTCGAAATGAAAGATATTATCGAACTCTGCTCGCTGTGAACATTGTTCATTTTTATAAAAGCCGGATAAAGTGTTTGCAGAATTGATAATCTTCCTGTCCCAAGAATAGCCATCAGCCCACCAACCGACGATAAACGGGCCTATTTACACGAGTTCTCAACTGGTTCATATAAAAAATAAAGCTGCTGTTACGCTAAAACTTCGATATAACTTGGTTTTGTATTCTTTGAACTTGCAGGAATCGGTGTGGCTCTAAAAAAGTTTTTTTTGCATCTTTGGCATTTTCAAGGGGTAAATATTTCGATGATGAAAAATTCATTTGGAGGCTCCGAAACAACTTAGAACTCGAGCAAACTCCTCTGATTACCCAGTCGAGATGTTTTCAATAGTTACTGATTGAATGGGTACAATTATAAATGATCACAAGGCCTGGGCAAAACCAAACCTCTCCAGCCGCTTCGCGGCTGGAGCGATTACGTGAGCCGGAACTAAAAGCTTGAACTAGCCAAAATAATTATTTGTAGCAATTTCGAATCGTTGACCAACACAGGAACTGCGGCGATAGCAAATCCTATTGTTTCAACGAATTTTCGCCGAAAATTTGCCGTTTCTGACTGAAATTTCGGCAAGCGGCAACGGCAAACCCCAAAAATGACCGGCAAACTGGAGCGGTTGTGAATTCCGGCCGGTCTCCGGTCTGACAGGGGTGACTGCCCTGACCAAACCCAAACCTAGCCAACTGCGTTCATGGATCTCTGCCTTGTGCTTGTTGCATGCCAACCACCGATCATTGCATTGATATAGTCGGAATGTGCTATCACCACACAATGGCTCAGCCGGTTAGGGGTCGGACTACGAAACACTTTAATGGGGGGGGGTTAATGGTTCGAATACTGTAAGATCATTTATGCATAATGGCTGACAATAACGGCATTTCTTTGTGTTCACCTTCATTTTATTTTGAGTTTTAACGGTGTTACTTGTTTTCATACCTCTTTCCTTATACCGCAAAGGTAGCGGGAGCGTAGCTATTTCAGGTTAAACTTTTTGCCAATCTCAGTGTTCGAACCCCTCGGATATAATCGAAGAACGTTTAACATCTGTATTAGAAACTATGTAGGTTCCCAGGTTTCAACATTTATCAAGGCCAGCCCTTACCCTTCTGTGTAACCACATATGTTACACGAGGCCTAAAAAACTGATAAGCCCAAATTTGCAGAAACACTTAAGGCGCTCTAGTATACGGTTGCTCGATATACATATGACGCTGGAAAAAAGATTCGGACATTATGAAACCTCTCGAACTCGTCCCATGATCAATGACCAATACTTTTTTCCAACAGGAATAATTATTATAAACAGAAGGGTATTTAACCAAACTACAAAATACAATGAAGCGACCTTAAAGGCACCGTACGAGCAGAAAACTGTATATTATTTTTTGATGTCTTTGTTTAGCTTTCGGATGCTCCTCCGAGTGGCGAACGAAATGTCGAGAAAGGCCCATGAATTTAAAGCCCTGCTAGATTACTGGCGAGGACTGAACCTTCGATTCCAGGGAATCCTCATCTTTTATTCAACCACTGTGGTCTGCTGGGTCATTTTTTTCACGAAATTTCCAAGCTGAAACCTCATGAAAACCCTTCATTTCAGCTATAGCAGCGCAAATGATGCCTTCAGTACATTTGCGCTTGGCTTGAACATTGTTCACTTTCAAACAAGTGTTTCATCATCAACTTCCTGTCCCAAAACATTGAGCCATCAACCCGCAACCGACGATAAACGGGCCTATTGCTGTTTCAGAAGCGTTCATATAAAAATAAGGGAAGCTATTTTTGTCATTCTGGCCATTCCGCTAAAACTTCGAAATATACTTTTTCTGAAACTACTTTTGAACTTGCCGAATTCGATTGTGGCTCTAAAAAAGTTTTTGCATCTTTGGCATTTTCAAGGGGTAACTACTTACGATGAAAAAAGTTCATTTTGGAGGCCATTGTTATACCAAAGTTTTAGCGACCGCGACAGGTGCGCCAATAGTTATCAAGCGAATAAAGTACAATTATAAAGCCGGGACCAGGCCCACACAGTAGAAAAATGCTGTCGCAGTGAAACAGTTTGCGTTCGTCGCAGTCGCTGGCCTCGAAAGGGGATGCTCGCATGCCTGGAAATGTGGAAACCGTTTGGTAATCGGTCGCTGCTCGTGGAGCGTCCGTCGCAGTGCAGTGCACTGCGACGTGCGTCAGCGACAGGGACATCGGCCAAATTTGCTGGCCATCGTGGCTCTGAAATTTCGAGGGCGACGGCTGGTCCCCAAAAATCAGCGACAGTGACGTAGCAGTGTTTCGCGAATTCCGCGACAGGTCTCCGGTCGTGACGGGGTGAGCTGCTGTTAAGCCAAACCTGCGGCCAATAGGCTGCGTTTAACGAAGCATCTCTGCGGCCGCAAAGATACTCCATCACGAAATTCCTCAGGGTATTTCAAAATGAAAATGGCTCGAAACTTGCTCAAAACACTTTATATGTAGGGAAGTTCTAGAAAGCCGAGTTCACGATCTTGCTGCCCGCTTTATCGATAATGGCTGGAGATTTACCGGTAGGTTGTGGTATCACGTTATGCTTTGATTATAACGGCAGAACTTGTTTTTCCACTATAATAGTTTATACCGAAAATCAACAATATTTCAGGTTAAACATTTTGCAAATTCGGTAACAAAAACCTTAATAACCTCCAGATTAGAAGCTTCTGAGTCAAATCTGAGGTTCCCATTTAACAACATTATCAAGGAAGCACCACCGCAATCCGCCGCAGTCTGTTGAAGACTCGATGAACGTACTCAGATTCGTGTTGAGACTAGGGTTTCAAATACTCTCTGATATCGCTGGAAAAAAGATTTGGGCGTTGATTATTTCTTCATATTAAGAGTTCATACTTTTTCCAACAGGCAAACGTTCGTAGATAAAAACAGAAGTTTTTGTAACAAAATATTCATGAGAAATTGTTCTGTAGATCTGCACAACAAAATGTGAAAAAAGTGAGGCTGTACGACAAAACGAAAACTGTATATTAAGTTTTTGATGTCTTTGGTGTCCGCCGCCCGCCTCCAAAATGTTATAGAGAGGCCATGAAAATAATTGCCTGTCTTGCGAGGACGATTTAGATATCATACTTCAAGCCTGTAGTCTGTGATTCATAAACAGTTGCGGAGGGAATCACTAACTGCTTGAATAACAGAGCAAAACGTTACCAGCGCAAACGATGCCTTCATGGATAAACATTTGCACGAAGGAAAATATCGTTAATTAGGACCCTATCGACACAAAACATTGCTAGGCGATATTCTTTGTTTTCGAGCGGTTCCCCAGCCAATTTCTAGGAAGTATTTTTTGTCACTTATATTCACTTTTTTTGATGACCAAATCTACATTTCCTGAGGTTCGAAAACTGTTTCCATCGCGAATCTTCGCAGCTTGTGTTTCCACCATTTGTGGGAGTTCAAAGATCGTTATAGGCCATTTTTCTTGACCCAAGTTTGCACAGGCCGGGAGGGTCGAAGCGATTTCTCAGACAACGGGGCGGGACCGACCGCCCAGGCGAAAAATCCCATTTTGTACTGAACGCGCCCAAATTCGAACTGACCGCGCACAAGAAATAGTGCTCACGATCGGTACGCCTAAGATTCATCAATGCGAGCGGTCGGTACGAGAGCCAACTCGGTCAGTCAGCAAGTGCCCGCGTTCAAAACGCGATCGCCCGCGTTCAGCACGCCAGAAAACTGGCAAGTGAGGCTGGTTTCAGAATTCGCGGGGTCGGTACGCAAGTGTTCGCGTTCAATACGCAATTGCCCGCGTTCAGTACGCAAGCAAACAGGTGGACGGGGTCGGATTTTCAGGTTTAGACGGGAGGAAAACTGGGTTTTATGAGATATAACGAATGATCGGCTGAAATTTAGGTTCATTTCAAGCGAAATTCTTCAGGGTATTCAATTTACCGGTAGGTTGGAGCATGGAACGTACGAACGGCGCACCACGTTGGGCTCCAAAACTATATGGAGATCATCGCAAGAGTACAGATCGTCTGCCCTTATCGCAGAATATCGGTTGCTGTACTGTCCGAGCTTAGGATAAGTAGATGCGGAACAATGACAGTCCAAGTGCCAGACAGTAACGAGGAGATGACGTTGTACTACTCCGGTAGCGATGGACTAAGCGAAACGGTCAAGACTCACATCGTGACCAATGGAGCCGAGCTGTGATGCCGAAAAGGATGCGTTCTACGCTCAACTTCAAGATGCGATGAATTCTATCTGAGGACTGATCTCATCATGGTCGCAGGCGATCGCCCACGCAGTCGGCAGGAGTAGACTCAGTGATGGGAAGAGGTCAGTGGGCAGATATGGAGCTGGTGAATTGAATGACAATGACTTGCGTCTGCTCTAATGTCAAATTTCGCTGCGTTCAATGGACTTCCTCATTGGGAACACTTACTGGTCACCAGAAAAGCCAGCAGTTAACGTGGAGGAACTCTAATGGAAAAGACGTGGTTTTAGACTACGCTATCTGATAAATTGACGTTTTAGGTCGTCAAAATGTGAACGACGTGCGCGCCATGAGAGACACTGGCTGCGGTTCAGACCACTACCTTCCTGCGTGCATCGCTGAAGTTATTGCCTTGGCTGTCAGCGGGCGAGGCGTGTGGGGCCTCCAGAAGAAAGTCTACAATTGCCTATATTTGCCATATTTATCGTTAATGCTTCTTACCTGGTGATTCATGGACGAAGAAGGCGTATTGCGTCGCAGTTGTCGAACAGCTTTTGCTTAAAAGGCGTTAACTGAAACTGATTTTGTGGACGAACAAGAGAGGCAGACAACGGACGCCATCCTGGAATGCGCCGAGTCACTTTGCCCTGTCTCTCGCCAGCGGACGCAACCATGGATATCGGAAGAGTCTATCCGCCCTATAAATGAACGGAAGCAAGCGAAACTGTCAATTTAAATCGGTATCGGGAGCTGTCTAAAGAACTTCGACACAGATTAATGGCGGAAGGAGAGTCGTATTGGAATAGAATAGCCGACGAAATCGAGGAGTCTGCTGTTGAGCATGACTATCGCTCACTCTACCGCACACTGAAGCGCCTCAAGAAGACGACATAGCCCGTTAGCGATAGTATTGGGAACTGAGACGGAACGTTCGTGTAGCACTGATACGGACGAAATAGTGCTCACAGTGTTGGAGACATGTCTTTGACGACCTTTGCAATCACGACGCACCCACAGGACAGGTTATCGAGTCGATCTCCAACAGAGGTGCCGCAGAACCTGAGCCGCTTTGGACTCATAACTTTCAGAAAATGCGTGCAAGCATTGAGACGGGCTGTCACCGTTCGTGCGAAGAATCGCAGGGCTACGGGCGTTCAGACAACATAACAGCTGAGTGCAAATCAAAACTGGCGGAGACATTCTGTAGCCGGTCAACTTCGATAAGCTCATTTTGGCAGTCTGAGAACGTGCCAGTCACTTGGAAGGCGTGGTATCAACGTGCCTTATCCACAAAAAGCGGTGACGCGAGGGATTGTCATAACTATCGCGAATGTCTCTCATCGATTGCTGGAAAAGTCTTCAACAGGATCATTAAAAGCAGACTTCAGCGACATCGAGAACAAACCAGCCGTTGGGCAAGCGGATCATATAAGAGAATCCTGGTTCAGTCGAGCGACCAAATATCAGTTCGCTCTGCGTCAGCTTTTCATCAAACCAGATAGTAAGTGCGATCCGTTGCAAGTGCAAAAGCGCTGCATCGTGTTTATTGACTTCAAGTCGGCATAACGATTGCGGTTACTGGCGAAACGGCTTTATGGAGATCACTTGAATGCGAACACATGTGATCAAAAGAAGATAGTGAAGCTTCTAGCAAAGCTACAGAATGGATCAACTAGATGATCATCGCATCGAGATTTCAGCATACATGTTCGAAGAATTCACGATCAATGCTGGTGATCGTGTCAGGTGGGTCAAATAGCACGCCGCTACTGTTCAGGGTACTGATCGATGCTATCATGAATGAAGGGCTTTGAAAGACAGAAGAGGTGTCCAATTACGGTACCAATGTGATTACGTCACGAACTTGATGTTTGCGTATAACAGCAATTGCTTGTGTTGTGGATATACTGGGATGCTGAAGAAACGCAACGCTATTTAATTGGTGAGATAAGTGGACATTTGAGTCTGCAGAGTTGAAGTCGCGCGTTGCTCCCAGCGACGAATAGCGCTTGGTGATGCAAATATCGACTACATTTGGCGTCGACGAGGGCTGACCTGACACGGTGTACTGGGCGGCGAGGGCGTGAACCCTCGCAAGAAGTGTTTTGACGCTGCGACGATCGTGCGTCACGAAGAAGGCGTGTCATGCGAGCAGCAACTGACGCGGAGTCGATAATGTTCTCGTGGAACATCTTGTCGCCGCGTCAAGGCTGGGATAACGCTCGGCGACCAGTCCTGGTCGGTGCAGCCTGCAGTCACCCTATAGCGCAGTAGATTTCGAGCCCGGCGGCTTGCGAATCAATAAGGATCAGACGGATTGCACGCCTCTGTGCACCTTTAAATGAACGAGCAAGCGAACTCCAGCAAGTGAAATCGGACTTCAAGCAATTTTGGATCAGTAAGCATACTGGTAGAAAGAAAGTGGCGTAGCAAACGACAGAATAGATCCACAGCACAATCGGGAATGTCTTACTGCATTTGAGCATGACTACCAGCTTTGCACACTGCTGCCTCAAGGGAACGACAAGCCAGCGTTAGCTCGATGAGTGAGACGAGACAGGGTTCTCGGCGCACTGTTTCCGGAGTGAACTTCTACAGCGTTGGGATACTATATCCGACGTTGCACCGAAACGTCAGGGCACTCTCAAGCCGGACCTGGTAAAATCCGGAGGTCACTTCCAATAGATGCGATGCTTGCGCTAAATCCCGCTTTGGATTATTCTTTGTGTCACCATACGCAACGAAATCATCAGGGAGCTCCGATGGGATCACCATGGGGGCTACATTGGACACCATCGTGGCTAGGATCAAGCTGGCGGAGACATTCCAGACGGGTCATTGCAATAAGCTCATTGGACACGTATGCGGGATGATTTAGTCCTTGAGCTGATTACCGTACATCATGCTATCCACAAAAAGGGTGACGCGAGGGATTGTCATAACTATCGCGGAATAAGTCTCTTATCGATTGTTGGAAAAGTCTTGAACAGGATCATTAAAAGCAGACTTCAGCGACATCGAGAACAAACCAGCCGTGAAGCGGGATTTCGGCCGGGTCGTAGCTGCAGCGACCAAATGTTCGCTCTGCGTCAGCTATCAAAAGAAAGGATCCGTTGCTGCAAAAGCGCTGCATCGTGTTTATTGACTTCAAGTCGGCATTCGATTGCGGTTACTGGCCGGCTTTATGGAGATCACTTGAATGCGAACACATATCAAAGAAGATAGTGAAGCTTCTACAGCAAAGCTACAATGGATCAACTAGATGTATTCGCATCGGAGATAGGCTGTCTGAAGAATTCACGATCAATGCTGGTGTTCGTCAGGGTGGGGTCATATCGCCGCTACTGTTCAATACTGTGATCGATTACCATGCGAGGAAGCGGCCTTTGAAGACAGAAGAGGTGTCCACTACGGTATCAATGATTACGTCACGAACTTGATGTTTGCGTATAACAGCGCTGTGTTCGCGGATTACCGATGCTGAGGCAAACGTATTTAATTGGTGAGATAAGGATTCTGCAGAGTTGGGAAGTCGCGCGTTGCCCCCAGCGACGAATAATAGCGCTTGGTGATGCAATACTTAATTACATTTCGCGACGAGGGCGACCGACACTGTGTGAAGGGCGGCGAGGGGGGCATCGCAGAGCGTTTCTGACGCCAGACGACGACCGTGCGTCACTGCCTGCGAGCAGCAACCGACGCGGAGTCGATAATGTTCGTAAACATCTTACCGCCGCGTCAAGGCTGACGCTCGGCGACCAGTCTCTGGTCGGTGCAGCTCTGCATACCCCTATAGCGTAGATTTCGAGCTCCTATGGCTTGCGAATCAATATGATCAGACGGATCGCACACCTCTGTGCACTTTGAAGGAGCTGAACTCCAGCAAAAGTGGTTAATTTCGCGTACCTTGATCAGTAGCAATAGGAAACAAAGTGGCAGCAACGACAGAGATCCACAGCACAATCGGGAATGCTCCTACTGCATTTGCTTCGCTTTGCTGCTGTCTGTGGAAAAAAGCCAGCGTCTCGATGAAGACGAGGATTCGGCTGTTTCGAGCATTGATAATTCCTATACTATAATACGGCTCGGAAACGTGGGCACTCCTCAAATCGGACCTGGTAAAACTTGAGCCCTTCCAGATGCGATGCTTGCGCCAAATCCTGGGGATTATTCTTTGTCACCTCATACGCAACGAAATCATCAGGGAGCGATGTGATCACCAGCCCACCATCGAGGATCAAGTTTAGACCAGACGATTGCAATGGTTTGGACACGTATGCGGGATGAACGCGAGCCGATTACCGTACATCATGCTTAGGAGGAAACGGCCAGTGCAGTGGAAGATCCAGAGAACAGATCCTGAAAATACATGGCTGAAACAAGTCGGAGATGATCTGAAGATACAACGGTGCAGTGTCCTTAAAGGCACAGTCCAACTACCGGGGCGTTCCTCTGTTTTCTCGTCTACCTTAAGAACCGTCCCACGCTGATTCCAATGATTTCTCTGGAATCGTTCAAGATCACCTAGAACGGAGTTATGTCCCCTCAAAAATTGAGCTGCGGAAGCATGGTGGGCGAGTTTTCCAAGGCTTGTAACTTCCGTCATTTGCAGCCGCTTTATGCGAGCTGACCTGAATGAATAGAGAGCCTGAGAATGAAGGGAAGAACGGGGCTATTGATCAAAAAGTGTCTCTCATCTCGCCACTGTTGAGCTTGAAAGATCGTAAAAGGGGCGTGCCAAAGTGGCTTCCCGAGGTGGGCGCCCCAGGGAGGCTTTCCCATATAACTCGCTTATACGGAGGAATCGAGAGCTCGCACTTGGATCGTGGTATACCGGGTGGGTCTACTTTACAATTATGTAGAAATCTCATATTCCGTTACTGAGCTTGGACTGTGCCTTTAATGCTAGGTCTATTGCTACGAATCGTTCTGAATAGAAGGTATCGCATAGGCGCCTCGGAGCTCCCATGGTACCCACAGCAGCGTGTTGAGTTTGAGAGAGGTTATCCTGGGCTTCGCCAGACGCCAGCTAACGGGATAAGTGAGTGAGTGATTTAGGTATCACTATGGCCACTGGTATAACAAAACTTTGCGACCGCGACAGATGCGGACAACTGCTACGACTCGTGCCGGGACCAGGCCCACACGGTATAAAAATGCTGTCGCAAGAACAGTTCGTCGCCCATCTCGCGGTCGGTACGCAGCATGCTCGCGGTCGGTGTACCCCATTGTCCGAGTTAGGGCGCTGAACACGAATCTGGGGTTCATTTCCAATTTTTTTGGCGGTATATGTTAGGATAGAAGGCACTGAATGAAATTTTACCTGCCGTAACCCATTGTCTTGGACGTGTTTGATCTACCCGTGCGGATTGAATGAGATTTTAAAATCATAAATTGTTTCTGTTAACTCCTCTACAACCTCCAAAAGGCCGTTTTTCGAAATTCCTTTTTGTATTCAGGTTAGTCACTAGTAAGGGAGAACATTTCCATCGACAAGTGGTATGTTTCCGTTTTTGAACTTTCGAATGTTCAAATTGGATATGATCTTTCATCGGTTGACTCTGTCCGGGCTTTGCCACGTCGAAGGACGATTTATTGCCTACTACTCCGCAAAATGGATCTGGTCACTTAGCTACATACTCTTCGTTAGCGATACTGCCCAGCAACAGGCAAATATTCTATTCGAGAATGTCCACCGCAGCCGGTTACTTCTCTGCTCTTCTCCTTCTAATCCTTGTAAGTCGCAAGTTTGCTTTCTATGCCACTGTTAATCTCCCCTGAAAACCTTCTCTATAGGTGACGTCCGTGTTCTGCGAGTGGAATTCAAGTAAAGGTGCGTTCATATCGTAATTTAGAGGCATTTGTTTCCTAATAAGCAGATTAGTTTCCATTATTAAGCTGAGGTGACGTGCCACGTTTGCATAGGAGAGCATACAGGAGTTGGCCAGCAAAATGAAACTTGCCCAACAGAGAAGGTCAGTCGTTTAGGGGTATGCTCCAAATGTGTTTTGGCTGCTCCAAAATCTGTCAGTAGTTACTCTTTACCGTAAAAAAGAGTTTCTTCTAAAGAATGTGCGACAGATAGCAGACCGCCACACAAAACTCTGTTCCTGATGTTATGTTTGAGTTGAGTCTTCACACTATACTGAGGGTTTCTTCATGAAGGTTCTTCCGGCGCAAACTCTTGTATCCCCAAATTCACCTGCCCATGGAAAAAAGCCATCGAGCAGGAAGTAGACCATCTAGGTTCTCTCACATTCAGTGAAGAAGTTCTGGCGGGCGTAAAATGAGTGTACCCAGTCAAACCACATGTGAGGATAGATGCAAGCGATCTCCTTCACACAAAGACCTCGGAACCATTTTGTATGCACCTAGTGGTCACTCAGTAGCCGTACGCATTTAGACTCATGTGGAACAGCTGGATTGCTTTCAGGTGGATCAGATGCGGCATATTGCGACGACTTTTAAATCGTCGAACTAATATCATGGCGACACAAGGATTCTAGTAACATCACGCAAGTCGCGACGACTCTTGTGTCGTTACCATAGACAATGCTACTAATTTTTGTCTGCATTCAATTAGATAGTCTAACAATATCGTGCAGGTAGCAAGCATTGTTCCTAGTTGCTTTTCGTGAACTCTTTCGAGTTATGAATAAACATTGAGCATCCAGTTCGTCACGGTATGTTGTGTCGCAGGTGGCACTGTGCAGTTATATCTAGTACCTCTTCTTCAGACTACTAGGAGAACCGGCCATCTGAGCCGAAGTTGCTATTTTGGCGACTATATTACGCCCGCGCGTAGAGCTAGATGATTTATGTCCGTCCTTCTGCGGAAGAAAAGTTAATACTTCTACGAAGGCAAAGATATGGCAAAAACGTTCTCCAGCTGACAGCCCAGTAAGTAATTGCTGCAGCCAGTGCTTGCTCTGGCGCAATTTTTTATCCCCATTATCCCATGTATCGAATTGCATGTAGAATGTTTCAAATTCCACTGTCGATTCTAACGAGGAAAACAGGTCTGGCTTAGGTGCTTCCAGTTAGACGATTTTCATGAGAACCTTAGACAATAAACTTGTCTCATTGAAAATGTACAGGGTGTTCCATAATTATTGGTGCGCAGATATTGAAGTGTTTCTTGAACGTCACACTGGATTTTAAGAATAACGAAATTGAATGCATTTATTCATACCAGCGTTAACGCAAAACAGTGGCCAGATCTTGAAGTATCCGCCATCTGTTCGAGTACCGGCTCGAAGGTGAAAACGTCGTAGCAGTCACGGAGGCAGTCGTCATCCATTTCGTTCAGGGCTTTCATGAAAACAGCTTTCCAGTAGGCCAATTCTGTATGTCGAGATTCACAGACCTCAGACTCAACTGGCGACCACACTTGCAAGTCAAAAATGCAAGATCGACGAGCAGGGACTGCAATTCTTCGTACCCGTTTAACTTATGGTAGCTCGAGTCGACACCACTCTTGAACTGATTTCGCCGTTTGTGCTTACTCCTGGCCTGGTGTGAAGCACCAGGGTCTGCTGCCCAATCCGAAACTCTCACAGCGAATCAGAACAATCTCCAGGGTTGTCTTTCTGCGAAATTCCTCTTTGATTTCCATGTCAGAATCCACGAAAAGCGCCAGATTCCTGCCCTCGCTAGCGATGCCTCCCAAAACAATCACAAAGGTGGTATGAGACGTCCATCCAAAGATGTTATTTTTTGCAGTAAGACCTCATTGGATCTTCTGGTCCAAGCTGTCCAAATAATTTCTTTATTTCTTTATCGATTTCGCACTGATAATTTGTTGCACGTGAATAATGCTACCCATATTTTCTGCATCTCGCTGCGCTTTGAGTTGATAGCCAGGGGTCCAAAATAATCGAGTCCAGTTTGTTGGAATGGCCTACTTTTTTGTACTCGTTCTAATGGTAGATCTGGAGATGACGGATATTTGTAGGGGCGTCCCTGGTATCTTTTGCATTTAACGCAACGTGATATTACAGAATTGGTAATTTGGCGTGCTTTCGGGAGGAGAAATTTGTCTCGTAGTGCCGTAACCACGTGGTTTGCTCCTGAATGAAGCAGATTAGCGTGCTAATACCGAACAACTATCTCCGCGAGTGGATGTTTCGGTAGCAGCAAAATAGGCTGTTTTGCGCTCGTTTCCATTTCGGCGTTACCCATAAGGCGTTACCACAAACAATGCCGTATTTGTCTTTCTCGGTGCGTAAACGACGTATTTTGGGAGTATCGAATTGAAGAACTCCTTCGCGCTGGTGCTCGCGCAGTACGAAAAGTTCTGTGATACGATAGTCATCTGCGGTTATAGGTGAAGCTATGCTAATGTTACGTAGTAATAACAATTCTGAAGCGCCTGATTGCTGGCGTTTCGCTCCGTGATACAGCTTAGCTAGATATTTTAAGGCATCGGCTGTTGCTTCGAATCAACTCTTGCTATAGGAGCTTATAGCGCGCAAAGGGTACCATAGATTGGTGTGAAGTTGCGTGACAACTGTCAAGTAACTTTAGTTCCTTGGCTTATTCCGGTGCAGAGCTTGGCTTGAAAGTGAAATCCAGTTCCGAATGGCCATTCAAGCACCGATCGGTAAATGAATTGAGGCCCTGTCCACCAGATGTGTGAATCAATGGCGGAAGGGTCGAGACCTCTAATGGCGCAATCCGCGGGGTTTTCGTTTGTGTTCACGTAGTAAAATCTTGTCTCAATTTTGGCGGATGAGAATGTTCTAATCCCTTTATGTATCGACTTCACTCTGATTGTCGAGCAAAGGTTTTAAAGGCCTTTTTCGAGTGGATCCAATAGCGTACTATCTGGGAGTCCGTGAAAAACCTTATAGCGTCTCGGTCTGAACTTGCAGCCTCCTTGTGCAGAAATAGGGCGAGTTTCACGGTTAGAAAAACAGCCCATCAACTCCAATCGAGGTATTGATATTGTGCTTGGAGGTGATAGTCTGGACTTAGCCATTAGTAAATTACAGCTAATTTTTTCCTTTACCATCGTCCTCGCACAGTAAGTTACGCAGCTGCGGGTGTAAACGCGTTGCGATGCATCAGAGAACACAAGCAGTTCACATCTCACGGTTGTCGAAGGGTCGCCAATGAATCGTGGAATGGTTCCGTGTGATTGCGTATTAATCTTACTATTTCTGTCCAATTTTCGACGTTATCGTGGTCGAGTGGCAGGCATCCCAGCTCAAAACCATTCTGCCACAAGTTCTTGTATGAAGATATCGCCTTGGACAAGTAGTGGTGTGAGATATCCTAGAGGGTCGAATGTGGAAGCGTATGCTTTAAGTGCATGTCCGTTTTGACGAAACTGGAAATCGATCCAATTTCTTCACTGGCGTCGACAAAGTGTTCGCTTTGGGGTTCCACCGTAATCTGTTGTGCAGTTTGGTGCCTTTATGGATAATTTGGCACGATCACATTCGGGAATGAGTTTCATAGCTTTCAAGCGTTATTGCCTCGCGAATTCTCTCAGATTCTGGCGCATGCGACGAAAAAGATTCTTTTTGGATTTCTTTCTGTTTTTCGGACGCAGTCGTCTTCGTATTATCCGCACCCATTAACAGGGTTGTCCACGTAATGGTATTGGTCTCAGAATTTCTGCATTCAATGTGTTTTCTGCATCCGCAATCCTAAGCAGTACTTATTGACATGCTCAGTAAAAACGGAGACGCATTTATACCAAACGGCACCCTAGTGAAACGTGTGTAAGATTCCTGGCAGAGATTCCTGAGTGGAGGTTGAGAGAGGAACTTCTTCATCCATAGAACTCGGGTGGCGTCCTCGCTGATCCACTTGAAGATGACCCAGAAACGCCTTCCGTACGTCTGCTGTTATCAGATAGCGATGTAGACGGCTGCGAAGTAATGTGCCGCAGATGCTCCATGGGTCAATAAGTGAGGGACCTCTGATAGTATCGCTTCCAAAGCCAGTGAAGCGGCTGGAGAGGTTCTGTTTTTGCCCGGGACTTGTGATCACTTAGAATTCCCTTAAAGTAGTTAATAAACCCAGTTAAACAAATTCCTCCCAGAGATTTCCATTGGGATATAGGTGTGAGAGGGTCCAGGAGGCACATGCTGACAAAATTTGAGCCAAATCGGTTCAAAACTAACAAAGTTAGATCGGCGAGTTCTTATCAAAAAATTTTTTTGTTGTGCGCTGTTACTCGTTCCTGCTTCCTGCTTCGTGCTTCGCTCCCTCCTCGTGCAAGTTACGCACCCCATAGCAGCGGCTTCTTTCATTACTGGCAATGGTCGCAGCACCCGATCTGCTGGGCAGGCAGGTAAGTTGGTATGTGAACAGATAAGCAGGCTGCGAGCAGGTAGTCAATGAGTACTTACTGTTTCAAGAACATTAACTGCTTCACTTATTACTGCTTATCATATCATGTGATATTATCAGTTGGTAGATCAAATCGCTAAAACACGTTGTAGGCTGTACTTTTCGATGGGAAGGGACAGGGAAGTGACTAACAAGTTTTTTTAGTTACTGTTTAACATTAACTGCTTCACTTATTACTGCTTATCAAGTATCGCATGTGATGTTATCAGTTGGTAGATGAAATCGCTAAAACACGTTGTAGGCTGTACTTTTCGGGATGGGAAGTGGACAAGGAAAGTGACTATCAAGTTTATTAGTTACTGCTTAACATTTAAACTGCTTCGACTTATTACTGCTTATCATATCATGTGATATTATCAGTTGGTAGGATCAAATCGCTAAAACACGTTGTAGGCTGTGCAATTTTCGATGGGAAGGGACAAGGGAAAGGACTATCAAGTTTGTTACTTACTGAACCCAACATTAACTGCTTCACTTATTACTGCTTATCATATCATGTGATATTATCAGTTGGTAGATAGAGAAATCGCTAAAACACGTTGTAGGCTGTACTTTTCGATGGGAAGGGACAAAGGAAAGTGACTATCAAGTTTATTACTTACTGTTTAACATTAACTGCTTCACCTTTTTACTGCTTATCATATCATGTGATATTATCCAGTTGGTAGATCAAATCGCTAAAACACGTTGTAGGCTGTGACATTTCGATGGGAAGGGACAAGGAAAGTGACTATCAAAGTTTATTATTACTTACTGTTTAAGCATTAACTAACCTACTTATTACTACTTATCATATCATGTGATATTATCCAGTTGGTAGAATCAAATCGCTAAAAACACGTTGTAGAGCTGTACTTTTTCGATGGGAAGGGACAAGGAAAGTGACTATCAAGTTTATTACTTACTGTTTAACATTAACTGCTTCACTTATTACTGCTTATCATATATCATGTGAATATTATCAGTTGGTAGATCAAATCGCTTCACACAGAAAAAACACGTTGTAGGCTGTACTTCTTTTTTCGATGGGAAGGGACAAGGAAAGTGACTATCAAGTTTATTACTTACTGGTTTTGAACATTAACTGCTTCACTTATTACTGCTTATCATATCATGTGATATTATCACTTGGTAGATCAAATCAAGCTAAAACACGTTGTAGGCTGTACTTTTCGATGGGAAGGAGGACAGGGAAAGTGACTAACTAAGTTTGTTACTTACTGTTTAACATTAACTGCTTCACTTATTATTACTGCTTATCATATCATGTGATATTATCCAGTTGGTAGATGAAATCGCCTAAAAACACAGTTTAGTAGGCTGTACTTTTCGATGGGAAGGGACAAGGAAAGTGACTATCAAGTTTATTACTTGCTGTTCAACATTAACTACCTCACCTTTTACTACTTATCATATCAAATTGATATTATCAGTTGGTAGATGAAACCTTTAAATACGTTGTAGGCGTACTTTTCGATGGGAAGGGACAAGAAAGTGACTATCAGGATTTATTACTTACTGTTTAACATTAACTGCTTCACTTATTACTGCTTATCATATCATGTGATATTATCAGTTGGTAAGATCAAATCGCTAAAACACGTTGTAGGCTGTACTTTTCGATGGGAAGGGACAGGGGAAGTGACTAACAAGTTTGTTAACTTACTGTTTAACATTAACTCGCTTCACTTATTGCACTGCTTATCATATCATGTGATATTATCAGTCCAGTTGGTAGATGAAATCGCTAAAAAACACGTTGTAGGCTGTACTTTTCGATGGGAAGGGGACAAGGAAAGTGACTATCCAAAGTTTATTACTTACTGTTTAACATTAACTGCTTCACTTATTACTGCTTATCATATCATGTGATATTATCAGTTAGGTAGATGAAATCGCTAAAACACGTTGTAGGCTGTACTTTTCGATGGGGAAGGGGACAAGGAAAGTGACTATCAAGCTTTATTACTTACTGTTTAACATTAACTGCTTCACTTATTACTGCTTATCATATCATGTGATATTATCCAGTTGGTAGATCAAATCGCTACAAACACGTTGTAGGCTGTACTTTTTCGTAGGGAAGGGACAGAGAGTGGTACTAACAAGTTTTGTTAGTTACTGTTTAACATTAACTGCTTCACTTATTACTGCTTGTATCCAACACCATAATCATGTGATATTATCAGTTGGTAGATCAAATCGCTTAACCACGTTGTAGGCTTTACTTTTCGATGGGAAGGGACTAGGAAAGTGACTATCAAGTTTGTTACTTACTGTTTAACATTACCTACTTCACCTGTTTACTGCTTATCATATCATGTGATATTATCAGTTGGTAGATGAAATCGCTAAAACACGTTGTAGGCTGTACTTTTCGATGGGAAGAGGACAGGTGAAGTGACTAACAAGTTTGTTATTACTTACTGTTTAACATTAACTGCTTCACTTATTACTGATTATCATATCATGTGATATTATCAGTTGGTAGAGCAAATGGGGAAAACACGTTTTAGGCTGTACTTTCGATGCGGGAAGGGACAGGGGAAGTGACTAACAAGTTTGTTACTTACTGTTTTAACATTAACTACTTCACTTATTACTGCTTGCATCATATCATCAAGAGTGATATTATCAGTTGAGTAGATCAAATCGCTAAAAAACACGTTGTAGGCTGTACTTTTCGATGGGAAGGGACAAGGAAAGTGACTATCAAGTTTATTACTTACTGTTCAACATTAACTACCTCACCTTTTACTACTTATCATATCAAGTGATATTATCAGTTGGTAGATGAAATCGCTAAAACACGTTGTAGGCTGTACTTTTCGATGGGAAGGGACAAGGAAAGTGACTATCAAGTTTATTACTTACTGTTCAACATTAACTACCTCACCTTTTACTACTTATCATATCAAGTGATATTATCAGTTGGTAGATCAAATCGCTAAAACACGTTGTAAGCTGTACTTTTTCGTAGGGAAGGGACAGGGGAAGTGACTAACAAGTTTGTTACTCACTGTTTACCATTAATTTCTTTTCTTTACTTTTTACTGCTTACCATATCAAGTGATATTATCAGTTGGTAGATCAAATCGCTAAAACACGTTGTAGGCTGTACTTTTTTGTAGGGAAGGGACAGGGGAAGCGACTAACAAGTTTGTTACTTTCTGATGACGTCATCAAAGTGCATGGGGCATGTGATGACGTCATCAGGACGTCGTGCCAATTACATGGGGCTTCCGACAACGCTATCAGGACGTCGTGCCCAGGTTTGCCAAGTGCATAGGGCATCTGATGACATCGTCAGGACGTCGTGCCAAGTACATAGGGCATCTGCTAACGTCATCAGGACGTCGTGCCAAGTACATAGGGCATCTGCTGACGTCATCAGGGTGCCATGTAAAGTACATAGGGCATCTGATGACGTGATCAGGATTTCATGTAAAGTACATAGGGCATCTGATGACGTCATCAGGATTTCATGTAAAGTACATAGGGCATCTGACGACGTCATCAGGGTCTCATCTAAAGTACACAGGGCATCTGATGACGTCGTAACGATGTTGTGTAAAGTATACACGGCATCTGATGACGTCATAAGGATGTCGTGTAAAGTACACAGGGCCTCTGATGGCGTCACCAGGATGTCGTGTAAAGTAGAGAGGGCATCTGATGATGTCATCAGGATGTCATGTAAAGTACAGAGAGCATCTTATGACGTCATCGTCAAAAAAGTCGTAAAGTGAGTCGCGCGTCACTTGTAGCGTGCGGAACAAGTCGATTATTTACTGATTATCATATCAATCCATCCTATTGGAAAACTATTGAAGATTTTCCAGAGATATTACTTCGTAATATCAAGAAAAAGTGAACAATTCTATCAAAAAGGGGTCTTCCAAGCAAAAGAGGTTTGGTTGGCGTCAAAAACGTTCCAACAAAAAGGGAACAATAGGCAAGTAGGATGAGGAGAGTCTACAAAAATTGAACAATATTTTCTGAGACTGATTTTTTTTGGCCGATATTTCTTAACAGCGAAAACAAACCGTTGCGGTGTTCCACACGGAAGCACTTTGTGGTTCCAAATAGACTCCGATTATGCGAGTAACGATAAACATGCATACTTATGTGAACCTATTAAATATCATCAGAATAGAAAATAATGTCAATTTTACCTACACAGACGGCTAGCTCCAGCTGCGAAGAGAAGCGAACTCAATGTGCAGCATCAGATAAGAGTATTTTCTTATAATCTCGTCAACGAATAGAAGTTGATTTTTGGAAACCATTGAACTGTTCCTCGTGGAACGCCACAACGGTTTGTTTCCGCTGTTAAGAAATATGGGCCAAAAAAAATCAGTCTCAGAAAATGTTGTTCAATTTTTGTAGACTCTCCTCATCCTACTTGCCTATTGTTCCCTTTTTGTTGGAACGTTTTTGACGCCAACCAAACCTCTTTTGCTTGGAAGACCCCTTTTTGATAGATCAGTTTTACATTTGAGTTCACGAAACAATTTGTAATCATTATTTTCTATTAACAAGCGGGAGATGGTGTTCAAAACACTGTATGAATCAAATTTGGTTTCAGATTTTTTCTTTTTAGTGTTACCTCTATTAAAACGTTGTTTAATAATTTCAAGGTTGTAGTTATATTCCCGTATCCTTTGATATTGTCGTTAAATCCGAAAGGAAAGGAAGTCATGAGTAACTTGATCCAAAAAAGTTCTTTATTAAGTAGAACTTTTTTATCTTTATTTTCTTCTAAATTATCAAGGATAGTAATCCTAATATTTGCTATGTTACACCCAGATTCACTAAAATGTCGGTAAAAAAATTTTTATCGTCTTTTCCAATATTTCTGAGATGTTCTAACATCCGAGATTTGAGCTCTCGAGTGGTAACACCAACATATTGTTTCCGACAATCAAAACATGTTAGGCAGTAGATAACATTTCTAGATTTGCAGTCGGAAAAGGACGCCTTATATGTATTAATACGGAAACCTGTGGTGCAACTATCTATAATAAAGCTTTGATTCAGTAACTTACAAACGCTACATTTTTTATTAGAACAATTAGTACTAGTGTACTCGTTGCCAAAATTTTGTAGATAGTACCGACCTTCTCTTTTAATTTTGTAAAATATTATTTTTTCATAATATTTAAGGGAGCTTTGCGTCAGATTGACAGCGCCACCAACTTGACCCGCAAGATGCGAGTACGCCGGCGAAAACGATCCCAATTTGTTATTTTTGGAAAGTTTTAGCCCGAAAGTTTTGGACCAGTAGACTGGCTAAGATAGGCCCATGAGTGTTAGCCAGTGGGGGGGTTGCATGAAAATGCTTTGGCTGGGCTGCAGCCAGGGCTTAGCGAAGTCCTAAAAAGAGGGGCAATCTCTAGCCTCCCGAGGACACCCACCCCCACCAAGCTGGGTACCCTCTTATAAGGGGATCAAAGAGATTGTGCAGAAGGTGGTACTATCTATAGACAGTTAGGAAGGAAATAATTCAAAAGGCTGTATGAAAATCATAAAAAGAGGAAATACAGGTGAGTATGTCAAAAGGTTAATATGTTAAAAGATTGCAGCGATTCCAAACCAGAAATTATTCTAAATTATTGGGAAAATAGAAGAAAGTCTAAGTAATGGTGCTCCAATATATCACAGAAGTACTGTATTAAAAGGCGAAAATATGGGTGTTCTAGGCCTGAAAATTGTTGGAAGTTAACAATTATATCAGAAGTTCTCTAGATTTCATTGAACCATTCCCTTCATCTTGGCACTAGTGAAAGTTAATCAAATAGTTCTAGCTATAGTGATAATCTAAAATATTCAAATATTTCAGTATGGAATCTGATGCATCAAGGATCAGGAATCATGAGGAATTCGTTCAAGGGCGAGCACTGATGGAACGTTTACGAGTGATAAATATTCCGATTCGATTTTACAAGGATTTGAAATTGCTGGTAAAGGACATACCGCTATGGACAGGGTGAGTAATGAAACATTCTTATAATAGAATATAAGGAGGAGTAATTAAACGTACTAAAAATAGTGTGAGCAGGATTAAAAAATGCTCAGATGAAAAAAGGTCTAGAAAAATACCACAGAAGAAATAGGATAAAACGATATAAGTCATTACAGGTATGTCAACGCAGATGATAAATTTCCGCTAACATGGCCAACACAGATAGGAAGGAAAACGGATGTATTCTCAGTCAGCGTAAGTAAGCAAATCGAGAATTACAAATGTAAAAAGATCAAGATACAATTGCAGGTCAAAATGTCTTATGCTTATTGGAATGATTTCCTGTCGAATGGTAAAGATGTCTTGGAGGCTTTCAACAAGAAGAACACATGTAAAATTAGGTTCATCCAGGAGAAGACAATGAGAAGTAATGAAAAGTGCAGACTATGGTAAGCAAGGTTAAACGTATTAAAAGCTGATGTGGTTAAAATGAATAAGATATTACAGCTTGTATGTGAGACATCAACTACGTCAACGTTATCAAAAACAAGGAAAATCTCCAATAGAGATGAAGATACAAAGGGACAAACTGAAATTAGGTGAACTAGGGGTAAGTTAAAATTGAGCTTGGAAATTAGGAGAGTGAATGAAAAAATGATATTTGATTAGCATAAATGTTCATATGTTCAGATATTTGATCCTGTAGTTTTGGTAGCTAGGCTCGAAATCGATATGACGGACTGGAAAGGGCTATCAATGGAGTCACTAATGGATGAATGGACAAAGAAACACCTGGTGAGTGAGCAACATAGAAAAGAGTGTGAAAAAGGAATAAGTAAAAGTATTAAGACCGGAGAAAAAGCGCTGGGTACAATGACTCTTCCTGGACTAGACAACAACAAGAGGAAGGCTGAAGAAGAAGTCACAGTGGACAAGAGATGCAGAATGGAGGAAACAGATGATAATATAGAGTAATCAATGCATTAAGAAGGAATAAATCATTGTGCTAGGATTACAAGATTGAAATTGTATAGAAGCGATATCGCAAAGGAGTTAAGCTAAAATCAAAGTAAGACTGAATATAGGATCGTTAACAAGGAAAAGGTTAAGTGTAAGTCAGAAGGGGATAGGCAGGCAATCAATGAGGATGGCCGTATGGCCTGGCCGTATGGCCTACGAGTTACTAGACCGTATGGTCTAGCGAAATCAAGGAAGGGATCCGAATGAAATTAGATATCAAAATGAGTATATCAATATGTATTCGGGCTAGTAAAGATTAGCCCCCTGGGTTACCCTCAAGGAGGAAAATCTCACTAGCGAAAATCAATAGAAAAGAAGATATGTTAGAGAAAACGGAAGAAAATGAAAGGCTATAGATGACAATGTTTCGCCTCTTATCCCTAGACATTGTAGAAAATGAGCAAATGGAGTTAAAATTATGTAGAATAAGCACTCCCCGAGGCTCATCGGTAGGGTAAGGAGTGCAATAAGAATCATAATGTTAGTAGCCACTTTATATACGGGAAGAGGTCAAGAAATTGGCGCCAAATGAGTCAAGCAGAGACCAAATACAGAGACGTGTTGCTAAAGAAAAAGAAGAGAGTAGGGGAGGATTAACTACAAGCTAGTTTAACTAAACTGGTAAGGATATTTACCAAGTCACGAGTATTGCTATAAGGTAATCCAAATTTATGAACTAAGTTATTTCTAACAATGCATTTGAAAATCGACTTAAAAATAGTATTTTCTGTATAACCTAGGTCAAACAACTCATTAATCAAGATACTAATCCTATTCTTAAACGACTCTGTTAGAAAACGTTCTAGAGATTCTCAAAGTTTCGGTGTAAATGATAGATTCTTTCAATGGTTTTGAAATCACAGAACTATTATAGGGGAACCTATGTACCCTAAAGTTGAAAAGTTCGGTTTTATTAAATAACTTGGTAATAATCTTATTTTCTATAATTAGAATATCCAAGTCTAGGTACTGGCAATTACTAGGGCAGGAATGAGTAGTATCAAAATGCATAACATCATTGTAAGTGTTTTTCAAAAAACTGTGGACAAAATTTTCTTCATAATTATGTATGATCAAAAGATCATCCATGTATCTAAAAGGCTTGAAAATTTTATTTTTAGATTTTTTCCAATTTTTAGAATAGTTGTATTCAGAGTAGCATAAGGTGAGGTCTGCAATAATTGGACTAGCATTTCCACCCTGTGGTTTTCCTTTAACTTGTTTAAAAATATAATTGCCTGTTCTACAAAAGCTGTTATCCAGAAGAAAATTCAAAAGGTAAACAACATCCTGTATTTGATAATACCTAAAGTTAGTCAAATTAGTCTCATCAGAATAGAAACTGTGATAACCATTAGTGGCTATGTATTTTTTGTTAGCATTTCTGAAACAAATCTCAAGAATAGCTGAGATATTTCTAAGAATAAAGCTATGAGGAATGTTAGTGAACATATTAGTGAAATCAGCTGAATATACTTTGATGTTACTATACTCTAAGCAAAAAAGTTGTTGTGAAATATCAATATTGTCGATAGACCAGAAATTAGAAAAGCAATTAGTATTATTAAATACCATATTACTATAGTTTCGGAAATGTTTTTTGAAAAAGGTAAGAATGTTTTTGATTTCTATGGCTAGGCTTTTGATGGAGCTACAAAATGCTCCACAAATGAAATGGAATTTAATAGGGTTTTTATGTAACTTAGGTAAGCAGTAAATTATAGGTATATCGCCTTTTTCAACAACTGGTAAGTTATTAGCAAGGTCATGTCCTCGATTAACCGAACATACTTTTCCGGGACTCCATCTGCTCGCAGAGCATTGAGCAATCGATCACGATGATGAGAGTCGAACGCGGCTTCAAAGTCCAAAAAAGCAAGCTGTAATGGCTTCGAATACCGCTGCCACGATTCAATTACTCTTCTCACGACGAACACTTGGTCGATGGTCGATCTTCCAGGTCGAAAACCGGCTTGCTCATCTCTGGTCGTTCTTTCACGATGTTTGATAAGTCGCTCGAGAATGATACGTTCTAAAACCTTGTACATGACACGAAGTAGAGAGATTCCTCTGTAGTTCTTAGGATCCGTGACAGATAGCTTCTTGTGAAGAGGTACGATGATCGCATGTCTCCACGAATCGGGTATCCTTTCGCTCATCCATATAGCACGGATGGTGTTGGTCATTTCGCGAATCCCAGACGGAGGAAGAGCTTTCAGCATTTCAGCAGTGATGTTGTCATCTCCACCAGCCTTTCCATTCTTCATTTTCCGGACACAATCCAAAACTTCAGACCCAGTCGGCGGTTCCTCAATGACATCGTAATGTGCTCTCTGAACATGCGGGAGCTCAGGTACAGATGTCGCTGGACGATTCAGTAGTGAACTGAAGTAATCCTTCCATATTGGCAGCGTCGCATCACCAACTGCAACTCCACTGGTAGTGTTCAAGACATGAGAACATCTCTTCATCTTCCCGCTATACTGTCGCAGCAACGTGTAGGCTTTCCTCGGATTCTTCTCCTCCCAAGCCTTCTCGAGCTCCTTAGCTCTACACGCTCGCGGTCACTTTGAAGCTGCCGACGCAACTTCCTCCTCAGACGCTTCTCCTCCACGAAGTTTCCTGCAGTTCGGAGAGCACATACTCTGTTGTAGGTAGATGTTGTTTCTCTGAGACGTAGGCGAACTTCTTCTTAGGCTGTACAACCGGGAGTGCCTCTTTCGAAGCGTCTTGGATGCACTTGGCAAAAGAATCCGCGTCGCAAAGTTTCTTCTTAGTCCGTACTCCGATGTGACTAGAAACGCATTGTCGAAAATTCCTTCTGCACTCTTCATCTCTGAGACTTGTCATGTCAATCTTCTGGAGAGGCTGAGCCCCTCGCTTCCTATTATGAATCCTCGCAGTGAAGTTCAACAGAACAGGACGGTGATCCGAATCGAATGTGACATCCCACACAGCTCTAAATCTTCGAATATCCGATACTGGAATATTCCTCGTCAGGATATAGTCAAGCTGTAGTTTCAAAGTTGTCATCTTTTGCTTCCGCTGCTCTTCTGAAGATAGCTGGGTTGGTCCCTGCCACGTAAGCTGATGGCGGCGATGATTCCTCTTGAATGTCGATGCAATAATCAGACCACTGCGTTCACAAAAGTCGACAAGGCGGTAGCCATTGTCCGATGCTTGCTCCACTGGGTAGAACCATTTACCTAGTACTTCGGATTCCGGATCAAGTCCCATCTTCGCATTTGCGTCAATCCCCACGACAACAGCATGTTGACAAGGTATCCTGTCCAGCAACGTACTGAGTTCCTCATGAAACGCATCCTTCGAATTGTCTTCGGCGGTTTCAGTGGGCGCATGAGCACTCACTATCCACAGATTGAATCCTCTGGGATCCCGCAGTCGTACGAATGCATTCCGGCACGACGTTGAGCCGAACTCCTTGACCATGCCATTGAAATCCTTCCTTACAGCTATTGCACAGCCTCCCACTCTCCTATCGTCAGCGTTACCGCAGTAGATGGTGTACTCTCCGATGCTGATGACGGGTCTATCCTTGAGGCGGGTTTCCTGCAAAGCAGCAAACGGTGCATGGAAATAGCTCAGAAGTCTGGATAGCGCAGTTTTTTGGATATCACTCGACAGCGATCGACAGTTCAGGGTGGCGAAACTGTGGCTTGTGACCAAAGACTCCATGAACTCCCTAGGTACGGATCCTAAGGTGTTATGGACCAGAGGCCTTGGTGTGCCGGACGGCGACACCTTTATGCAATGTGCGGGATACTTTCGCGATATAGTTGTGCACGCTATATCGCTCGAACGTTCCCTATGTACACTCAAACGTCTGCTGGGTTCAGTAGAAGCAGGGGCACCAACGATCAGGTACCAACAGACTTGTATACACACCCCCAAATTTAGAATAATCTAATAAATCGATTGTTCGCCACAATCTCGGAATGAGTCGAGCTCTCTTTGGTGTTCAGACATCAAGCAAGGGGGAAAACATTCTCTAATCCATAGCAGACTGGAAATTTTCCCATTCACAGATTCAAAGTTATCTTTAGTCTGCCATCAATTAAGGAAAGGTTGAGTACTGCTTGATGTCTGAAAATCAAATACAGCGCACGCCATTCTGGCATTGAAACGAAAAAATAATAATTGGCTGAAATATTCGAAACTATTCGGTCCTCACTATGCTCGGTGTCAAGTGATCAATCTCACCAAATCGTTTTTTTTTCGCTTCCATAACCTTTCTTTCCAGTAGACGAATCAAGTGTCGGTGAAGGGTGAAGTACCAACAAATCGGTCAAGGGCGCGCTTTCACAGCTATGGCCTAGTGCATACTTCCCGCGACGGGCGACGCGACATAGTGTTGGCTGTAGAAATCGACCGAAAATCGATATTGCTGATATGCAGTGTCGCTGTCGCGGGAAGTAGGCACTAGGCCTAAGAGTCGTTGTTCAAAGTTCCGAGGTAAGGATCGGAGGCAGTATTTGTAACGCCCGTCGGTGTTCATTTAGACTGTCTTAGGCCCCCGTCAGCCCTCGTCGAAAAACCTGCTGAGTCCGAATGAGTCCGCGGCGGAAAAACCGTCCTCGACCGTCTGCAAACGACTGAGTCCGGTTGCCCCAACCGCCACCCAGTTCCTCTGCGAAACACGCAGTCGATAGTCAGCGGCTATAGTAGGTGGGGGCAGAGCGCAGACGACGAGAGTCGGGATACGGCGGAACTCGGCAGGCCGCAGTCGGCCGAAGAAAATGCACCCAAATCACGTGAGAAACTCCTATATCGACCGGGTAGGGTGAGGATGATTTTGGTTGGGACGCAGCGGGACTCAGTGGGACTCAGTCGGTGCATTGGCCCCGCCCTTGTAAGCATAAGAAGCATCAGTATCGACCGGGGGGATTGCGGTGGGCACCAGACGGTCGCAGTCGGACTCAGTGGGTTGATTTTCTCGCACCCGTCTCCCACGAATTCGGTGCGTATCGACCCGGTGGGACTCAGTATATCCACCGACTCTGACGGGGTCCTTGAGCCTGTAACACCTACGACACTCAGTGCTCGCAACCCCTTGCTGGCAATCATTCTTGGATTTGATGTATCTTTCCAGCAGATTGCATAGTATCTTTGTACTCATTGTTAGCAAGTACACCATTGCATTTTTTAGGCTCTGGAGAAACCGTTATTGGCAAATGCTAGTCAGATAAAAGATGCAAGAAGAAGAGTATCAAACTTTCATGAAAGAAAGATTCTAGGATTTGCTCGGGGAAAAGTGATGGATATATAATTTAATTCACAAATTAGTTGTGTAGTGATTGGATTTCCACTTTTAGCAATCAAAGCTCTACTTGTGAATCACAGGTGTTCGTGGTGGCGTAGGAGTTCTCACGGGTCCTACTAAAATTTCAATACACACTATCACACCAATAGTGATGCAGTCTGATTTCAACTAAATGAAAATCCGAAGCCCTCACGGACAGCTAGCTCCAATCGCATGCTCCGATAGTAAGAGAGAATGTGTCTCCTTCTCTCGTAATCACTGCAAGGGACAAATTTTCATACAGCAATAAGGATAAAATCAAAGATAAATTCGAAACTCCATATTTCAGGCGTGCACGGATTATAATAATTTTAAACTGCGATAGCATGCCAAATTGGGGTATCTCTATTTTGTTTTCTATTTCTTTCTATTCTTTCTATTTCTATTTTTCTAATATATGACCTAGTACACAGCCACGTATGCGACACACCTAATTTTACGCTCAAATCAGAATTTCCTTCTAAATCCGTGTTGATTGATGTTTTTTTGGGATTTCGCGGAGTACTTACGAGTTTCGAAAGGTGAATAATCACTGAATGATCATTGTTCGCTCTGTTGACAAAATGTGTTCACTTAATCGAGTTGGCTCCATGCCATTGCTCACCTGCGTGCGTACGCGTCACGGTCCGGCAAGTGTCGGTGAAGGCAGAAAAGCCGCCATCGTGTGAAAGAGTCATCTGCACCATATACGGCAAAACGGTTATCGTTAGGGGCATAAAACGAACACAGCAATTCAAATAATGCTTCAAAACATGCTAGTTCACTTGATTTTACTTGAATGCTGGGATATCGCTTCGCCGCTCTTCCCGCCGCGCGCGACGCTCACCGACCGCAACGCAAAACGCACGGGTGAGCAATGACCGCTCCCGAACCGAGTTGAACACAATCGTACGGCGTACGAAGTACGCCAGCGACTTGGAATATCAGCCCTCATGAACTCAGCTTAGAAACATAAGCGAGCTGGCTCACTATTGCCGGGATCACCTTTTTTATGAATTGAAGGGGGATATGATCCGGTGCATCTGAGAACGAATTCGGCCATTCGGCCAAAAGCTCAGATAGTTCCCCTTGATACTGTGAAAACTTTCACTTACACGTTATCGCTGTGAATTAAAGATTTGCGCGTAAAATTGGGTGTGTCGCGTACGTGGCTTAAGCCCAAGGGTTCGTCATGTAATAGATTAAATTAAATTGAATTGGGTGCAAAACTAGTTGGGTGGGCTACTCAGAATTCAAGAGAGGAATGAGTGATACCGCCTCAAAAATCGTTTAATATTATGAAATTTCTAGCAAATTACGAGTGATAACGTTATCATGCACCTAACAGAAATTTTTCCTTTTAATGGACGAATCTTTTCATTTCCATGGGTGAATCTAAAGTGTTTCCCCCCCCAACTAGTTTTGCACCTTGAATCTAATTGAATACACAAAACAATACACAACTGAATAAGCAAAACAACGAACTAGGCAAAGGAAGTGAATTAATTGATGACGTCAGCAAGCTGGCGGAGTTGGAGTCAGGGCTGGGCACACGTCCCGGCAGGGCGATTTTGAATATGCACCCCCCTTAGCTCGATAATTTTCAGGCACCCCCCTATGGGAAATCGAAATCGGCTGTTTTCCGAGAAGTCGAGCACAACAGCCATGATCTTGACTTCCATATTTTGATAAACCAGAGTATAAAAAAAACATTGAATAAAGAAAATTCCGAAAATGTCAACAAAAAAGGTAGTGTAATTTTTAAGCTTCCAAACAATCTTATGAAGAAAATTTTCAATAAGAAGATAGGTTGTGACAAAAGATAAAACAATTTTTTATTCATTACAATTCAGCAATTACAAACAACAACATAGCTACTTTTATTGCTGTAATCAATGTTTACATGAACCTATGTACGAAGGATTCATCCGTGTTTGATCGTTCTGATGAAGAAATTTTCAGAATTATTTTGTGTTGTGGAACCATTTAGGAATTGATGAGGGAGTGGAAAACCCGATTTTTACCCACGTAGAATGCCGCAATTCTTTAGAGACCCGGCTCGCCGTGCGATCTGGTGTGTGTACGCAGCTACACAGCGCACACGGGAGTGGACGCGCACACATTAATAGTAAAAAAATGTATTTTATTACAGAACGGGGAAGAGAAAACGATTGGAACCGAAGGAAATGGAAGATGATGAAAATTGTCTATTCTGGATGTACACATTTTAGAAATGTAATGTAAACAAACAAAGTTGGAGCAGGGGTAATTATTTAGCCGTGACAAGTTTAATTCAAACGAACCTAGTTGATCAAAAGTAGCATTAAACATGCGAGGAAAGGATATTGTGGGAAAGAGGAGAATCTGGCAAACAGTTTAGCTTCAACAAGATCGTTTTTTAATGTGTTTTAAGGACCTTAAATCTCGTCCCGGTTTTACCCCGAAAACCGGGACAAAACCGGGACAAAACCGGGACGAGTTTTAAGGTCCTTAAATCACATTGAATATCAAAGCGCCCGTTACTAAAATGTTCTCCAGATTCTCCTCTTTCTCACAATGCTCTTAGTTCTCATGGTTAATGCTGTTTTTAATCTACAAAGTTCATTTGAATGAACCTTGTCAAGTCCGAAAAATTCACCCTGCTCCAATTTAGTTTATTTACATTAAATTTCTGAGATGGTTACATTGAAAGCAACTTATTTCTGCCTTCTTCCATTTACTCCACTTTCGATCCTTTTCTCCTCCCCGTTCTGTAATAAAACTTATTTTTAATTAATATCGTGCGCGCGTCCACTCCAGTGTGCGCTGTGTAGCTGCGGACAAACACCATATCGCACGGCGAGCCCACTCTCTAAGGGATTGCGGCATTCAAGCTGGATAAAATTCGGGCTTTTATGTACAGGGTACTTCTTAAGTAGGAAAATACAATTATTCGCTTCTTTCACTGGAACTTCCAGTCTTCAATTTTTACAGTCGGCTATCTTCATACGTCATTCTCATAGACGAAATTCCGTTGGCTTGTTTTTATACTGGCCGTGATATCTGTATTTTTAGTCTGCCATAATACAGCAGTTCGCTAATCCTTTTCTGAACGTGAACGATAGCTCATCTGAGCGCTGTCTTTGTATCTTCGCTTCTAATCGGTAACCACAAGCGTAAGCACTGAACGTTACACCAAAGAAACATTACACCACATCAATCCTTACTTGCTACTAGATAACAGAGTAATGTTTATTCCTTCATCAAAACAATTAAACACATTATATATGATCTTCAATTAGTAGAGTTGTTGATGAGAAGCTTCGACAGCAACTATGAATTATTCCGAACACAAACTGCATATCTATCAATAATTTTAATTCTGTAAGTGTTTGTCTTAAAAAGCGAAGAGGAAGATATGACAAACCAGAAGAGAATCGTGTATTATTTTGCTCCTGAAATTTTACAGAACATGCACTTTGTTTTTTTTTTGGTGTCCGGTTTAGGCACCCCCCTTTGCCCTCTCTGCAACGTCCAATATGCATCCCCCTAAGGTTAACCGGGACGCGTGCCCAGCCCTGGTTGGAGTCATCGGTGTCAATCAATCGATCAGGTCAAATCGTGCCAAATCGTGACAAAGCTCGATATGAATGGCGATGAGTGCGTTTGGCCTACTATGCCTTCTCTGCCCTCTATTATCGTAAACTACCTTCTCCGATTTCTCCGCATCTCTTCCGTCTCGTTCTCTGGGGGGAAGGGGGCAAGCGCCGCAGGGGAGCTGGGGCCTCCCCTGGGGCGGCATGCGTGAACGCTCCGACGAGGGTCAGGGAGCGTCGAGTCACGGGACGGCTCCGAAGGGCATGGCGTAAATTGGGGTGTCGCGTACATAAATGCACTTTCCAACGCAAATTTTACGCGCGCAGTTTCTGTCGTCCCAGTCGCGTTTGCCTCTAATTATTGAGATGCATGGGATGTCAAAAAAGTACCAAAGAGCGACTGGCATGACGAAAAAATGCCGCGTGGCGTAGAGTTTACTGTAGAAGATGCATTCACGTCCGCGACACACCAATTTACGCCATGCACTTGGGGCCGTCCCGTGGCTCGACGTTACGCGCATGGGACGCGGAGCGGCTCCCTGACCTTCTTCGCAGCGTTCATGCATGCCGCCCCTGAAGCCCCCCTCGGGAGAGGTCTCTGCTGTCGCTCCTTTAAGTCGAAAACGGGCTCTATTGTCCGACGCTTCCCCCCCCCCTTTCTCGCAGAGTCTGAGAGGGTTATGGAGAACCACAAGCACCCACGCCAATGCAACAAAAAATAATTCGCGATAGGATAGAAGAGTAAGGAAGAGATTGTCGGCAAAAAAATGCAGCAACAGCAGATCATTAGCGCTCCGAGGCTATTCAGCGGAAGCGCGCCGCTTGCATGACGAGTGGGTGTGGCCTTGGAGTGTGAATGGCTTGACGCCATGTCTGCGCGTCATGCGCGGGCATAGCGTCAGTTGCTCAATATGCGCGCTTCCCATAGCACGATACACCGCCATCGTTTTTGAGCCCGAATGTGTCGGCACACCCCATTGAAGTTGGGCGCGTGAATAATCAGAGAACGCGCGAAGATTTCTCAATGTGAGCGCACATTTGATGGCGCGATACACTGTTCTGATGTACGTGCGCACACATTGCCGCTGTCACGAATGTTGGTTTTGAGTGTAGTGGTGCCATCACACATCATCCAAACTGTGCGCGTGTCAATTCAGAGGGCGCGTGAAGTTGGCGCATATGCATCTCGATGGCGCGATACATTACCTTTGCTCTTAAGCGTGGTTTTGCCGATATTCACCATTGAAGGCGAGCGCGCTCACGTCGATGATGCGCGCGAACTCGATGCACTATGATCGCTTTCGCAATCAGCGAACGCGTAAAGCAGCATTAATGTGTCTCACCGCGTTTTTCGAGGTTGTAGAATCGGCGTGATTTTTGTCGCAACATCTTGCTCGTGTCTCCGCATCATCAACTATGAAATGTCGCATCGGTTTCGCGCGCTCATTGAACGTGTGCGTGAGGTTTTAACTATGTACGCCAGCCCAGACGCGACTGCGCGGAGCGTACACCCGCCTTTCTCTTCACCAACTCTCGTAACCATCCCGCCCATCAGGGAAACGCCCAGTAGGTTCTCTACGTTCCTGGGTCAATCCTTCCCTCTTTTACGAGAAACTTCCGAAATGTCACAATTTAGTAAAAATCGAACAAATTTTAGTAAATTACCACTGGAGCTGATCATCTACAGTAAAATTCAGTAGTAAATCTCTAGTAATTTACTGAATTATCACCACTTACAGAGATTAGTGAAAAATCCCTGATAAAAAGGTTGTATTTTAGTAAAAAAAAGCACATTTACCAGAGATTAGCCGTAAATCTCTGGTAAAATTGTCGTACTTTTTAAACCTGAGTTCCCACTTCAGTCCCGCACACTTTCTGTGGCGCCCGCGCCCTCCCACTTGGGCCCCGCACACTTTTCTACGGCGTCCGGCGCCCTCTATCTTGGGTCCCGCACACTTTCTACGGGGTTCTGCGCACTCCTATTTGGGTCCCGCACATTTTCTATGGCGTCCTGAGCACTCCCACTTGGGTCCCGCACACTTTCTTCGGCGTCCGGCGCACTCGCATTTGGGTCCCACATACTTTATCTGGCGTCCGGCGCCCTCTACCTTGGGTCCCGCACACTTTCTACGGCGTTCTGCGCACTCCTATTTGGGTTCCGCACATTTTCTATGGTGTCCTGAGCACTCCCACTTGGGTCCCGCACACTTTCTTCGGCGTCCGGCGCACTCGCATTTGGGTCCCACATACTTTATCTGGCGTCCGGCGCACTCTACCTTGGGTCCCGCACATTTTCTATGGCGTCCTGAGCACTCCCACTTGGGTCCCGCCCACTTTATTCGGCGTCCGGCGCCCTCTACCTTGGTCCCGCACACCTTCTACGGCGTCCTACGCACTTCCTCTTGGGTCCCGCACACTTTCTACGGCGTTCTGCGCGCTCTTGAGCCCGTACCCGTTAGGTCGCCTGTCTTGAAAGTCAAGCCGAATAAACGGTCAAACAAACACACAGAGAAACGCACACATACATAGAGTTCGCGCCATCATTTTAGTCTGATGAATGGACGGGGCTGCGACGGTAGATCATCCCGCGCGAATCGAAACCCCATTCTCCAGTGAGGCCGCCAACCCCGCATGACCAGCCACCTAGTCCATGCGTCAGACTAGAACGAAAACGGAAACCATACATACATTTTCTAGTGAGGAAACTAAGGCAATTCAAAATGCAATAGACGCAATGGCGGTCTGGTCTCATGAATGGCACCTGCTGCTATCGAAGGAAAAAACAAAGTGTCTGCAACTAGGTTCCTCAACTCAAGGTTCTAGGACTCAAGACCTATTGGTCTATCTCCAACATTAGCATAGCAGCTGAATTATGTAGATTGAGTACCAGTGGGGTTCAAGTTTATTCTGCTGATTTTATTAATATGTTTACTAACCTTCCACACAGTTTTATCTTGTATAACATGAAAGAATTTTCGAAAATTTGCTTCAAAAATGCTAATAAAAAATGGATAGTTACCAATGGATACAGAGTATTTTATCGAGATTCTGAGCTAAATAAAGGCGGTTACAGGTATTATACCATCGCAGACTTGATATAGCACGGTGACTATCTTTTACGCAACAGTTACTGTCGTTTCGGAGAACTTGTGCTTCAACAGACGAAAGGAGTTCCTCAGGGAGGTAACTTCAGCCCATTGTTAGCCGATATTGCAGTTTCCATGTTGGAGTATAGGTACTCTATTAGCGCGAAAATTGAAAATAACGTGTTTTTCAAACCTTTTAGATATGTGGATGATTTGCTCATAATCCATAATAAAGACGAAACATTTGTGGATAGCCAAATTTCACTAATATACAAGAATGTATTGGAGCTCAAAAAGACGCACAATAATCCCTATAAATGCAATTACTTAGACATTAGTATAGAAATCCTACTATATATATTTTGGTAAATTTGTGTGTGCGTGTGTGTGTATGTATGTATGTATGTGTGCGTTTCTCTGTGTGTTTGTTTGACCGTTTATTCGGCTTGACTTTCAAGACAGGCGACCTAACGGGTACGGGCTCAAGAGCGCGCAGAACGCCGTAGAAAGTGTGCGGGACCCAAGAGGAAGTGCGTAGGACGCCGTAGAAGGTGTGCGGGACCAAGGTAGAGGGCGCCGGACGCCGAATAAAGTGGGCGGGACCCAAGTGGGAGTGCTCAGGACGCCATAGAAAATGTGCGGGACCCAAGGTAGAGTGCGCCGGACGCCAGATAAAGTATGTGGGACCCAAATGCGAGTGCGCCGTACGCCGAAGAAAGTGTGCGGGACCCAAGTGGGAGTGCTCAGGACACCATAGAAAATGTGCGGAACCCAAATAGGAGTGCGCAGAACGCCGTAGAAAGTGTGCGGGACCCAAGGTAGAGGGCGCCGGACGCCAGATAAAGTATGTGGGACCCAAATGCGAGTGCGCCGGACGCCGAAGAAAGTGTGCGGGACCCAAGTGGGAGTGCTCAGGACGCCATAGAAAATGTGCGGGACCCAAATAGGAGTGCGCAGAACGCCGTAGAAAGTGTGCGGGACCCAAGGTAGAGGGCGCCGGACGCCGTAGAAAAGTGTGCGGGACCCAAGTGGGAGTGCGCGGGGCGCCACAGAAAGTGTGCGGGACTGAAGTGGGAACTCAGGTTTAAAAAGTACGACAATTTTACCAGAGATTTACGGCTAATCTCTGGTAAATGTGCTTTTTTTACTAAAATACAACCTTTTTATCAGGGATTTTTCACTAATCTCTGTAAGTGGTGATAATTCAGTAAATTACTAGAGATTTACTACTGAATTTTACTGTAGATGATCAGCTCCAGTGGTAATTTACTAAAATTTGTTCGATTTTTACTAAATTGTGACATTTCGGAAGTTTCTCGTAAAAAGAGGGAAGGATTGACCCAGGAACGTAGAAAACCTACTGGGCGTTTCCCTGATGGGCGGGATGGTTACGAGAGTTGGTGAAGAGAAAGGCGGGTGTACGCTCCGCGCAGTCGCGCCTGGGCTGGCGTACATAGTTAAAACTTCACGCACACGTTCAATGAGCGCGCGAAACCGATGCGACATTTCATAGTTGATGATGCGGAGACACGAGCAAGATGTTGCGACAAAAATCACGCCGATTCTACAACCTCGAAAAACGCGGTGAGACACATTAATGCTGCTTTACGCGTTCGCTGATTGCGAAAGCGATCATAGTGCATCGAGTTCGCGCGCATCATCGACGTGAGCGCGCTCGCCTTCAATGGTGAATATCGGCAAAACCACGCTTAAGAGCTAAGGTAATGTATCGCGCCATCGAGATGCATATGCGCCAACTTCACGCGCCCTCTGAATTGACACGCGCACAGTTTGGATGATGTGTGATGGCACCACTACACTCAAAACCAACATTCGTGACAGCGGCAATGTGTGCGCACGTACATCAGAACAGTGTATCGCGCCATCAAATGTGCGCTCACATTGAGAAATCTTCGCGCGTTCTCTGATTATTCACGCGCCCAACTTCAATGGGGTGTGCCGACACATTCGGGCTCAAAAACGATGGCGGTGTATCGTGCTATGGGAAGCGCGCATATTGAGCAACTGACGCTGTGCCCGCGCATGACGCGCAGACATGGCGTCAAGCCATTCACACTCCAAGGCTACACCCACTCGTCATGCAAGCGGCGCGTTTCCGCTGAATAGCCTCGGAGCGCTAATGATCTGCTGTTGCTGCATTTTTTGCCGACAATCTCTTCCTTACTCTTCTATCCTATCGCGAATTATTTTTTGTTGCATTGGCGTGGGTGCTTGTGGTTCTCCATAACCCTCTCAGACTCTGCGAGAAAGGGGGAAGCGTCGGACAATAGAGCTCGTTTTCGACTTAAAGGAGCGACAGCAGAGACCTCTCCCGAGGGGGGCTTCAGGGGCGGCATGCATGAACGCTGCGAAGAAGGTCAGGGAGCCGCTCCGCGTCCCATGCGCGTAACGTCGAGCCACGGGACGGCCCCAAGTGCATGGCGTAAATTGGTGTGTCGCGGACGTGAATGCATCTTCTACAGTAAACTCTACGCCACGCGGCATTTTTTCGTCATGCCAGTCGCTCTTTGGTACTTTTTTGACATCCCATGCATCTCAATAATTAGAGGCAAACGCGACTGGGACGACAGAAACTGCGCGCGTAAAATTTGCGTTGGAAAGTGCATTTATGTACGCGGCAACCCAATTTACGCCATGCCCTTCGGAGCCGTCCCGTGACTCGACGCTCCCTGACCCTCGTCGGAGCGTTCACGCATGCCGCCCCAGGGGAGGCCCCAGCTCCCCTGCGGCGCTTGCCCCCTTCCCCCCAGAGAACGAGACGGAAGAGATGCGGAGAAATCGGAGAAGGTAGTTTACGATAATAGAGGGCAGAGAAGGCATAGTAGGCCAAACGCACTCATCGCCATTCACATCAAGCTTTGTCACGATTTGGCACGATTTGACCTGATCGATTGATTGACACCGATGACTCCAACCAGGGCTGGGCACGCGTCCCGGTTAACCTTAGGGGGATGCATATTGGACGTTGCAGAGAGGGCAAAGGGAGTGAGAGCTGAAAGATACCCATAAATACTGTATATTGTGCTCGTTAGTGTGACCTGTTGTAATCACAAGAAGCGTGGTAAGAACAACTATTGCAGAGAATCGTGAAGCTGTGTGGAAGGCAGTCAGAATGGAGGCGAACGGAGATCACGGTGGTCACGTTAACAAAGTGAGTGAATTTGCTGTAGATATGCTGAGTGAGAAAATAGAAGAGATAAAGGATGGTTCGAAAAATATCCCCAGAAAATTGAAGGAGTGGCCAGACAACTGCAGAACATCTGATAAGTTTTGAAAAACTCTTGAAGCAGATATTGGCAAGCAAGTCGATGAGATCTGCAAGCAATTACTGAGCCTAAGGGCAAGAACCTTGTCATACAAAAGCCTTGGCGCGGATGTTTTTGAAACTTTGCATGAAAAAGGTATTGTAACTGCGAAAGATTTCTATGATTTCATAATGGTTGACGAAATGTGCCAAATGCTAAATGTTGACGCATTACAGGTGAAAAGCAAGATGGAGAAAAAAGAGGCAGAAGCAGCCAACCGCACCGAAGTCGTGAATGAAAGAATGGAAGTCGACGGCATGCAGGGTAAAAATCATAGCTCTAACAGAGGTTACGGAAATGAGTGGTCAGAATAACACAATGCAGAATTTCAGATGCAGAGTTCTCCAAGGCAGTGGATAAATCAAGGATTAGAGATTGGTCGACAGTCCGCGCAGAACTTGAGGCCATTGGCAACGGAAGCAAGGGAACAAAATGTCGAACAGCACCAAGGAGGTACGAATAATGAGCTCGTCGCCCTCTTGCAATCCTTGACTTGTACAGACCCATGTGTTTTCAAAGGCTCAGAAAACGAGACTTTCAAAGAATTCGTAAGAAGGTTCAGGCGCAAATACGAAAATGTAGTGACAAACGATTCAACCCTGATCGAAATTATTGGAGATGACCACTTGAAAGGGCGAGCAAAATGCATATTCTTGACTATCCCAAACGAGATTCGAGCGCAAGGGTTTGACGCGGTGATAGGCGAACTGAGTGCAATGTTAGCGTGCGATTCGACCGCAGCAGGAATCCGAGCCTTGACAGCCTTAAGAAATTTGAAGATCAAAAACGACCAAGAAGTAGCCGATTTTTGTGTCACTCTAGAGAAGTTTGGAAGAAGAGCAAATCCAGAATGTGCGATAGAGGAAAGATCAATGGAGTACGCTCAAATTCTGCTACAGAATCTCGCGGACTGGCCGAAATACATTCAAGTGATAGGAATTTTGAATAGAGTCGAACCGGCGCAAGCCTATAACGAGATAAAACCATTGGCCATCAGTATACAGCAGTCTAAAAAGATGTGCGACGTGGGGAAATATGGACTAGTTCAAAGACCCCATGCTTGGAAGGAAAGAGCGAAGGATTATTCCAACCGCGGAATGACACAGGAAGCCGGCCGTCCACGTCAGAGTAGACCATGGGCGACCACACAAGAAAGCAGAGATGATACTGCGTGCGAATTTTAGATCTAACCCTCAAGCGGAACCAAGATCTGATGCGAACGCGAGGAAATGCTACAATTGCTCAAGATATGGGCACATTTCAAGAGAATGCACTGTTCGAAGACAAGATAATTTTCCAGTATGGGCAAACAGAGAGAATCCACAAAGGAATAGTGTATCGTCGATGATCGACAGGGTGAGAAACATGGTTCTACGAGGATTTTCTAGTCAAAATGAGCCCATTGGAAAACGAACTATCGTGCGAGCCCAGCTGCTAAATATGACGATTCCAGCACTGCTAGACACTGGCTCAATGATAAGCATCGTATCAATCAAAATACTGGAGAAGGCACGAAATCGCGGATTCGACGTCGATAAGCTGCGAGTGTTGCCGACCAAGAACTCAGAGATTTACGGTGCGTCGAACAACATCATGAAGTTCGTGGGAGCAGTGGGCATAAATGTGAAATTGGAAAATGGTGAAGCAAATGATATTGCCTTCTATGTATCACGCGATGAGGAAGAAGAAATCCTTCTTGGCACGAACGCTCTGGAAACTGTGGGTGTGAAGGCAAAGCTTGAGAGAGAAACACCAATGAGGGAGTCTGCTACATCGGACTGTATGAAAATTGAGCAAGGTAGTAAGGTTGAGATAGCCACGCGCACGGTAAATCCACCATACGAAACGTCGCTAGTAAGAGTCAAATGTGATACGGTAGAGCAAAACGCAGAGAGAGTTTTGTGGCCTTCAAGAGACGGTGTTACTAGTGGCGTATTCAAGATAACACAAAGTGAAGCACAAATTCCGGTTAGTAATCGGAACCCAGAATCGATGGTTTTAGGAGTCAACGATGAGGTTGCGACATGGGGCACGGACAAGTGGCATGAGACATGGGAGGACGTGAACCCACTCATGTTAGATAGCAACGAGGTGGTTGTTTGTGGAGAGGAAAAAGTGAAATTACTGGAAGAACAGATAAGAAATAACAGAGAAACAAAGTCCATCGAGCCAGATATCCAGAATATTATTATCGAATTTATGGACGTATTTGCAGTATCCGACAAAGAGCTGACTCAGACGGATGTGGTCGCTATGAGGATAGATACAGAAGAATGTGAACCAGTAAAACTGAAAAGAAGACCCGTACCTTTAGCGATACGACCAAAACTCAGAAAGCTGCTTCAAGACTTGCAAGAAAGAGCAGTTTTCGAAAAAAGTTCATCTGAATGGGCCTTTCCGATCGTGTTGGTGGAAAAGAAGGACGGCTCAATAAGACTCTGCGTAGATTATCGAGAGTTGAACTAGCGTATCAAACGGGACTCTTATCCAATTCCTACCATGGATGCGATTCTACAAAATATGGCCGGAAACAGAGTTTTTTCCACACTGGAATTGTGCAGCGGGTATTGGCAGATACCACTTGATGAAAAAACAAAAGATAAATCTGCTTTCACAACTCCGCATGGTCTATTCCAATTTCGCGTGACACCATTCGGACTGTGTGCTAGCCCTGCGGTTTTCCAGCGTTTGATGGATACAGTTCTGTACGACCTTCTTGGGAAGAACGTGTTCTGCTACATCGATGATATAATAATCTGCAGTAAAACAAGGGAGGAGCATCTGGAACTGCTGAAAGAAGCTTGCACGCGTGTGCGGGAAGCGAGACTAAAATTTAAGGCAAACAAGTGTGTGCTGCTACAACCATCAGTCTGTTTTCTGGGTCACATTGTGGATGAACAAGGAGTACACACCGATCCAGCCAAGGTAGAGGCGATAAACAACTTTCCGACACCGAGAAACAAAAAGGAGCTGGAACGATTCCTAGGGATGGCGTCCTTCTACAGGAAGTTCTGCCTTGGGTTCTCGAAACACGCTGGGTGTTTATTAAGTTTGACATCATCTAAAACGAAGTGGACGTGGGGAAAGCCACAAGATGAAGCGTTTACCAAAGTGAAACAAATGGTAGCTACGGCACCGGTCCTTACCCAACCCAACACTGAGAAAGCAAGAAGTGGAGAAAGACCTTTTCTAATTTACACTGATGCTTGAACAACAGGATTAGGCGCGGTACTCTCGCAAAAAGGCGGCGATCAAGAAATTCATCCAGTATACTTCGCATCAAGGACTCTAACCAAGGCTGAGAAAAGGTATCATGTGACCGGTCTGGAAGCTCTGAGAGTTCTCTTTGCCGTCCGCAAATTCCACATGTTTATCTATGGCCTACCTACAATTGTGTATACCGACCACGAACCGCTCACGACACTATTCAAGCGTTCAAATGTCTCAGCAAGAGTACTGAGATGGTCATTGGAGCTGCAACGGTACAATCTGAGCATTCAGTACCTTAAAGCGAAAGCAAACAGCGTGGCGGATGCATTAAGCAGAGGGTGTGGACTTACCGAAGAAGAGTCAATAGTGAGTTGTGATGAAGCAGTGGTAGGAGCTGTTACGGTTAAGGAAAAGACGAAATGGATGAAAGAACTGTTAGAGGACGAAGAATGGGCTACTGTAATCGACTTAGTAGAGAGGGGTGAGACTGACAGCACTGTCAAAATCCCTGGTATGAACCGAGCATCGAGGGTTGCCGATTTCTTTATCGAAAATGGGGAACTCAAAATGTATCAAGAAGACGGAATCGCAGTCTTCATGGTCCCAAGAAGCGCACGATATGATGTATTCCATAAATCACATGCAGGCACTTTCGCCGGCCACTTTAGTGCTCAGAAGCTCTTCAACCAATTGAAAAGAGTGTATTTTGGCCAACTATGGCTCAAGATGTGAATATATGGACGAAAGAATGCCAACGGTGTTTTGTAGAAAATCCATGTGCGAGACTAGTACCTCCATTGAAACCAACAGTGACATCAAAACCGTACGAAATCATAGGCGTTGATATCTTGGAACTCGGAATAACAACCAGTGGCAACCGCTATGCAGTGACTGTGATAGACCACTTCACGAAATTCGCAGCTGCATATCCGGTCCCGTACAAGAGTGCTGAGACGGTTGCCAAAACATTGTTCATACGATTGATAGCGGAGGGATGCAGATGGCCTAAAGCGATGTTGTCCGATCGCGGAGGAGAGTTTGAGAACAAAGTAATGGATTGGATTGAAAAGATAACTGGAATTAAGCATGTTTTCACAAAAGGATACAATCCAAGAGAAAATGGTATAACGGAAAGATTGAACGGTACTATCGTGGCAATGCTTCGAAAATCTACAAGAGTACCATCTGAGTGGAACCTACGACTGCCATTCTGCATGATGGCTTACAAAATGGTACCACACAATTCAACTGGGGAAAGCCCTTATTTTGCACTGCACGGCATCGACCCTGTATTTCCATCAAGCATAGTTCCGAGAGACACTGTGTCAATATACACGGTGGAAAATGATATGGATGACTACAAAATAGGTTTGATCCAAGCTATAGCAGAGGTACAAGAGCGAATTTCTGAAAACAATAGCCCAATGAGAGCGCGAATGAAAAATGTTTATGATCAGAAGTTCAATGTAGAACGTGCCCGCTATCCGAAAATCGGAGACCGTGTTCACATGAGATACCCGGCGGAGAAAAGTAGGAGGATGCACGCGAAGTTGATATGTGAGTGGGCTGGACCATTAAGAGTTTTAGGTGTGAGTGCTAACTCAGCGTTACTAACGAGGATAGGAGAGAGCCTGGGCCGATTCGAGTGCAGTTTGATTTATTGAGAGTAGTACCAAATGCCATTTCCAATGAAAAAATTGACAATGTCACGTCAAAAAGCAAGAGAGGGCGAAAACAAAAATTGGTTGTCTCATGTCAACGAATAAATGCAAATTTCAGAGATGCCGTCATTGCGGAACTCAGCCAGCCTGGAATTCTCTTATTCCACACCTCCCGCAAATGGCTCCGCCGCCGCCGAGGTTGTCGGCACCCCGAGGGGGAGGAGTGCAACCTGGATCAACAGGAATGGACGTGATCTCACTAGGTAAGAGGCGACTCCAGTATTAACATGTTTACTACGTGGCAAAGGGTATAAAAGGGCTCTGCAGCATCATTCATTCTCATTCTTCATTTTGTTTCTGCTGCCTTACTGTGATCGAGGAAGCCGGGCCTCACCCAGGAGAGAGGTAAGCTCGGCAGCAAGTGAGGGACAGAAGACGAGCCCAGCTTAACCCCCGGCAACACCCTATTGTGTATTTTTGGGTCGCCTGGAGCCTATATAGTTGCATTTGTTGCTTGTTTTGTGTTCATTGGGTGATCAGTAAAAAGATCTTTCCCTTCCTCTTGTAGACAGAAGAAAGACCGCGGGACTAGTTCCCGTTACACCTGAAGTTTATTGAAGACAGCATACACGCTCGTAAACGTGTTTGAGATAACTACGGAAATAGAATGGTATGTCTCAGAACCCAACGCCTACTCATTTTGAAGCGTCAAAAACGACCCTTAATGTCGCTACACGAGTGAGAGGTATGCCCCACCCCTGTATTTCACCGCCCACTGAATTTGCCGTCCTCCAAAACAGGGATTCTGAGTCATTCCTACCGTCGCCGATGTGTGCAGGTAGTACAGTTAGTTAACCACAAACGTCGACGACGATGGGAATGACACAGCATCTCCTCTGGCCACCTACCTGCCAACATACTGTGCTTCTCTGGACCAAATTGCGGTCCGCAATTTTGTCCGGACACGCATTGCGGCCGCACGCGCTTGAATCAGTCGAGTTTTCAGCGCCGAAGCCGAGTCGAAATGTCTTTTTTATGCAGTTCTTTCCAATTTTGTTTAGTTTCCAGTTCCGAAAACCCACCTAGAGTCAACAGATCGGCGGCTGCGGCGCTGGAATCCCATCTGACTCGAAAGCTCGCGGCCGCAAAGCGTGTCGAGACGCAATTGCGGAGCGGATTTTGGCCCAGAGAAGCACAGTACGCTCGATGCCCGAGTAGCTCGCAGGGAAGAGCTCGGCCGCCCGGTGCCTGCGTTGCGGCTCGTTTTGATAAGAGGTGAACGCGTGGCCGTGTGATCCTCCGGCCCCAGCCCGGGCACCTGGTAATCAGTGCGGTGACTGCCATCAGCGCCTCAATTATCAGGTACCTGGGCTGGGGCCCAAACACCACACAGCCACTCGTTCGCCTCTTATCAAAACGAGCCGCAACGCAGGCACTGGCGGTCAAGCTCCTCCCTGCGAGCTGCTCAGGCATCGAGGGTACCTGCCTGCCCGCCTGCGACCAGTACCAGTGAGTACCACTGAGAGTCCGAGAGGGAGACGTCAACCGTCACTCGTCAACCGGAGCAGTTGTGATCACAAAAAAATCTTTGCAACGCCAAGCCTCCAACCGCTTCGCGGCTGGAACGATTAATCAAAATGCTTTGGGACTTTCTGGAGATGAGCGTTTCCGATGCCTCGCGAAAGGTATGAGTACTCGGGAATTTTCAGAACTCTCAGGAGGAAGATTTCCGGATTCGGCTTGAAATTTTAACTAAACCTTTTTCGGGCCCTAAACACGAATTAGGAGTTCGTTCGTCGCTATTCTGATGGCTTCTGTAGATTGAGGTAGGTCTTTCAGCGGGTGTAACCCGTCTTGCTCCTGGGGAGGGGGCTCTGAGGAAATCTTCTGCAATTGCAAAAATAACGCTCCTGGGGGGGGGCTGCCGAAAATTGGCTTTCCAAACCCCTGACCCTCGACAAAGCAGAAATTCTTTAAAATGTCGAAAATCACCTTGAGTCTTCTTCCAGGTTTTGGAGCTCCTTACCTTCTAAATCCTAACCACAAATCTGACAGCCGTTCTAGTGGAAATGTACATGAAAATCTGGAAAAAAATGTTACGATACATGGAAAACAGAATGCATGGGACGGCTGTTTCGTAGAGTGAGGACCGAATAATTGAGTTCGGATAAATATTCGAATTTTTCGAACGAATTTTCATTCGAACATTCGAATATTCGAGAAGTGTGATTATTCGAACGTTATTCGAATTCGACTATTCGCAAAAGGTGAAAATTCGAACATTATTCGAATTCGACTAGTCGGGAAAGGTGAATATTCGAATATTATTCGAATTCGACTATTCGGAAAGGGTGAATAGTCGAACATTATTCAAATTCGATTATTCGCGGAGGTGAATACTCGAACGTTTTTTCAATTTGAATACCCGAGCTGATTTAACAAAAAATATGAAAATCAGCTCTAATGTATGAAGGAATCGACATACCTTTCAAAACTGGTGTCATTTTCTTCACTACTCCATTGTTCCATTTTTCCGAACGCAAGAGCTAAATTTTTCCCTCACACCGTCTGATGAGGCTACTAGGGCGGTTCTAACAGGGGGAGCCACATAGCAATCACACTTGGACACTCCCATTTTTTTCATGCCGCTGCGCAATGATAACACCAACCATAGCTTCGTTGGGTGGAGCCATGTACTCCACCAACCTTCACCTCTGGGCAGGTGAAGGGGTAACCTCCATCATTGGGAAAACCGGTGACAACCGGTGAAACGCTCCGAAAAAGATTGTAAGTGACCCAACACTCACTTTCAAGATTGGGTGGGTTTCACTGCCGGTTTTCGTTCCTAACTTTTTTGTGCTTGGAGACAGAATTCTGCGTCAACTTGTGCCTCCAATTTGGAAAAATATATTCTCGATCCTTTAGCCCAATTCATTTTACGAAACACCGGTTTTTTGCTTATAGCTCTTTAACTTTGTGAGGGTTGTTTTTGAAATCTACGTAAAATTCTGCGTCGAATGATATATCTTGTTCCTAACATTGCTCGCTCCATAAGCCAGCCAGCTCGGTGGAGCCGAGCCCCGTTGTTGGCTCCAGCAGAACTCTGCGCCTCTCATTAAAACCATAGAGACGAAAGCACCCTATGGAGATAACTATGGAGCTCGGTTTCCCAATCTGGCTGGCTTATGGGGCAAGCAAAGTTAGTTAGGCTCCTCAAATAAGCTCCTTAGGCTAAGTTAGAGCCGAAAAATTGATTTTGTAGCATTCTTTGCGTTGTAGCCCGTACAGGTTTAGAGTCAATTGTAGGTGGGAATAAAGCTTTAGAAGAAGATTCAACTTTTTATTGCCGCTCACTTCATAGTTGCGCGATATTGCTATGGATGCCTAAATTATTTGTCATTCGAATATTCGAATTTGGAATATTCGTTCGTTCGAAATAAAAAATGAACGAATTTATTCAAAATTCGTTCGTTCGGAATGAAGAATGAACGAATTTGTTCGAAATTCGTTCGTTTGAAATATAAAATGAACGAATTTATTCGAAATTCGTTCGTTCGAAATAAAAAATCAACGAATTTATTCGAAATTCGTTCGTTCGGAATAAAAAATGAACGAACTTATTCGAAATTCGTTCGTTCGGAATAAAAAATGAACGAATTTATTCGAAATTCGTTCGTTTGCTCTTTTTTTAAAAAGTCCTCACTCTACTGTTTCGCCTTTCATCCGTAGCCAGCCAGGTATAGAAAAGTGGGCTGGTCAGTACGGACTCGTAAAACTATGCAAATCTTGTAAAGTGAAGTTGGTGATTTTCTTAATTTCTTCTCTTTTTTCTCAATTTCCCCAAGAACCACAAATCAGTGATAGTCTGATGTTTTCCAAATATACTTCCCTATCGAGCCCTTCTATCCGATTCGTAGATAGCAACATATCGTGGAAAATGAACAAGTCAACTACCCAAATCAACCAGTATTTGTTACATTCTCAAAAAAAAAGCCCTTCTGGCCAACTCCCATGTATGAAATGGGGGTTTGGTAGCAGAAGTAACCCTTCCCAGGAAAATAATTCAAATCACTGGAAGACTAATCACAGATTTTCAAGAAAAAAAAACCGTACTAGAACGACAAAATATTCTGAAAAACATTTCTACTAATAGGTGGACAGTATTTTAAACTTTGGAAGAAAAAAACTATCAACTTCCTCCTTACTAGGGAGAAACCATCCTGTCTGCCATGACTACGCATGTAGCCATGTTTTTTCTGATCGATCACCTTCCGGGAACTTGAAAAAAAATCCTATTTTAGCTGCCCGAGTAATAATAAAATTTTCAACACCCTTTCTTATAAAACAAAAATTCAATTTTTTTGCCCAGACTTCTCTCAGGGGGGATATTTGAGGCGCTGAACACGAATACGAGTCACGTTTTCGATAATTCGAACGATAAGGAAAGTTTACGGCAGATAAATTTTATTTACCTACAGAGCTCACAACTTCTACGCCCATAACTTTTTCTTTCACTATTACTCGGGCCTTTTTTTCCCCAAAAAATCTCTCACCAAGCTCAATAAACACACCTGGCCAACATACGCTTTGATTGACATCTCGTCCCCAGCGCGTTCCCCTGTCGATTACACGACCTTGAAAAAAATTTTTCAGAGGCGTCCTCTGGGAGCGAGTAAAGTTTCATTCGTTAGGGTTACAAACTTAGTTTCGTAGTTTTGCTCAACCCCCCCTCCCCTTTTTGGAAGTTAAGTTACAGGTGTTTCTAAACCCTACTCCAGATTTGTGGACTTTGACGTTTTTTTTACGCTTTTTTACCTTGTTCCGCTTCCTATGTAGCGGCCTTCGGCGTTATACTGTGACCTTAAAAGATTGTACACAAGGTAAATCGACCACGCTGGACTCAAATATCCCACTCTCGTCACAACTAAATTTCAAAAATGCCCTTTTTCAGCGGGACTACACCTGAGAGCGGTGTTCAGCATCTATGTTGGACGGTGAAAGTGAGTATACAGGGTAAATCGACCACGCTGGACTCGATCATCGTATTCTACTGACTCATACCTTGCAATAATGTAGACTTCCAGCGCGATCGCACCTGCGACAGGTGTGGACCACACAGAGAAGTGCCTTTCCGCGTCCATCTTAGAGGCTGAAAATCTGGATACAGAGTAAATCAACCACTGTCGACTCGAATATCTTATTTTCGTGACCCTTGCTTTGCAAAAAAAAAATGTGAGGTCTAATGTTCCGAAAATTAAGCACCTTGCGAGATCGAACCCGTGTGGTGTGTTCCGTGTATGAGTGGGTTTCGGAGCATAAAATTCGCAACGTAACCAGATCGGATGACGCTCTTTCGAACCAGAAGTCCATACATCTAAAGTGACATGTTCTTTCTGGACTTGCGAAATGAATTAACGAACTCATATTAATTTGAAAACACATTTATTTCTTCGAGACATCCCGTTTTCTTGACCTTAGCCAATCACTTCATCTTCTCCACCCTTCCTTTCCACCACATATATACCTTAGCTTCCTACCCGGAATCACTCACAACTTCTAGATACACGTTCAAGCCTATGTGTCTTCTATTCAACATTAGGAGAGCCTTCACTATAATCAAACCCTTGCTTTAGCTAAGTTTTTCAAAAACGCAGGCAACTTCATGTGATCATTCAAGAAAAGCCTCGTACGTGATTTATTTAAAAGTAAATGTCTTGTTTTTCTAACGGTTGTTCTTCTTCAAATTATACATCTTTTGAAATAAGTTGTCCCTTTTATTTCAATTTTACTACAAAAGCAGACAATTAACGCTCCTAAGTGGACGTCCGAGAAAATCACCAAAAAGTTGACCTATTAACGCCTCTGATAGGGGGTCTGAAAGGTGGCGAAGTCCAATCCTCCACGTGGTACCACTGGAAACTCGCTGTGTAAAAGCAGGGTAAGCAGAACACGGACACTCACGATTCCGACGCCAGACTCCAGTGACAAGCCGGTCGATGACAACAAAATCCGGGACACTCCCGGGGTCACAACACCATGGACGTGGCCTTCAAGAACCAAACGATAGCTAGGGCGTCCCCCAGAAGCGACGCGCGTCGGAGCCCGACCGACGTGCCAAATATGCGAAGGTTACCTACGAATTCTGGACGACGTAGGTTAAAGAAGCTAGTCCTCAGTGGAAGCGGCGACACTCGCAAGAAACATTAACCTCCCACCCGATTCGCGACTCTGAATGTGGGATCGATGACTGGACGAGCGGCAGAAGTCGCAGCTGCACTCAAAGAGAGAAGAGTTGATGTGTGTGCCGTGCAAGATACAAGATGGGCTGGTGCAAAGTCTAAAGACATTGGTGCTGGTCGCAAGCTGATCTTCAATGGCAGTCCACGAACGACAAATGGAGTTGGAGTTATCGTTTCTGAGCGCTATCGTGATTCTGTTGCTGAAGTCTTCCGGTACGATACCGTCTCATGAAAATCGTTTTTGTCATCAATTCTCGCAAGATGCATTTCTTCAGCACATATGCACCACAGAGCGGCTGCTCGTCACGAACGAAACATGATTTTTGGGCACTTCTTGATAGTGAAACCGCTGCCGTTCCGGTAGAAGATTGTCTTGTTGTAGCTGGCGACTTGAACGGACACATGGGACAGGCGAGCAACGGACATCCCAGTCATGGTGGGTTCGGCTATGGACGAAGAAATGACGATGACGAGCGGATTCTCGACTACGCTGGTAGTCACGACCTCATACTGCTAAATACATGGTATAGAAAGCGGTGCTCTCAGCTAGCAACGTATCACAATGGAACCGTTCCGTCGCAAATCGATTACTTCCTTGTGAGGAGCAAAGACCGCACGTTTGTTACTGATGCCAAAGTGATTCCCTATGAGGCGGTGGCTACCCAACATCGTCCACTCATCTGCACGCTCCGCGTTAGCCCTCCGAAACAACAGCGCGCAGACCTCACAGGTCCTGCAAGGATCAAGTGGTGGAATTTCAAGGACAAGGCACCCGAAGTAATTGTTCGGATCCATATACCGCAGATCACAAGCGTCGAGGAGAGCTGGGAGGAAGCAAAGAGGAGCATAGTTCAAGCTGCTCGCACCGTTCTTGGAACGACAAAGCCTGGACGGAGGTACATCGAGAAGGAAGCGTGGTTATGGACTGACGAAGTAAAGGCATGTGTACGAAGTAAGAAGGCTCTTTACCACGCTTTTCTCAAAGAGAAAACCCCGGCCAACTGGAAAGAGTATGAAGTCGCGAAAAGTGCGGCTGAAAAGGCAGTAGCGAGAACGAGAGGTCAACAATACGAAGCTTTATATCGCAAGCTTGACACGAGAGAGGGCTAGTGCGATCTCTACCGGCTCGTCAGGTCACGAAATCGAAAGACGGAGGATATAGAAGTTTGTTGGGATAAACGATGGACATGGTCGGCTGCTATCGAATGCTGAGCAGGCGAGGGAAAGGTGGCGGCAGTACTCCGAAGTGGTTTCGACAGAAGTGTTCCCGCATCCCCCGTTACCTCATGCTCTTCCCGTTTATGGGGCGGTGTCGCCTATCACAGCGAGCGAAGTAGCAGAGGCTCTGAAGCGATGAAGTATGGCAAAGCTACCGGATCTGATGATATTGCCGCCGAGTTATGGAGGAGCCGAGGTTGGAACCCAACTGCCTGGCTTGCATTGTTATTCAACCGCATTATGACTGAGCGCAAGGTTCCCTCAGACTGGAAGTCAAGCACCACAGTCCCGATCTTCAGGAAGAAAGGGAGTCCTGCTGACTGTTGCAACTACCGGCCCATCCGACTTCTTAGCCATACAATGAAGATTTTCGAGAGGATTCTAGTTAGAAGAATACGTGATGTCGTTGAGCTGAGCGTAAATCAGTGTGGTTCTGTCAGGAACTGCGGCACCGTCGACGCTATCCATGCGACCCAACTTCTTGTGGAAAAGCATCGCGAAAAAGGAGAAGCTGTTCACCTCGCCTTTCTTGATCTTGAGAAAGCGTTAGACAGAGTCCCTCACGAAGTAATATGGTATGCTCTGCGTAGCCGAGATGTCCCCGAAGAATTCATCGATTGGGTGAAGCTTTTGTACGTGGACACGTCAAGTTGCATACGACCCGCGGCAGGAACATCAAGGCCTTTTCGAATCACTGTTGGAGTTCATCAAGGCTCCGCCCTCTCCCCTCTGCTCTTCATCATCGTCATGGATGTCATCACACGAGATTTGCAGAGTTCAGCGCCTTGGACACTGTTGTATGCTGACGACGTGATGCTCGCCTCAGACAGCAAAGGAAATCTCCAAGCACAAGTTCAAGCTTGGCACGACAGACTGGCAGCATTCGGCTTACGACTCAATAAAAATGAAAACCGAATACATGACAAATGCGAGTTGTGACGATTCCATCCAAGTCAACAACACAGTCTTGCCAAAAGCGCATACGTTTCGGTATCTTGGATCAACGCTTTGCGATGATGGGACGCTGACGGCTGAAGTCGACGCACGTATCAATGCTGCTTGGTTGAAGTCGCGTACCGCGAGTGGAGTGCTCTGTGATAAAAAGGTTTGCGACAGGCTCAAGTCAAAGATTTATCGTTCGGTTGTGAGGCCCGTCGCACTGTATGGCACAGAGTGTTATCCAATGACCAAGGAAGCAGAACGACGGCTCGGCATGACGGAAACGAAGATGCTCAGGTGGAGTGGTGGATTGACCCGATTGGATCGAGTTCGGAATGAAGATGTGCGTGAAAGATTCGGTGTTGCGCCCATTTCGGACAAACTTCGCGAAAATCGCCTAAGATGGTATGGGCACGTTCTGCGAGCTGGAGAACACTCGACAGCGAAAGCGGCTATGCAGCTCCAAGTGAAGGGCCAGCGACCAAGAGGACGACCTAAGCAGAGATGGCTGGATGTCTTGCACAACGATATGAAAATTGCAGACCTCCATCCTGACAACGCGAATGACAAGGTCGAATGGCGGCAACGTTCGAGAAAAGCGGACCCTGCTACGATGCGGGACAAACGCTGAAGAAGAAGATAGGGGGTCTAAAAAAATCGCCAAAAGTTTGCTTTCAGAGGAGGGGTCTGAGAAAATTTAGCCTTGTCCACACCTCCTGCCGAACCCTGCTTTCATTTGATTGTGTAGTAGACCTCTCCTGTATAACACGTGTCAAGCGCGAGATCTCAATTCCTCCAAACAAGCGAGATATGAGGGGTCACGACTGGCCGGCACCCCTTCGCTCATCACCACGACCACACCACCTTCTTGAATTTTGTACTCAATAACCACTCGATGGATGTTTGAATTTCAAGGACATTCTGCGATTTTAGGGATACCATCGTGATCAGCGCGTGATTCGCTACAAGATAAGCATGAAATTTGGCGGAAGCTTCGGAGTCGCGGCAATATTAATCAGAGTAATGGCTCAGCGATAGGCAAAGATAAGGGCAAAGAAAAAACTTTGCGAAGCGGATTCTTTTTTCAAATGCATCCAGGACGCTTCTGAACAGGCACTCCCAATTGTACAGACTGAAAAGAAGTACGCCTTCGTCTCAGCGGAAACATCATCTACTTAGAGTTCGCGCAAGAATTTTAGTCTTATGAATGGACGGCGCTGCGACGGTAGATCACTCCGCGCGAATCGAAACCCCATTTTCCAGCGAGGCCGCCAACCCGCACGTCCAGCCGCCCGGTCCATGCGTCAGACTCAATCGGAAACGGAAACCTTACAACAAGGTGAGTGCTCTCCGAACGGCAGGAAACATTGTGGAGGAAAAGCGTCTGAGGAGGAGGTTGCGTCCGCAGCTTCAGTGCGATCGCGAACGAGAGTGGACGTGTAGAGCTGTGGAGTTCGAGATGGCTTGGGAGGAGAAGAATTCGAAAATAGCCTGCTCGTTGTAGCGACAGAACAGCGGCAAGATGGAGAGATGTTCGCCTATACTGAATACTGCAAACGGAGTCGCAGTTGGTGATGAGATGCTGCCAGCATAGAAGGTTGACTTCAGTTCACTACTGATTCGTCCAGCTCCATCAAGGCTGAGGTTTTGAATTGTGTCCGGAAAATGAAGAATGGAAAAGCAGGTGGAGATGACAACATCACTGCTGAAATGTTGGAAGCTCTCCCTCCGTCCGGGATTCGTGAAATGACAAACACTATCCGTACCACATGAATGCGAAAGATACCCGATTCGTAGAGACACGCGATCATCGTACCTCTTCACAAGAACTTATCCGTCATGGACCCCAAGAACGACAGGGGAATTTCTCCACTGCGTGTCATGTACAAGGTTTTGGAACGTATCATTCCCGAGCGACTCATCAAACATCGTGAGAAAACGACCAGAGAGGAGCAAGCCGGTTTTCGACCTGGAAGATCGACCATCGACCAAGTGTTCGTCGTGAGAAGAGTAATTGAATCGCGGCAGCGGTATTCGAAGCCATTACAGCTTGCTTTTTTAGACTTTGAAGCCGCATTCGACTCTCCTCATCGTAATTAATTGCTCAACGCTCTGCGAGCGATAAAGTCGCGGAATAGTACGTTCTACTGATCGAGGACATGAACAAAGGAACAACAAAAGCAATTCGTACCCCTGTCGAGTTTACGTTAGCTTTTGAGGTGAAAAAAGGAGTACGGCAAGGAGTTGTAGCGGGACCTTGTCTACTCAACTTCGCTGTTGATGACATCATGCGTAGAGTTGCAGAACAGTTTCCTGCGGACGTGACCCTAACACCATCAAGACGCTCCCTTGTCGACCTGTTGTATATTCGCTGAAAGCGACGCAAAACTACGAAGGATTGTGAACCTCGTTTCGAAGTATGGCGCAGGGACTTCGTCTTCGTCCGGACAAATGCAAGCAGATGTGGGTCTCTCGGAGGCCTTCTACGGGAGTTTGTGTGGACGGACAACGTATCGAACTGGTGGACGATTTCTGTTATTTGGGCTGTTTGCTGAAGAACGATGGTAGTTATGCAGCGGATATTCAACAACGATGTGCGGAAGCTACGTCTGCATTCAATTCTCTAACCAAGTGATTGTGGTCTACCCCCGTCGCGAAGGAGGTTAAGTTGCGCGTCCACTTATCCGCTATTGGCCCTATCATGATGTACGGATCGGAGACGTGGGCAGCATAGAAGATGCAGATGGAGAGGTTGGATTGCATGGAAAGGAAGCTGTTTAGACGTTTGCTCGGGTATTTCTGGCCGCGGATTTGCCACAACGAAGACCTCTACACGAAATCGACGCCTTACATCAACGCTCGACACGAGGGAGGTGCCAACATCTCACAATGCCATCTCAAGCGGCAACGGAAGGTCGTCTTCGTTTGCTCGCGCATATTTGAAGAAGACCGCCAGATCGCCAGGACGGCACGTTTCGGTAAAGATGAGGAATGGCCGCGTCAGGCGAAAACCAACCGGCCTGCACAAAACACCGAAATTTAGAACACGTTTATCGTGTGCATTGCCTCTATGTTTTCCCTGTAGGCGTACGAGTCGTGAGCCACAACTTTACCGCGGTCCTAGAACGATACTGTGCTGCTCGATGCCTACGGACCCAGTGGGGGAAAGTCGCGGGTTAGTTGCGGCGGAGTCCAGGGTTTGAGAAGCGGCTCTCATTAAGACCTCTTGTTGGGAGTAGATTTGTCGCCCAGTTTCTCGCAGATGACCACCTACCACAAACGCAGCGAACGCTGGCGTGATGGGTCGATTGCGAGAAAATGGGCGACAACTACACTGCCAAAAAAAGGTCTAGAAGAGAGCCGCTTGCTAAGTCCTAGGCTTCCAGCGACAACCCCGCTTCATCTCCGCGTCTCCCCCGCGACTGCCCCGCAACTCCCCACATTCTGCCCGCATTTCCCCCACGTCTCCTCCGCGTTCTCCTCGCGTCTTTCCCGTATCTCCTCCGCGACTGCCCCGCATCTCACCCGCGTCTCCTCCGCGACTGCTCCGCGAGTCCTCCGGCTCAGCGGCGGCAGGCACCGGGCCGGAGGAGTCGCGGCGAAAATTCTCAGGGTTTTCGGGAAAATTCGCGGCAAAATTTATTGCAAATTGCAGGAAAAGCGTTAGATTCATTAATTTTGTTTGCTCTATTCGTCGAATTTATCGTGTGCCGTGAATTTATGTGATTTCTTCTTTTGATCAAGGTGTTTATGACTTTTTTCGTCGTGAGAAAGCGTTTTTAATGTATAAATTCAGTTGTGCGTGTGTACATAATTTGCGTTTATTGAATTTCCTCGATTAAAAAAAAAGGATTTTTCGCATGTTTCAATTATGCAATGAACTTGAGGGCACTTAACTTCACGTTCAAGTTCCATGGGAGAAAGGTCTTCATTTTGGCATTTTTGTCCACAGAAAAGTGAAAATCAGAAGCGAGCGAACATTGAATTCAAAAGGAGTTTTCGATATTTGAATTTTTTGAACACCATAAAAATTGCTATTTGCTTAAAAATCTCGTGTAAATCTCTGAGGTATTTAGGGGATTCGGAAAAGGGATTATCAATGCTGTGCGTCATACCTGCAACTATCAACACATGTTTTTGTAGAAAAAAAAACGGGAAATGTAAGATAAGCCCCAGTAAGCGAATCAGGTTCCTCCAGTATTCCTCAGGCTTCAACGTCGAAGACTGTGCTGTCGCAAAATATTCGACTGAGACGATTGCCGGAAGCAACCTAAAACCTGAATAGTGTGGCCGCTTTTCTAGGATTTTCATCATTTTTTTTTTGGGGGACTGTGTGTTTATGTACTGGTTATTCATACGGCCAGTGAAGTCGCCAGTGAAAGGAGTACGGTCAAGGTAATTGTTTTTGGTCCAGAGTTTAGATTTTTTCCGTAATAAAGCTACATCTTCAGGATTTTCTGTCGGTGACGGGCCTGTATATGCCGATATTCTATTTGTCTCATGTGCTCTAAGCATCCATGAAGTGTCTCATTGTGTTTATTGTTTGTTGCGTACCGCTAAGCACATCGCTAGGGGTGAGTTCTTAGTTTTGCTGTGACTTCCCAGCGATACATAATCGTTGTTTACTTCAATTTGTGCCTTTTCAGCCTGTCAGTGTGTCGCTGTTTTTTGTAACTGTTATTCTGTACGAAATATCGGCAGTATTGTTTGCTGCTCTAATATCGTCGATGTTCAAGACGCCGAATACGACTCTGAAAGGTGCGAATGTGTTTCATTTCGGGTAACTGGTAAGGTAACATCGGCATGGATCCTTAAGAAATTTTGCGTTACCCACTGAAGGTTGGCGCAAACTCGGTGCACCTATGTTATAGCATATGGCACCGAGTTTACGTCAACCTTCAACAGTAAACGCGAAGTCTCTTCAGGATCCACGCCGACGTTATGTCGCTGTGGGGGAAGTGACCCACAAGGGATCGAAAGTGGGTTGCCATTTCTTTTCAGAGTGAAACTCATGGCGGTCATGTAACCCGAAATCTTTAGAAACACGTGGTTTTTGCTATAGACCCCTGAAAACGAAGTTAGTCAGTTTAGTTTCAGTCCAGCTGTGGGCAGCGTTTAGGTTCAATCGTTTCAGTTCAGCTGTGGGCAGCTTGAATTCGTTCCTGTAGGTTCAGTTTTCTCTGTCAACTCCTAAATTTCGGTGATAATCGTGTTTGTTCTTGTATCCGCTGAAGTCGTTTGTGGACCATATGTATCGAGGTATATGCTACTTTGCTGGCAAATTTCTTCTCTGTTTAGGGATACCAACGAAGAGGTGGCTTCTCAGGTCGATCCTTATCGTGGACGAATATGTTCGAATGCGGCTCGTTCCATATTACTGTCGGTGCGGCTTTGGTTATTCTTCTGGTGGACATCATCTGGATGAGCGCGGCGACGCTGCTGTTCGACTTCAGACTTCAGGTACTGGATGACCCCTCCACTAATGTCACAGTTAGGCCCTTGTCTTGTGTCCTCAAAGAAAAGCATTTGAATCTAACCCGCGGCTGGCGCGGGTGGTTTAAATCACACCGGCGGCTGGCGGTAAGATAAGCTGATAGCTGCGCTCTTCTCTCGGTCTCAATCTATCAGCGGACCAGCGCAAGCGACCGCCCTCGCCAGCCGCGGGTGTGATTTAAATGCTTTTCCTTGAGGAAACAAGCCGTGAACCTAACTATGTTTTCGACGCCTCCAGCGATCCCTTCTGTGACGTTTCACTTATTAGGCCTTTTGTGTTCCGAACCTGTTTCGCGCCACGGGAAAGCTAAAAAAAGAATCATTGAGAGGCGTCAAAGCGTGTGCGAATGCGCTGCGGCGGTTTCTCAGATATTAGTGTCTCGTTCGGAGTGCGATCGCAGTGTGACGCGATCCTAACATCGGTAGGAACGCGGGCCCACAGCGGGCTAAACAACACACGCTCCGCGATTCACCCGCCATGCTCTCACGATCAGCCCGGAGACGCTTTCAGCGCTGTCGGTCCGACCCGTGTCGCTATCTGAGTACTATTGGTCATCGATCGTCCTACGTGACCTCTCGCTCTTGATTGTAACCAGGGTTCGGCACGAGGTGTGGACAAGGCTAAACTTTCTCAGACCCCCTTCTCTGAAAGCAAACTTTAGACGATCTTTTCAGACCCCCTATCAGAGGCGTTAATAGGTTAACTTTTTGGTGATCTTCTCGTACGTCCACTTAGGAGTGTTAATTGTCTGCTTTTGTAGTAAAATTGAAATAAAAGGAACAACTTATTCCAAAAGATGTATAATTTGAAGAAGAACAACCGTTAGAAAAACAAGACATTTACTTTTAAATAAATCACGTACGAGGCTTTTCTTGACTGATCACATGAAGTTGCCTGCGTTTCTGAAAAACTTAGCTAAAGCAAGGGTTTGATTATAGTGAAGGCTCTCCTAATGTTGAATAGAAGACACATAGGTTTGAACGTGTATCTAGAAGTTGTGAGTGATTCCGGGTAGGAAGCTAAGGTATATATGTGGTGGAAAGGAAGGGTGGAGAAGATGAAGTGATTGGCTAAGGTCAAGAAAACGGGATGTCTCGAAGAAATAAATGTGTTTTCAAATTAATATGAGTTCGTTAATTCATTTCGCAAGTCCAGAAAGAACATGTCACTTTAGATGTATGGACTTCTGGTTTGAAAGAGCGTCATCCGATCTGGTTACGTTGCGAATTTTATGCTCCGAAACCCACTCATACACGGAACACACCACACGGGTTCGATCTCGCAAGGTGCTTAATTTTCGGAACATTAGACCTCACATTTTTTTTTGCAAAGCAAGGGTCACGAAAATAAGATATCCGAGTCGACAGTGGTTGATTTACTCTGTATCCAGATTTTCAGCCTCTAAGATGGACGCGGAAAGGCACTTCTCTGTGTGGTCCACACCTGTCGCAGGTGCGATCGCGCTGGAAGTCTACATTATTGCAAGGTATGAGTCAGTAGAATACGATGATCGAGTCCAGCGTGGTGGATTTACCCTGTATACTCACTTTCACCGTCCAACATAGATGCTGAACACCGCTCTCAGGTGTGGTCCCGCTGAAAAAGGGCCTTTTTGAAATATAGTTGTGACGAGAGTAGGATATTTGAGTCCAGCGTGGTCGATTTACCTCGTGTACAGTCTTTTAAGGTCACAGTGTAACGCCGAAGGCCGCTACATAGGAAGCGGAACAAGATAAAAAATCGTAAAAAAACGTCGAAGTCCACAAACCTGGAGTAGAGTTTTGAAACACCTGTAACTTAACTTCCAAAAGAGCTACCCCGGGTTTGAGCAAAACTACGATACTAGGTTTGTAACCCTACTCTGGTGAAAAAAGTCGAGAATGCGGCGAGAAGTTGTCCAGAATTCGTACGAATTCAGGATAACTTCTCGCCTAATTCTCGACAACTCGTCGACTGATTCTCGCCAACTTTTCCCCGGATTCTCGACAAGCTTTCGTTTTATTCTCCACAGCAGCTTTTCGCCTGATTTCTCACCTCGAGGATCCGTCTTATTTTCGCAAGGAAATAATATATATATATATAAATAAATAAATAAATATATATATATATATATATATATATATATATATATAAATATATATATATATATATATATATATATATATATATATATATATATATATATATATATATATATATATATATATATATATATATATATATATATATATATATATATATATATATATATATACACTGCGTTTCATATCTATAGGTCCACCCATGAATTCCGTAATTTTGTGTTTCGCTCTAACTCAAATGTTCTGCAGTGGTCACCTATGAAATCAGCGCCCTCGAAAACCTCTAGGAAGAACCGTAGACGCGAATTCAGATTTGGTACGAATTTCAAGAGCTCGAAGATTGAAAAACACCCGTTTCAAAACTATAGGTCCACTAAAAGAAATCAATGTTTTATGGCGACAACCGACAAAAATCAATGATCTAGTAACTTGTCTGTCTCCTTGATTCAAAAGAACTTCAACTAATCGCTTCGGCATGCTCTGGACCAGATTTTTGATCACGGTGGGTTGCACTGATACCCAGGCGTTGGCGATCGACTCCTTCAGCTCGTCGATTGTGGCGTACTGATTAGCGTCACTGTAAATCTTGTGCACAATGATGGCCCAGAGATTCTCCATGGGGTTGAGAACAGGTGAACACGCAGACCTACCGAGAGCCTCTATTTTACTCCTTGCAAGCCATGCTGACGTCGACCGACTAGCATGGATAGCAGCGTTGTCGTGCATAAAAGTGAAGTCCTGGCGTCGATGCCGTCGGCTAAACGGCAGAAGACGATCCTGTAGAACCTTTTGGTAGTCCTCGGAGTCCATACGGCACGAAACGAATGCAATCTCGAGTTGACCAGATTCACAGAATGCACCCCAAATCATAAGAGATCCACCACCGAAGTTACGTCGGGAGAAGACACGCGGTGGCTTCCTTAGATCACGCCAGTAACCTCTTCCACCATCCGATCCGTCCAGATTAAACTTTTTTCGCCGCTCCAGATCACCTGAAGCGTTTGGGATAGTTGGGGCCACGGAGCAGCGTATGAGCAAAATTTCCCCACCTTTTACCAATCCCTTGTGATATTTTGGGTAGCAACCAGGAGGCGGCTCGCCTTGTGCCGTTCCGTCACTCTTGGCACACGCTTCATTGATTCTCTACTGAGGTTTGCTTGCGACTGAACTGCCCACCAAACCGTATTTTTGCTCGTCGAAAGCGAAAGTTCGCTGCGCAAGCAGTTGAGACCCATCGTCGAGTTCGATAGAATGCGCCCGATTCTACTTTCATCATGCTCCCAAAGCAGCCTCGGACGCCCTCCAGGTTTCTTCTTCCGATATCGCTCAGGATCCCGTAGGCAGTTGTTGATACAATTGTGCGATCGTCCAAGATGCTCCGCAATCCCCCTTCTCGACCATCCAGCAGCATTGAGCGCTTCCGTTTGAGATTGTTCATCCGAAGACAGGCGATTTCCACAAGGCATACCAAGCACGACGTGAAGGGAGTCCGTATATGAACCCTGTTTTCCAGTTTCATTTGTAAACGGAAATTTTCCTTCGATGGACCTATATATATATATATATATATATATATATATATATATATATATATATATATATATATATATATATATATATATATATATATATATATATATATATATCTATATATATATATATATATATATATATATATATATATATATATATATATATATATATATATATATATATATATATATATATATATATATACTGCGTTTCATAACTATAGCTCCACCCAAGAATTTCGAATTTCCGGGCTCGCCGTAAATTTTGGTGGTCTGTGGGCGTTTCCATCGGAATCCTCACCTTTTAGAACACCGATAAAAATCTTCCTGCTCAACCATGATTTTTTATTAGGTTTCCGTGAATGATTGACAGAATTGTGACCGTTTCAAAACTATTGGTCCATCGAAGGAAAATTTCCGTTTACAAATGAAACTGGAAAACAGGGTTCATATACGGACTCCCTTCACGTCGTGCTTGGTATGCCTTGTGGAAATCGCCTGTCTTCGGATGAACAATCTCAAACGGAAGCGCTCAATGCTGCTGGATGGTCGAGAAGGGGGATTGCGGAGCATCTTGGACGATCGCACAATTGTATCAACAACTGCCTACGGGATCCTGAGCGATATCGGAAGAAGAAACCTGGAGGGCGTCCGAGGCTGCTTTGGGAGCATGATGAAAGTAGAATCGGGCGCATTCTATCGAACTCGACGATGGGTCTCAACTGCTTGCGCAGCGAAGTTTCGCTTTCGACGAGCAAAAATACGGTTTGGTGGGCAGTTCAGTCGCAAGCAAACCTCAGTAGAGAATCAATGAAGCGTAAGCCAAGAGTGACGGAACGGCACAAGGCGAGCCGCCTACTGGTTGCTACCCAAAATATCACAAGGGATTGGTAAAAGGTGGGGAAATTTTGCTCATACGCTGCTCCGTGGCTAACTATCCCAAACGCTTCAGGTGATCTGGAGCGGCGAAAAAGTTTAATCTGGACGGATCGGATGGTGGAAGAGGTTACTGGCGTGATCTTAAAGGAAGCCACCATGCGTCTTCTCCCGACGTAACTTCGGTGGTGGATCTCTTATGATTTGGGGTGCATTCTGTGAATCTGGTCAACTCGAGATTTGCATTCGTTTCAGGCCGTATGGACTCCGAGGACTACCAAAAGGTTCTACAGGATCGTCTTCTGCCGTTTAGCCGACGGCATCGACGCCAGGACTTCACTTTATGCACGACAACGCTGCTATCCATGCTAGTCGGTCGACGTCAGCATGGCTTGCAAGGAGTAAAATAGAGGCTCTCGGTAGGTCTGCGTGTTCACCTGTTCTCAACCCCATGGAGAATCTCTGGGCCATCATTGTGCACAAGATTTACAGTGACGCTAATCAGTACGCCACAATCGACGAGCTGAAGGAGTCGATCGCCAACGCCTGGGTATCAGTGCAACCCACCGTGATCAAAATCTGGTCCAGAGCATGCCGAAGCGATTAGTTGAAGTTCTTTGAATCAAGGAGACAGACAAGTTACTAGATCATTGATTTTTGTCGGTTGTCGCCATAAAACATTGATTTCTTTTAGTGGACCTATAGTTTTGAAACGGGTGTTTTTCAATCTTCGAGCTCTTGAAATTCGTACCAAATCTGAATTCGCGTCTACGGTTCTTCCTAGAAGGTTTTCGAGGGCGCTGATTTCATAGGTGACCACTGCAGAACATTTGAGTTAGAGCGAAACACAAAATTACGGAATTCATGGGTGGACCTATAGATATGAAACGCAGTGTGTATACATATATATATATATATATATATATATATATATATATATATATATATATATATATATATATATATATATATATATATATATATATTTATTTATTTATATATATATATATTATTTCCTTATGCGAAAATAAGACGGATCCTCGAGGTGAGAAATCAGGCGAAAAGCTGCTGTGAGAATAAAACGAAAGCTTGTCGAGAATCCGGGGAAAAGTTGGCGAGAATCAGTCGACGAGTTGTCGAGAATTAGGCGAGAAGTTATCCTGAATTCGTACGAATTCTGGACAACTTCTCGCCGCATTCTCGACTTTTTTCACCAGAGTAGGGTTACAAACCTAGTATCGTAGTTTTGCTCAAACCCGGGGCAGCTCTTTTGCAAGTTAAGTTACAGGTGTTTCAAAACTCTACTCCAGGTTTGTGGACTTCGACGTTTTTTTTACGATTTTTTATCTTGTTCCGCTTCCTATGTAGCGGCCTTCGGCGTTACACTGTGACCTTAAAAGACTGTACACGAGGTAAATCGACCACGCTGGACTCAAATATCCTACTCTCGTCACAACTATATTTCAAAAAGGCCCTTTTTCAGCGGGACCACACCTGAGAGCGGTGTTCAGCATCTATGTTGGACGGTGAAAGTGAGTATACAGGGTAAATCCACCACGCTGGACTCGATCATCGTATTCTACTGACTCATACCTTGCAATAATGTAGACTTCCAGCGCGATCGCACCTGCGACAGGTGTGGACCACACAGAGAAGTGCCTTTCCGCGTCCATCTTAGAGGCTGAAAATCTGGATACAGAGTAAATCAACCACTGTCGACTCGGATATCTTATTTTCGTGACCCTTGCTTTGCAAAAATGTGAGGTCTAATGTTCCGAAAATTAAGCACCTTGCGAGATCGAACCCGTGTGGTGTGTTCCGTGTATGAGTGGGTTTCGGAGCATAAAATTCGCAACGTAACCAGATCGGATGACGTTTCTTTCAAACCAGAAGTCCATACATCTAAAGTGACATGTTCTTTCTGGACTTGCGAAAATGAATTAACGAACTCATATTAATTTGAAACACATTTATTCTTTCGAGACATCCCGTTTTCTGACCTTAGCCAATCACTTCATCTTCTCCACCCTTCCTTTCCACCACATATATACCTTTTAGCTTCCTACCCGGAATCACTCACAACTTCTAGATACACGTTCAAACCTATGTGTCTTCTATTCAACATTAGGAGAGCCTTCACTATAATCAAACCCTTGCTTTAGCTAAGTTTTTCAGAAACGCAGGCAACTTCATGTGATCAGTCAAGAAAAGCCTCGTACGTGATTTATTTAAAAGTAAATGTCTTGTTTTTCTAACGGTTGTTCTTCTTCAAATTATACATCTTTTTGGAATAAGTTGTTCCTTTTTATTTCAATTTTACTACAAAGCAGACAATTAACACTCCTAAGTGGACGTACGAGAAGATCACCAAAAAGTTAACCTATTAACGCCTTCTGATAGGGGTCTGAAGATCGTCTAAAGTTTGCTTTCAGAGAAGAGGGGTCTGAGAAAGTTTAGCCTTGTCCACACTCGTGCCGAACCCTGGTTACAATCAAGAGCGAGGTCACGTAGGACGATCGATGACCAATAGTACTCAGATAGCGACACGAGTCGACCGACAGCGCTGAAAGCGTCTCCGGGCTGATCGTGAGAGCATGGCGGGTGAATCGCGGAGCGTGTGTTGTTTAGCCCGCTGTGGGCCCGCGTTCCTACCGATGTTAGGATCGCGTCACACTGCGATCGCACTCCGAACGAGACACTAATATCTGAGAAATCGCCGCAGCGCATTCGCACACGCTTTGACGCCTCTCAATGATTCTTTTTTTAGCTTTCCCGTGGCGCGAAACAGGTTCGGAACACAAAAGGCCTAAAAAGTGAAACGTCACAGAAGGGATCGCTGGAGGCGTCGAAAACATAGTTAGGTTCACGGCTTGTTTCCTCAAGGAAAAGCATTTAAATCACACCCGCGGCTGGCGAGGGCGGTCGCTTGCGCTGGTTCGCTGATCGATTGAGGCCGAGAGAAGAGCGCAGCTATCAGCTTATCTTACCGCCAGCCGCCGGTGTGATTTAAACCGCCCGCGCCAGCCGCGGGTTAGATTCAAATGCTTTTCTTTGAGGACACAAGACAAGGGCCTAACTGTGACATTAGTGGAGGGGTCATCCAGTACCTGAAGTCTGAAGTCGAACAGCAGCGTCGCCGCGCTCATCCAGATGATGTCCACCAGAAGAATAACCAAAGCCGCACGGACAGTAATATGGAACGAGCCGCATTCGAACATATTCGTCCACGATAAGGATCGACCTGAGAAGCCACCTTCGTTGGTATCCCTAAACAGAGAAGAAATTTGCCAGCAAAGTAGCATATACCTCGATACATATGGTCCACAAACGACTTCAGCGGATACAAGAACAAACACGATTATCACCGAAATTTAGGAGTTGACAGAAGAAACTGAACCTACAGGAACGAATTCAAGCTGCCCACAGCTGAACTGAAACGATTGAACCTAAACGCTGCCCACAGCTGGACTGAAACTAAACTGACTAACTTCGTTTTCAGGGGTCTATAGCAAAAACCACGTGTTTCTAAAGATTTCGGGTTACATGACCGCCATGAGTTTCACTCTGAAAAGAAATGGCAACCCACTTTCGATCCCTTGTGGGTCACTTCCCCCACAGCGACATAACGTCGGCGTGGATCCTGAAGAGACTTCGCGTTTACTGTTGAAGGTTGACGTAAACTCGGTGCCATATGCTATAACATAGGTGCACCGAGTTTGCGCCAACCTTCAGTGGGTAACGCAAAATTTCTTAAAGGCAGTGTTCACGATGAAAATTGTTTTTCTATTTTCCCGCCTATCTTGAAAACGGCCCCACGCTGATTCCAATTATGTCTCTGGAATCGTACAAGACCTTCTGGGAATGGAGTTATGGCCCCTCAAAAATTGAGCTAGGGAAAATGGTGGACGAGTTGTCGGAGGCTTGTAACTTGCGTCTTTTGCAGCCCATCTATGCGAGCTGACCTGAGTAGAGAGAGAGGTTGAGAATGAAGGGAAGAACGGGGTTAATGATTGGAAATCATCGCTCATCTCACGATTCTAAGGATTAATTTGTTTACGTCGGTGGGCGTGTGATGCGCTTTTGAGGTTTGCCTTGCGCTCGAAATGGCAACTTCAGGCTCTTTTGAAGCTTTTCCTGGCTCGTTTTCATGCGTTCTTTCGACGTCAGCGTTACAGTGTGCCCCCCCACTACCCATTCCTAGTGGAAACTGAAACACATTTTTTATCGTGAACACTGCCTTTAAGGATCCATGCCGATGTTACCTTACCAGTTACCCGAAATGAAACACATTCGCACCTTTCAGAGTCGTATTCGGCGTCTTGAACATCGACGATATTAGAGCAGCAAACAATACTGCCGATATTTCGTACAGAATAACAGTTACAAAAAACAGCGACACACTGACAGGCTGAAAAGGCACAAATTGAAGTAAACAACGATTATGTATCGCTGGGAAGTCACAGCAAAACTAAGAACTCACCCCTAGCGATGTGCTTAGCGGTACGCAACAGAAAATTGAGTTAGTCAAAAACATGACCATTCGATTATTCGAAAAATCGAGTCAATTCGACTACTCGATTATTCGAAATTTTGAAAAATCGAGTTAGTCGAAAACTCGATTATTCGAAATTTTCAAAAATCGACTTAGTCGACGACTCGATTATTCGAAATTTTCAAAAATCGGCTTAGTCGAAAACTCGATTATTCGAAATTTTCAAAAATCGACTTAGTCGAAAACTCGATTATTCGAAAAAAATTTCGAGTCGCCGAAGTATAGTACATAGCACCATCTGTGCCAAGAATTTAACGATATTGTATGGTTTCTATCATATCTCTAAATAGCCGCGGCGTAGATGTTATTCCGCAATCTTTTGAGCGAAGCATTTTTCTCTCCATTTCTATCATACACCATATGTTTTTTTCAAAGACAACCGCTTCCCCGAATTAGGATACTAGCGATAAACTGGGAGAATTAAAGAACACGTACTCTAATGAGCTAAATACAAGGTAAGCATTATAAGATCTTTCAACAATTAAGCAACATCAAGAAAAAAGCGACATATAGAAGTGAAACAACTATGACACTGAAGTAGAGATGGCGGATGGGGATTTATGGCGTGGCAGTGGATCAATAAATGAACTCCAATCCACTCATCATTGATTGACCAGTTTCACCGTGTACAATTTGAGCGGGCGGATCGCTGGCTATCGAAGCCCTGGCGGGCGGATCGCCGGCATGTTGCGGGCGGATCGCTGCATCTCATAGCTCAGCGGGCGGATCGCTGGCTATCAAAGCCCTTGCGGGCGGATCGCTGGCAGGTTGCGGGCGGATCGCCGCTTTAGAGCTTGCCGGCGATCCGCCCGCTAGGGTGTTCAAGCTTCCCAGGCGCCGCTATCTGCCCGCCAAAACGCAGCGATCCGCCCGCAAAGGCTTTGATAGCCAGCGATCCGCCCACCGAGGCCACGATGAGCAGCGATCCGCCCGCAACTTGCCGGCGTACCGCCCGGAGAGGCCTTGATTGCCAGCGGTCAGTCCGCACCTGTTGTCTGAGTACTTATGTAAGCAAGAATGCGTTTTTGGAATTCCCGAATGGGTGAATTTTTCGAATGATGCTCGTCTTAATTTTCCGAACGAATGACTAAATCCGAGTAAGAATCCACAATTTTTTTCTCGAATGAATAAATAAATTTGTATACCCTTTATGAATTTGGTTGGTATGAAGATTCGGAAAATCTATCTGACACATCATGAATATTTTTGAACTTTTTTTCAGGCTGAATAATAAAGTGCAGTGACCCGAGAATGTTTAAAATTCGAGAAATCAAATATTTCGATTTTCCTGTTGAACACAATACTCGAAAAAGAAAAGCAAAAAAATTAAATACGATGATTTAGTCTCTCGAATGAATGGAATATATCAGAAAACGATCAATTGAATTGCTGGAAAACTAAAATCGAATTTCTTAAATGAATCTTATATTTGAAAAAAAGCGAATAAGCGATAGTTACAAAAGCCGGCATAGTTGGACATGTGAGGTTCGAGTAACCAATTGTGGGGGGATTCTATACAGGTAGTGGACGCCTCGTCAACGGTAACGGGTCAGCAGGGCTCCAATAGGAATTACCTAAGGTGGTGTCTGTTAGCACTCTAGGATGTGATGTCAACACAAGGCTCGGGTAACACCATGCAGTGAAGAAGCAACCCAATTGGGATAGGACACTGTAAACCGAAAGAATGCCAAAGAATTATTGCAAGGTTAAGAGGTTCATATTTAAACCTTAACTGAATCACTTAAGATTTTTTCGAATGAACTCTTAATTCTCAACGTCATTTTAATAATTCTAGAACAACTTTTTGAATAATGGTATTTGAAATCTCATTTTTCCAGTTACGAAACATAAAACGAAAGTTCAGTACTTGGGATCGCGGAAACTCTGAAATTTAGTTACTTCAATTTACAATCTTTCGGTAAGACCGTTATTTCAAAACTCGAAAACATGAAAATTCCCATAGAAATGTGATATTCAAGAGTTCGGTGGAATAAAATATAAACGATAACCAGCTTGCTCAAGTTCGATGTGTCCTAAATTCTCGACATCTTTTCGACACATTCTCGTTTCGGGGAAAAGTTGTCCAGAATTCTCACGAAGTTCTCAACAACTATGTCCTTCTCCTGAATTCTTGAAAACTTTTGCAGAGCTCTGGACAACTTCTCCAGAATTCTTGAGAACTTCTCTTTACTTTCTGAACAACTTCTCGATTCTCGACCGATTCTTGACAACTCGACATATTCTGGACAACTAGTTTTACCTGAGTACCGAATGAAACTTTACTCACTCCCAGAGGACGCCTTACAAAAAAATTTACTAGGTGTGAACACTTGATGTTTTGAGCATAAATGTCCACACCTAAATGCACTGGCTAGGTGTAGACATTTATGCTCAAAACATCAAATGTCCACACCTAGTAAATTTTTTTGTAAGGCGTCCTCTGGGAGCGAGTAAAGTATCATTCGGTAGGGTGACAAACCTAGTTTCCTAGTTTTGCTCAAACCCGGGGTAGCTCTTTTGGAAGTTAAGTTACAGGTGTTTCAAAACCCTACTCCAGGTTTGTGGACTTCAACGTTTTTTTACGATTTTTTTACCTTGTTCCGCTTCCTATGTAGCGGCCTTCGGCATTACACTGTGACCTTAAAAGACTGTACACAAGGTAAATCGACCACGCTGGACTCAAATATCCTACTCTCGTCACACCTAAATTTCGAAATTGACGACTTCCGGTGGGACCACAGCTGAGATAAGTGGGATTCCGTATACTGTAGCGGTGTTCAGCTGCAATGTTGGACATGAAAGTGAGTATTCAGGGTAAATCGACCACGCTGGACTCAGATATCCTACTCTTGTGACACCTGAATTTTAAAATTGCCGACTTCCGGCGGGACCACACTCGAGGTAAGTGTGAGCCCATGCAGTGTAACGGTCTTCGGCGTTCCTATGGTGCCGTTAAAATTTGTATATATATATATATATATATATATATTTATTTACACAAGTTTACACTCGTGTGGAAAAAAAAAGAGAAAACATAAAAACAAACTATCAACCTCAAACAGAATATTCAGAGCAAAGATACTGTAAACCAATGAAACGAGAACAACGATGGATCAGTCCGAGGAATAGCACAGGGAAACGAGCAACCCAGCACTACGGAGGGTCACTCCGCCGCTCCCCGGAAGCCAGTTTCATGTGCACTAAGTTCTTATAGGCGCCGAAGTTTATAGGAATAGTATCGCTCCTACTGAGATCTCCGAACAATGAAAAAGCAGCGCCGACATTCAAGATTTGACAGGTTACGGTGGAATTTAATCGGACCCCCGGGTTACCGAATCCCTCGTTCTCACGAAATCCCCAGGCCTAAGACCAAACTTGCCATTGAAAAGGATATGATGGAATAGAAACAAATCGTTCTTTTTTCCTTCTGAGAGCCAAAGGCTCTAGGCCAAAGAGTGCATTTCTGTCAGCAGCGGAGGGCAATTGTCCATAAATGAAGCCATGCTGTCTGATAAGAACTCTTCTAGTAAAATTGTTCTGTATCTTTTCCAATCTATTAACGTTCTTGAGTTTGGCGGGGTTGAATACCGGGGTACCGTACTCGAGTAGAGGCCTTACATACGTGGTGTAAGCTCTGATAAGCACAGAGAGATTGCAAGTTGACAAACCCTGAAAATATTATTCACAGCAAAAGTTGCTTTATTCGAGATAGATTCACAGTGCTTATCAAAACTCAGACTTTTAGTAATAGTGAAACCTAAATCAGTTATTTGGTCAACTTCTTGGATCTGACAGCCACTGACAGTATATTTACTGTTGGCATTGCTATTACCCAAGTGGAGAACCTTCCTTTTTTTTTTGCCAACGGGAGATTCCAATCGCGAGACCAAGTACTAATAATGTCAACAGACTGTTGTAGCAAGATACAGTTCTCCGGTTGGGAAACGTCCCGATAGATCTTGATATCATCCGCAAATGCACTGAAACCGGTGCCACAGGAAGTGACAAGACCGGCGATTTCGTGAGTGTATATGTTGAAAAGTATGGGCGACAATACCCCGCCTTGTGGTACACCACTCAGGACTGGCCTTGGAGTTGAGTGAGAAGAGTCAACACAGACCGAGAACGTCCTGTCAGTTAGGAACGAACGTATCCATGAAACTATTCGCGGATGGATACCAACCATTGAGAGTTTTTGCAATAATTTGTCATGAGGAACCTTATCAAAAGCCTTGGCAAAATCAAAATAGACAACATCAACACTCTTCCCAACATCTAGGAAAGCCGTCCACTTGTTTAGTGCTTCTATGGTTGCCGTCACAGTGGACTTCCCTCCCTGGAAACCATGTTGGAAGGGAGAGATAACCTGATTTGCTTCCAAGTGACAAACGATTCTCTTCTTCAGAATTTTTTCGAACAGCCGTGAGAAGATAGATGTTATACTGATTGGCCTGAAATTAGCAGGGTCTGTGAAAGGGGGCTTTTTTGGAATGGGGGTAACAAATGATTGCCTCCATTTGATGGGGACTTCACCAGACATGAAGCTCAGATTGAAAATGAACTCCAGGGGACCTGCAATATCAAGAGCGATCTGCTTGACAAAGCTGAGTGGTATGGCGTCTGGAGTGATAGAGTTGGATGAGGGCCAGGCAAGAAGTTCCTTGATAATTTCATCTTTGTAAAACCAACATGAATCAGCCATAACAGCGAAAGAATTGGAGACAGGTAGACTGTCCATAGAAGAGACGTCAGAAAACGACTTTTGAAATACGTCCGCCAACAACTCAGCTCTATCACTAGCATTCCTCACCAATGCCCCATTTGGGTTTTTGAGAACCCCAACACCTGGTTTTTCCCGCAGTTTAGAGTTGATAAATCTGGAAGAAGGAATGTTTATCACTTGACTCTACAGCTTTTTCTCAGTATGGTTATTATACTTCTTCAATTTATTAGCAAAACGTTCACTAACTTTTTGAACCGTTCCCAGAACTCAGCACAGTCCTGAGTTTTAGCCAAATGCCACGCCTCAGATCTCAACCGCTCAAGGTTGGTTAAATGGGGTGGGAGTCTTCGTTTACTACGGTAACACGGTTCAAGGGGGACGAAAGTATCAATGCAATGATGGATGATAGAAAGAAAAAGCTCGTACTTCTCGTCCACACTGACAACAGTGCCCAAGGAACCGAACCAGTCTACATGAAGTAAATGATTGCGAATGGCATCGAGATTTACTTTCCTAAAATTCCTTCTATATACAGCGGGAGCATTACACCTCGGAAGGTTAAGTGCAAAATGAACGATAGAGTGATCACTGGACCCCAACGGTGGAGAAATGCTTACTGAATTGACCATACAATTATCATTACACAGAACTAGGTCAAGAACATGACCACCACGGGTCGATGCCCTAACAAATTGCTCAAGGCTATGACTCGAGCACACAGTTAAAAAACTTCTTGAGATGGAACTCACATTGGCAAAAGCAGATGGTTCATTCTGTTATCCGGGAGGTTAAAATCGCCTGTGATGATAGAAGGCCAGCTACAAGAAATGAGGTCGCCGATGGTACTGAACAGTTGCTCAGACAAATTCGAAGTACAAGATGGTGTCCTGTACACAACCAGAAACCGTATGGGTTTCAAGTCAATTTCCAAATCCGTGCAAAGGATTTCATATGCATCAGGGACCGAATCCTGGAACACAAGAACTGGACAAAAAAGTTTCCTAGCCAGAAAAAGAACTCCTCCACCCTTTTTGCGAAGACGGTCCGACCTCAAAACTTCGTAATGCGAGCACCAGTCACCCAGTAGAGAAACCGACCCAACCCCACCGTTCAACCATGTTTCAGTTAAAGAGATAATGTCCGTGTCGAATTTTTGAAGCAAGAATTTCACCGCGTCAACGTTCTTTACTAGTGAGCGAATGTTAGTAGCAATACATGTAAGGCGGCACAAATTTATCCGGGGAGAGTTTAGCAGTTTCCCGAGCTCATAGGGGCTGGGTCACCCAGGGAAGATGCAGAAGGATCAGTTACAATGTTCGAGGTGCTGGCATGACTTACATTTACAGGAGCAACGATATTCCCACGACTAGAGTTGGGACGCTGCCATTGGGCCCTGACCCTGTTTCTCTCCTCCTTTGAAAGGGGACCTTATAAAGATCCCCCTGGAGGAGAAAGATTTGAGCCAGTGGGCTCGACGACAGACTAGATTAGCGTGAAACGTTGTAGGCAAGACCAACTTAACCAAGCGTGACCTCCCAGAATTCGGCTTACCCATCCGATAAATGGATGTGGGCCTGCACTCAACCTCCAAATGATCTAATATCTTAGCAATACAATTCTCATCATGTAATACCCTAACCGATGATATGACATCGAAAGATTCATCAATACCAGAGATCACTACCGGCCGCTTCCTCTCACGTTCCTCAAACGTGCAATCACAGTTATTAGTAGGCCTAACAGGAGAAGATGAGCGCACAGTTAAGTTGTGGGAAAGCTCAGACTTGAGAGTAACAATCTCAGCTTGTAATACGGCATTATCCTGAAGTAGCTGGGCATTCTTAGCGGCTAATGACCTATTCTCATCTACAAGTTCAAGATTCTTCGACATGAATAAATCAAACTTCTCCCTCATAGACGAGAATTCGCTTATCACAAGCTTCAGATGCGTTGGAAGCGTTTCATCCTTCATCAATTCCACAACAGCACTAGCAAAATCCAACGGTGCTTGTGATCCAACTTCTCCGCCGCGACTTGTTGATGCTCGCGTCTGAACAGGAGAGCGGCGAACACGGTTAGGCATACTTACGAAGCAGATGAGTTGAAGCTAATAGACCTGTGATGGTGGCTTGTTGAAAAGTCGAGTATATGATTTCGCACCCCGCCACAGAGGTACTCGCAGTTAGTAGACGTTGACAACAGACCAAGAGCAGTATATATAAACGTCGGCTGCTTGACGAGATACGTGCGATTCAATAGCGCATTTGATATCCAACCATCAAGTATACGAGTGGTAGGCCGGAGAACAGCAAGGTACCTCAAACTTGAGTAATTAAACCGAGGAAAATATATGAGGTAAATCAACCAAGCTCGACTCGATCATCGTATTGTCCTGACTCTTACCCTGCAAAAATGTAGACTTCCAGCGCGACCGCACCTGCGACAGGTGTGGGCCACACAGAGAAGTGCCTTTCCGCGTCCATCTTAGAGGCTGAAAATCTGGATACAGAGTAAATCAACCACTGTCGACTCGGATATCTTATTTTCGTGACCCTTGCTTTGCAAAAAAAAATGTGAGGTCTAATGTTCCGAAAATTAAACACCTTGCGAGATCGAATCCGCGTAGTGTGTTTCGTTTATGAGTGGGTTTCGGAGAATGAAATTCGAAACGCTACCAAATCAGATGACGCCCTTTCCAACTAGCAAGTGTTATTTTTAAAGTTTTTTTTGCACCTATTTTCGTATCTAACCACTTTTTAAAGCGTGTTTTCTATACATTTAAAGTGACCAGTTCTTCTCTGAAAACATATTTTTTTCTTTAGCACATCTCGTCGTCTTCCCCTTTGTCAGTAACTTCATTCATCGCATCCACTCTTTTCTTCCGCTCCATTCCGTAGCTTCCAATCTGTTATTATTTGCAATTCAGTACACAACTATCCAAGACAAACGCCCAGAACCTATGTGCCTTATATTCAACCGTAGGAGAACCTTTACTATAATTGTAACATTTACGTAAATTTAGTTACAACAAGGATTCATGTTCATTGGACGGTATTACCGATTTATTCGCAAAAATATTTCTAAACAGTGTACCTACTACCCCCGGTCACGATGATTCACGTGGTCTCCCATTGGAGCTCAGACCCCCCTCCCTGCACCATTGCGCAGCTCAGACCCCCCGGTGTGGATATCCACACCCCGCGCCGAACTCTGAATGAAAGTCACAAAATTCATGGCTAAGGGTCTCTTCTGTGTCTAAAAAGTCACAACCTCGATGGGAGGGCGCCGCACCGATTCCAAATGTGGGGGGGGCGCATCTCACGGACCGAGCACACCGCTACCCTTTACCCTGGTTCGATAAGCCAAACATATTTAAGCGCTTGACCCAAGAAGGTTCATCTTAAAAAAATCTAACAGAAAGCATGTAAATGAATATATGAGAAATACGGTTATTTTTTGATGATAGAGAACGCGAACCTAGGGAGTTCATGAAGTCTTTGGCCACAAGCCACAATTTCGCCACCCTGAATTGCCGGCCATTGTCGAGTGATATCCAACAATCTGCGCTGTCCAAACTTCTGAGCTACTTCCATGCACCGTTTGCTGCTTTGCAGAGAACCCGCCTCAAGGATAGACCCGTCACTAGCGTCGGAGAGTACACCATCTACTGCGGTAACACTGACGATAGGAGGGTGGGAGGCTGTGCAATAGCTGTAAGGAAGGATTTCAATGGTATGGTCAAGGAGTTTGCCTCAACGTCGTGCAGGAATGCATTTGTGCGATTGCAGGATCACAAATGATTCAATCTGTGGATAGTGAGTGCCCACGCGTCCACCGAAACCGCCGAAGACGATTCCAAGGATGCCTTCTACGAGGAACTCAATACGTTGCTAGCCAGGATACCTTGTCAATATGCTGTTGTTGTGGGAATCGACGCAAATGCGAAGATGGGACTTGATGAGGAATCCGAAGTACTCGGTAAATGGTTCTACCCAGTGGAGCAAACATCGGACAATGGCCATCGCCAGGTCGACTTTTGTGAACGCAGTGGTCTGATTATTGCATCGACACTCAAGAGGAATCGTCGCCGCCATCAGCTTACGTGGCAGGGACCAACCCAGCTATCTCTGGAAGAGCAGCAGAAGCGGAAGATGACAACTTTGAAACTACAGCTCGACTATGTTCTCACGAGGAATATTCCAGTATCGGACTTTCGAAGATCTAGAGCTGTGTGGGACGTCGCATTCGATCCGGATCACCGTCCTGTTCTGTTGAACTTCACTGCGAGGATTCATAAGAGGACGCCAGGGGCTCAGCCTCTCCAGAAGATTGACATGACAAGTCTCAGAGATGAAGAGTGCAGAAGGAATTTTCGACAACGCGTTTCTATTCACATCGGAGTACGGACAAAGAAGAAACTTTGCGACGCGGACTCTTTCGTCAAGTGCATCCAGGACGCTTAGAAAGAGACACTCCCGGTTGTACAGCCTGAGAAGAAGTTCGCCTACGTCTCAGAGGAAACAACATCTACCTACAACAGAGTATGTGCTCTCCCAACTGAGGAAACTTCGTGGAGGAGAAGCGTCTGAGGAGGAAGTTGCGTCGGCAGCTACAAAGTGACCGCGAACGAGAATGGACGTGTAGAGCCAAGGAGTTTGAGAAGGCTTGGGAGGAGAAGAACCCGAGGAAAGCCTACACGTTGTTACGACAGTATAGCGGGAAGATTAAGAGATTTTCTCCTGTCTTGAACACTACCAATGGAGTTGCAGTTGGTGAAGCGACGCTGCCAATATGAAAGGATTACTTCAGTTCATTACTGAATCGTGCCGCGCCATCAGTAAATGAGCTCCCTCATGTTCAGAGAGCATATTACGATGTCAGTGAGGAACCGCCGTCTGAGGCTGAAGTTTTGAATTGTGTCCGGAAAATGAAGAATGGAAAGGCAGAATGAGATGACAACGTCACTGCTGAAATGCTAAAAGCTCTCCCTCCGTCTGGGATCTGTGAAGTGACCAACACTATCCGTGCCATATGGATGAGCAAAAGGATACCCGATTCGTGGAGGCATGCGATCATCGTACCTCTTCACAAGAAGCTATCCGTCACTGATCCTAAGAACTACAGAGGAATCTCTCTACTGCTTGTCATGTACAAGGTTCTAGAACGTATCATTCTCGAGCGACTTATCAAACATCGTGAGGTAACGGCCCGAGAGGAGCAAGCAGGTTCTCGACCTGGAAGATCGACCATCGACCAAGTGTTCGTCGTAAGAAGAGTAATTGAATCGTGGCAGCGGTATTCGAAGCCATTACAGCTTGCTTTTCTGGACTTCGAAGCCGCATTCGACTCTCCTCATCGTGATCGATTGCTCAATGCTCTGCGAGCAGATGGAGTCCCGGAAAAGTATGTTCGACTAATCGAGGACATGAACAAAGGAACAACAACAGCAGTTCGTACACCTGTCGGATTTACATCAGCTTTCGAGGTGAAAACAGGAGTAAGGCAAGGAGCCGTTGCAGGACCTTTTCTTTTCAACTTCGCCGTTCATGACATCATGCGTAGAGTTGCAGAACAGTTTCCTGCGGACGTGATTCTAACACCATCAAGACGCTCCCTTGTCGACCTGGAGTACGCCGACGACGTTTCGAAGTATGCCGCAGCCTATGGACTTCGTCTTCGTCCCGACAAATGCAAGCAGATGTGGGTCTCTCAGAGGTCTTCAACGGGAGTTTGTGTGGGCGGACAACGTATTGAACTGGTGGACGATTTCTGTTATTTGGGCTGTTCGCTGAAGAACGATGGTAGTTATGCAGCGGATATTCAACAACGATGTGCGAAAGCTACGTCTGCATTCAATTCTCTAACCAAGTGTTTGTGGTCTACCCCCATCGCGAAGGAAGTTAAGTTGCGCGTCTACTTATCCGCTATTCGCCCTATCATGATGTACGGATCGGAGACGTGGGCAGCACCGAAGACGCAGATGGAAAAGTTGGATTGCACGGAGAGGAAGCTGTTTAGACAATTGCTCGGATATTTCTGGCCGCGGATGTGCAACAACGAAGATCTCTACAACGAGACTGACGCCTTACATCAACGTTTGACACGAGGGAGGTGCCAACATCTCTCAATGCCATCTCAAGCGGCAACGGAAGGTCGTCTTCGTCTGTTGGAGCATATTTTAAGAAGATCGTCTTGTTCAACATGCTCTAAGGATGCTTCCAAGTCCTGTCTGGAAACGGCCATCTGGACGTAGGCGAAAGTTCTGGACGGATGTGGTGAAGGAGGATTTGAAATCACTCGGCATTGAAAGGCAATTCAGGCGCGATGTTTTACTTCGCAGGAAGTGGAATAGCGATCAATGGATGGATTGTGTTCAAATTGTGGCTGAGGACCGTGACAAATGGACACGGCTGACTACTAGGACGGCACACCTCGGTGAAGATGCGGAATGACCGCGTCAGGCGAAAGCCAACCGTTTAAGTCAAGTAAGTAAGAGAACTTTTTCCTAATATGTGTCACATCTTTAATCAAGAGAAGCTCTAACGGATTGTCTCCAAGGAAAGTCATTGGGTGAAAAGGCTGCAACGCTGCACAGAAACAATTGTTTTGAGAGGGTTTTCGCTGATATGTTTATTATCAGATTTCTCAGCTATGAGCCTGGAATTCAAAAAGAAAATTGTATTACGTTTCCAGTCTTCCTGCGATTTTTAGATCCGAGTTGCGCGAAACATTGTAAAAAACCGTAAGAAGCAATTACGTATAAAGGTTGGTAAATACAAGAATTATACGAAATTTCAATTTATTACTGGAAAAATTCAATTCCAGAAATCGTAGAGAAAAATTGATCCATTTCGGGACGAAAAAAGTTTCGACATTTTTTGAAAAAAAGTTGGTGATCATGATGGATGGACACAGCTCTTTAGATGTACACAAAAACGTCTGCTAGACCTTGACTTATGGTGATGACGATGAACAGAGGAATGAATCAAATAGATCAGGGTAAACACTCAGAACTTAAGTATTATGTGCATGAGTAAGCTTAGCTCGAAGGTTACTCAGCTAAAATGTGCGTGGGTGCAGTTTATCCTACTGGTTCTGATAATGTGATGGAGTGAATGTAGGGCTAGGAGTTCTTTAACAGCTGATGGCCTCAAAATGGTGGGTCGAATCAATCAAATTTTTATAAATGAGTTGGATTCAAAGAGGAAATTGCTACAGGAGAGAAGGCACTACAGCAACCGCTCGCTGGGCGTTAAGGAAGACATTGATAGGAGTGAACGCTAGGAGTTTAATCGATACGACGACATAGCCGTAGAGTTGCGGGGGAGTCGCGGTAGAGTCGCGGAAGCTTCATCCAAGAAGAGGTCGCGGGGAGTCCCGGCAGAGTCGTGGCAGAGCCGCGGGAGAGTCGAGGATCGCGTGGGAGTCGCGGGGCAGTCCAGGATCACGGTAGAGTCCCGGGGCAGCCGCGGAGGAGTCGCGGCAATATTGCTCAGAGAAGCAACGCAAAAATTTCCGGCGGTCGCGGGTGAAGCCAAGGGAGGCGAGAGGTGGCCGTGGAGGGCGCGTTTTGTATTGAAATTTCACCTCATTTACCCTTCGACTACTCGGCGGGTTATTGGCGAATAGGGCCCTGTACTGGGCTATGATTGTTGCAGATGTTGACATGGGCAAAAATGTACTGTTGAACTGGGTCCCGTCGATGCCAGATCTCATCTGCCAGACTTATAAGGAAAACACGCAAGGCGCTGATCATTCTAATTCATTAGTGAATCTTATTGTTATCTGTAGATAAATTTGTTTATTATCGTATTTTTCTGTACTTTTGACCAAGTGCATAATAGATCACAAGATTTTCTTGTGATCTATGATACTCTTTGAATTAAGTAAAACTTGTGATCTACAACTATGAGGCTAAGGGACAGAAGCATTTTACCTTTTTTTAGCAGCTGACACGGGCTATTTGAAAAAAAAAGGATTTTGAATCCAGTTTTGACCGCATCGTTGGAATTTCAGCAAAATCTCGAAATCTAACACAGTCCCATACTTTTGACGCGGATTATCGTACATAGTAAACATCCGCGGCACACGTGAAGGTGAATGGTAATAAGTGCCTATCGAATGATTTCACTTCGGGTACCTAGATCATCAGCTTTCTTAAAGGCAGTGTTCACGATAAATATCAGACCCAATTTCGACCAAAAATTGGGATCGTTTGGTCGCGTGGCAACTAGTAGTGAAGAAACAGCGAAGCAAAACGTTTAGAATATGCTAAAATAAACGTTTCTAATGTTCAGGGCGTGGAGGAGCTTACTGGCTCTGCTAGTTTTCGCAAACGCTCAGCAAGCGCACGATAATCGCAAAATGTGCGCGAAGCGATCATGCTGGACGCGGCAGACTTGCTTGGCGATTTGCCATCGAAACGTGCGCGGGGCCAAAAGCTTGTCCGAATGGGGGGCGGGCCCGGATAAGGAGGTGCGCCGGGATAACTTTCAAAGCCGTTTTCATTGATTTCTGACCCGTTTTTGCTGATTTCCCCGACCCTATCCCCTCAAGCATCTGTCAACTTAGTGTGTCACACTGTACCCTCGAGAACGAGATTTATCGTGGACAATGCCTGCAAAAAAATTCCCCTTTCCATACCAAGAAACGTCTGCAACAATAAAACACTTGCGATATAGTATTCTTTTGAATGAACTGAATACGATTTATTTCTAAGATTGAAAAATTTTCCCATAAATTCATAACATTGAAAGGAGCATGAAAGAATATAACGCACTAGTCAAACACTGCATGACAAAATTCGAACTCATAATCCACGAGGATAAGGGGAAGATTTAACAAGAAGTTTCAAAAATAAGAGCAAAACGAAATGCACCTGTGGCTCTGGTGCACAAAAAGCAGTCCAGCCATAAATTGGTGGTCGGTGGGAACAGTTGTTTCTGTTAATTATCCTCTGAGTCCTCGTTTTCCTCCAGATTGCTCCATTTCCGTACAGAAATGATAACTTAAAGAACTTCAAGAAGAAAAGTTGTGCACTTATTAATTTCACACCAAGTTTTTAGGGTCCATTAACTAGCAAAGTTTGTGCAGGTATGTGATCATTTTCCATTCACAACTCAGATCAGAAGGTATGTACATTTCGAACGCACAGTTCTGAAGGACCGACTAGCTTCAAAGTGGCTGCACATCAAGTAAAAAGGTGCCAGAGCAGCAGCTTGTTTTGTCTTCTGTGGATTTTCGTCAAAGAACTTTTGAATCCTCGCTTTCATATTTACAGCGGTGTCTCACCCAGCTAGGTTGGGGTTGGAGCAATGTTACTCTGTCGTGGTTGCCGCGGGCAACGCAGCGGGTGAGGCCGGCTCGCGTTCGATTTAAAGGAAGCCTCCTCCTGCCGGGTCTTCCTCACTTCGCGCTGCTCTGGCCGTTTTCCAATAGCACATTACGCTTCCATGTTTGGCCTCCATTCTGTTTGCTCGTTTTCGAAGGAAAACGTGTAACGCTGCCTTTTCTCCTTTGATCGCCATTTCCGAGAATCATTTCATTGGAACAGAGAAGTTTGAAGGATTTTAGTGCACCTTTGTTCCTTATTGTGTCTAATTAAAGACAGTAGTCAAAATAAAAACCGATTATTCCTAGTGGGAGTGCTGGCCGCTCATCAGCTCTGGCTACTGATAAGTAGCAGCATGCTCTAACCAGTAATGCAGCTTTAAATTATCTCATCATTGTCTGTATACAAAGGTCATAAACAGTCACCACGCTCAATCGCTTTCTCTGTCGGGGTTTTTACCGGGTTCGCGTCAGAAACGTTCCAACAAAAAGGGAACAATATTCAAGTAAGATTATGAGAGTCTACAAAAAGTGAACAATATTTTCTGAGACTGATTTTCTTGGCCTATACTTCTTAACAGCGAAAACAAACCATTGCGGTGTTCTACGCGGAAACACTTTGTGGTTCCAAAAATACTCCTGACTACGCGAGAACCGTTAAAAGGTATGTGCATGCAAACCTAATACTTACCATCAGAATAGAAGATGATGTCGTAAAGACCTATACAGACGGTTAGGTCTAGCTGTAAGGAAAAGCGAAACTTTAGAATAGAATTACAGCATTGAGCAAGAGTATTCCCGTAAAATCTCGTGAAACGAATAGAAGCCTTTTTTCCGAAAGACACTAAACTCTTCCTCGTAAAATACCACAACGGTTTGTTTTCGCTGTTAAGAAGTATCGGCCAAGAAGATCAGTCTCAGAAAATATTGTTCACTTTTTGTAGACTCTCATCATCTTACTTGAATATTCTTCCCTTTTTGTTGGAACGTTTCTGTCGCGAACCAAACCTCTTTCGCTTGGAAGACCCCTTTTTGATAGAATTGTTCACTTTTTCTCGATATTACGAAGTAATATCTCTGAAAATCTTCAATATTTTCCAAATAGCGTGGATTGATATGACAATCAGTAAGTAATTGACTTGTTGCGCGCGCTACAAATGACGCGCGACTCTCTTTCGTCGACGTCCTGATGACGTCATCACATGACCCATGCACTTTGATGACGTCATCAAAGAGTAACAAACTTTTTAGTCACTTCCACTGTCCCTACCCTACGAAAAAGTACAGCCTACAACGTGTTTTATCGATTTGATCTACCAACTGATAATATCACTTGATATGATAAGCAGCAAAAAATAGGAATCAATGGTAAACAGTGAGTATTCTTCACTTCCGCACTGCCGTTTGGCCCGCAAAGTGCGCTTGATCGCGAAATCGTGCTGCGGCGCGGTTGCGAGTATCCTCAGACAGGGATTTGGGATCACCCGGGCGGGGGGATCACCCGGGCGCCAAAGGCCAAAAGCGCCCGGGTGATCCCACATCCTTGTCTGAGGATGTTCGCAACCGCGCCGCAGCAAGAATTCGCAATCAGGGTGCACTTTGCGGACTGAACGGCAGAGCGGAGGTGAACTGTAACTAACTTGCTAGTCACTTCCCCTGTCTCTTATCTACGAAAAAGTACATGTTTTAGCGATTTGATCTACCAACTGATAATATCACTTGATATGATAAGCAGTAATAAGTGATGTATTTAATGTTAAACAGTAAGTAACAAACTTGTTAGTCACTTTCCTTGTCCCTTCCCATCGAAAAGTACAGCCTACAACGTGTTTTATCGATTTGATCTACCAACTGATAATAACTCTTGATATGATAAGCAGTAATAAGTGAAGTATTTAATGTTAAACAGCAAGTAATAAACTTGTTAGTCCCTTTCCTTGTCCCTTCCCATCGAAAAGTACAGCCTACAACGTGTTTTATCGATTTGATCTACCAACTGATAATATCACTTGATATGATAAGCAGTAAAAAACAGGAATCAATGGTAAACAGTGAGTAACAAACTTTTTAGTCACTTTCCTTGTCCCTTTCCATCGAAAAGTACAGCCTACAACGTGTTTTAGCGATTTGATCTACCAACTGATAATATCACTTGATATGATAAGCAGTTATAAGTGAAGTAGTTAGTGCTAAACAGTAAGTAACGAACTTGTTAGTCACTTCCCCTGTCCCTTCTCTACGAAAAAGTACATGTTTTAGCGATTTGATCCACCAACTGATAATATCACTTGATATGATAAGCAGTAATAAGTGAAGTATTCAATGTTAAACAGTAAGTAACAAACTTGTTAGTCACTTCCCCTGTCCCTTCTCTACGAAAAAGTACATGTTTTAGCGATTTGATCCACCAACTGATAATATCACTTGATATGATAAGCAGTAATAAGTGAAGTATTCAATGTTAAACAGTAAGTAACAAACTTGTTAGTCACTTTCCTAGTCCCTTCTCTACGAAAAAGTACATGTTTTAGCGATTTGATCCACCAACTGATAATATCACTTGATATGATAAGCAGTAATAAGCGAAGTATTCAATGTTAAACAGTAAGTAACAAACTTGTTAGTCACTTTCCTAGTCCCTTCCCATCGAAAAAACAGCCTACAACGTGTTTTATCGATTGGATCTACCAACTGATAATATCACTTGATATGATAAGCAGTTATAAGTGAAGTAGTTAATGCTAAACAGTAAATACTCATTGTCTACCTGCTCACCAGCCTGCTTGTCTATCCACATACCAACTTACCTGCCTGTCCAACTGATCGCCTGCGACCATTGGCAGTGGCCACTACTAAGGGTGCGTAACGCACGAGGAAGCAGGAAGCAGGAAGCAGGAACGAGTAACAGCGCACAACGAGAATTTTTGATAAGGACTCGCCGATCTAACTTTGTTAGTTTTGGACCGATTTGGCCCAAATTTTGTCAGCATGTGCCTCCTGGACCCTATCACCTATATCCCGATGGAAATCTCTGGAGAATTTGTTTAACAGATTTGATTAACTACTTTACAGAATTCTAAGTGATTACAAGTCCCGGGCAAAACCAAAGCTCTCCAGCCGCTTCGCGCCTGGAGCGATATCAATTTTATGGCATGGATCGTGGGCCTGGAGCTGTTAGCATTCAGAAATAGCGGAAAAACCCAGCGAAAATTCGATCGAAGTGAAGAAATCACAGTTCTGTCTGTATTGGTTCGCAGGTAGGCTAACGCCGTTTGAAGAAGCGAGTCAAACTTACCGCATTCGAGCACTGAATATTGAGAAGGGTTTGTAGTGAGGGGCGGAGCCAGTACCGAGAAGGCGGAGAAAGGATGACTTGGTTACTCAATACGGCTGGAATACGGTCATTTAAACTCGTTTTTTCTTTTTTCTACAACGGCGTGAGCGTTCTACTAATTCCGTACCACCTCATAAACGTAGCTATCTCAACCACTTCTACGAGCCAGCATGCTGCCTTTTGACATAGACGAGCTCAAACCGCTGCAGTATCCGCCAATGAGTTAGACTACGATTTTCTCAGACCCCCTCCCAGAAGCGTTAGGAGTCTTTTATACTTCCGCCGCCGAGTTACGCGGCACAATGCATTTCGGTAATATTGATCAGGCGGCGCGGCACGATCAATATTACAGAAATGCACTGTACCGCGCCGCTCCGCGGCGGATCTATAAACGACACCTTAATGGGGTCAAATTTTTGGCGATTTTCTCGGACCTCCCAGGAGGGTTAATTGTCTGTTTTTGTAGTAAAATTTTAATAAAAGGAACAACTCATTCCAAAAGATGTATAATTTGAAGAAGAACAACCATTTCAAAAAACAAGACATTAACATTGAAAAAGATCACGAACGAGGCTTTTCTCGACGGATTACATGAAGTTGCCTGCGTTTTTGAAAAACTTAGCTCAAGTAAGGGTTTTGATTACAGTGAAGGCTCTCCTAATGTTGAATATAAGACACGTAGGTTTGAACGTGTATCTAGAAGTTGTGAATGATTCCGGGTCGGAAGCTAAGGTATATGTGTGGTGGAAAAGAAGCGCGGAGAAGATGAAGTGATTTGCTAAGGTCAAGAATACGGGACGTCTCGAAGAAATAAATGTGTTTTCAAATTAACATGAGTTCGTAGATTCATTTCGCAAGTCCAAGAAGGACATGCCACTTCAGATGTATGGACTTCTGGTTCGAAAGGGCGTCATCCGATCTGGTTACGTTGCGAATTTTATCTCCGAAACCCACTCATACACGAAACACACAACACGGGTTCGATCCCGCAAGGTGCTTAATTTTCGAAAAACATTGGACCTCACATTTTTCTACAAAGTAAGGGTCACGAAAATAAGATATTCGAGTCGAGAGTGGTAGATTTACCGTATGTACGAATTTTCAGCCTCTAAGATGGACTCTGAAAGGCACTTCTCTGTGTGGCCCACACCTGTCGCAGGTGCAGTCGCGCTGGAAGTCGGCAATTTTGAAATTTAGGTGTGACGAGAGTAGGATATTTGAGTCCAGGGTAGTCGATTTACCCTTTCTACAATCTTTTACCGTCTCAGTGTAACGCCGAAGACCGCTACATAGAGAGCGGAACAAGGTAAAAAACGTAAAAAAAAACGTCGAAGTCCACAAACCTGGAGTAGGGTTTTAAAACACGTGTAACTTAGCTTTCAGAAGAGCTACCCCGGGCTTGAGAAAAACTAGGAAATTAGGCTTGCAACCCTACCGAATAAAACTTTAATCTTTCCCAGAGGACGCCTTACAAAAAATTTACTAGGTGTGGACATTTGATGTTTTGAGCATGAATGTCCACATCTACAGTTTATCGCAATATTAAAAGGACATGGTGCGGTTGCGGTCACACACTAAAACTATGGTGGAAGACGCCTAATTTCATTATCGATCGACAGCATGGCTTATTTTCTCTGTGAGTTGCGGTTTTCCTTGTTTGTTTCAGCATTAATTTCGCTTCTATTTGGAAATTATTGCGAATAGGGGGTGCGTGAGGAAAATTAGCCTTTTGTTCGGGCTTCGAAGTGTTTTTTTTTCAAAATTCTGCTTTGCAATCGAAAAAAACGGCAAATTCCTCTCGCACACCAAGAAAAGCCCCTTGACTTACTTGACTTAATCGGTTGGCTTTCGCCTGACGCGGTCATTCCGCATCTTCACAGAGGTGTGCCGTCCTAGTAGTCAGCCGTGTCCATTTTTCACGGTCTTCAGCCACAATTTGAACACATTCCATCCAGCTGTCACTATTCCATTTCCTGCGAAACGAAACATCGCGCCTGAACTGTCTTTCGATGCCGAGTGGCATCAAATCCTCTTTAACCGCATCCGTCCAGAACTTTCGCCTACGCCCAGGTGGCCGTTTCCAGACAGGATTTGGAAGCATTCATGAAGCGTGTTGTACGAGACGATCCGGCGTTCTTCTTAGTATATGCCCGAGCAGTCGAAGTCGACTTTCCATTGCTGCTTGAGATGGCGTTAGGAGATGCTGGCACCTCCCTCGTGTCAAGCGTTGATGTACTGCGTCGATTTCCTTGTAAAGGTCTTCGTTATGGCATACACGCGGCCAGAAATATCCAAGCAAACGCCTAAAAGGCTTCCTCTCCGTGCAATCCAACCTTTCCATCTGCGTCTTCGGTGCTGCCCACGTCTCCGATCCGTACATCATGATAGGGCGAATAGCGGAAAGGTAGACGCGCAACTTGACTTCCTTCGCGATGGTGGTAGACCACAAACACTTGGTTAGAGAATTAAGTGCAGACGTAGCTTTCGCACATCGTTGTTGAATATCCGCTGCATAACTACCATCGTTCTTCAGCAAACAGCCCAAATAACAGAAATTGTTCACCAGTTCGATACATTGTCCGTCCACCCAAACTCCCGTTGAAGGCCTCTGAGAGACCCACATCTGCTTGCATTTGTCTGGACGAAGACGAAGTCCATAGGCTGCGGCATACTTCGAAACGAGGTTAACAATCCTCTGCAATTTTGCAATGTTTTCAGAGAATAACACGATGTCGTCGGCGTACTCCAGGTCGACAAGGGAGCGTCCTGATGGTGTTAGGATCACATCCGCAGGAAACTGTTCTGCAACTCTACGCATGATGTCATCAACGGCAAAGTTGAAAAGAAAAGGTCCTGCAACGGCTCCTTGCCTTACTCCTGTTTTCACCTCGAAAGCTGACGTAAATCCGACAGGTGTACGAACTGCTGCTGTTGTTCCTTTGTTCATGTCCCCGATTCGTCGAACATACTTTTCCGGGACTCCATCTGCTCGCAGAGCATTGAGCAATCGATCACGATGAGGAGAGTCAAATGCGGCTTCGAAGTCCAAATAAGCAAGCTGTAATGGCTTCGAATACCGCTGCCACGATTCAATTACTCTTCTCACGACGAACACTTGGTCGACGGTCGATCTTCCAGGTCGAAAACCGGCTTGCTTGTCTCTGGTCGTTCTTTCACGATGTTTGATAAGTCGCTTGAGAATGATACGTTCTAAAACCTTGTATATGACACGAAGTAGAGAGATTCCTCTGTAGTTCTTAGGATCCGCGACGGATAGCTTCTTGTGAAGAGGTACGATGATCGCATGTCTCCACGAATCGGGTATCCTTTCGCTCATCCATATAGCACGGATGGTGTTGGTCATTTCGCGAACCCCAGACGGAGGAAGAGCTTTCAGCATTTCAGCAGTAATGTTGTCATCTCCACCAGCCTTTCCATTCTTCATTTTCCGGACACATTCCAAAACTTCAGACTCAGTCGGCGGTTCCTCACTGACATCGTAATGTGCTCTCTGAACATGCGGGAGCTCAGGTACTGATGGCGCTGGACGATTCAGTAGTGAACTGAAGTAATCCTTCCATATTGGCAGCGTCGCATCACCAACTGCAACTCCATTGGTAGTGTTCAAGACAGGAGAACATCTCTTCATCTTCCCGCTATACTGTCGTAACAACGTGTAGGCTTTCCTCGGGTTCTTCTCCTCCCAAGCCTTCTCAAACTCCTTAGCTCTACACGTCCATTATCGTTCGCGGTCACTTTGAAGCTGCCGACGTAGCTTCCTCCTCAGACACTTCTCCTCCACCACGAAGTTTCCTGCAGTTCGGAGAGCACATACTCTGTTGTAGGTAGATGTTGCTTCTTCTGAGACGTAGGCGAACTTCTTCTTATTCTGTACAACCGGGAGTGCCTCTTTCGAAGCGTCCTGGATGCACTTGACAAAAGAGTCCGCTTCGCAAAATTTCTTCTTTGTCCGTACTCCGATGTGAATAGAAACGCGTTGTCGAAAATTCCTTCTGCACTCTTCATCTCTGAGACTTGTCATGGCAATCTTCTGGAGAGGCTGAGCCCCTCGCTTCCTCTTATGAATCCTCGCAGTGAAGTTCAACAGAACAGGACGGTGATCCGAATCGAATGCGATATCCCACACAGCTCTAGATCTTCGAATGTCCGATACTGGAATATTCCTCGTCAAAACATAGTCAAGCTGTAGTTTCAAAGTTGTCATCTTCCGCTTCCGCTGCTCTTCTGGAGATAGCTGGGTTGGTCCCTGCCACGTAAGCTGATGGCGGCGATGATTCCTCTTGAATGTCGATGCAATAATCAGACCACTGCGTTCACAAAAGCCGACAAGGCGGTAGCCATTGTCCGATGTTTGCTCCACTGGGTAGAACCATTCACCGAGTACTTCGGATTCCTGATCAAGTCCCATCTTCGCATTTGCGTCAATCCCCACGACAACAGCATGTTGACAAGGTATCCTGGCCAGCAACGTACTGAGTTCCTCATGAAACGCATCCTTCGAATTGTCTTCGGCGGTTTCAGTGGGCGCATGAGCACTCACTATCCACAGATGGAATCCTCTGTGATCACGCAGTCGTACGATTGCATTCCGGCACGACGTTGAGCCGAACTCCTTGACCATACCATTGAAATCCTTCCTTACAGCTATTGCACAGCCTCCCACTCTCCTATCGTCAGCGTTACCGCAGTAGATGGTGTACTCTCCGACGCTGATGACGGGTCTATCCTTGAGGCGGGTTTCCTGCAAAGCAGCAAACGGTGCATGGAAATAGCTCAGAAGTCTGGATAGCGCAGTTTTTTGGATATCTCTCGACAGCGATCGACAGTTCAGGGTGGCGAAACTGTGGCTTGTGACCAAAGACTCCATGAACTCCATAGGTACGGATCCTAAGGTGTTATGGACCAGAGGCCTTGGTGTGCCGGACGGCGACACCTTTATGCAATGTGCGGGATACTTTTGCGATATAGTTGTGCACGCTATATCGCTCGAACGTTCCCTGTGTACACTCAAACGTCTGCTGGGTTCAGTAGAAGCAGGGGCACCAACGAGCAGGTACCAACAGACTTGTATACACACCCCAAAGCTCCTATTCGTAATATTATAAGAGTCAGAAGCAGAAGTAATGCCGAAGTAAACAAGAAAAGAAAAGAAAAGCAGTAACTGGATCCATTCTACTCGTGACTTGACCGTGGACGGCCGGCTGCTCACTGAGCTCTCAAGGAGCCTCCTGACCTACCGCTGCTTATCATCACTACATCAACTATCAGTGGTATCTTCTACACGACTCGTCAATCGCAGTATTGTGGTTTACTGCTTCAACATTCTTCTTGGCTTCTGGGAGCAGTATTTTGGTTTACTGCCATTCCGTTCTTTATACTTGGCGCAGTATTGTGGCTTACTGCTGAATTGTTCATCATACTCGGCGTAGCATTGTGGTTTGCTGCTATATTTTCGTAACTTCTGGGTGCAGTATAGTGGTTTACTGCGTTTATTGGTCAATCCTCTAGAGCGCTGCTCCTAGTCGCAAGGGAGTTCTCATATATCTGTTATCAAATTTGCGACCTTGATAGGTGATTTGTATACGAGTTTTCTGGATTGGAGCTTTTTTCTACCTGAACGAACACTCGCCTATCATATATGAATCAACTCGTCTGCTTGTCACCTATCTCAGGAATGTCGCCTGATTCAACTCAACACGGGATTATGGAGCCTTCGACTCTTATGGATGCTGTGAATGAGCTCAGCATATCTGAAGCTGTTCCTGACTGCGTGAAGAAATTACTCGTCGTGATAACATCCCAGATCAGCAGCGTGTTATCTGAGAATGCCCTTCTTCGTAATCAATTAGAGCAACACAAAAATCTAGTGAGAGACAACGAAGATCTAAAAGAGAGGCTACGCTGTTATGAGGCAAATCAGAGAATTGTTTCTAACGAGTTGCCATCTCAACCTCCTCTTCCGGTGCATAGTTCCCAAATCCAACAAATTGTACGCCCCAACTTGTCGTTCCATGAGGTAGAGAGAAGTCGTTCAATTGTATTAAGAGGAATTCCTGAGTACCGCTCCTAATTCATGCGAGCACGCATGGAGTATGACATCAAAAGTGTAATCAACGTACTCTCACATCTGAGAGTCAATTGTTTCCCAGTGACCGTTTATCGTATGGGCAGGTTTGCTCCTGATAGGTCTAGATTGATCAAAGTGGTGTTACCGTCATCCTACTTTCAAAAGCTTGCTGTAAAGAGAGCTTCGTGGCTCAGCAGTTTTTCAGGGAAAGGAGTGTCCTTGAGGGAATCTCTAACCTTTGAAGAAAGGATGCTGAGGCGCGAAGCCACTCTGGCCAATTCGCCTTGTCCAGGTCCTCGTTTCAACACATCTCAGGAGGCTGGTCAAGGTGACGAGATTTTGTTGAATAGTACTGTCAAGTATTGCTCAGGGAAACAAGACGCGCTTCCTCGGTCGATTTTCTCATTTCTCAAATGTTTTTACTCCAACGTCAGATCTTTACCGAGGAATAGCGTCTACGTGAATCATGTCTTAGGCGATCATTATGATGTTTTGATTTTCTCAGAGACATGGCTAAAATCGCAGCACACTACTGCTTCAGTACTGGTAAATTTGCACAGTGAATACGATGTTTACCGGTGTGATCGGCCATTTAAGGTCGGTGGAGGCGTAATCCTTCTCATTCATCATCGACTCTCAAACTCTTTGGTGCATTCAGAGTCTGTTCCAAATGCGTACGAAATTGTTGCCGTTGATATTCTGCAGGATTTCACCTCAGTTCGCTTGATTGCAGTGTACAGACCTCCCATTTGCAATACTGAGGGTGCCGAGCAACTTTTCAATGTTTTGAGTGATTTAGTTTCTTGCGAATACCCAGCCATTATTGTGGGTGATTTTAACACGCCAGGTATAGAGTGGGGCTCCGAAATTTGAAAGTGCCTCCTGAGTATACTTGTTTTGAAGAACTGTTGAGTTCTCATGGATTGATACAACTTATCCATGAACCAACAAGAGCCACCAATATTCTTGATCTTCTCCTAACAAATGATTCATCTCTTATCAGCGATGTTTCAGTTGTTGATCCAGTAGGCTCGAGCGATCATAATAGCATTGTTTTCAAGATTCGTTGTTATGTTGAACAACCTGTTCCAGTTTACTTTCAAGATTTCTCGAAATGCGATTATGAACAGCTATGCAATCACTTAGCCCAGGTTCACTGGATAGATTCCTTGAACACCGTGAATTCAGTAGAAGAGAAATACGAAATGTTCCTTGAAATTTTATATGATGCTATTTCTGTTTTTGTTCCTTGGACACTGTATAGTTCACGTTCTACGAAGGCTCTTCCTATTTATCTGCAAAATATGATGAATCATCGCCTCTGCCTCTTCAATTACGCAAAAAGGACAGGTTTTTGGGACGATTACAAGGGTTATACAACAAATTCCTAGATAAACTTCGTAAATTTAATCGGAACGTTGAAAAAAGAGTGATTGGATCAGGCGATAGAAAAGGGTTTTATAAATTGCTAAACGATTGATTGAAAACTTCATCTAGAATCCCATGCCTTGTTAAGAGTGGCCAAATTGCAGTTAAAGATCAAGATAAATCCAACTTATTCGCGGAAGAATTTTTGAATGTCTTCATAGAAGACAATGGATCACATGTGAACTTTGAGCCAGACATAGGTCACCCTATGGATTCCTTCCCCACATTTTCTCCACCTCAAATATATGAGGAATTAATCAAATGCCCCAAATCGCATTCTCGGACTCCAGAAAACATTCCCTTCTCCTTTTTTCAGAAAACGGCTCATGTCATTGCTTGTACTCTGTCTTATATATTTAACCAAACCCTTCTGTGTGGTGAAGTACCATCTAAATGAAAGCATAGTTTTGTCACACCCATACTAAAGAAGGGCCCACCAAGTAGATGTGAAAATTACCGTCCAGTTAGCATTACTTCAAATCTCTGCCGCTTGTTTGAGAAGCTGCTCAAGAAACACATAATGAATCACCTTGAAGGCAATGCCATCATCACTCATGAGCAGCATGGTTTCGTGAAAGGCAGATCAACCGAAACGAATCTTCTAGAATGCTTGAATGATTGGACTATCTGGCTGGATGAAAAACACAGCTGTGATATAATTTATTTTGATTTCCAAAAAGCCTTCGATAGTGTCAATCACAGGAAGTTAATCTAAAAAATTCATCAGTTGAAGTTCCATCCAGTAGTGACCCAGTGGATCGCTAGCTATCTTGAAAACAGAACTTTCGAAGTGCGAGTTGGGAAAAGTCACTCAGAGATTTTTCGCATATCAAGCGGCGTTCCGCAAGGAGGGGTGTTGTCACCGCTTCTGTTTACTATCTATATATCTGAGCTCCCATCGCAACTACAAATAGATGGGTTGAAATGCAAGATATATGCGGATGATGTCAAGATCTACCGAAAAGTTACATTTGCTGACGACGCCTCTAAGCTGCAACGATCAATTGATCAAATGATTGTCTGGTGTAAGGAATGGCAGCTAAAACTGTCTTCCTCGAAGAGTCTTCATATGCACATTGGTAATTCTAGCGACAATTTTGTATATAACATAAAAGGATCAGAAATTCCAGGCACTGATAAAGTGAGGGATCTAGGATATCTTTACAATAATAAGCTTGATTTCTCGAATCACATCACAAATATATCAAAAAATGCTATGGGACGGACTTTCCAAATCTTCAAAGGTTTAGCCACTCAAAACGAGCAAGTACTGCTTCTGGCTTATACTACTTACTAGCGAGACCTAGCGAAGTTTTCGCTCAAAAAAATATTCACGTCCGCTAGCTTCCTGAGGCAGATTATTCTGACAAAACGGTGTTGACTGCCTTCCGTATATCCGAAAGTTGCTGTCCGTATGGACTCTCCTGAGCAGAACTGGCTGCCGGACATTTATAGCAGGGCGTAGGGCATAAAAAACGTGGCATGAAAAAAGCAAAACATAAGAAGCCAGCGGTAGATCGTCGGTTGTTACCGGCATCTTATTTACGACCCCTTCCTTCTGTAATGTACACAAGCTATTATTCTCGCTCTACCATCCCTGTCATGTTGAGAAAAAAGCACTCGCATTTTAGATGTGGTTTCCCTTGTTGACCAACACCATGCCTTTGTTCTCAATAAATGAATTATGTCCGTTGATGTTTATGTTTTTGTGAAGCAGATTTAGATAAGCTCAGACGTTCAACATACAGTTGACCGCAATGTTAATAGGACATGGTGCGGTTGCGGACTCGCACTAAAACTACGGTAGAATCTGGCACTTTGCTAGATTTCGTCATCGATCAGCGCCACAGCTGATATTCTCGTGAGCAGAGAGACGACGGTTGGCGCCGATCGATGACGAAATCTGGCAAAGTGCCAGATTGTACCGTAATTTAGTGCGAGTCCGCAACCGCACCATGTCCTAGTAACATTGCGGTCAACTGTATATAAAACTGGTTTATCGAAGTTAGTGAATCAAAATGACTGAGCGGTTGTATTGAGTGACGAACAGAGATGATGTGGAAGTGGAGCTGCTGATTGTTTCGTCAGACTGGCGAGGAAGTGTCTCCAGAGTTTCGCGTACTCCTCAAAACGCGTTGCACGCTTCTCAAGATACATGATTTCCTATCTGTTTTCTTCGCTACACAAAGGCTATGATTTCGCATGAAAAATTGAGAAAATCTCGCTGATTCAATTCTACTTTCTTCATGACGTCCTGCTTTTTTCCACTGCGGCCCTGCTAACTCTCTATGACGTCCTGCACATTTCCTCCTGGGTCCTTAACACATTTCACGACGTCCTGCACGCACCTACTGGGGTACAGCACCCATTCCATGACGTCCTGCACATTCTTACTGGGAACCTGCGCACTTTCTATGATGTCCTGCACGCCTCCATTGGGGTCCTGCACACTCCCACTAGGGTCCTGCACACTCCCACTAGGGTCCTGCACACTTCCTCCGACGTTCTGCACACTTTCTATGACATTCTGCACACTCCCATTTGGGTCATGCAAACTCCCACTGTGGTCGTGCACATTTTCTCTGACGTTCTGCACACTCCCATTTGGGTCCTGCATACTCCCACTGGGATCCTGCACACTTTCTACGACGTTCTGCGCACTTCCATTTGGGTCCTGCACACTCCCACTGGGGTCCTGCACCTCTTCTGTAACGTCCTGCACACTCCCATTTGGGTTCTGCTCATTTTATATGACGTCCTGCACACTTTTTGTGACGTCCTGCACACTCCCACTGTAGTCCTGCACGCTTTTAACGACGTTCTGTACATTCCCACTGGGCTCCTGCACACTTTTTTATGACGTCCTGCACACTTTCATTTGGGTCATGCACACTCCCACTGGAGTCCTGCAGACTTCGTATGACGTCCTGCACACTACCATTTGGGTCCTGCACACTCTCACTGGGGTCCTGCACACTTCCTCCGACGTTCTGCACACTTTCTATGACACTCTGCACACTCCCATTTGGGTCATGCACACTCCCACTGGGGTCATGCACACTTTCTTTGACGGTCTGCACACTCCCATTTGGGTCCTGCATACTCCCACTGGGATCCTGCACACTTTCTACGACGTTCTGGACACTACCACTGGGGTCCTGCACACTTTCCATGACGTTTTGCACAATTCCATTTGGGTCCTGCACACTCCCACTGGGATCCTGCACACTTCCTCCGACGTTCTGCACACTCCCATTTGGGTCCTGCACACTCCCACTGGGGTTCTGCACACTTCCCCCGACGTTCTACACACTCCCATTTGGGTCCTGCACACTCCCACTGGGGTCCTGTACACTTTCTATGACGTTCTGCGCACTTCCATTTGGGCCCTGCACACTCCCACTGGGGTCCTGCACACTTCCTATGACGTTCTGCGCACTTCCATTTGGGTCCTGCACACTCCCACTGGGGTCCTGCACCTCTTCTGTAACGTCCTGCACACTCCCATTTGGGTTCTGCACATTTTATATGACGTCCTGCACACTTTTTGTGACGTCCTGCACACTCCCACTGTAGTCCTGCACGCTTTTAACGACGTTCTGTACATTCCCACTGGGCTCCTGCACACTTTTTTATGACGTCCTGCACACTCCCACTGGGGTCCTGCACACTTTCTATGACATTCTGCACACTCCCATTTGGGTCATGCACACTCCCACTGGGGTCCTGCACACTTTCTCTGACGTTCTGCACACTCCCATTTGGGTCCTGCATACTCCCACTGGGATCCTGCACACTTTCTACGACGTTCTGGACACTACCACTGGGGTCCTGCACACTTTCCATGACGTTTTGCACAATTCCATTTGGGTCCTGCACACTCCCACTGGGGTTCTGCACACTTCCTCCGACGTTCTGCACACTCCCATTTGGGCCCTGCACACTCGCTCTGGGGTTCTGCACACTTCCTCCGACGTTCTACACACTCCCATTTGGGTCCTGCACACTCCCACTGGGGTCCTGCACACTTTCTATGACGTTTTGCGCACTTCCATTTGGGTCCTGCACACTCCCACTGGGGTCCTGCACACCTTCTGTGACGTCCTGCACACTCCCATTTGGGTCCTGCACACTCCCACTGGGGTCCTGCACCTCTTTTGTGACGTCCTGCACACTCCCATTTGGGTTCTGCACATTTTCTATGACGTCCTGCACACTTTCTATGACGTCCTGCGCACTCCCACTGGGGTCCTGCACACTTACCATGACGGCCTGCACAGTCCCACTGGGGTCCTGCACACTTCCTATAACGACCTGCACACTCCCACTGGGGTCCTGCACACTTTCTACGACGTCCTGCACACTCCCACTGTAGTCCTGTACGCTTTTTATGTAGTTCTGCACATTCCCACTGGACTCCTGCACGTTTTCCATGACGTCCTGCACACTCCCACTGGGGTCCTGCACACTTTCTATGACATTCTGCACACTCCCATTTGGGTCATGCACACTCCCACTGGGGTCCTGCACACTTTCTCTGACGTTCTGCACACTCCCATTTGGGTCCTGCATACTCCCACTGGGATCCTGCACACTTTCTACGACGTCCTGCACACTCCCACTGGGGTCCTGCACACTTACCATGACGGCCTGCACAGTCCCACTGGGGTCCTGCAAACTTCCTATAACGACATGCACACTCCCACTGGGGTCCTGCACGCTTTTTATGACGTCCTGCACACTCCCACTGGGGTCCTGCACACTTACCATGACGGCCTGCACAGTCCCACTGGGGTCCTGCACACTTCCTATGACGACCTGCACACTCCCACTGGGATCCTGCACACTTTATACGACGTTCTGGACACTACCACTGGGGTCCTGCACACTTTCCATGACGTTTTGCACAATTCCATTTGGGTCCTGCACACTCCCACTGGGGTCCTGCACACTTCCTCCGACGTTCTGCACACTCCCATTTGGGTCCTGCACACTCCCACTGGGGTTCTGCACACTTCCTCCGACGTTCTACACACTCCCATTTGGGTCCTGCACACTCCCACTGGGGTCCTGTACACTTTCTATGACGTTCTGCGCGCTTCCATTTGGGCCCTGCACACTCCCACTGGGGTCCTGCACACTTTCTATGACGTTCTGCGCACTTCCATTTGGGTCCTGCACACTCCCACTGGGGTCCTGCACCTCTTTTGTGACGTCCTGCACACTCCCATTTGGGTTCTGCACATTTTCTATGACGTCCTGCACACTTTCTATGACGTCCTGCACACTCCCACTGCAGTCCTGCACGCTTTTAACGACGTTATGTACATTCCCACTGGGCTCCTGCACACTTTTTATGACGTCCTGCACACTCCCACTGGGGTCCTGCACACTTTCTATGACGTCCTGCGCACTCCCACTGGGGTCCTGCACACTTACCATGACGGCCTGCACAGTCCCACTGGGGTCCTGCACACTTCCTTTAACGACCTGCACACTCCCACTGGGGTCCTGCACACTTTCTACGACGTCCTGCACACTCCCACTGTAGTCCTGTACGCTTTTTACGACGTCCTGCACACTCCCACTGGGGTCCTGCACACTTTCTATGACGTCCTGCGCACTCCCACTGGGGTCCTGCACACTTACCATGACGGCCTGCACAGTCCCACTGGGGTCCTGCACGTTTTCCATGACGTCCTGCACACTCCCACTGGGGTCCTGCACACTTTCTATGACATTCTGCACACTCCCATTTGGGTCATGCACACTCCCACTGGGGTCCTGCACACTTTCTCTGACGTTCTGCACACTCCCATTTTGGTCCTGCATACACCCACTGGGATCCTGCACACTTTCTCTGACGTTTTGCGCACTTCCATTTGTGTCCTGCACACTCCCACTGGGGTCCTGCACACCTTCTGTGACGTCCTGCACACTCCCATTTGGGTCCTGCACACTCCCACTGGGGTTCTGAACACTTCCTCCGACGTTCTGCACACTCCCATTTGGGTCCTGCACACTCGCACTGGGGTTCTGCACACTTCCTCCGACGTTCTACACACTCCCATTTGGGTCCTGCACACTCCCACTGGGGTCCTGCACACTTTCTCTGACGTTTTGCGCACTTCCATTTGTGTCCTGCACACTCCCACTGGGGTCCTGCACACCTTCTGTGACGTCCTGCACACTCCCATTTGGGTTCTGCACATTTTCTATGACGTCCTGCACACTTTTTGTGACGTCCTGCACACTCCCAATGGGGTCCTGCACACTTTCTACGACGTCCTGCACATTCCCACTGTAGTCCTGTACGCTTTTTACGACGTTCTGCACATTCCCACTGGGGTCCTGCACACTTACCATGACGGCCTGCACAGTCCCACTGGGGTCCTGCACACTTCCTCTAACGACCGGCACGCTCCCACTGGAGTCCTGCACACTTTCTACGACGTCCTGCACACTCCCACTGTGGTCCCGTACACTTTCTACGACGTTCTGCACACTCCCACTGGGGTCCTGCACACTTCCTATGACGTCCTGCACACTCCCACTGGGGTCCTGCACACTTTCTATGACGTCCTGCACACTCCCACTGGGGTCCTGCACACTTACCATGACGGCCTGCACAGTCCCACTGGGGTCCTGCACACTTCCTATAACGACCTGCACACTCCCACTGGGGTCCTGCACACTTTCTACGACGTCCTGCACACTCCCACTGTAGTCCTGTACGCTTTTTACGACGTCCTGCACACTCCCACTGGGGTCCTGCACACTTTCTATGACGTCCTGCGCACTCCCACTGGGGTCCTGCACACTTACCATGACGGCCTGCACAGTCTCACTGGGGTCCTGCACACTCTCTATGACGTCCTGCACACTCCCATCGGGATCCTGCACACTTTCTCTGACGTCCTGCACACTTCCACTGGGGTCCGGTACACTCCCACTGTGGCACCGCACACTTTCTATGACGTTCTGCACACTCCCAGTTGGGTCCTGCACACTCCCACTGGGGTCCTGCACACCTTCTGTGACGTCCTGCACACTCCCATTTGGGTTCTGCGCATTTTCTATGACGTCCTGCACACTTTTGTGACGTCCTGCACACTCCCTCTGGGGTCCTTTACGCTTTCTACGACGTTCTGGACACTCCCACTGTAGTCCTGCACACTTTCTGCGACGTTCTGCACACTCCCGCTGGGCTCCTGCACACTTTCTATGACGTCCTGCACACTCCCACTGGGGTTCTGCATACTCCCACTGGGGTCGTGCACACTTTCTACGACGTTCTGGACACTCCCACTGTAGTCCTGCACACTTTCTACGACGTTCTGCACACTCCCACTGGGCTCCTGCACACTTTCTATGACGTCCTGCACACTCCCACTGGGGTCCTTCACGCTTTCTACGACGTTCTGGACACTCCCACTGTAGTCCTGCACACTTTCACATGACGTCCTGCTGAAACACTTCCATTTGGGTCCTGCACAGTCCTACTGGGGTCCTGCACACTTCCTATAACGACCTGCACACTCCCACTGGGGTCCTGCACACTTTCTACGACGTCCTGCACACTCCCACTGGGGTCCTGCACACTTACCATGACGGCCTGCACAGTCCCACTGGGGTCCTGCACACTTTCTATGACGTCCTGCACACTCCCACTGGGGTCCTGCACACTTACCATGACGGCCTGCACAGTCCCACTGGGGTCCTGCACACTTTCCATGACGTCCTGCACACTCCCACTGGGGTCCTGCACACTTTCTATGACATTCTGCACACTCCCATTTGGGTCCTGCACATGACACTCCCACTGGGGTCCTGCACACTTTCTCTGACGTTCTACACACTCCCATTTGGGTCCTGCACACTCCCACTGGGGTCCTGTACACTTTCTATGACGTTCTGCGCACTTCCATTTGGGTCCTGCACACTCCCACTGGGGTCCTGCACACTTTCCATGACGTTTTGCACAATTCCATTTGGGTCCTGCACACTCCCACTGGGGTCCTGCACACTTCCTCCGACGTTCTGCACACTCCCATTTGGGTCCTGCACACTCCCACTGGGGTTCTGCACACTTCCTCCGACGTTCTACACACTCCCATTTGGGTCCTGCACACTCCCACTGGGGTCCTGCACACTTTCTATGACGTTCTGCGCACTTCCATTTGGGTCCTGCACACTCCCACTGGGGTCCTGCACACCTTCTGTGACGTCCTGCACACTCCCATTTGGGTTCTGCACATTTTCTATGACGTCCTGCACACTTCTTGTGACGTTCTGCACACTCCCAATGGGGTCCTGCACACTTTCTATGACGTCCTGCACACTCCCACTGTAGTCCTGCACGCTTACCATGACGGCCTGCACAGTCCCAATGGGGTCCTGCACACTTACCATGACGGCCTGCACAGTCCCACTGGGGTCCTGCACACTTCCTATAACGACCTGCACACTCCCACTGGGGTCCTGCACACTTTCTACGACGTCCTGCACACTCCCACTGTAGTCCTGTACGCTTTCTACGACGTTCTGCACATTCCCACTGGGGTCCTGCACACTTTCTATGACGTCCTGCACATTCCCACTGGACTCCTGCGCGTTTTCCATGACGTCCTGCGCACTCCCACTGGGGTCCTGCACACTTTCTATGACGTCCTGCACACTCCCACTGGGGTCCTGCACACTTACCATGACGGCCTGCACAGTCCCACTGGGGTCCTGCACACTTCCTATAACGACCTGCACACTCCCACTGGGGTCCTGCACACTTTTTTATGACGTCCTGCACACTCCCACTGGGGTCCTGCACACTTACCATGACGGCCTGCACAGTCCCACTGGGGTCCTGCACACTTTCCTATGACGTCCTGCACACTTCCACTGGGGTCCTGCACGCTTTTTATGACGTTCCTGCATACCTGCACGTTTTCCATTTGGGTCCTGCACACTCCCACTGGGGTCCTGCACACTTTCCATGACGTTCTGCACACTCCCACTGGGGTACTGCACACTTCCTATGACGACCTGCACACCCCCGCTGGGGTCCTGCACGCTTTTTATGACGTCCTGCACACTCCCACTGGGGTCCTGCACACTTATCATGACGGCCTGCACAGTCCCACTGGGGTCCTGCACACTTCCTATGACGACCTGCACACTCCCACTGGGGTCCTGCACACTTCCTATGACGACCTGCACACTCCCACTGGGGTCCTGCACACTGCCTATGACGACCTGCACACTCCCACAGGGGTCCTGCACACTCCCACTGGGGTCCTGCACACTTCCTATGACGACCTGCACACTCCCACTGGGGTCCTGCACACTCCCACTGGGGTCCTGCACACTTTCTACGACGTCCTGCACACTCCCACTGTAGTCCTGTACGCTTTTTACGACGTCCTGCACACTCCCACTGGGGTCCTGCACACTTTCTATGACGTCCTGCACACTCCCACTGGGGTCCTGCACACTTACCATGACGGCCTGCACAGTCCCACTGGGGTTCTGCACACTTTCTGTGACGTCCTGCACACTCCCATTTGTGTCCTGCACACTTTCTATGACATTCTGCGCACTTCCATTTGGGTCATGCACACTCCCACTGGGGTCCTGCACACTTTCTCTGACGTTCTGCACACTCCCATTTGGGTCCTGCATACTCCCACTGGGATCCTGCACACTTCCTCCGACGTTCTGCACACTCCCATTTGGGTCCTGCACACTCCCACTGGGGTCCTGCACACTTTCTGTGACGTTCTGCACACTCCCATTTGGGTCCTGCATACTCCCACTGGGATCCTGCACACTTCCTCCGACGTTCTGCACACTCCCATTTGGGTCCTGCACACTCCCACTGGGGTTCTGCACACTTCCTCCGACGTTCTACACACTCCCATTTGGGTCCTGCACACTCCCACTGGGGTCCTGCACACCTTCTATGACGTTCTGCGCACTTCCATTTGGGTCCTGCACACTCCCACTGGGGTCCTGCACACCTTCTGTGACGTCCTGCACACTCCCATTTGGGTTCTGCACATTTTCTATGACGTCCTGCACACTTTTTGTGACGTTCTGCACACTCCCAATGGGGTCCTGCACACTTTCTATGACGTCCTGCACACCCCACTGGGGTCCTGCACACTTACCATGACGGCCTGCACAGTCCCACTGGGGTCCTGCACACTTTCCTATAACGACCTGCACACTCCCACTGGGGTCCTGCACACTTTCTATGACGTCCTGCACACTCCCACTGGGGTCCTGCACACTTACCATGACGGCCTGCACAGTCCCACTGGGAGTCCTGCACACTTCCTATGACGACCTGCACACTCCCACTGGGGTCCTGCACGCTTTCTATGACGTCCTGCATACTCCCACAGGGTCCTGCACACTCCACTGGGGTCCTGCACACTTACCATGACGTCCTGCACACTCCCACTGGGGTCCTGCACACTTTCCTATGACGACCTGCACACTCCCACTGGGAGTCCTGCACGCTTTCTATGACGTCCTGCACACTCCCACTGAGGTCCTGCACACTTATCATGACGGCCTGCACAGTCCCACTGGGGTCCTGCACACTTCCTATGACGACCTGCACACTCCCTCTGGGGTCCTGCACACTTTTATGACGTCCTGCACACTCCCACTGGGGTCCTGCACACTTCCTATGACGACCTGCACACTCCCACAGGGGTCCTGCACACTCCCACTGGGGTCCTGCACACTTCCTATGACGACCTGCACACTCCCACACGTCCTGCACACTCCCACTGGGGTCCTGCACACTTTCTACGACGTCCTGCACACTCCCACTGTAGTCCTGCACGCTTTTTACGACGTCCTGCACACTCCCACTGGGGTCCTGCACGCTTTCTATGACGTCCTGCACACTCCCACTGGGGTCCTGCACACTTACCATGACGGCCTGCACAGTCCCACTGGGGTCCTGCACGCTTTCTATGACGTCCTGCACACTCCCACTGGGGTCCTGCACACTTTCTATGACATTCTGCACACTCCCATTTGGGTCATGCACACTCCCACTGGGGTCCTGCACACTTTCTATGACGTCCTGCGCACTTCCATTTGGGTCCTGCACACCCACTGGGATCCTGCACACTTTCTCTGACGTTTTGCGCACTTCCATTTGTGTCCTGCACACTCCCACTGGGGTCCTGCACACCTTCCTGTGACGTCCTGCACACTCCCATTTGGGTCCTGCACACTCCACTGGGGTTCTGAACACTTCCTCCGACGTTCTGCACACTCCCATTTGGGTCCTGCACACTCCCACTGGGGTTCTGCACACTTCCTTCGACGTTCTACACACTCCCATTTGGGTCAGCACACTCCCACTGGGGTCCTGCACACTTTCTATGACGTTCTGCGCACTTCCATTTGGGTCCTGCACACTCCCACTGGGGTCCTGCACACCTTCTGTGACGTCCTGCACACTCCCATTTGGGTTCTGCACATTTTCTATGACGTCCTGCACACTTTTTGTGACGTCCTGCACACTCCCAATGGGGTCCTGTACACTTTCTATGACGTCCTGCACACTCCCACTGTAGTCCTGCACGCTTTTAACGACGTCCTGCGCACTCCCACTGGGGTCCTGCACACTTACCATGACGGCCTGCACAGTCCCACTGGGGTCCTGCACACTTCCTATAACGACCTGCACACTCCCACTGGGGTCCTGCACACTTTCTACGACGTCCTGCACACTCCCACTGTAGTCCTGTACGCTTTCTACGACGTTCTGCACATTCCCACTGGGGTCCTGCACACTTTCTATGACGTCCTGCGCACTCCCACTGGGGTCCTGCACACTTTCTATGACGTCCTGCACACTCCCACTGGGGTCCTGCACACTTACCATGACGGCCTGCACAGTCCCACTGGGGTCCTGCACACTTCCTATAACGACCTGCACACTCCCACTGGGGTCCTGCACACTTTCTACGACGTCCTGCACACTCCCACTGGGGTCCTGCACACTTTCTACGACGTCCTGCACACTCCCACTGGGGTCCTGCACACTTTCTATGACGTCCTGCGCACTCCCACTGGGGTCCTGCACACTTACCATGACGGCCTGCACAGTCCCACTGGGGTCCTGCACGTTTTCCATGACGTCCTGCACACTCCCACTGGGGTCCTGCACACTTTCTATGACATTCTGCACACTCCCATTTGGGTCATGCACACTCCCACTGGGGTCCTGCACACTTTCTCTGACGTTCTGCACACTCCCATTTGGGTCCTGCATACACCCACTGGGATCCTGCACACTTTCTCTGACGTTTTGCACTTCCATTTGTGTCCTGCACACCCCACTGGGGTCCTGCACACCTTCTGTGACGTCCTGCACACTCCCATTTGGGTCCTGCACACTCCCACTGGGGTTCTGAACACTTCCTCCGACGTTCTGCACACTCCCATTTGGGTCCTGCACACTCGCACTGGGGTTCTGCACACTTCCTCCGACGTTCTACACACTCCCATTTGGGTCCTGCACACTCCCACTGGGGTCCTGCACACTTTCTCTGACGTTTTGCGCACTTCCATTTGTGTCCTGCACACTCCCACTGGGGTCCTGCACACCTTCTGTGACGTCCTGCACACTCCCATTTGGGTTCTGCACATTTTCTATGACGTCCTGCACACTTTTTGTGACGTCCTGCACACTCCCAATGGGGTCCTGTACACTTTCTATGACGTCCTGCACACTCCCACTGTAGTCCTGCACGCTTTTAACGACGTCCTGCGCACTCCCACTGGGGTCCTGCACACTTACCATGACGGCCTGCACAGTCCCACTGGGGTCCTGCACACTTCCTATAACGACCTGCACACTCCCACTGGGGTCCTGCACACTTTCTACGACGTCCTGCACACTCCCACTGTAGTCCTGTACGCTTTCTACGACGTTCTGCACATTCCCACTGTAGTCCTGTACGCTTTCTACGACGTTCTGCACATTCCCACTGGACTCCTGCACGTTTTCCATGACGTCCTGCACACTCCCACTGGGGTCCTGCACACTTTCTATGACGTCCTGCACACTCCCACTGGGGTCCTGCACACTTACCATGACGGCCTGCACAGTCCCACTGGGGTCCTGCACACTTCCTATAACGACATGCACACTCCCACTGGGGTCCTGCACGCTTTTTATGACGTCCTGCACACTCCCACTGGGGTCCTGCACACTTACCATGACGGCCTGCACAGTCCCACTGGGGTCCTGCACACTTCCTATGACGACCTGCACACTTCCACTGGGGTCCTGCACGCTTTTTATGACGTCCTGCATACTCCCACAGGGGTCCTGCACACTCCCACTGGGGTCCTGCACACTTACCATGACGGCCTGCACAGTCCCACTGGGGTCCTGCACATTTCCTATGACGACCTGCACACTCCCACTGGGGTCCTGCACGCTTTTTGTGACGTCCTGCACACTCCCACTGAGGTCCTGCACACTTATCATGACGGCCTGCACAGTCCCACTGGGGTCGTGCACACTTCCTATGACGACCTGCACACTCCCTCTGGGGTCCTGCACGCTTTTTATGACGTCCTGCACACTCCCACTGGGGTCCTGCACACTTCCTATGACGACCTGCACACTCCCACAGGGGTCCTGCACACTCCCACTGGGGTCCTGCACACTTCCTATGACGACCTGCACACTCCCACAGGGGTCCTGCACACTCCCACTGGGGTCCTGCACACTTACCATGACGGCCTGCACAGCCCCACTGTGGTCCTGCACACTACCACTGCTGTCCTGCAGGCTCATCAAACCCGAGATTCTGTACGGGGTCCCGTAAAATATTACCGAAGACCTGTCGCCGTGATTAGAGCGTAGCACTTCTACCGCTGGATGACTCATAGAGGTTTTCATGACCCACGGCTAAAATTGCGCCCCACGGACAAACTCGGTGGCCCCGATGCGCACAAGAGGTGATTCAGGCTGATTTTTTGGTAATCGATGAGTGTCCCACCCACGCAAATGTTGGTACCATTTCATCCCTGTTTTGATCGGCCATTCCGAAGATTCACGGGAAAACACAATTACACACACACACATACATACATACATACATACATACTTGACTTACTTGACTTAATCGGTTGGCTTTCGCCTGACGCGGTCATTCCGCATCTTCACCGAGGTGTGCCGTCCTAGCAGTCAGCCGTGTCCATTTTTCACGGTCTTCAGCCACAATTTGAACACATTCCATCCAGCTGTCACTATTCCATTTCCTGCGAAACGAAACATCGCGCCTGAACTGTCTTTCGATGCCGAGTGGCATCAAATCCTCTTTAACCGCATCCGTCCAGAACTTTCGCCTACGCCCAGGTGGCCGTTTCCAGACAGGATTTGGAAGCATTCATGAAGCGTGTTGTACGAGACGATCCGGCGTTCTTCTTAGTATATGCCCGAGCAGTCGAAGTCGACATTGCTGCTTGAGATGGCGTTAGGAGATGCTGGCACCTCCCTCGTGTCAAGCGTTGATGTACTGCGTCGATTTCCTTGTAAAGGTCTTCGTTATGGCATACACGCGGCCAGAAATATCCAAGCAAACGCCTAAAAGGCTTCCTCTCCGTGCAATCCAACCTTTCCATCTGCGTCTTCGGTGCTGCCCACGTCTCCGATCCGTATATCATGATAGGGCGAATAGCGGAAAGGTAGACGCGCAACTTGACTTCCTTCGCGATGGTGGTAGACCACAAACACTTGGTTAGAGAATTAAGTGCAGACGTAGCTTTCGCACATCGTTGTCGAATATCCGCTGCATAACTACCATCATTCTTCAGCAAACAGCCCAAATAACAGAAATTGTTCACCAGTTCGATACGTTGTCCGTCCACACAAACTCCCGTTGAAGCCCTCTGGGAGACCCGTATCTGCTTGCATTTGTCTGGACGAAGACGAAGTCCATAGGATGCGGCATACTTCGAAACGAGGTTAACAATCCTTTGCAATTTTGCAATGTTTTCAGCGAATAACACGATGTCGTCGGCGTACTCCAGGTCGACAAGGGAGCGTCCTGATGGTGTTAGGATCACATCCGCAGGAAACTGTTCTGCAACTCTACGCATGATGTCATCAACGGCAAAGTTGAAAAGAAAAGGTCCTGCAACGGCTCCTTGCCTTACTCCTGTTTTCACCTCGAAAGCTGACGTAAACCCGACAGGTGTACGAACTGCTGCTGTTGTTCCTTTGTTCATGTCCTCGATTAACCGAACATACTTTTCCGGGACTCCATCTGCTCGCAGAGCATTGAGCAATCGATCACGATGAGGAGAGTCGAACGCGGCTTCAAAGTCCAAAAAAGCAAGCTGTAATGGCTTCGAAAACCGCTGCCACGATTCAATTACTCTTCACGACGAACACTTGGTCGATGGTCGATCTTCCAGGTCGAAAACCGGCTTGCTCATCTCTGGTCGTTCCTTCACGATGTTTGATAAGTCGCTCGAGAATGATACGTTCTAAAACCTTGTACATGACACGAAGTAGAGAGATTCCTCTGTAGTTCTTAGGATCCGTGACGGATAGCTTCTTGTGAAGAGGTACGATGATCGCATGTCTCCACGAATCGGGTATCCTTTCGCTCATCCATATGGCACGGATGGTGTTGGTCATTTCACGAATCCCAGACGGAGGAAAAGCTTTCAGCATTTCAGCAGTGATGTTTTCATCTCCACCTGCCTTTCCATTCTTCATTTTCCGGACACAATCCAAAACATCAGACTCAGTCGGCTGTTCCTCACTGACATCGTAATGTGCTCTCTGAACATGCCGGAGCTCAGGTACTGATGGCGCTGGACGATTCAGTGGTGAACTGAAGTAATCCTTCCATATTGGCAGCGTCGCATCACAAACTGCAACTCCATTGGTAGTGTTCAAGACAGGAGAACATCTCTTCATCTTCCCGCTTTACTGTCGCAGCAACGTGTAGGCTTTCCTCGGATTTGTCTACTCCCAAGCCTTCAAGAACTCCATAGCTCTACACGTCCTTTCTCGTTCGCGGTCACTTTGAAGCTGCCGACGCAACTTCATCTTCAGACGCTTCTCCTCCACGAAGTTTCCTGCACTTCGGAGAGCACATACTCTGTTGTAGGTAGATATTGTTTCTTCTGAGACGTAGGCGAACTTCTTCTTAGGCTGTGCAACCGGGAGTGCATCTTTCGAAGCGTCCTGGATGCACTTGACAAAAGAATCCGCTTCGCAAAGTTTCTTCTTAGTCCGTACTCCGATGGGAATAGAAACGCGTTGTCGGAAATTCCTTCTGCACTCTTCATCTCTGAGACTTGTCATGTCAATCCTCTGGAGAGGCTGAGCCCTCGCTTCCTCTTATGAATCCTCGCAGTGAAGTTCAACAGAACAGGACGGTGATCCGAATCGTATGCGACATCCCACACAGCTCTAGATCTTCGAATGTCCCATACTGGAATATTCCTCGTCAGGACATAGTCAAGCTGGAGTTTTAAAGTTGTCATCTTCCGCTTCCGCTGCTCTTCTGGAGATAGCCGGGTTGGTCCTGCCGTAAGCTGATGGCGGCGATGATTCCTCTTGAATGTCGATGCAATAATCAGACCACTGCGTTCACAAAGTCGACAAGGCGGTAGCCATTGTCCGATGGTTGCTGCACTGGGTAGAACCATTTACCGAGTACTTCGGATTCCTGATCAAGTCCCATCTTCGCATTTGCGTCAATCCCCACGACAACAGCATGTTGACAAGGTATCCTGGCCAGCAACGTATTGAGTTCCTCATAAAACGCATCCTTCGAATTGTCTTCGGCGGTTTCCAGTGGGCGCATGAGCACTCACTATCCACAGATTGAATCCTCTGTGATCCCGCAGTCGTACGAATGCATTCCGACACGACGTTGAGCCGAACTCCTTGACCATACCATTAAAAATCCTTCCTTACAGCTATTGCACAGCCTCCCACTCTCCTATCGTCAGCGTTACCGCAGTAGATGGTGTACTCTCCGACGCTGATGACGGGTCTATCCTTGAGGCGGGTTTCCTGCAAAGCAGCAAACGGTGCATGGAAATAGCTCAGAATTCTGGATAGCGCAGTTTTGGATATCACCTGACAGCGATCGACAGTTCAGGGTGGCGAAATTGTGGCTTGTGGCCAAAGACTCCATGACTCCCTGTAGGTACGGATCCTAAGGTGTTATGGACCAGAGGCCTTAGTGTGCCGGACGGCGACACCTTTATGCAATGTGCGGGATACTTTCGCGATATAGTTGTGCACGCTATATCGCTCGAACGTTCCCTGTGTACACTCAAACGTCTGCTGGGTTCAGTAGAAGCAGGGGGCACCAACGAGCAGGTACCAACAGACTTGTATACACATACATACATACATACATACATACATACATACATACATACATACATACATACATACATACATACATACATACATACATACATACATACATACATACATACATACATACATACATACATACATACATACATACATACATACATACATACATACATACATACATACATACATACATACATACATACATACATACAAACATCGGGACATAACTGCTTTAAGTATAAGGATGTGAGACCTATTGTGGAATCGGGCACCTCTGTCTTCAACCCAACGAGCATGAAGTTTACGGCTGTCCTCGAAAAAGTTCAGAATAACTACACGCGAAAACTTTTCGTCAGATGTGGTATATCACAATACTCTAGTACACCTAATGCAACTAGGAGAAATGAGCTACTTGGCCTCTACTCCTTGGCATCTCGGCGGGGACTTTTTGATGTATGCATGGTGCACAAGGTTCTCAATGGCTTCAAAGTTAGGGTGAGAGCCGATGAGTTTTTTAAAAGGATTTCTTCAATCACTCGTGGTGGAAGAAACAAGATAACTTTTGCTCGAGCCAAAACTTCCTTGCGATCTAATTTCTTTACAAACCGTGCTGGGTCCACCTACCTCAAATTGACAAAGTCGCAGACGTTCACGCTATCACTACAGATTTTCAAGCGAAGCTTGGCTGTGAAACTACTTAAGCCGTAGTGTTTTCTTCAGAATCAGAACATTGCATCTGGAATTTTCTGAGCACTGCTTATCGCCTATGTTACTGTGTATATTATTATTGTGTTTTTCTCTTTACCACGTGTGCCTTATGCAACGTAATAAACATAAACATAAACATAAACTCACCTCAAAAATCAACTGTGCTGTCGATCGATAATGAAATTAGGCGTCTTTCACCGTAGTTTGAGTGTGTGACCGCAACCGCACCATGTCCTTTCAGCTTTGCGGTAAACTGTAAATGCACGGGCTAGGTGTGGACATTTACGCTCAAAACATCAAATGTCCCCACCTAACAAATTTTTTTTGTAAGGCGTCCTGTGGGAGCGAGTAAAGTTTCTTTCGGTAGGGTTACGAGCCGAATTTCTTAGTTTTGCTCAAGCCCGGGGTAGCTCTTTTGAAAGCTAAGTTACAGGTGTTTTAATACCCTACTCCAGGTTTGTGGACTTCGACTTTTTTTTACGTTTTTTACCTTGTTCCGCTCTCTATGTAGCGGTCTTCGGCGTTACACTGAGACTGTAAAAGATTGTAGAAAGGGTAAATCGACTACGCTGGACTCAAATATCCTACTCTCGTCACACCTAAACTTCGAAATTGACAACTTCCGGCGGGACCACACGTAAGAAAAGTTTGAGGCCCGCTACTGTAGCGGTGTTCAGCATCTATGTTGGACGGTGAAAGTGAGTAACCAGGGTGAATCGGCTACACTGGACTCAAATATCCCACTCTTGTGACACCTAAATTTCAAAATTGCCGACTTCCAGCGCGACTGCACCTGCGACAGGTGTGGGCCATACAGAGAAGTACCTTTCAGAGCCCATCTTAGAGGCTGAAAATTCGTACATACGGTAAATCTTCCACTCTCGACTCGAATATCTCATTTTCATGACCCTTACTATGCAGAAAAATGTGAGGTCTAATGTTTTCCGAAAATTAAGCACCTTGCGGGATCGAACCTGTGTCGTGTGTTTCGTGTATGAGCGGGTTGCGGAGAATAGAATTCGCAACGTAACCAGATTAGATGACGCTTTTCCAACTAGCAAGTGTTTTTGCCATGTCTGGTCTGGCTAATGTTGAAGCACCTATTTTCGTATCTAACCAGTTATTAAAGCGTGTTTTCCATACATTTAAAGTCACGTTCTTCTCTGGAAACATATTCATTTCTTCAGTACATCTCGTCGTCTTCGCCTTTGCCAATAACTTCATTCATCGCACCCACTCTTTTCTTCCGCCCCATTCCGTAGCTTCCAATCTGGGCTTATTTGCAATTCAGTACACAACTATCCAGGACACTCGCTAGGAACCTATGTGCCTTGTATTCAACCGTAGGAGAACCTTTACTATAATTTTAACATTTATGTAAATTTAATTACAGCAAGGTTTCATGTTAATTGGACGGTATTACCGAATTATTCGCAAAAAATATTTCTAAACAGTGTATAGTGGAGTCCACTAACAGTGTCTCATCTACTTATCAATGGGAAGCGGTCGATTGGAAATCAATGAACATGAAACTCGTTGCAGCACAACCGCTCTCGCTCAATCGGTATCGAGCATGCTGGTACGGGATTCATGCGCATTGATCCCCAGCCGACGCTTCTGATTGATAAGTGAATGAGACACTCTTGGTGAACTCCACTATACCTACTACCCCCGGTCAGAATGATTCACGTGGTTTCCCGGTGGAGCTCAGGCCCCCTCCCTCCACCATTCCGCAGCTCAGGCCCCCCGGTGTGGATATCCACACCCCGCGCCGAACCCTGCTTCCAACATCACTGCTGCTTTTCCATCCGTGCTAGCACTGCCCGGAAATCACCTTGTGGTAAGTCCGATATGGAGATTGATTACGCGCATAGGAGCCAAAGAAGGAACTCACTCTGATAGTGTGTTACAGAAGTCCGGAGTACAGTGCGTTTCATGGCCATAAGATCACCCCTGAGAACAGCATTTGAGGAAAAACGAGAACTGCCATCAAAATTTTGGTTATGATCTTTGGATTCTACGTCTAAAATAATGGCGGACTGCATTTTTGTGGTTTTTTACCTCAATTTGAAGTTTTGCAACAGCATCTTATCGATTAAACACCGTTTCATAACTATAAGATTCCACTCACTATGTATCCAATTCGGGTGAGGGAATTCATGACAACACCGAAACTTCATAGTCCACCGGTCCTTCACATCTGCCAGCAACTTCGAAGTTCTATAGGGGCCTACTCACAGCCAAGTTTCTCGCGCATCTGATAGCGTTCCAAGTTTCATCGATTGCTATCTTCACCTCCAGAGGGGAAAAATCAGCCATTATCATATTCTTTCATCGCAAGTATGACGCAGAGACTTTCCACAGGGTTGAATGCGGGTCTGGAAATGCCAGATTAGGTAGCAGATGGGTTCCATTTCTACCTAGTAGCTATCGGTGTTTATAGGAACACCCGCATGATTTGAATTTGCTAGGTGTCGCTTAGCCAGAAGTCTACAAACGTTGGATCATTTCACCCTATAGGAGAAAGGGATTCCAGGTGATGAAGATATGTAAAGGTTTTGACAATGTTTTCCGGTAAAAATGAATAAGGTGACTTCAGTTATTAGTGTTGTGATATCCGGGTCTAAACAAGAAACCTAAGTCTGCGCAACTTTGAGGCATAAAGTACTGTGTGAAGACGCGCCTTTGCTATCGACTCTGCTTAGAGAATGGCATACTCTTGATTAAATATGGACTAAGCTGACCCGATGGCAGCACTGTAAACCCGTCTGCTATCTAAGGCCCCCGTCAGAGTTGGTTGAAAAAACGCAGTGGCCATCCCGGTCGATACGCATGAAAAACATGGACGATGGAGGTTGCGAAAAAAACCCGGTGTGGCCAGCTATGGCTGACTCGGTCAGTATGCATGAATTATGTATGTGGAACGATATTATTTATTTATTATTTATTTATTAACATGCACGATAAGGTGCGCATAGAGAGAAAAAAACAACAGTACGCAAGACACAAATCAAACCAATAGTAGCAGTAGGCACAAAGAATAAAACGAAAAACAAAAAGTAGCGGAGGTTCTTCGCTGCTTTCATCTAAAGATCTCATTTTATCTTTCACCAGCCGTCCAGCGGGCTCCGCTCGCAGGACGGCTGGCTGGGGGCTTCGCCCCCAGACCCCCGAGTTTCCGCCTCCGGCGGAAATTATCAAGTTGTCTTTGCATATATACAATTGGCTCAGAAATTATTTTGCCCCAATATATTTTGATGTAGACATAAAGGTTGCCTGCCGCACATGTGGACACATGGAAAGGCGGACAGCGGCAAATTATAGCGAGAACAGCAATAAATCTACTTCAGTTGTGCACGCACACAAAATCAATCCGAAATGCGGCGAACCCTGTAGATTAGCGTTCTCGAGCTCGTTTCAGAGACATTCTCCATTCTGCGACGTCGCGCGCATTGCTACGTAGTACCGCACACTTTCTACGGCGTCCAGAGCATTTCCCCTGAGGTCGCGCACACTTTCTACAGGCGCACTCCTACATAGATCCCGTACACTTTTTATGGCGTTCAGCGCACTCTTACATGGGTCACGCACACTTTCTATGACGTTCGGCGCACTCTTACATGGGTCCCGCACACCTTCTATGGCGTCCGGCGCCCTCTAGCATGGGTCCCGCACACTTTCTATGGCGTCCGGCGTACTCTAACATGGTTCTTGCACACTTTCTATGGCGTCCGTCGTACTCTTACATAAGTCCCGCACACTTTCTATGGCGTCCGGCGCACTTTTACATGGGTACCGCGTACTTTCTATGGCGTCCGGCGCACTCTAACATGGTTCCCGCACACCTTCTATAGCGTCCGGCGCACTCCTACATGGGTCCCGCACACTTCCTATGGCGTCCGGCGTACTCTAACATGGTTCTTGCACACTTTCTATGGCGTCCGTCGTACTCTTACATAAGTCCCGCACACTTTCTATGACGTTCGGCGCACTCTTACATGGGTCCCGCACACCTTCTATGGCGTCCGGCGCCCTCTAGCATGGGTCCCGCACACTTTCTATGGCGTCCGGCGTACTCTAACATGGTTCTTGCACACTTTCTATGGCGTCCGTCGTACTCTTACATAAGTCCCGCACACTTTCTATGGCGTCCGGCGCACTTTTACATGGGTACCGCGTACTTTCTATGGCGTCCGGCGTACTCTAACATGGTTCTTGCACACTTTCTATGGCGTCCGTCGTACTCTTACATAAGTCCCGCACACTTTATATGGCATCCGGCGCACTTTTACATGGGTACCGCGTACTTTCTATGGCGTCCGGCGCACTCTAACATGGTTCCCGCACACCTTCTATAGCGTCCGGCGCACTCCTACATGGGTCCCACATATTTTCTATGGCCTACGGCGCCTTTTTTCATGGGTCCGGCGTACTTTCTATGGCGTCCGGCGCACTCTAACATGGATCCCGCAAACTTTCTATGGCGTCCGACGCACTCTAACATGGGTCCCGCACACCTTCTATGGCGTCCGGCGCCCTCTAGCATGGGTCCCGCACACTTTCTATGGCGTCCGGCGCACTCTAACATGGTTCTTGCACACTTTCTATGGCGTCCGTCGTACTCTTACATAAGTCCCGCACACTTTCTATGGCGTCCGGCGCACTCTAACATGGTTCCCGCACACCTTCTATAGCGTCCGGCGCACTCCTACATGGGTCCCACATATTTTCTATGGCGTCCGGCGCACTCTCACCTGGGTCCCGTACACTTTCTGTGGCGTCTGGCGCACTCCTAAATGGGTTCCATACACTTTCTGTGGCATCCGGCGCACTCTAGCATGGGTCCCGCACACCTTCTATAGCGTCCGGCGCACTCCTACATGGGTCCCGTACACTTTCTATGGCGTCTGGCGCACTCTTACATGGGCCCTGTACACTTCCTATGGCGTCCAGCGCACTCCTACATGGGTCCCACATATTTTCTATGGCGTCCGGCACACTCCTACATGGGCCCTGTATACTTCCTATGGCGTCCGTCGTACTCTTACATAGGTCCCGCACACTTTCTATGACGTACGGCGCACTTTTACATGGGTACCGCGTACTTTCCATGGCGTCCGGCGCACTCTAACATGGTTCCCGCACACCTTCTATAGCGTCCGGCGCACTCCTACATGGGTCCCACATATTTTCTATGGCGTCCGGCGCACTCTCACCTGGGTCCCGTACACTTTCTATGGCGTCTGGCGCGCTCTTACATGGGTCCCGTACACTTTCTGTGACGTCCGGCGTACTCTCACCTGGGTCCCGTACACTTTCTATGGCGTCTGGCGCACTCTTACATGGGCCCTGTACACTTTCTATGGCGTCTGGCGCACTCTTGCATGGGTCTCGTACACTTTCTGTGACGTCCGGCGTACTCTCACCTGGGTCCCGTACACTTTCTATGGCGTCCGCGCTCTTACATGGGTCCCGCACAACTTCTTCGGCGTTGGGCGCACTCCCGCTGGGGTCCCGCTGACTTTCTTTGACGTCTCGTTCGGTTGTTTTGGGCGTAACCCTTGTAAAACACAAAAGTCTGCAATTACAGAATGCACACCGTAAACTGACAGACTGACGGACGGACACCACTCCCCTCTATTACTATGTAATGATGAAATGATGGAATGATAATACGAAAGTCACACTCTCAGATCTATTCCGGGAAAACATTGTGAAACATGGTATACAGAATCACGGGGAAAGAAAAATCAGGTGGATGACGCTAGGGAGACGAAATTAGGGCATTCATGTAAACTCTGTTGCCAAGTTTTTGGATGTTAGGTATTCCTTACCCCTAACAACTTAGCTTCAGAGCCACCAACAGGAAAGGTCAAATTTAGGTTGATCAAAAAAGTTTAGTTTGACGGAATACTATGAGAGAAACACAGCAAAAAAACATCAATTTTTGGCAAGGAAAAGCGATGAGGAATCTCTATTTTTTGACAAAACAACAGCTGCAACCGCTATAACAAGAAACAAGGCAGCTTGGAATTGTATTATAACCCGAGAACATAGAAAGCAGCTTCCCATCCAACGATATAGATTTGCCAATTTTTCGTATCATTGGCATAGACCATATATACTGCCTTTATTCGGGAGTGCACAAGTTCCCCTTCTCACCCGCACTCGCTGCTACAGTAATCCAGCACAGCGGCGCGGTCTGTGACGAGCCCGTTCGTTCTCTCCCACCCCATGTGGCAGGCATCGACTTTCGCATGACCACCGTTCATTCGTCCGCATGACCGGTGACCATGCTCAAAGAAGGTGAGTTTTTGAATTTCTTTTGCCGTCTTATGTTGTTTCAGTGATAATTTAAATGTCGACGTAATGGGATGCGGGTAAATGACCCATGGATATGGAACAGCAGATAAATGTGCAAAAAGAAAATTTTTTTGGTAAAAAAAGAGAGCAGATGTTTTCTCAATTTCTTGGTAGCGCGAAGGATTCTGCGAAGCTTAATGTATACCCTAACCTATAGCCAAGACGATGACGTTTGAATTATCACCGAAACAACTGAAACTGGCAGAGAAAAATGAAAAAAAAACTCACCGTCTCTGAGCATGATCGCCGGTCATACGGACGACTGGACGGTGGTCATGCGAAAGTCGATGCCTGTCGCATGGGGTGGGAGAGAACGAGCTCACCACAGACCGCCCTGCCGTGGTCCATTACTGTAGCAGCGTGTGCGGGTGAAAAGGGGGGCTTGTGCACTCCCGAATAAAGGCAGTATACTCGGGCAAAAGTGAGAAAATTTTCGAATTTTGAATTCGGAAATCATTTTTTTTTCGAATTTCAAATTTTCCAATAAATTCGAAAATCATTTTTTTCGAATTTCAAATTTTCGAATAAACTCGAAAATGGTATTTTTCGAATTTCGGATTTTCGAATGTATTAAAAAAACCGATTTTTCGAATTCCAAATTTTCGAGTATATTCGAAAATCAAAATTTTCGATCTTTCGAATATTTTTTTCGAATAATTTTTTCTATTTTTCGGATAAATTTTCTCGAATTCACAAGTGATAATCCGATGTCAAGAATCAGTTTTGAGCTGTCATTCACTGTGACTATCACTTTTAAAAATATTCATCGGCCTACCACAATGTTAGGCGCTATTCATACGGCGCGCGCGTCACACGCGTGACGCCCGCTCAGCCATGGTGGCGCCCGTAACAACTTTTTCGTCATTTTCATTATTAATCCGTCTTCAATTTTATTTTGTTTATTAATAATTAGTTTTAGTGCTATCTTCTGCTACTATGATAGTGATCGCATGTACAGATTTTGCTTGCTCGGCAAAGTTAGCACCCATTTATTCCGCTCCGCCATAGCGTCGCTAGGTCAAGAATTCCACCTTAGAGCTCGTCAACGCTTCTGCAGTGCCTTTAAACTGGTTGAATCTCTCTGAATAACACAACTCAGATAGCTTTAGTGGAATTATTGTTCAGAAAATGTGCCAGCTAGCCAAGAAATTGAATATTACGACCTTGGATGTGACAGCAAGATTGTCATCCACTCCTGACATCGATGTTGCCAGAAATACGGACCGAAATACTTTTTTAGATGCTCCGAGACCGTAGGCAACCAATCAGCTTAACTCAAGGATTTTTAAGACGATACCGTAGAGCCGATTGGGTCTACAAACCGTGATTGAGCATGTAGCGAAAATTCGACCGCGGGACCAGAACGGCATCTTCTTGAAATGACGTCGGGAATAGTGAAAGTCATGGGAGTCGTCTACATTATCACTAGTTCAGTCGAAATAGACACCATGGAGGCGATAAAGTGCCTGGTAATGACCGAGGTGAGGGCAGGTTCGAGGAGGACGTGGTCACCAATTTAACTGCCAAGGTCCTTCTTGGTAGTGAGCACCAGAGCCGCCTCTGCATGTCCTTCCGACAGTGCAGGACTTCTTCTAGTATCTCTGGCAATGTTTTCGATTTATTTGATTTACCTTCAGATAGTCGCCGTGGGAAAATCCGGCTAGAGACTGATGCGGACCTGCGCGAAGCTGATCGCACTACTTGACAACTTTCACCATATCCACCTTTTCGCACCAATTTCAACATTTTCGGAATTCCTCTAGTATTCTTGAGCCTACGTGTAGCCTGAGAACATTCAAGTGTGCCTGTGCCGATGCAATTGACGGAACATCTCAATCATGCAGCGGTTTTTCCAATGGAGTGCTCAGGCTCTTGCAACACCCTCCCCTTGATCTTGATCTTTGGTAGAGAGCGTCAATTCTCTGTCAACTATCGTAAATAGGAATAACTCATGCTCCAGTGACGAATGTACGAGCGACTCTGACGAAATGATTGAAAACAACAACTAATTCCTTAGTGCCTTTATAGTTTTGAAACAGCGTAAAATCAAAAAAGCTTCAAAAAAATCTTCATACTAGAAACTAGAGGGAAAGTTATGATTATGGCAGAGTACGTGTACGGAGAGTACTCGAATATTGAACGAGGTTCTTCTCATTACGAATTGTGAGTTTGAGAATTTCAAGAAGATAGGGTGCCTTATAGTTTTGAAACGCACTGTATGACGTCCTGCAAGCTCGCACTGATGTCCTGCACACTTTCTACGGCGTCCGGCGCACTCTCATTCGGGCCAACACACTTTCTACGGCGTTCTGCGCACACCCATTTGGGTCACAAGCACGCTCATGCCGATCATTTTTTCCGCAACGCTACCATAACCCTCCTTCAAAATTTTTTCCAAGTGTCAGCCTTTATATGAGCACATCGTATTAGCCAACAATCATGTTTGCACAATTTCGACCTCCTTTGCCACTTTCCAGTGGCTTCTCGAAGAGAGCGGTGTGTGAATGAATGCATACCGCTCCTCCGCCCTTTTATACCCCGCATGTTATGAGCGTGTGTTATCGTTCGTTATCATGTTTTGTTCAAGAATGGTTACGGTAGCCCTGCGGAAAAAATGATCGGCATGGGCGTGCTTGTATTTGGGTCCCGCAAACTTTCTACGGCGTCCGGCGCATCCCACTTGGGTCCCACACACGTTCTACGGCGTCTTGCGCACTTCCACTTGGTCACCTCACAGTTTCTACGGCGTCCAACGTACTTTCGTTTGGGTCCCACACTTTTTTTACGGCGTCCTGCGTACTCTCATTTGGGTCCCACACACTTTCTACGGCGTCCTGCGCACTCTCATTTGGGTCCCACACACTTTCTACGGCGTCCGGCGCACTGTTATTTGGGTCCCACACACTTTCTACGGCGTTCTGCGCACACCCATTTGGATCCCGCACTATTTCTACGGCGTCCTGCGCACTCTCATTTGGATCCCACACACTTTCTACGGCGTCCGACGCACTGTTATTTGGGTCCCACACACTTTCTACGGCGTTCTGCGCACACCCATCTGGATCCCGCACACTTTCTAGGCGCCCGGCGCGCTCTCAATTGGGTCCCACACACTTTCTACGGCGTTCCGCGCACACCCATTTAAGTCCCACACACTTTCTACGGCGTCCTACGCACTCCCACTTGGGTCCCACACACGTTCTACGGCGTCTTGCGCACTCCTACTGGGGTCCCGCGTACTATCTACGGCCTTCTGATTCGCACCGTGCTGCGTTCCAAAAAGTACTAGCAAGATCCTGCCGCATTGATTGAAGAGTTGCCCCGTCTCAGGGAGCGTTCAATCCTGAGAAAAAGCCTATCAGCAACGGTGTTTATTTCATTAGTTCATTTTTACGAATGAGTAAACGTCGGATGGTTTATAATAACATGTCTACGTGTTTTTGTCTTTCTTGACCATCAATTTTGAGGTTCCACAAAAATTGAGCTACAAACTTCAATTTTTGACAGGAGCTAGGTGCAATCATAACCAACTTTCTAGCCAAAAATGAGCTTTCTAGCTCAACGATAAGTTAAGAATATAGATAAGTTAGTTATCGTATCTCAACGATAGCAGATACGATAAGCTATACAGAAGAAGAAATACATATTTCAACGATAAGTGTTCCAACAAGGTCGTGTACGCCAACTGAAAAAAAAGGAGATGAACCCTTTTTTCGACCAAAATCACGTGGTTTTGACAATTTTTCTCGAATCTCAGGTAACCATTCCGGACCATTTTTTGAACAGTTATTCAACTTTTTAAAGTATATTAAAAGCAAAAAGAACGGGCTTCCTACGTTTACTCTGGACCCTGATACTGAGATCAGGGGGTTGCGCGATGGCGAATCAAAGCCAAATCTGGTGAGCGCTTCGCGCTCACCACAATTCCAGGACACCCGACCATTCGGTAAGCATTCAGAAGTAATAGATTTCTCACAGGTTGCAATTTTTTATACTAAAATATACGGCTAAAAAATTTCCTTCCTAGCTCAAACATTCCTACATACGGAATTTACTTACTTACTACCTTTGCTGATTTGTTTACTGAGTAAATGATGAGCCTGCTTTTTAGCTAGTTCTCATTCATTTATTTACCTACTCGTTCATTCATTTTTTTCATTTATTTATCACTATAATAAAGAATCGCAAGGGCAAGAAAAATAATGTTGACTATGGGGCTATATGGGGCTACGAAGCTGCCCCATCACCATGCGGGCGCTGTGCTTAGCGGGTGCCACGAAGGAGAGGATGAGCGTTCAGCACAGCGCCTGCATGGTGGTGGGGCAGCTTCGAAGAGGAGCCGATTGGGGCGCGTTATTCAGCGCCTTCACCACTGCTTCGTCCTGCTTTTTTGCTTTGTTTATCCTGCAAACGGGTGACGTGAAATTCAGTAGGACTTCAGAAAACGTAATCGGGGTGACGTGGGAATTCAGTAGGGCTTGAGGAGACGTGATCGGGTGACGTGGGAATTCAGTAGGGCTTCGGAAAGACGTGACGGGGCTTCGACGTGATCGGGGTGACGTGGAAATTAATTAGGCTTTAGAAAACGTCTTCGGGGTAACGTGGGAATTCAGTAGGGCTTCAGAAGACGGTGATCGGGGTGACGTGGGAATTCGGTAGGACTTCAGAAGACGTGATGGGGGTGACGTGGAAATTTAGTAGGGCTTCAGAAGACGTGATCGGGGTGACGTGGGAATTAATTAGGGCTTTAGAAGACGTCTTCAGGGTGACGTGGGAATTCAGTAGGGCTTTCAGAAGACGTCTTCGGGGTGACGTGGGAATTCAGTAGGGCTTCAGAAGACGTGTTCGGGGTGACGTGGGAATTCAGTAGCGCATCCAGAAGGCGTGATATTGGTGGCGTGGAAATTTAGTAGGGCTTCAGAAGACGTGATCGGGGTGACGTGGAGAATTAATTAGGGCTTCAGAAGACGTCTTCAGGGTGACGTGGGAATTCAGTAGGGCTTCAGAAGACGTGTTCGGGGTGACGTGGGAATTCAGTAGGACTTCAGAAGACGTGATGGGGGTGACGTGGGAATTTAGTAGGGCTTCAGAATACGTGATCGGGGTGAAGTTGGGTTTAGTAGCACTTCAGAAGGCGTGATCAGGGGTGACGCGGAAATTAGGTAGGGCTTCAGAAGACGTGATCGGGGTGACGTGGAAATTCGGTAGGGCTTCAGAGAACGTGATCAGGTGCCGTGGAATTCCGGTAGCACTTCAGAAGGCGTGATAGGGGTGACGTATGGAAATTTAGTAGGTCTTCGAAAACGTGATCGAAGTGCCGTGGAAATTCGGTAGGGCTTCAGAAGACGTGATCGGGGTGACGTGGGAATTCAGTAGAGACTTCAGAAGACTAAATCGGGGTGACGTTGAAATTCGGTAGGGCTTTAGAAGACGTGATCGGGGTGACGTGAAATTCAGTAGGGCATCAGAAGACGTGATCGGGGTGACATGGGAATTCAATAGGACTTCAGAAGACGTCAACGGTGGCTGCGAGGTGTGGCCGGAGAAGCCGGCTCATCTTTAGCGAAGCCAAACGAATACTACATGAAGGGTGGCCGGTGAAGCCGGCCCATCGTTTGGCGGAGCCAAACGAATACTACATGGAGGGTGGCCGGCGAAGCCGGCCCATCGTTTAGCGAAAGCCAAACGAATGCACATGGAGGGTGGCCGGCGAAGCCGGCCATCGTTTGGCGAAGCCAAACGAATACTACATGGGTAGCCGGCGAAGCCGGCCGTAGCGAAGCCAAACGAATACTACATGGAGGGTGGTCGGCGAAGTCGGCCCATCGTTTAATGTAGCCAAACGAATACTACATGAAGGGTGGCCGGCGAAGCCGTATCGTTGGCGAAGCCAAACGAATACTACATGGAGGGAGGCCGGCGAGCCGGCCCATCGTTTGGCGAAGCCAAACGAGTACTACATGGAGGGTGGCCGGCGAAGCCGACCCATCATTGGCGAAGCCAAACGAATACTACATGGAGGGTGGCCGGCGAATAAACTCCATCATTTGGCGAAGCCAAACGAATACTACATGGGTGGCCGGCGAAGCCGGCCCATCGTTTGGCGAAGCCAAACGAGTACTACATGGAGGGTGGCCGGCGGAGCCAGCCATCGTTGGCGAAGCCAAACGAATACTACATGGAGGGTGGCCGGCAAAGCCTGCCCATCATTTGGCGGTGCCGTTATTTATACATACGCTCTTCACTTGTTTTGTTGTAGAGGTGGTGTCGTTGTTACCTTTAAACTTTTTCTTCGTATTACAATAAGTATGCTTTCATTTTCAAGCAGACTTTTCGTTACTTAACATTGCCTGAAGCATTTTCTTCATTGTTAAAGGCAGTGGTCACAATGAAAAACGTTATCGAAAAAACTACAAAAATCAGCTTAGATCGAAAACAGCTGAAAATCCAGGAAGGTAGAGCGGTGAAAACAGGCTAGAATTCAAATGATTTTAGAGGCCAAATGTCAGTTTGTGCACACATTACTGCACAGCGCCGCTCAAAAAGATCGCAGTCTCATGTCGAGCGATCAAAAATCATCGACAATCAGAGAAAGAAATAAATGCATTTTAACCTAATGAAAAGAGTTGAACAATTAATGCAATCATTTAAGTCAATGTTTTTGACTAGATTAGCACATAAATATTCGAGCAGGGCAGTCCGAAGATTTCAAGCCAGCTGGTGTTCTTGATACTAGAGATCATCGATGCCGATAATATGGAGCGGACTCGTCCACCATCAAAAGACAAGAAAGTTCAGGCTTCAAATTTGGCGAAACAGCGGTTTTTGATTTGCTTTCCCTATAAGGTCCACTACTCTAAACCCAGGAAAAAGTTTAGAGATTGAAAAGAAGACAAGCATATTTTATCGCGACCACCTTTAACTAACTCTAACTATACTACTGCCAGGGGGCACGCGCCTTCATGTTATGTGGCTGCCACGGGCTAGGGACTCGAAGGGTCACTAGTTTATTGAACTAATTGCTTAATACTTAAGTGATTAATTAACTCTCTCATTCTTTTACTCAAATATTCATTCCTTAATTTTTTATTTGTTATCTTGTCGTGACAATCCGGAGTGGTGTCGTGATCCCTCATCTGAATGGCGTGAATGAGCGCTCCCTCTCCTGCGGTGTTTTGGCGAGGCTGTATGAGCTTTCACAGCCTTACCACATGTTCGCTTTCTACGTCCAGCAGACTCTCGTTGAGCTTCTTCCTCCATATTCTCGTCAGTTACATGCCCGGCGCATGCACGTTGAACGGCCTTCACCAGGGCTTCGTTAGCAGCCAGATGTGGGCACTTGGGCTCACCCATTGTCAGTAGGTAGCAAAAATGACGTCGAAAGTCTGATTGTCTGATTACCCCAATTCCAAAAAAGGGATCGCTAAATGACCCAAAAAATTACCGTCCAGTCAGTATCACTTCAATCTTTGCGAGAACTTTTGAGAAAATCATGAAAAAACACATTGTGAAGTATTTAGAGAGCCACCAAATTAATTCTTCAAGTCAATATGTGTTCATGAAGGGTACGTCAGTGGAAACCGCCGTACTCACGTCAATGAATGACTGGACAAAAGCCATGGAGTCTAAGAAAGCGGTCGATGTGGTATTCTTCGATTTCACGAAGGCTTTCGATAAGGTGCCGATTGCGAAATTAAAGGAGAAACCTAAAGCCATTGGCATACATCCTATGTTAGTATCTTGGATTCAAAGTTTTCTCAGAGACAGGACCTACCACGTTCGAGTAGGCAACTCATATTCGCCTGTGTACACTGCTTACAGTGGCGTGCCACAGGGTGGCGTACTGTCCCCTATTTTATTTCTAATATACACATTTGAAATTCCTGAGAGGGTGGCCCGATTTGATGTTACGTGTAAGATGTATGCCGATGACATAAAAATTTATAGAACCATTGAGTCCTCAGAAGATGTAAACAAGTTGCAAGTAGCAATAGATTTCATCAACAAATGGTCAGATGAGTGGGATTTGCCACTAGCTATTGAAAAATTTTATGTACTTAAGATTGGAAACAGTTCATTGGAAAGCTTTTACCCTGTTTGCGGAACGAATCTATGTAAAAATAGTGAAAGAATTTAGAGATCTAGGTTTTTTGATAAATGATGAATTAGATTTTGAGTCTCATTATGAAATGATATAAAAAAAGGCTATGGTTCGTACGTACAATCTCTTCCGGATACTCAAGACAAAAAACAAGAGCGTACTCATCAAAGCCTATGAGACCTATATTCGGCCTGTTGCTGAAAACGGAACAACAGTTTTCAATCCGTACAAACAGAAACACATTAAACTACTGGAAAAACTTCAGAACAATTTCACGCGGAAGCTGTTGATCAGGTGCTTCTCTTTAAGTTACACTATGATCCCAGATGGTGCCAGTAGATCCCAGCAACTCGGACTTCCTACCCTTAAAAGACGGTGAACAAGATTTGATTTGATAATGATGTTCAAAATCCTAACAGGCAGAGTAGACCTCAATCCCTCGGATTTTTTCCATACTGAACAATCGAGAACGAGATTTGGAGGCTTAAGGATAGCTGAGCCTGTGGCAAAAAGTCAAATCAGATCTGAATTTTTCTCAAATAGAACGATCAAAATTTTCCGTCCACTAGTAAGGGAAAACGTCCTTACCATGTATACGAATGGATTTGAAAACCTTGTTGACCTTCGACTTAAGCCTAGTTTTGACTGCATCGCTGCTGTTTTTCATCGCAGCGATTTTGCACCCGCTGCTGCAGCGATGTAGCAGCGGCAGCGATTCTGTTCATAGTGCATAGGACCACGGATGATAAAAGAAATTCAATCAATCAGTGAAATTAATGGCCGGTATTCTTCAATAACGCATTTCGACTCGAAAACACTGATCTTATCATGTGAAAGGGTCAACGTTCATTAGAAGAAACGTGACATTCGCTGGCAATCGCTCCATCGCTGCCATGATGGCAGCGATGGAGCGATGGTCAGCGACCATTGAGAATCGCTGCTCAAGCAGCGATGCAGTAAAAGACAGGATTTCGCCGCCTCCACCCAGCGATGTAGGACGTTTGCCACGAAGCGATCACAATTGGAGCGGCTTTCCATTACGCGCGATGAAAAAGGAACAGTTGTCCCTCGCATGGCCGCAGCGACCACCTGCAGTCAAAACTAGGCTTTAATGTAAATCTCTCATGAAACTCTTTTTCAGAATATTGTGTTTTGAGTAATTTGTTCTTGTCTGTACTTCAATTAATGTTGAATGTAGTATTAACGTGGGTTGACCACGCTCCTAAATAAATAAATAAATTTATATAATCATACAATTTATGGTTTTTTCACTATGGCTTCGAGATGTATTTTTTTCAACCTAGCAAATTTCGCATTTTCAGGAACTTTTCCAAAATCGACAATTTCCATCTTATCTTGATCACTCATTGTCAGCTACTTTGGGGGTACAAACTCCCATTTGAGCATTGTGTCCAATGCCCCATCTTACAATATTTATTTTGCGGATTATCGGCAATTTATTCAAACGTTATATTTTTGGTTTTTTATGGGTTGAAAAACCGGACAAATCAATTTTCATTAGAAAGCACATTGTATATAATAGTTCACTATTATGTTTGGTGTGGTGGAAAATAAAGATGTGAAGGAAACTGTCAATTTTTTCCGGAAGTTTGCCTCAAAATGCACATTCGTATAGCTGGAAAAAATTCTTGAGAAAATCGGTTGAAAGAATCCTCGTTTTAGTACTATATAACATAGGCATCCCAGAATATGAATGTTCTCTCTTAAAAAGAACATACTCGGCTTTGATGGACAGGAACATGAAAACGAGGACACTTGAACATTTTTGGGGAACAAAGCTTCCCCTACATCTTGACGCAAGACATGAAGAGGGTTGAGCTTTCCAAGTAGCAATAAATGCCACTGGATAGGACAACAGTTATACTATCGATTGGTATACCACATTTGACTAAAAGAGCGCAGAAGGGCAACGGAAAATTCGCTGTCACGTATTTGGTGCAGCACTTTCTTAACATCCTGATATTTATTTCTATTTGGCTGTTCCTTATTTATTCATTTATTTGGCCATTCAATTACTAATTAAATTATTCCCTCAATTTATGAATTGATTTGCTTATTTGTTTATTTAATCGCCTCATTGTTCATTTGTTTATTTGCGCAATTGATTGCTTCTTTGGTCATTTAGTGATTTATTTATTTTTCTTGCATGTAAGGGTATGTACTAATCTTCTATGTAAACGATAATTTCTTAACTTGCGCACAAGGTGCACCTCTCCTAAACGTTCGACAATCTGGTTGAATTCCATATTAATTTCTATAGTTCATAGAAATTGTATATTTAATCTCAGTATTTTTCAGAAAATCAGCCTGTTTTTCTGAGATTCCTGTCATTTCACGTCCGTCATGTCAAGTTAGAAATTAATGTGTAGATAGAAACCTACATTTAGAAAATACGAATGAATAAATGAAAAAATAATTGCGCAAATAAACAAATGAATGGCGATTAAATAAGCAAATAAATAAATGAATGAATAAATAAATATTTTCATGAATAAAATAATTGATAATCACGATAATATCACTGATTGCCGTCATCGCCCGAAAGAACCGGGCAGTGCGGCGTATAGCAATGCAAACCGTCGTGTGCTCTTACGTTAGAGTGATAGAAGCATCATTAGAGCGAAGGAAACGCAGACGCGGGTTAACCGCGCGCTTTTTGCGAGCTGTAAATCGACCGGTCGGCGCATCCTCAGCACAGCACTCTCTTACACAGTCTGCTCGAAGATCTTCAATTCGTTTTCAACGAACGGTATCGTTCGGTCAGCTCATGAAGAGTATTCAGGCACTAACAACGGATAGTCAATGGATCGACCGCGCCATAAACCTTTTTGTTCATTAACTGCCTGTTTGCACGTGAGGTTTTCAAACTTCAACACTATGAATAGTTTCTGGATGAAGCTGCAGTTGAATTTTATCGTTCACAATTTCACGAAATGGATGCATTTTCTTACAACTAACCGCCGTTCAACCGCGCAATGACCATCTCCTAACTGCGCGTTAACCAGGGCTGTGCGGAAATCTTTTTCAAGATTTCCGGAAACGGAAGAAAAATGGCTGAAAATCGCCGGAAATGGGAACGGAAGTTAACTAAAAATTATAGTACGCTTCAATAATAATTTTCGCCGCTACTCACGGCCTGCAGATGTAATTCGATAGGTTGTGATCTCAATCTATTCGCTCACTACCAATGGGGCTACGCTCTAAAAGTGCTAGCGAACCGAGGGCAAATAGAATTTAGGTATGAAAGGAAGACGTGCAGCTGCAGGTTCTCCTATTGGACTGCGAGCAAGTCTGCTCGAGCAACTCCTTCTCTAGTGTGCTGCTTATCTCTCCGATGTCTAGTTCATCCCTTCGATGGATTTTTTATTGCAATCGCTGTTCTACCACGGCTGGAGGTACACATGGCACCCACTTGTGTTGAGACTGTTTGCTAGAAGCCGATCTGAAAAGGTTATCTCGGGTACACAACTTTGTGGATGTCGATTTTGGGCGCTGAGAAAATCATCCCCACAGCGCATCATAGGGAAGCTTTCTTGTTGTGAACCGTATCAAGAATTATGCCTTTGTTGCGTACCTTAGCAAAGTTTACGTCCTTGCTGCGGGTCGCACCTATGTAGCTCCGGTAGAAGAGGTGGTGGCTCAAAGCCTCTCCATTGACATAACGCGCTGCTGCTAGCAACACATGCTGCTGTTGATGAGGGGTCGCACTCGGATGCCGACATCGAGTTCAACCCCTCGTCAGCAGCAACAGGCGATGTTATGTAACTGCAGCATAAGCTGCCGATGAGAAGTTGAAACCAGTATGAGTTGGCAGCTCATGCTGCTGACAAAGAGGACTTCAACTCGATGTGTGCCTGACCGTGCAACTTCTATTGCGTTGAACTGCAACGCCGCAAGGGCATTAGTAGCTAGACAGACAAAGAGAAAAAGTCTTTGCCTCTTTCGTCCCTCCATCGGCCGAGTCGATTGTAAAAAAAAAGTTTTGTACTGATGCACGAAAGAGTAATGATCAGCCAGTAGTTCAGTGGTTCGAGAAAAATATTGTGATAAAAAGTGTGAGAGGCAAACTTCGATGATTTTCGACTAATATAATAATGTTAAGCAAGGTTTGATTGCAAGATAACATCGCTTACTCACTCGTGCATAAGCCCAGAATATGCCTTCTCTAGCCGCAAAGGTCAAGGCCAAGTTGAGACCGTCCAGTACGTTGGGGGGGGACCGCAAGCTGTGAGAAGCTGGAGGGAGGCGTGACGTTTTATCTTGTAGTACATTTTCTTCCGTTTCCGAGCACAAAAAATCGAAAACGGAAACGGAACGAAACAGCCCAAAAAGTACCGGAAACACGGAAACAGAATCGGAAACGGAACAGTGCCGCACAGTCCTGGCGTTAACTAAGCGGTTCATTCGTGGTCAACTCATTGATTACTACCACCCCGGGTGTTTTTTACACCCCACCTCCTCACGTTTTCCATGAATAACGACCGAGCTGGCTACGGTGACCTGCCAACTATGACCGAGGCTCAATAATCCGGCACTTCCAGTTCGAGAAAGCAGTGTCTTATGCGGCGTTCAAAGTTTTCGCGGGGCAATGCGATGGCACATGTCGCTGCTATGCGAAAATCGCGTCGGGCACGTGTTCAGGTTGAAATGAATGCTGTGTGAATGCGCGCAATTGCATACGTACGCTACTTCTCGTAAACAAGCAACGGCAACTTTTTCTGTAGCAATACCCACAGTTTTTTCGTGTTCGTTTAGGTGCAGAGGATCATAGATGTGCTTATTTTATTGCTATTATTGCTAGATTTGGTTGTGTCGATGGAAAAACACTAAAGAAAAGCACCAACGAGTTTGCCTTCACCATTGCATTACAAGGCGACGCAATGGACGTCGCGCGAAGGCTAATTGCTTGTCGCGCGTCTCCACTGTGAAGACCCAGCGACGACGCGACGCGACGTCGCTTGCTCTAGGCGTAGGCTGATTACAACATCGCGAAAATAAACGCCGCCTTGCAGTAAAGCGATGCAACTACCTACCTTGGATGAACACCGTTGGAGTGGTTTAAAGGCAGTGTCCGCGATAAAAATCGTTTTCAAGTTTCCACCAGAAAACGAAGGTTCAGAGTCTGACTATTTCATCAATGTAGAAAGAATCATGAAAAACGCTGCGAAAAATCCAAAATCAGCTCTTCTTTTTGAAAGCCACATTTCAACGGTGGATGAGTTGCGCGGGCATGAGCCTGAAGTAGAGAGCGCGGGCAAATGCGCCCCAATTCTAAAGCTCAGCCGCGCTCGTGCTCCAATGCTAATGTAGAAGCGGACCAAACTGTTCCTCGGAAAACTCGACCGCGAGCGGAAGGGCTAGCGCGAGTTGACTTTGGAGCCGAATGGAGCTCTTTCGGGCTCGTTTTCGTTCGTTCTTTCAACCACAGTGCTCCAATGAGACCCTGAACTTTCGAATTCCGACCAAAAACCGAGGACGAAGTTTATCGTGGACACTGCCTTTAAAGGCTGTGGTCACGATGAAAAACGTTATAGAAAAAACTACAAAAATCAGCTCAGATCAAAAACAGCTGAAAAACTATGAAGGTAGAGCGGTGAAAAACGGGCTAGAATTAGAGTTTTTAGGGCCCAAAGAAGCTGTTTCGTGCACACGTGCACAGCGATGACGAAAAAGATCGCCGTCTCATGCCGAGCAGTCAAAAATCATCGACATTCAGAGGACGAAATAAATGCAAATTTAACGAAGAAAAACAGTTGAACAATGAAAGCATCACTTCAGTCAATGTTTTTGACTAGATGTGCACATAAATCCAAAGCTTCATTGATTGAAATTCAATTTCAAGCCAACTGATGTTCTTGATATAAGAGGTCACCGATGCCGATGGTGTGGAGTGGGCTCGTCCACCATTAAAAGACAAGAAAGTTCAGGCTTCAAATTTGGCCCAAAACAGTGGTTTTTTCGCGATTTTTTCTTATAGGTCCTACTACTCGAGACCCAGAAAAGGGTTTAGAGAAAAAAAGACGACAAGCATATTTGATCGCGACCACTGCCTTTAAGGCAGTGTTCACGATGGAAATCGACTTTCCGTTTCACCACCTATCTTGAAAATGGTCCCATGCTGATTCCAATGATGTCTCTGGAAGCGTACAAGACCTTCTGGGAACGGAGTTATGGTCCCTCAAAAATTGAGCTAGGAAAGCATGGTGGACCAGTAGTCTGAGGCTTGTAACTTCCGTCTTTTGCAGCCGATGTATGCGAGTTGACCTGAGTAAAGAGAGAAGTTGAGAATGAAGGGGAGAATTGGGCTACAGATCGGAAACATCGGTCATCTCACGATCTCGAGTTTTCATTTGTTCAAGTCTGAGGGCGCGCATTGCGCTTTTGGGGTTTGCCTTGCGCTACAAGTTGCAACTGCGGACTCTTTTGAGGCTCTTCCTGGCTCATTTTCATGCGCTCTTTCAACGTTATCGTTACAGTGGGCCTCTTCTCTACCCATTACTAGTGGAAACTGAAACACATTTTTTATCTTGAACACTGCCTTTAAGGTCGCGCAAACCTGATACCGTGACTTGGCCAAATTATATTCCAGTCTCCCAACGTGTGGAAAACCTGAACGACGTCGTTGCGAGAGAAGTTCGTGGGAATGATCGCCAGTTTTCTCTCGTTATAGAGATGAGAATTGCAATCGAGGAAACCTGGATCAGATACTCCGCCTTAGAAACCTGGCTGGGAGTAAGCCTCAACAACTACTTGATGTCGCTGGGGGACGTTGAGGATCAATAGAGTCCATAACACGATATTCTTGATCGACCGATGAGTTTACGAGAGCTAAACGTTAAAAATTGGGGCTGGTGGTTCACCCAAATATTCACCCGTCGTAGTCTAAAATCGTTTTAACTATTCGTGTTTGAAAGGTGCATCCTAATAGCGACCAGTGCACTACTGGAGATGTAGATTGCTACAGCGAATGGGATTAACAGAATTTGGTTCCCCTTGAGCATCCCCAAATATCTGTTACACACGTCGAGCTGGGACAGCTGAACAAGGAGTTTCGTAAGCGATAAATCCCCTTTTTCGATGAAAATTGTCTTTAATCCAAGGATCACGGCATTCATAGCAGTGATAACCATGTCGATATCATATTAGTATTCTATAGTAATAAAGGAGAGTGGTGTCCGTCCGTCCGTCCGTCCGTCCGTCCGTCCGTCCGTCCGTCCGTCCGTCCGTCCGTCCGTCCGTCCGTCCGTCCGTCCGTCCGTCCGTCCGTCCGGTTCGTCCGTCGTTCCGTTCGTCCGTCTGTCTGTTCGTCCGTCCGTCTGTTCGTCCGTCGTTCGTCCGTCCGTTCGTTCCGTCCGTCCGTTCGTCGTCGTTCGCTGTCGTCCGTCCGTTCACCGTCCGTCGTTCGTCTGTCTGTTCGTTCGTCTGTTCGTCTGTTCGTCCGTTCGTCCCGTCCGTCTGTCTGTCCGTTCGTCTGTCTGAGTCCGTCTGTCCGTTCGTTCCGTTCGTCCGTCCGTCCGTCTGCCCGTCCGTCCGTCTGTTCCGTCTGAACGTCCGTCTGTCTGTCCGTTCGTTCTGTCAAGTTCGTTCGTCCGTCCGTCTGTCTGTCTGTTCACCGTCTGTTCGTCCGTCCGTCGTCCTGTCTGTCTGTCTGTCCGTTCGTCCCCGTCTGTCTGTCCGTTCGTCCGGGTTCCGTTCGTTCCGTCTGTCCATTCGTCCGTCTGTCTGTCTGTCCGTCCGTCTGTCCGTTCGTTCGTCTGTCTGTCCGTCCGTCCGTCTGTCCGTCCGTCTGTTCGTCTGTCCGTCCGTCCGTCTGTCTGTTCGTTCTGCCCGTCTGTCCGTCTGTCCGTCCGTCTGTCCCGTTCGTTCCGTCCGTCCGTTCGTCTGTTCGTCCGTCCGTCCGTCTGGGTTCCCCGTCCGAAATCCCGTCTGTTGTTCCGTTCGTCCGTCCGTCCGTCCGTCCGTCCGTCCGTCCGTCCGTCCGTCCGTCCGTCCGTCCGTCCGTCCGTCCGTCCGTCCGTCCGTCCGTCCGTCCGTCAAATCCGTCCGTCCGTCCGTCCGTCCGTCCGTTCGTCCGTCCGTCCGTCCGTCCGTCCGTCCGTCCGTCCGTCCGTCCGTCCGTCCGTCCGTCCGTCCGTCCGTCCGTCCGTCCGTCCGTCCGTCCGTCCGTCCGTCCGTCCGTCCGCCCGTCCGTCCGTCCGTCAGTCAGTCAGTCAGTCAGTCAGTCAGTCAGTCAGTAAGTCCGTCAGTTTACGGTGTGCATTCTGTAATTGCAGACTTTTGTGTTCTACAAGGGCTACGCCCAAAACAACCGAACGTCACGTCAAAGAAAGTCAGCGGGACCCCAGCGGGAGTGCGCCCAACACCGAAGAAGTGGTGCGGGACCCATCTCAGAGTGTACCGGACGCCATAGAATGTGTGCGGGACCCATGCTAGAGTGTGCCGGACGCCATAGAAAGTGTGCGGGACCCATGCCAGAGTGCGCCGAACTCCATAGAAAGTGTGCAGGACCCATGTTAGAGTGCGCCGGACGCCATAGAAAATGTGCGGGATCCGTGTTAGAGTGCGCCGAACGCCATAGAAAGTGTGCAGGACCCATGCTAGAGTGCGCCGGACGCCATAGAAAATGTGCGGGACCCATGTTAGAGTGTGCTGGACGGCATAGAAAGTGTGCGGGACCCATGTTAGAGTGTGCCGGACGTCATAGAAAAACCCATGTTAGAGTGTGCCGGACGCCATAGAAAGTGTGCGGGACCCATGTTAGAGTGTGCCGGACGCCATAGAAAGTGTGCGGGACCCATGTTAGAGTGTGCCGGACGCCATAGAAAGTGTGCGGAACCCATGTTAGAGTGCGCCGAACGCCATAGAAAGTGTGCAGGACCCATGCTAGAGTGCGCCGTACGCCATAGAAAGTGTGCGAGACCCATTTTAAAGTGCGCCGGACGCCATAGAAAGTGTGCGGGACCCATGTTAGTGTGCCGGACGCCATAGAAAGTGTGCGGGACCCATTTTAAAGTGCGCCGGACGCCATAGAAAGTATGCGGGACCCATGTTAGAGTGTGCCGGACGCCATAGAAAGTATGCGGGACCCATGTTAGAGTGTGCCGGACGCCATAGAAAGTGTGCGGGACCCATGTCAGAGTGGGCCGAACGCCATAGAAAGTGTGCAGGACCCATGTTAGAGTGCGCCGAACGCCATAGAAAATATGCGGGACCCATGCTAGAGTGCGCCGAACGCCGTAGAAAATGTGCGGGACCCATGTTAGAGTGTGCCGGACGCCATAGAAAGTGTGCGGGACCCATGTTAGAGTGCGCCGAACGCCATAGAAAATGTGCATGACCCATGTTAGAGTGCGCCGAACGCCATAGAAAATGTGCAGGAGCCATGTTAGAGTGCGCCGGACCCCATAGAAAATGTGTGCGACCCATGTTAGAGTGCGCCGAACGCCATAGAAAGTGTGCGGGACCCATGTTAGAGTGTGCCGGACGCCATAGAAAGTGTGCGTTACCCATGTTAGAGTGCGCCGGACGCCATAGAAAGTGTGCGGGACCCATGTTAGAGTGCGCCGGACGCCATAGAAAGTGTACGGGACCCATGTTAGAGTGCGCCGGAGCCCATAGAAAGTGTGCGGGACCCATGCTAGAGTGCGCCGAACGCCATAGAAAGTGTGCAGGAGCCATGTGAGAGTGCGCCGGACGCCATAGAAAATGTGCGGGACCCATGTTAGAATGCACCGAACGCCACAGAAAGTGTGCGGGACCCGTGTTAGAGTGCGCCGAACGCCATAGAAAATGTGCAGGAGCCATGTTAGAGTGCGCCGGACCCCATAGAAAATGTGTGCGACCCATGTTAGAGTGCGCCGAACGCCATAGAAAGTGTGCGGGACCCATGTTAGAGTGTGCCGGACGCCATAGAAAGTGTGCGTTACCCATGTTAGAGTGCGCCGGACGCCATAGAAAGTGTGCGGGACCCATGTTAGAGTGCGCCGGACGCCATAGAAAGTGTACGGGACCCATGTTAGAGTGCGCCGGAGCCCATAGAAAGTGTGCAGGACCCATGCTAGAGTGCGCCGAACGCCATAGAAAGTGTGCAGGAGCCATGTGAGAGTGCGCCGGACGCCATAGAAAATGTGCGGGACCCATGTTAGAATGCACCGAACGCCACAGAAAGTGTGCGGGACCCGTGTTAGAGTGCGCCGAACGCCATAGAAAATGTGCAGGAGCCATGTTAGAGTGCGCCGGACCCCATAGAAAATGTGCGCGACCCATGTTAGAGTGCGCCGAACGCCATAGAAAGTGTGCGGGACCCATGTTAGAGTGTGCCGGACGCTATAGAAAGTGTGCGGTACCCATGTTAGAGTGCGCCGGACGCCATAGAAAGTGTACGGGACCCATGTTAGAGTGCGCCGGACGTCATAGAAAGTGTGCGGGACCCATGCTAGAGTGCGCCGAACGCCATAGAAAGTGTGCAGGAGCCATGTTAGAGTGCGCCGGACGCCATAGAAAATGTGCGGGACCCATGTTAGAATGCACCGAACGCCATAGAAAGTGTGCGGGACCCATGTTAGAGTGTGCCGGACGCCATAGAAAGTGTGCGGGACCCATCTCAGAGTGTACCGGACGCCATAGAATGTGTGCGGGACCCATGCTAGAGTGTGCCGGACGCCATAGAAAGTGTGCGGGACCCATGCCAGAGTGCGCCGAACTCCATAGAAAGTGTGCAGGACCCATGTTAGAGTGCGCCGGACGCCATATAAAATGTGCGGGATCCGTGTTAGAGTGCGCCGAACGCCATAGAAAGTGTGCAGGACCCATGTTAGAGTGCGCCGGACGCCATAGAAAATGTGCGGGACCCATGTTAGAGTGTGCTGGACGGCATAGAAAGTGTGCGAGACCCATGCTAGAGTGTGCCGGACGCCATAGAAAGTGTGCGGGACCCATGCCAGAGTGCGCCGAACTCCATAGAAAGTGTGCAGGACCCATGTTAGAGTGCGCCGGACGCCATAGAAAATGTGCGGGATCCGTGTTAGAGTGTGCCGGACGCCATAGAAAGTGTGCGGGACCCATTTTAAGGTGCGCTGGACGCCATAGAAAGTGTGCGGGACCCATGTTAGAGTGTGCCGGACGCCATAGAAAGTGTGCGGAACCCATGTAAGAGAGTGCCGGACGCCATAGAATATGTGCGGGACCCATGTTAGAGTGCGCCGAACGCCATAGAATATGTGCGGGACCCATGTTAGAGTGCGCCGAACGCCATAGAAAGTGTGCAGGACCCATGTTAGAGTGCGCCGGACGCCATAGAAAGTGTGCGGGACCCATGTTAGAGTGTGCCGGACGCCATAGAAAGTGTGCGGGACCCATGTTAGAGTGTGCCGGACGCCATAGAAAGTGTGCGGAACCCATGTTAGAGTGCGCCGAACGCCATAGAAAGTGTGCAGGACCCATGCTAGAGTGCGCCGGACGCCATAGAAAGTGTGCGAGACCCATTTTAAAGTGCGCCGGACGCCATAGAAAGTGTGCGGGACCCATGTTAGAGTGTGCCGGACGCCATAGAAAGTGTGCGGGACCCATTTTAAAGTGCGCCGGACGCCATAGAAAGTATGCGGGACCCATGTTAGAGTGTGCCGGACGCCATAGAAAGTGTGCGGAACCCATGTTAGAGTGTGCGGGTCGCCATAGAAAGTGTGTGGGACCCATGTTAGAGTGCGCCGAACGCCATAGAAAGTGTGCAGGACCCATGTTAGAGTGCGCCGGACGCCATAGAAAATGTGCGGGACCCATGTTAGAGTGCGCCGGACGCCATAGAAAGTGTGCGGGACCCATGTTAGAGTGTGCCGGACGCCATAGAAAAACCCATAATAGAGTGCGCCGGACGCCATAGAAAATGTGCGGGACCCATGTTAGAGTGTGCCGGACGCCATAGAAAGTGTGCGGGACCCATCTTAGAGTGTGCCGGACGCCATAGAAAGTGTGCAGGACCCATGTTAGAAGGCGCCGAGCGCCATAGAAAGTGTGCAGGACCCATGTTAGAGTGCGCCGGACGCCATAAGAAATGTGCGGGACCCATGTTAGAGTGTGCTGGACGCCATAGAAAGTGTGCGGGACCCATGTTAGAGTGTGCCGGACGCCATAGAAAGACCCATGTTAGAGTGCGCCGGACGCCATAGAAGAAGTGCGGGACCCATGTTAGAGTGTGCCGGACGCCATAGAAAATGTGCGGGACCCATGTTAGAGTGCGCGGAACGCCATATAAAGTGTACGGGACCCATTCTAGAGTGCGCCGGACGCCATAGAAAGTGTGCGGGACCCAGGCTAGAGCGCGCCGAACGCCATAGGAAATGTGCGGGACCCATGTTAGAGTGCGCCGAACGCCATAGAATGTGTGCGGGACCCGTGTTAGAGTGCGCCGGACGCCATAGAAAGTGTGCGGGACCCGGGCAAGAGCGCGCCGAACGCCATAGGAAATGTGCTAGACCCATGTTAGAGTGCGCCGAACGCCATAGAATGTGTGCGGGACCCATGTTAGAGTGCGCGGAACGCCATAGAAAGTGTGCGGTACCCATGTGAGGGCGCCGGACGCCATAGTAAGTGTGCGGGACCCGTGTTAGAGTGTGCTGGACGCCATAGAAAGTGTGCGGGACCCATGTTAGAGTGTGGCGGACGCCATAGAAAGACCCATGTTAGAGTGCGCCGGACGCCATAGAAAGTGTGCGGAACCCATGTTAGAGTGCGTCGGACGCCATAGAAAGTGTGCGGGACTCATGTTAGAGGGCGCCGGACGCCATAGAAAGTGTGCAGGACCCATGTTAGAGTGCGCCGGACGTCATAGAAAATGTGAGGGACCCATGTTAGAGTGTGCCGGACGCCATTGAAAGTGTGCGGGACCCATGTTAGAGTGCGCCGGACGCCATAGAAGAAGTGCGGGACCCATGTTAGAGTGTGCCGGACGCCATAGAAAATGTGCGGGACCCATGTTAGAGTGCGCGGAACGCCATATAAAGTGTACGGGACCCATGCTAGAGTGCGCCGGACGCCATAGAAAGTGTGCGGGACCCAGGCTAGAGCGCGCCGAACGCCATAGGAAATGTGCGGGACCCATGTTAGAGTGCGCCGAACGCCATAGAAAGTGTGCGGGACCCATGTTAGAGTGTGGCGGACGCCATAGAAAGACCCATGTTAGAGTGCGCCGGACGCCATAGAAAGTGTGCGGAACCCATGTTAGAGTGTGCGGGTCGCCATAGAAAGTGTGCGGGACCCATGTTAGAGTGCGCCGAACGCCATAGAAAGTGTGCAGGACCCATGTTAGAGTGCGCCGGACGCCATAGAAAATGTGCGGGACCCATGTTAGAGTGCGCCGGACGCCATAGAAAGTGTGCGGGACCCATGTTAGAGTGTGCCGGACGCCATAGAAAAACCCATAATAGAGTGCGCCGGACGCCATAGAAAATGTGCGGGACCCATGTTAGAGTGTGCCGGACGCCATAGAAAGTGTGCGGGACCCATCTTAGAGTGTGCCGGACGCCATAGAAAGTGTGCAGGACCCATGTTAGAAGGCGCCGAGCGCCATAGAAAGTGTGCAGGACCCATGTTAGAGTGCGCCGGACGCCATAGGAAATGTGCGGGACCCATGTTAGAGTGTGCCGGACGCCATAGAAAGTGTGCGGAACCCATGTTAGAGTGTGCGGGTCGCCATAGAAAGTGTGCGGGACCCATGTTAGAGTGCGCCGAACGCCATAGAAAGTGTGCAGGACCCATGTTAGAGTGCGCCTGACGCCATAGAAAATGTGCGGGACCCATGTAAGAGTGCGCCGGACGCCATAGAAAGTGTGCGGGACCCATGTTAGAGTGCGCCGAACGCCATAGAAAGTGTGCAGGACCCATGTTAGAGTGCGCCGGACGCCATAGAAAATGTGCGGGACCCATGTAAGAGTGCGCCGGACGCCATAGAAAGTGTGCGGGACCCATGTTAGAGTGCGCCGGACGCCATAGAAAATGTGCGGGACCCATGTTAGAGTGTGCCGGACGCCATAGAAAGTGTGCGGGACCCATCTTAGAGTGTGCCGGACGCCATAGAAAGTGTGCAGGACCCATGTTAGAAGGCGCCGAGCGCCATAGAAAGTGTGCAGGACCCATGTTAGAGTGCGCCGGACGCCATAGGAAATGTGCGGGACCCATGTTAGAGTGTGCTGGACGCCATAGAAAGTGTGCGGGACCCATGTTAGAGTGTGCCGGACGCCATAGAAAGACCCATGTTAGAGTGCGCCGGACGCCATAGAAGAAGTGCGGGACCCATGTTAGAGTGTGCCGGACGCCATAGAAAATGTGCGGGACCCATGTTAGAGTGCGCGGAACGCCATATAAAGTGTACGGGACCCATGCTAGAGTGCGCCGGACGCCATAGAAAGTGTGCGGGACCCAGGCTAGAGCGCGCCGAACGCCATAGAATGTGTGCGGGACCCATGCTAGAGTGTGCCGGACGCCATAGAAAGTGTGCGGGACCCATGCCAGAGTGCGCCGAACTCCATAGAAAGTGTGCAGGACCCATGTTAGAGTGCGCCGGACGCCATAGAAAATGTGCGGGATCCGTGTTAGAGTGCGCCGAACGCCATAGAAAGTGTGCAGGACCCACGCTAGAGTGCGCCGGACGCCATAGAAAATGTGCGGGACCCATGTTAGAGTGTGCTGGACGGCATAGAAAGTGTGCGGGACCCATGTTAGAGTGTGCCGGACGTCATGATAGAAAGTGTGCGGACCCATGTTAGAGTGTGCCGGACGCCATAGAAAGTGTGCGGGACCCATTTTAAGGTGCGCTGGACGCCATAGAAAGTGTGCGGGACCCATGTTAGAGTGTGCCGGACGCCATAGAAAGTGTGCGGAACCCATGTAAGAGAGTGCCGGACGCCATAGAATATGTGCGGGACCCATGTTAGAGTGCGCCGAACGCCATAGAATATGTGCGGGACCCATGTTAGAGTGCGCCGAACGCCATAGAAAGTGTGCAGGACCCATGTTAGAGTGCGCCGGGCGCCATAGAAAGTGTGCGGGACCCATGTTAGAGTGTGACGGACGCCATAGAAAGTGTGCGGGACCCATGTTAGAGTGTGCCGGACGCCATAGAAAGTGTGCGGAACCCATGTTAGAGTGCGCCGAACGCCATAGAAAGTGTGCAGGACCCATGCTAGAGTGCGCCGGACGCCATAGAAAGTGTGCGAGACCCATTTTAAAGTGCGCCGGACGCCATAGAAAGTGTGCGGGACCCATGTTAGAGTGTGCCGGACGCCATAGAAAGTGTGCGGGACCCATTTTAAAGTGCGCCGGACGCCATAGAAAGTATGCGGGACCCATGTTAGAGTGTGCCGGACGCCATAGAAAGTGTGCGGAACCCATGTTAGAGTGTGCGGGTCGCCATAGAAAGTGTGCGGGACCCATGTTAGAGTGCGCCGAACGCCATAGAAAGTGTGCAGGACCCATGTTAGAGTGTGCCCGACGCCATAGAAAATGTGCGGGACCCATGTTAGAGTGCGCCGGACGCCATAGAAAGTGTGCGGGACCCATGTTAGAGTGTGCCGGACGCCATAGAAAAACCCATAATAGAGTGCGCCGGACGCCATAGAAAATGTGCGGGACCCATGTTAGAGTGTGCCGGACGCCATAGAAAGTGTGCGCGACCCATCTTAGAGTGTGCCGGACGCCATAGAAAGTGTGCAGGACCCATGTTAGAAGGCGCCGAGCGCCATAGAAAGTGTGCAGGACCCATGTTAGAGTGCGCCGGACGCCATAGGAAATGTGCGGGACCCATGTTAGAGTGTGCTGGACGCCATAGAAAGTGTGCGGGACCCATGTTAGAGTGTGCCGGACGCCATAGAAAGACCCATGTTAGAGTGCGCCGGACGTCATAGAAGAGGTGCGGGACCCATGTTAGAGTGTGCCGGACGCCATAGAAAATGTGCGGGACCCATGTTAGAGTGCTCGAAACGCCATATAAAGTGTACGGGACCCACGCTAGAGTGCGCCGGACGCCATAGAAAGTGTGCGGGACCCAGGCTAGAGAGCGCCGAACGCCATAGGAAATGTGCGGGACCCATGTTAGAGTGCGCCGAACGCCATAGAATGTGTGCGGGACCCGTGTTAGAGTGCGCCGGACGCCATAGAAAGTGTGCGGGACCCGGGCTAGAGCGCGCCGAACGCCATAGGAAATGTGCGGGACCCATGTTAGAGTGCGCCGAACGCCATAGAATGTGTGCGGGACCCATGTTAGAGTGCGCGGAACGCCATAGAAAGTGTGCGGTACCCATGTGAGGGCGCCGGACGCCATAGTAAGTGTGCAGGACCCATGTTAGAGTGCGCCGTAAGCCATAGAAAATGTGAGGGACCCATGTTAGAGTGTGCCGAACGCCATAGAAAGTGTGCGGGACCCATGTTAGAGTGCGCCGTACGCTATAGAATGTGTGCGGGACCCATGTTAGAGTGCGTCGGACGCCATAGAAAGTGTGCGGGACTCATGTTAGAGGGCGCCGGACGCCATAGAAAGTGTGCAGGACCCATGTTAGAGTGCGCCGGACGCCATAGAAAATGTGAGGGACCCATGTTAGAGTGTGCCGGACGCCATTGAAAGTGTGCGGGACCCATGTTAGAGTGCGCCGGACGCCATAGAAGAAGTGCGGGACCCATGTTAGAGTGTGCCGGACGCCATAGAAAATGTGCGGGACCCATGTTAGAGTGCGCGGAACGCCATATAAAGTGTACGGGACCCATGCTAGAGTGCGCCGGACGCCATAGAAAGTGTGCGGGACCCAGGCTAGAGCGCGCCGAACGCCATAGGAAATGTGCGGGACCCATGTTAGAGTGCGCCGAACGCCATAGAATGTGTGCGGGACCCGTGTTAGAGTGTGCTGGACGCCATAGAAAGTGTGCGGGACCCATGTTAGAGTGTGGCGGACGCCATAGAAAGACCCATGTTAGAGTGCGCCGGACTCCATAGAAGAAGTGCGGGACCCATGTTAGAGTGTGCCGGACGCCATAGAAAATGTGCAAGCCCCATGTTAGAGTGCGCGGAACGCCATATAAAGTGTACGGGACCCATGCTAGAGTGCGCCGGACGCCATAGAAAGTGTGCGGGACCCAGGCTAGAGCGCGCCGAACGCCATAGGAAATGTGCGGGACCCATGTTAGAGTGCGCCGAACGCCATAGAATGTGTGCGGGACCCGTGTTAGAGTGTGCTGGACGCCATAGAAAGTGTGCGGGACCCATGTTAGAGTGCGCCGAACGCCATAGGAAATGTGCGGGACCCATGTTAGAATGCGCCGAACGCCATAGAATGTGTGCGGGACCCATGTTTGAGGGCGCCGGACGCCATAGAAAGTGTGCAGGACCCATGTTAGAGTGCGCCGAACGCCATAGAAAATGTGAGGGACCCATGTTAGAGTGTGCCCGACGCCATAGAAAGTGTGCGGGACCCATGTTAGAGTGCGTCGGACGCCATAGAAAGTGTGCGGGACCCATGTTAGAGTGCGCGGAACGCCATAGAAAGTGTGCGGGACCCATGCTAGAGTGCGCCGGACGCCATAGAAAGTGTGCGGGACCCATGCTAGAGCGCGCCGGACGCCATAGGAAATGTGCGGGACCCATGTTAGAATGCGCCGAACGCCATAGAATGTGTGCGGGACCCATGTTATGTAGAGTGCGTCGGACGCCATAGAAAGTGTGCGGTACCCATGTGAGGGCGCCGGAAGCCATAGAAAGTGTGCAGGACATATGTTAGAGTGCGCCGGACGCCATAGAAAGTGTGAGGGACCCATGTTAGAGTGTGCCGGACGCCATAGAAAGTGTGCGGGACCCATGCTAGAGTGTGCCGGACGCCATAGAAAGTGTGCGGGACCCATGTTAGAGTGCGCCGGACGCCATAGAAAGTGTGCAGGACCCATGTTAGAAGGCGCCGGACGCCATAGAAAGTATGCAGGAACCATGTTAGAGTGCGCCGGACGCCATAGAAAATGTGAGGGACCCATGTTAGAGTGCGCCGGGCGTCATATAAAATGTGCGGGACCCATGTTAGAGTGCGCCGGACGCCATAGAAAGTGTGCGGAACCCATGTTAGAGTGTGCGGGTCGCCATAGAAAGTGTGCGGGACCCATGTTAGAGTGCGCCGGACGCCACAGAAAGTGTGCGGGACCCATGCTAGAGTGCGCCGGCTGCCATAGAAAGTTTGCGGGACCCATGCTAGAGCGCGCCGGACACCATAGGAAATGTGCGGGACCCATGTTAGAGGGTGCCGGACGCCATAGAAAGTGTGCGGGATCCATGTTAGTGTGCGCGGAACGCCGTAGAAAGTGTGCGGGACCCATGCTAGAGTGCGCCGGACGCCATAGAAAGTGTGCGGGACCCATGCTAGAGCGCGCCGAACGCCAGAGAATGTGTGCGGGACCCATGTTAGAGTGCGTCGGACGCCATAGAAAGTGTGCGGGGCCCATGTTTGAGGGCGCCGGACGCCCTAGAAAGTGTGCAGGACCCATGTTAGAGTGCGCCGTACGCCATAGAAAATGTGAGGGACCCATGTTAGAGTGTGCCCGATGCCATAGAAAGTGTGCGGGGCCCATGTTAGAGTGCGCCGGACGCCGTAGAAAGTGTGGGGGACCCATGTTAGAGTGGGCCGGGCGCCATAGAAAGTGTGCAGGACCCATGTTAAAAGGCGCCGGACGCCATAGAAAGTATGCAGGAACCATGTTAGAGTGCGCCGGACGCCATAGAAAGTCTGCGGGACCCATGTGTGAGTGCGCGGAACGCCATAGAAGGTGTGTGGGACCCATGCTAGAGTGCGCTGGACGCCATAGAAAGTGCGCGGGACCCATGCTAGAGTGCGCGGGACGCCGTAGAAAGTGTGCGGGACCCATGCTAGAGCGCGCCGGACGCCATAGGAAATGTGCGGGACCCATGTTAGAGTGTGCCGGACGCCATAGAAAGTGTGCGGGACCCATGTTAGAGTGCGCGGAACGCCATAGGAAATGTGCGGGACCCATGTTAGAGGGTGCCGGACGCCATAGAAAGTGTGCGGGATCCATGTTAGTGTGCGCGGAACGCCATAGAAAGTGTGCGGGACCCATGCTAGAGTGCGCCGGACGCCATAGAAAGTGTGCGGGACCCATGTTAGAGTGCGCCGGACGCCATAGAAAGTGTGAGGGACCCATGTTAGAGTGTGCCGGACGCCATAGAAAGTGTGCGGGACCCATGTTAGAGTGTGCCGGACGCCATAGAAAGTGTGCGGGACCCATGTTAGAGTGCGCCGGACGCCATAGAAAGTGTGCAGGACCCATGTTAGAAGGCGCCGGACGCCATAGAAAGTATGCAGGAACCATGTTAGAGTGCGCCGGACGCCATAGAAAATGTGAGGGACCCATGTTAGAGTGCGCCGGGCGTCATATAAAATGTGCGGGACCCATGTTAGAGTGCGCCGAGCGTCATAGAAAGTCTGCGGGACCCATTTGTGAGTGCGCGGAACGCCATAGAAAGTGTGCGGGACCCATGCCAGAGTGCGCCGGACGCCACAGAAAGTGTGCGGGACCCATGCTCGAGTGCGCCGGCTGCCATAGAAAGTGTGCGGGACCCATGCTAGAGCGCGCCGGACACCATAGAAAGTGTGCGGGCCCCATGTTAGAGGGTGCCGGCCGCCATAGAAAGTGTGCGGGATCCATGTTAGTGTGCGCGGAACGCCATAGAAAGTGTGCGGGACCCATGCTAGAGTGCGCCGGACGCCATAGAAAGTGTGCGGGACCCATGCTAGAGCGCGCCGAACGCCAGAGGATGTGTGCGGTACCCATGTTAGAGGGCGTCGGACGGCATAGAAAGTGTGCGGGACCCATGTTTGAGGGCGCCGGACGCCCTAGAAAGTGTGCAGGACCCATGTTAGAGAGTGCGCCGTACGCCATAGAAAATGTGAGGGACCCATGTTAGAGTGTGCCCGATGCCATAGAAAGTGTGCGGGGCCCATGTTAGAGTGCGCCGGACGCCGTAGAAAGTGTGCGGGACCCATGTTAGAGTGGGCCGGACGCCATAGAAAGTGTGCAGGACCCATGTTAAAGTGCGCCGGACGCCATAGAAAGTATGCAGGAACCATGTTAGAGTGCGCCGGACGCCATATAAAATGAGCGGGACCCATGTTAGAGTGCGCCGAGCGCCATAGAAAGTCTGCGGGACCCATGTGTGAGTGCGCGGAACGCCATAGAAGGTGTGTGGGACCCATGCTAGAGTGCGCTGGACGCCATAGAAAGTGTGCGGGACCCATGTTAGAGTGCGCCGCACGCCATAGAAAGTGTGAGGGACCCATGTTAGAGTGTGCCGGACGCCATAGAAAGTGTGCGGGACCCATGTTAGAGTGCGCCGGACGCCATAGAAAGTGTGCAGGACCCATGTTAGAAGGTGCCGGACGCCATAGAAAGTATGCAGGAACCATGTTAGAGTGCGCCGGACGCCATAGAAAATGTGAGGGACCCATGTTAGAGTGCGCCGGGCGTCATATAAAATGTGCGGGACCCATGTTAGAGTGCGCCGAGCGTCATAGAAAGTCTGCGGGACCCATTTGTGAGTGCGCGGAACGCCATAGAACGTGTGCGGACCCATGCCAGAGTGCGCCGGACGCCACAGAAAGTGTGCGGGACCCATGCTAGAGTGCGCCGGCTGCCATAGAAAGTGTGCGGGACCCATGCTAGAGCGCGCCGGACACCATAGGAAATGTGCGGGACCCATGTTAGAGGGTGCCGGACGCCATAGAAAGTGTGCGGGATCCATGTTGGTGTGCGCGGAACGCCATAGAAAGTGTGCGGGACCCATGCTAGAGTGCGCCGGACGCCATAGAAAGTGTGCGGGACCCATGCTAGAGCGCGCCGAACGCCAGAGAATGTGTGCGGGACCCATGTTAGAGTGCGTCGGACGCCATAGAAAGTGTGCGGGACCCATGTTTGAGGGCGCCGGACGCCCTAGAAAGTGTGCAGGACCCAGGTTAGAGTGCGCCGTACGCCATAGAAAATGTGAGGGACCCATGTTAGAGTGTGGCCGATGTCATAGAAAGTGTGCGGGGCCCATGTTATAGTGCGCCGGACGCCATAGAAAGTGTGCGGGACCCATGTTAGAGTGGGCCGGACGCCATAGAAAGTGTGCAGGCCCCATGTTAAAAGGCGCCGGACGCCATAGAAAGTATGCAGGAACCATGTTAGAGTGCGCCGGACGCCATATAAAATGAGCGGGACCCATGTTAGAGTGCGCCGAGCGCCATAGAAAGTCTGCGGGACCCATGTGTGAGTGCGCGGAACGCCATAGAAGGTGTGTGGGACCCATGCTAGAGTGCGCTGGACGCCATAGAAAGTGTGCGGGACCCATGCTAGAGTGCGCCGGACGCCGTAGAAAGTGTGCGGGACCCATGCTAGAGCGCGCCGGACGCCATAGGAAATGTGCGGGACCCATGTTAGAGTGTGCCGGACGCCATAGAAAGTGTGCGGGACCCATGTTAGAGTGCGCGGAACGCCATAGAAAGTGTGCGGAACCCATGCTAGAGTGCGCCGGACGCCATAAAAAGTGTGCGGGACCCATGCTAGAGCGCGCCGAACGCCATAGAATGTGTGCGGGACCCATGTTAGAGTGCGTCGGACGCCATAGAAAGTGTGCGGGACCCATGTTAGAGGGCGCCGGACGCCATAGAAAGTGTGCAGGACCCATGTTAGAGTGCGCCGTACGCCATAGAAAATGTGAGGGACCCATGTTAGAGTGCGCCGGACGCCATAGAAAGTGTGCGGGACCCATGTTAGAGTGCGCGGAACGCCATAGAAAGTGTGCGGGACCCATGCTAGAGTGCGCCGGACGCCATAGAAAGTGTGCGGTACCCATGCTAGAGCGCGCCGGACGCCATAGGAAATGTGCGGGACCCATGTTAGAGTGCGCCGAACGCCATAGAAAGTGTGCGGGACCCATGCTAGAGCGCGCCGGACACCATAGGAAATGTGCGGGACCCATGTTAGAGGGTGCCGGACGCCATAGAAAGTGTGCGGGATCCATGTTAGTGTGCGCGGAACGCCATAGAAAGTGTGCGGGACCCATGCTAGAGTGCGCCGGACGCCATAGAAAGTGTGCGGGACCCATGCTAGAGCGCGCCGAACGCCAGAGAATGTGTGCGGGACCCATGTTAGAGTGCGTCGGACGCCATAGAAAGTGTGCGGGACCCATGTTTGAGGGCGCCGGACGCCATAGAAAGTGTGCAGGACCCATGTTTGAGGGCGCCGGACGCCATAGAAAATGTGAGGGACCCATGTTAGAGTGGGCCCGACGCCATAGAAAGTGTGCGGGGCCCATGTTAGAGTGTGCCGGACGCCGTAGAAAGTGTGCGGGACCCATGTTAGAGTGGGCCGGACGCCATAGAAAGTGTGCAGGACCCATGTTAAAGGCGCCGGACGCCATAGAAAGTATGCAGGAACCATGTTAGAGTGCGCCGGACGCCATATAAAATGAGCGGGACCCATGTTAGAGTGCGCCGAGCGCCATAGAAAGTCTGCGGGACCCATGTGTGAGAGTGCGCGGAACGCCATAGAAGGTGTGTGGGACCCATGCTAGAGTGCGCTGGACGCCATAGAAAGTGTGCGGGACCCATGTTAGAGTGCGCCGGACGCCATAGAAAGTGTGAGGGACCCATGTTAGAGTGTGCCGGACGCCATAGAAAGTGTGCGGGACCCATGTTAGAGTGTGCCGGACGCCATAGAAAGTGTGCGGGACCCATGTTAGAGTGCGCCGGACGCCATAGAAAGTGTGCAGGACCCATGTTAGAGGCGCCGGACGCCATAGAAAGTATGCAGGAACCATGTTAGAGTGCGCCGGACGCCATAGAAAATGTGAGGGACCCATGTTAGAGTGCGCCGGGCGTCATATAAAATGTGCGGGACCCATGTTAGAGTGCGCCGAGCGTCATAGAAAGTCTGCGGGACCCATTTGTGAGTGCGCGGAACGCCATAGAACGTGTGCGGGACCCATGCCAGAGTGCGCCGGACGCCACAGAAAGTGTGCGGGACCCATGCTAGAGTGCGCCGGACGCCATAGAAAGTGTGCGGGACCCATGTTAGAGTGCGCCGGACGCCATAGAAAATGTGAGGGACCCATGTTAGAGTGCGCCGGGCGTCATATAAAATGTGCGGGACCCATGTTAGAGTGCGCCGAGCGTCATAGAAAGTCTGCAGGACCCATGTTAGAGTGCGCCGTACGCCATAGAAAATGTGAGGGACCCATGTTAGAGTGTGCCCGATGCCATAGAAAGTGTGCGGGGCCCATGTTAGAGTGCGCCGGACGCCGTAGAAAGTGTGCGGGACCCATGTTAGAGTGGGCCGGACGCCATAGAAAGTGTGCAGGACCCATGTTAAAAGGCGCCGGACGCCATAGAAAGTATGCAGGAACCATGTTAGAGTGCGCCGGACGCCATATAAAATGAGCGGGACCCATGTTAGAGTGCGCCGAGCGCCATAGAAAGTCTGCGGGACCCATGTTAGAGTGTGCCGGACGCCATAGAAAGTGTGCGGGACCCATGTTAGAGTGGGCCGGACGCCATAGAAAGTGTGCAGGACCCATGTTAAAAGGCGCCGGACGCCATAGAAAGTATGCAGGAACCATGTTAGAGTGCGCCGGACGCCATATAAAATGAGCGGGACCCATGTTAGAGTGCGCCGAGCGCCATAGAAAGTCTGCGGGACCCATGTGTGAGTGCGCGGAACGCCATAGAAGGTGTGTGGGACCCATGCTAGAGTGCGCTGGACGCCATAGAAAGTGTGCGGGACCCATGTTAGAGTGCGCCGGACGCCATAGAAAGTGTGAGGGACCCATGTTAGAGTGTGCCGGACGCCATAGAAAGTGTGCGGGACCCATGTTAGAGTGTGCCGGACGCCATAGAAAGTGTGCGGGACCCATGTTAGAGTGCGCCGGACGCCATAGAAAGTGTGCAGGACCCATGTTAGAAGGCGCCGGACGCCATAGAAAGTATGCAGGAACCATGTTAGAGTGCGCCGGACGCCATAGAAAATGTGAGGGACCCATGTTAGAGTGCGCCGGGCGTCATATAAAATGTGCGGGACCCATGTTAGAGTGCGCCGAGCGTCATAGAAAGTCTGCGGGACCCATTTGTGAGTGCGCGGAACGCCATAGAACGTGTGCGGGACCCATGCCAGAGTGCGCCGGACGCCACAGAAAGTGTGCGGGACCCATGCTAGAGTGCGCCGGCTGCCATAGAAAGTGTGCGGGACCCATGCTAGAGTGCGCCGGACGCCATAGAAAATGTGAGGGACCCATGTTAGAGTGCGCCGGGCGTCATATAAAATGTGCGGGACCCATGTTAGAGTGCGCCGAGCGTCATAGAAAGTCTGCAGGACCCATGTTAGAGTGCGCCGTACGCCATAGAAAGTGTGAGGGACCCATGTTAGAGTGTGCCTGATGCCATAGAAAGTGTGCGGGGCCCATGTTAGAGTGCGCCGGACGCCGTAGAAAGTGTGCGGGACCCATGTTAGAGTGGGCCGGACGCCATAGAAAGTGTGCAGGACCCATGTTAAAAGGCGCCGGACGCCATAGAAAGTATGCAGGAACCATGTTAGAGTGCGCCGGACGCCATATAAAATGAGCGGGACCCATGTTAGAGTGCGCCGAGCGCCATAGAAAGTCTGCGGGACCCATGGTAGAGTGTGCCGGACGCCATAGAAAGTGTGCGGGACCCATGTTAGAGTGCGCCGGACGCCATAGAAAGTGTGCAGGACCCATGTTAGAAGGCGCCGGACGCCATAGAAAGTATGCAGGAACCATGTTAGAGTGCGCCGGACGCCATAGAAAATGTGAGGGACCCATGTTAGAGTGCGCCGGGCGTCATATAAAATGTGCGGGACCCATGTTAGAGTGCGCCGAGCGTCATAGAAAGTCTGCGGGACCCATTTGTGAGTGCGCGGAACGCCATAGAAAGTGTGCGGGACCCATGCCAGAGTGCGCCGGACGCCACAGAAAGTGTGCGGGACCCATGCTAGAGTGCGCCGGCTGCCATAGAAAGTGTGCGGGACCCATGCTAGAGCGCGCCGGACACCATAGGAAATGTGCGGGACCCATGTTAGAGGGTGCCGGACGCCATAGAAAGTGTGCGGGATCCATGTTAGTGTGCGCGGAACGCCATAGAAAGTGTGCGGGACCCATGCTAGAGTGCGCCGGACGCCATAGAAAGTGTGCGGGACCCATGCTAGAGCGCGCCGAACGCCAGAGAATGTGTGCGGGACCCATGTTAGAGTGCGTCGGACGCCATAGAAAGTGTGCGGGACCCATGTTTGAGGGCGCCGGACGCCCTAGAAAGTGTGCAGGACCCATGTTAGAGTGCGCCGTACGCCATAGAAAATGTGAGGGACCCATGTTAGAGTGTGCCCGATGCCATAGAAAGTGTGCGGGGCCCATGTTAGAGTGCGCCGGACGCCGTAGAAAGTGTGCGGGACCCATGTTAGAGTGGGCCGGACGCCATAGAAAGTGTGCAGGACCCATGTTAAAAGGCGCCGGACGCCATAGAAAGTATGCAGGAACCATGTTAGAGTGCGCCGGACGCCATATAAAATGAGCGGGACCCATGTTAGAGTGCGCCGAGCGCCATAGAAAGTCTGCGGGACCCATGTGTGAGTGCGCGGAACGCCATAGAAGGTGTGTGGGACCCATGCTAGAGTGCGCTGGACGCCATAGAAAGTGTGCGGGACCCATGCTAGAGTGCGCCGGACGCCGTAGAAAGTGTGCGGGACCCATGCTAGAGCGCGCCGGACGCCATAGGAAATGTGCGGGACCCATGTTAGAGTGTGCCGGACGCCATAGAAAGTGTGCGGGACCCATGTTAGAGTGCGCGGAACGCCATAGAAAGTGTGCGGAACCCATGCTAGAGTGCGCCGGACGCCATAAAAAGTGTGCGGGACCCATGCTAGAGCGCGCCGAACGCCATAGAATGTGTGCGGGACCCATGTCAGAGTGCGTCGGACGCCATAGAAAGTGTGCGGGACCCATGTTAGAGGGCGCCGGACGCCATAGAAAGTGTGCAGGACCCATGTTAGAGTGCGCCGTACGCCATAGAAAATGTGAGGGACCCATGTTAGAGTGCGCCGGACGCCATAGAAAGTGTGCGGGACCCATGTTAGAGTGCGCGGAACGCCATAGAAAGTGTGCGGGACCCATGCTAGAGTGCGCCGGACGCCATAGAAAGTGTGCGGTGCCCATGCTAGAGCGCGCCGGACGCCATAGAAAGTGTGCGGACCCATGTTAGAGTGCGCGGAACGCCATAGAAAGTGTGCGGGACCCATGTTAGAGTGCGTCGGACGCCATAGAAAGTGTGCGGTACCCATGTGAGGGCGCCGGACGCCATAGTAAGTGTGCAGGACCCATGTTAGAGTGCGCCGTACGCCATAGAAAATGTGAGGGACCCATGTTAGAGTGTGCCGGACGCCATAGAAAGTGTGCGGGACCCATGTTAGAGTGCGCCGTACGCCATAGAAGGTGTGTGCGACCCATGTTAGAGTGCGTCGGACGCCATAGAAAGTGTGCGGGACCCATGCTAGAGGGCGCCGAACGCCATAGAAAGTGTGCAGGACCCATGTTAGAGTGCGCCGGACGTCATAGAAAATGTGAGGGACCCATGTTAGAGTGTGCCCGACGCCATAGAAAGTGTGCGGAGCCCATGTTAGAGTGTGCGGGACCCATGTAAGAGTGTGCCGGACGCCATAGAAAGTGTGCGGGACCCATGTTAGAGTGCGCCGGACGCCATAGAAAGTGTGCAGGACCCATGTTAGAAGGCGCCGGACGCCATAGAAAGTATGCAGGAACCATGTTAGAGTGCGCCGGACGCCATATAAAATGTGCGGGACCCATGTTAGAGTGCGCCGAGCGTCATAGAAAGTCTGCGGGACCCATTTGTGAGTGCGTCGGACGCCATAGAAAGTGTGCGGGACCCATGCTAGAGCGCGCCGAACGCCATAGAATGTGTGCGGGACCCATGTTAGAGTGCGTCGGACGCCATAGAAAGTGTGCAGGACCCATGTTAGAGGGCGCCGGAGGGCCATAGAAAGTATGCAGGAACCATGTTAGAGTGCGCCGGACGCCATAGAAAATGTGAGGGACTTATGTTAGAGTGCGCCGGACGCCATATAAAGTGTGCGGGACCCATGTTAGAGTGCGCCGAGCGTCATAGAAAGTCTGCGGGACTCATTTGTGAGTGCGCGGAACGCCATAGAAAGTGTGCGGGACCCATGCCAGAGTGCGACGGATGCCATAGAAAGTGTGCGGAACCCATGCTAGAGTGCGCCGGACGCCATAGAAAGTGTGCGGGACCCATGCTAGAGCGCGCCGGACGCCATAGGAAATGTGCGGGACCCATGTTAGAGGGTGCCGGACGCCATAGAAAGTGTGCGGGACCCATGTTAGTGTGCGCGGAACGCCATTATAAGTGTGCGGGACCCATGCTAGAGTGCGCCGGACGCCATAGAAAGTGTGCGGGACCCATGCTAGAGCGCGCCGAACGCCATAGAATGTGTGCGAAACCCATGCTAGAGCGCGCCGGACGCCATAGGAAATGTGCGGGACCCATGTTAGAGTGCGTCGGACGCCATAGAAAGTGTGCGGGACCCATGCTAGAGCGCGCCGAACGCCATAGAATGTGTGCGGGACCCATGTTAGAGTGCGTCGGACGCCATAGAAAGTGTGCAGGACCCATGTTAGAGGGCGCCGGACGCCATAGAAAGTGTGCAGGACCCATGTTAGAGTGCGCCGGAGGCCATAGAAAGTGTGCGGGGCCCATGGTAGAGTGCGCCGGACGCCATAGAAAGTGTGCGGTACCCATGCTAGAGCGCGCCGGACGCCATAGGAAATGTGCGGGACCCATGTTAGAGTGCGCCGAACGCCATAGAATGTGTGCTGGACCCATGTCAGAGTGCGCCGAACGCCATAGAATGTGTGCGGGACCCATGTTAGAGTGCGCCGTACGCCATAGAATGTGTGCGGGACCCATGTTAGAGTGCGTCGGACGCCATAGAAAGTGTGCGGGACCCATGTTAGAGGGCGCCGGACGCCATAGAAAGTGTGCAGGACCCATGTTAGAGTGCGCCGGACGTCATAGAAAATGTGGGGGACCCATGTTAGAGTGTGCCGGACGCCATAGAATGTGTGCGGGACCCATGTTAGAGTGTGCCGGACGCCATAGAAAGTGTGCGGGACCCATGTTAGAGTGCGCCGGACGCCATAGAAAGTGTGCGGGACCCATGTTAGAGTGCGCGGAACGCCATAGAAAGTGTGCGGGACCCATGCTAGAGTGCGCCGGACGCCATAGAAAGTGTGCGGTACCCATGCTAGAGCGCGCCGGACGCCATAGGAAATGTGCGGGACCCATGTTAGAGTGCGCCAAACGCCATAGAATGTGTGCGGGACCCATGTTAGAGTGCGTCGGACGCCATAGAAAGTGTGCGGTACCCATGTGAGGGCGCCGGACGCCATAGTAAGTGTGCAGGACCCATGTTAGAGTGCGCCGTACGCCATAGAAAATGTGAGGGACCCATGTTAGAGTGTGCCGGACGCCATAGAAAGTGTGCGGGACCCATGTTAGAGTGCGCCGTACGCCATAGAATGTGTGCGGGACCCATGTTAGAGTGCGTCGAACGCCATAGAAAGTGTGCGGGACCCATGTTAGAGGGCGCCGGACGCCATAGAAAATGTGAGGGACCCATGTTAGAGTGCGCCGGACGCCATATAAAATGTGCGGGACCCATGTTAGAGTGCGCCGAGCGTCATAGAAAGTCTGCGGGACCCATTTGTGAGTGCGCGGAACGCCATAGAAAGTGTGCGGGACCCATGCCAGAGTGCGACGGATGCCATAGAAAGTGTGCGGAACCCATGCTAGAGTGCGCCGGACGCCATAGAAAGTGTGCGGGACCCATGCTAGAGCGCGCCGGACGCCATAGGAAATGTGCGGGACCCATCTTAGAGGGTGCCGGACGCCATATAAAGTGTGCGGGACCCATGTTAGTGTGCGCGGAACGCCATAGAAAGTGTGCGGGACCCATGCTAGAGTGCGCCGGACGCCATAGAAAGTGTGCGGGACCCATGCTAGAGCGCGCCGAACGGCATAGAATGTGTGCGGGACCCATGTTAGAGTGCGTCGGACGCCATAGAAAGTGTGCGGGACCCATGTTTGAGGGCGCCGGACGCCATAGAAAGTGTGCAGGACCAATGTTTGAGGGCGCCGGACGCCATAGAAAGTGTGCAGGACCCATGTTAGAGTGCGCCGTACGCCATAGAAAATGTGAGGGACCCATGTTAGAGTGTGCCCGACGCCATAGAAAGTGTGCGGGGCCCATGTTAGAGTGCGCCGGACGCCGTAGAAAGTGTGCGGGACCCATGTTAGAGTGGGCCGGACGCCATAGAAAGTGTGCAGGACCCATGTTAAAAGGCGCCGGACGCCATAGAAAGTATGCAGGAACCATGTTAGAGTGCGCCGGACGCCATATAAAATGAGCGGGACCCATGTTAGAGTGCGCCGAGCGCCATAGAAAGTCTGCGGGACCCATGTGTGAGTGCGCGGAACGCCATAGAAGGTGTGTGGGACCCATGTTAGAGTGCGCGGAACGCCATAGAAAGTGTGCGGAACCCATGCTAGAGTGCGCCGGACGCCATAGAAAGTGTGCGGGACCCATGTTAGAGTGTGCCCGACGCCATAGAAAGTGTGCGGAGCCCATGTTAGAGTGTGCGGGACCCATGTTAGAGTGTGCCGGACGCCATAGAAAGTGTGCGGGACTCATGTTAGAGTGCGCCGGACGCCATAGAAAGTGTGCAGGACCCATGTTAGAAGGCGCCCGACGCCATAGAAAGTGTGCGGAGCCCATGTTAGAGTGTGCGGGACCCATGTTAGAGTGTGCCGGACGCCATAGAAAGTGTGCGGGACCCATGTTAGAGTGCGCCGGACGCCATAGAAAGTGTGCAGGACCCATGTTAGAAGGCGCCGGACGCCATAGAAAGTATGCAGGAACCATGTTAGAGTGCGCCGGACGCCATAGAAAATGTGAGGGACCCATGTTAGAGTGCGCCGTACGCCATATAAAATGTGCGGGACCCATGTTAGAGTGCGCCGAGCGTCATAGAAAGTCTGCGGGACCCATTTTTGAGTGCGCGGAACGCCATAGAAAGTGTGCGGGACCCATGCCAGAGTGCGACGGATGCCATAGAAAGTGTGCGGAACCCATGCTAGAGTGCGCCGGACGCCATAGAAAGTGTGCGGGACCCATGCTAGAGCGCGCCGGACGCCATAGGAAATGTGCGGGACCCATGTTAGAGGGTGCCGGACGCCATATAAAGTGTGCGGGACCCAGGTTAGTGTGCGCGGAACGCCATAGAAAGTGTGCGGGACCCATGTTAGAGTGCGCGGAACGCCATAGAAAGTGTGCGGAACCCATGCTAGAGCGCGCCGAACGGCATAGAATGTGTGCATGACCCATGTTAGAGTGCGTCGGACGCCATAGAAAGTGTGCGGGACCCATGTTTGAGGGCGCCGGACGCCATAGAAAGTGTGCAGGACCCATGTTTGAGGGCGCCGGACGCCATAGAAAGTGTGCAGGACCCATGTTAGAGTGCGCCGTACGCCATAGAAAATGTGAGGGACCCATGATAGAGTGTGCCCGACGCCATAGAAAGTGTGCGGGGCCCATGTTAGAGTGCGCCGGACGCCGTAGAAAGTGTGCGGGACCCATGTTAGAGTGGGCCGGACGCCATAGAAAGTGTGCAGGACCCATGTTAAAAGGCGCCGGACGCCATAGAAAATATGCAGGAACCATGTTAGAGTGCGCCGGACGCCATATAAAATGAGCGGGACCCATGTTAGAGTGCGCCGAGCGCCATAGAAAGTCTGCGGGACCCATGTGTGAGTGCGCGGAACGCCATAGAAGGTGTGTGGGACCCATGCTAGAGTGCGCTGGACGCCATAGAAAGTGTGCGGGACCCATGCTAGAGTGCGCCGGACGCCGTAGAAAGTGTGCGGGACCCATGTTAGAGTGTGCCGGACGCCATAGAAAGTGTGCGGGACCCATGTTAGAGTGTGCCCGACGCCATAGAAAGTGTGCGGAGCCCATGTTAGAGTGTGCGGGACCCATGGTAGAGTGTGCCGGACGCCATAGAAAGTGTGCGGGACTCATGTTAGAGTGCGCCGGACGCCATAGAAAGTGTGCAGGACCCATGTTAGAAGGCGCCGGACGCCATAGAAAGTGTGCGGAGCCCATGTTAGAGTGTGCCGACGCCATAGAAAGTGTGGGACCCATGTTAGAGTGCGCCGGACGCCAAAGAAAGTGGGCGGGCCCCATGTTAGAGGCCGCCCGCCGCCATAGAAAGTGTGCAGGACCCATGTTAGAAGGCGCCGGTCGCCATAGAAAGTATGCAGGAACCATGTTAGAGTGCGCCGCACGCCATAGAAAATGTGAGGGACCCATGTTAGAGTGCGCCGGACGCCATATAAAATGTGCGGGACCCATGTTAGAGTGCGCCGAGCGTCATAGAAAGTCTGCGGGACCCATTTGTGAGTGCGCCGGACGCCATATAAAATGTGCGGGACCCATGTTAGAGTGCGCCGAGCGTCATAGAAAGTCTGCGGGACCCATTTGTGAGTGCGCGGAACGCCATAGAATGTGTGCGGGACCCATGTTAGAGTGCGTCGGACGCCATAGAAAGTGTGCGGGACCCATGTTTGAGGGCGCCGGACGCCATAGAAAGTGTGCAGGACCCATGTTAGAGTGCGCCGTACGCCATAGAAAACGTGAGGGACCCATGTTAGAGTGTGCCCGACGCCATAGAAAGTGTGCGGGGCCCATGTTAGAGTGCGCCGGACGCCGTAGAAAGTGTGCGGGACCCATGTTAGAGTGGGCCGGACGCCATAGAAAGTGTGCAGGACCCATGTTTAAAGGCGCCGGACGCCATAGAAAGTATGCAGGAACCATGTTAGAGTGCGCCGGACGCCATATAAAATGAGCGGGACCCATGTTAGAGTGCGCCGAGCGCCATAGAAAGTCTGCGGGACCCATGTGTGAGTGCGCGGAACGCCATAGAAGGTGTGTGGGACCCATGCTAGAGTGCGCTGGACGCCATAGAAAGTGTGCGGAACCCATGCTAGAGTGCGCCGGACGCCATAAAAAGTGTGCGGGACCCATGCTAGAGCGCGCCGAACGCCATAGAATGTGTGCGGGACCCATGTCAGAGTGCGTCGGACGCCATAGAAAGTGTGCGGGACCCATGTTAGAGGGCGCCGGACGCCATAGAAAGTGTGCAGGACCCATGTTAGAGTGCGCCGTACGCCATAGAAAATGTGAGGGACCCATGTTAGAGTGTGCCGGACGCCATAGAAAGTGTGCGGGACCCATGTTAGAGTGCGCCGGACGCCATAGAAAGTGTGCGGGACCCATGTTAGAGTGCGCGGAACGCCATAGAAAGTGTGCGGGACCCATGCTAGAGTGCGCCGGACGCCATAGAAAGTGTGCGGTACCCATGCTAGAGCGCGCCGGACGCCATAGGAAATGTGCGGGACCCATGTTAGAGTGCGCCGAACGCCATAGAATGTGTGCGGGACCCATGTTAGAGTGCGTCGGACGCCATAGAAAGTGTGCGGTACCCATGTGAGGGCGCCGGACGCCATAGTAAGTGTGCAGGACCCATGTTAGAGTGCGCCGTACGCCATAGAAAATGTGAGGGACCCATGTTAGAGTGTGCCGGACGCCATAGAAAGTGTGCGGGACCCATGTTAGAGTGCGCCGTACGCCATAGAATGTGTGCGGGACCCATGTTAGAGTGCGTCGGACGCCATAGAAAGTGTGCGGGACCCATGTTAGAGGGCGCCGGACGCCATAGAAAATGTGAGGGACCCATGTTAGAGTGCGCCGGACGCCATATAAAATATGCGGGACCCATGTTAGAGTGCGCCGAGCGTCATAGAAAGTCTGCGGGACCCATTTTTGAGTGCGCGGAACGCCATAGAAAGTGTGCGGGACCCATGTCAGAGTGCGACGGATGCCATAGAAAGTGTGCGGAACCCATGCTAGAGTGCGCCGGACGCCATAGAAAGTGTGCGGGACCCATGCTAGAGCGCGCCGGACGCCATAGGAAATGTGCGGGACCCATGTTAGAGGGTGCCGGACGCCATAGAAAGTGTGCGGGACCCATGTTAGTGTGCGCGGAACGCCATAGAAAGTGTGCGGGACCCATGCTAGAGTGCGCCGGACGCCATAGAAAGTGTGCGGGACCCATGCTAGAGCGCGCCGAACGCCATAGAATGTGGGCGGCACCCATGTTAGATTGCGCCGCCCGCCATAGAAAGTGTGCGGGACCCATGTTTGAGGGCGCCGCACGCCATAGAAAGTGTGCAGGACCCATGTTTGAGGGCGCCGGGCGCCATAGAAAGTGTGCAGGACCCATGTTAGAGTGCGCCGTACGCCATAGAAAATGTGAGGGACCCATGATAGAGTGTGCCCGACGCCATAGAAAGTGTGCGGGGCCCATGTTAGAGTGCGCCGGACGCCGTAGAAAGTGTGCGGGACCCATGTTAGAGTGGGCCGGACGCCATAGAAAGTGTGCAGGACCCATGTTAAAGTGCGCCGGACGCCATAGAAAATATGCAGGAACCATGTTAGAGTGCGCCGGACGCCATATAAAATGAGCGGGACCCATGTTAGAGTGCGCCGAGCGCCATAGAAAGTCTGCGGGACCCATGTGTGAGTGCGCGGAACGCCATAGAAGGTGTGTGGGACCCATGCTAGAGTGCGCTGGACGCCATAGAAAGTGTGCGGGACCCATGCTAGAGTGCGCCGGACGCCGTAGAAAGTGTGCGGGACCCATGTTAGAGTGTGCCGGACGCCATAGAAAGTGTGCGGGACCCATGTTAGAGTGCGCCGGACGCCATAGAAAATGTGAGGGACCCATGTTAGAGTGTGCCGGACGCCATAGAAAGTGTGCGGGACCCATGTTAGAGTGCGCCGGACGCCATAGAAAGTGTGCGGGACCCATGTTAGAGTGCGCGGAACGCCATAGAAAGTGTGCGGGACCCATGCTAGAGTGCGCCGGACGCCATAGAAAGTGTGCGGTACCCATGCTAGAGCGCGCCGGACGCCATAGGAAATGTGCGGGACCCATGTTAGAGTGCGCCAAACGCCATAGAATGTGTGCGGGACCCATGTTAGAGTGCATCGGACGCCATAGAAAGTGTGCGGTACCCATGTAGAGGTGCCGGACGCCATAATAAGTGTGCAGGACCCATGTTAGAGTGCGCCGTACGCCATAGAAAATGTGAGGGACCCATGTTAGAGTGTGCCGGACGCCATAGAAAGTGTGCGGGACCCATGTTAGAGTGCGCCGTACGCCATAGAATGTGTGCGGACCCATGTTAGAGTGCGTCGGACGCCATAGAAAGTGTGCGGGACCCATGTTAGAAGGCGCCGGACGCCATAGAAAATGTGAGGGACCCATGTTAGAGTGCGCCGGACGCCATATAAAGTGTGCGGGACCCATGTTAGAGTGCGCCGAGCGTCATAGAAAGTCTGCGGGACTCATTTGTGAGTGCGCGGAACGCCATAGAAAGTGTGCGGGACCCATGCCAGAGTGCGACGGATGCCATAGAAAGTGTGCGGAACCCATGCTAGAGTGCGCCGGACGCCATAGAAAGTGTGCGGGACCCATGCTAGAGCGCGCCGGACGCCATAGGAAATGTGCGGGACCCATGTTAGAGGGTGCCGGACGCCATATAAAGTGTGCGGGACCCATGTTAGTGTGCGCGGAACGCCATAGAAAGTGTGCGGGACCCATGTTAGAGTGCGCCGGACGCCATAGAAAGTGTGCGGGACCCATGTTAGAGCGCGCCGAACGGCATAGAATGTGTGCGGGCCCCATGTAGGAGTGGGGCGGACGCCATAGAAGGTGTGCGGGACCCATGTTTGAGGGCGCCGGACGCCATAGAAAGTGTGCAGGACCCATGTTTGAGGGCGCCGGACGCCATAGAAAGTGTGCAGGACCCATGTTAGAGTGCGCCGTACGCCATAGAAAATGTGAGGGACCCATGTTAGAGTGTGCCCGACGCCATAGAAAGTGTGCGGGGCCCATGTTAGAGTGCGCCGGACGCCGTAGAAAGTGTGCGGGACCCATGTTAGAGTGGGCCGGACGCCATAGAAAGTGTGCAGGACCCATGTTAAAAGGCGCCGGACGCCATAGAAAATATGCAGGAACCATGTTAGAGTGCGCCGGACGCCATATAAAATGAGCGGGACCCATGTTAGAGTGCGCCGAGCGCCATAGAAAGTCTGCGGGACCCATGTGTGAGTGCGCGGAACGCCATAGAAGGTGTGTGGGACCCATGCTAGAGTGCGCTGGACGCCATAGAAAGTGTGCGGGACCCATGCTAGAGTGCGCCGGACGCCGTAGAAAGTGTGCGGGACCCATGCTAGAGCGCGCCGGACGCCATAGGAAATGTGCGGGACCCATGTTAGAGTGTGCCGGACGCCATAGAAAGTGTGCGGGACCCATGTTAGAGTGCGCGGAACGCCATAGAAAGTGTGCGGGACCCATGTTAGAGTGTGCCGGACGCCATAGAAAGTGTGCGGGACCCATGTTAGAGTGCGCCGGATGCCATAGAAAGTGTGCAGGACCCATGTTGGAAGGCGCCGGACTCCATAGAAAGTATGCAGGAACCATGTTAGAGTGCGCCGGACGCCATAGAAAATGTGAGGGACCCATGTTAGAGTGCGCCGGACGCCATATAAAATGTGCGGGACCCATGTTAGAGTGCGCCGAGCGTCATAGAAAGTCTGCGGGACCCATTTGTGAGTGCGCGGAACGCCATAGAAAGTGTGCGGGACCCATGCCAGAGTGCGACGGATGCCATAGAAAGTGTGCGGGACCCATGCTAGAGTGCGCCGGACGCCATAGAATGTGTGCGGGACCCATGTTAGAGTGCGTCGGACGCCATAGAAAGTGTGCGGTACCCATGTGAGGGCGCCGGACGTCATAGTAAGTGTGCAGGACCCATGTTAGAGTGCGCCGTACGCCATAGAAAATGTGAGGGACCCATGTTAGAGTGTGCCGGACGCCATAGAAAGTGTGCGGGACCCATGTTAGAGTGCACCGTACGCCATAGAATGTGTGCGGGACCCATGTTAGAGTGCGTCGGACGCCATAGAAAGTGTGCGGGACCCAGGTTAGAGGGCGCCGAACGCCATAGAAAGTGTGCAGGACCCATGTTAGAGTGCGCCGGACGTCATAGAAAATGTGAGGGACCCATGTTAGAGTGTGCCCGACGCCATAGAAAGTGTGCGGAGCCCATGTTAGAGTGTGCGGGACGCCATAGAAAGTGTGCGGGACCCATGTTAGAGTGTGCCGGACGCCATAGAAAGTGTGCAGGACCCATGTTGGAAGGCGCCGGACGCCATAGAAAGTATGCAGGAACCATGTTAGAGTGCGCCGGACGCCATAGAAAATGTGAGGGACCCATGTTAGAGTGCGCCGGACGCCAAATAAAATGTGCGGGACCCATGTTAGAGTGCGCCGAGCGTCATAGAAAGTCTGCGGGACCCATTTGTGAGTGCGCGGAACGCCATAGAAAGTGTGCGGGACCCATGCCAGAGTGCGACGGATGCCATAGAAAGTGTGCGGAACCCATGCTAGAGTGCGCCGGACGCCATAGAAAGTGTGCGGGACCCATGCTAGAGCGCGCCGGACGCCATAGGAAATGTGCGGGACCCATGTTAGAGGGTGCCGGACGCCATAGAAAGTGTGCGGGACCCATGTTAGAGTGCGCGGAACGCCATAGAAAGTGTGCGGGACCCATGCTAGAGTGCGCCGGACGCCATAGAAAGTGTGCAGGACCCATGCTAGAGCGCGCCGAACGCCATAGAATGTGTGCGGGACCCATGTTAGAGTGCGTCGGACGCCATAGAAAGTGTGCGGGACCCATGTTTGAGGGCGCCGGACGCCATAGAAAGTGTGCAGGACCCATGTTAGAGTGCGCCGTACGCCATAGAAAATGTGAGGGACCCATGTTAGAGTGTGCCGGACGCCATAGAAAGTGTGCGGGACCCATCTTAGAGTGCGCCGGACGCCATAGAAAGTCTGCGAGACCCATGTTAGAGTGTGCCGGACGCCATAGAAAATGTGCAGGACCCATGTTAGAGTGCGCCGGAGCCCATAGAATGTGTGCAGGACCCATGTTAGAGTGCGCCGGACGCCATAGAAAGTGTGCGGGACTCATGCTAGAGTGCGCCGGACGCCATAGAATGTGTGCGGCGCCGAACGCCATAGAAAATGTGAGGGACCCAGGTAAGACTGCGCCGGAGCCCTTAGAATGTGTGCAGGCCCCATGTTAGAGTGCGCCGGACGCCATAGAAAGTGTGCGGGCCTCATGCTAGAGTGCGCCGGACGCCATAGAATGTGTGCGGCGCCGAACGCCATAGAAAATGTGAGGGACCCATGTTAGAGTGTGCCATAGAAAATGTACGGGATCCATCTTAGAGTGCGCCGGACGCCATAGAAAGTGTGCGGGACCCATTTTAGAGTGCGCCGAACGCCATAGAAAGTGTGCGGGACCCATGTGAGAGTGTGCCGGACGCCACAGAAAATGTGAGGGACCCATGTTAGAGCGCGCCGGACGCCATAGAAATGTGCGGGACCCATGTTAGAGTGCGCCAAACGCCATAGAATGTGTGCGGGACCCATGTTAGAGTGCGTCGGACGCCATAGAAAGTGTGCGGTACCCATGTGAGGGCGCCGGACGCCATAGAAAGTGTGCAGGACCCATGTTAGAGTGCGCCGTACGCCATAGAAAATGTGCGGGACCCATGTTAGAGTGTGCCGGACGCCATAGAAAGTATGCGGGACCGGTGTAAGAGTGTCCCGTACGCCATAGAATGTGTGCGGGACCCATGTTAGAGTGTGCCGGACGCCATAGAAAGTGTGCGGGTCCCATGTTATAGTGCGCCGGACGCCATAGAAAATGTGAGGGACCCATGTTAGAGTGCGGCGGACGCCATATAAAATGTGCGGGACCCATGGTAGAGTGCGCCGAGCGTCATAGAAAGTCTGCGGGACCCATTTGTGAGTGCGCGGAACGCCATAGAAAGTGTGCGGGACCATGCCAGAGTGCGACGGATGCCATAGAAAGTGTGCGGAACCCATGCTAGAGTGCGCCGGACGCCATAGAAAGTGTGCGGGACCCATGCTAGAGCGCGCCGGACGCCATAGGAAATGTGCGGGACCCATGTTAGAGGGTGCCGGACGCCATAGAAAGTGTGGGGGACCCATGTTAGTGTGCGCTGGACGCCATATAAAGTGTGCGGGACCCATGCTAGAGTGCGCCGGACGCCGTAGAAAGTGTGCGGGACCCATGCTAGAGCGCGCCGAACGGCATAGAATGTGTGCGGGACCCATGTTAGAGTGCGTCGGACGCCATAGAAAGTGTGCGGGACCCATGTTTGAGGGCGCCGGACGCCATAGAAAGTGTGCAGGACCAATGTTTGAGGGCGCCGGACGCCATAGAAAGTGTGCAGGACCCATGTTAGAGTGCGCCGTACGCCATAGAAAATGTGAGGGACCCATGTTAGAGTGTGCCGTACGCCATAGAAAGTGTGCGGGGTCCATGTTAGAGTGCGCCGAACGCCATAGAAAGTGTGCGGGACCCATGTTAGAGTGGGCCGGACGCCATAGAAAGTGTGCAGGACCCATGTTAGAGGGCGCCGGACGCCATAGAAAATATGCAGGAACCATGTTAGAGTGCGCCGGACGCCATATAAAATGAGCGGGACCCATGTTAGAGTGCGCCGGACGCCATAGAAAGTCTGCGGACCCATGTGTGAGTGCGCGGAACGCCATAGAAGGTGTGCGGGACCCATGTTAGAGTGCGCTGGACGCCATAGAAAGTGTGCGGGACCCATGCTAGAGTGCGCCGGACGCCGTAGAAAGTGTGCGGGACCCATGCTAGAGCGCGCCGGACGCCATAGGAAATGTGTGCGGGACCCATGTTAGAGTGTGCCGGACGCCATAGAAAGTGTGCGGGACCCATGTTAGAGTGCGCCGGAACGCCATAGAAAGTGTGCGGGACCCATGTTAGAGTGCGCCGGACGCCATAGAAAGTGTGCGGGACCCATGTTAGAGTGCGCCGGACGCCATAGAAAGTGTGCAGGACCCATGTTAGAGTGCGCCGGACGCCATAGAAAGTGTGCGGGAACCCATGTTAGAGTGCGCCGGACGCCATAGAAAGTGTGCGGGACCCATGTTAGAGTGCGCCGGACGCCATAGAAAATGTGCGGGACCCATGTTAGAGTGCGCCGAGCGCCATAGAAAGTCTGCGGGACCCATTTGTGAGTGCGCGGAACGCCATAGGAAATGTGCGGGACCCATGTTAGAGTGCGCCGAACGCCATAGAATGTGTGCGGGACCCATGTTAGAGGGCTCCGGACGCCATAGAATGTGTGCGGGACCCATGTTAGAGTGCGTCGGACGCCATAGAAAGTGTGCGGTACCCATGTGAGGGCGCCGGACGCCATAGTAAGTGTGCAGGACCCATGTTAGAGTGCGCCGTACGCCATAGAAAATGTGAGGGACCCATGTTAGAGTGTGCCGGACGCCATAGAAAGTGTGCGGGACCCATGTTAGAGTGCGCCGTACGCCATAGAATGTGTGCGGGACCCATGTTAGAGTGCGTCGGACGCCATAGAAAGTGTGCGGGACCCATGGTAGAGGGTGCCGGACTCCATTGAAATTCTGCCGGTCCCATGTTAGAGTGCGCCGGACGCCATGGAAAAAGTGCGGTACCCATGTTAGAGTGTGCCGGACGCCATAGAAAGTGTGCGGGACCCATGTTAGAGTGTGCCGGACGCCATAGAAAGTGTGCGGGACCCATGTTAGAGTGCGCCGGATGCCATAGAAAGTGTGCAGGAACCATGTTAGAGTGCGCCGGACGCCATAGAAAATGTGAGGGACCCATGTTAGAGTGCGCCGGGCGCCAGATAAAATGTGCGGGACCCAGGTTAGAGTGCGCCGGACGCCAGAAAAAATGCGCGGGACCCATGCCAGAGTGCGCCGAACGCTATATAAAGTGTGCGGGACCCATGCCAGAGTGCGCCGAACGCTATAGAAAGTGTGCGGAACCCATGCTATAGTGCGCCGGACGCCATATGAAGTGTGCGGGACCCATGTTAGAGTGCGCTGGACGCCATAAAAAGTGTGCGGGACCCATGTTAGAGTGGGCCGGACGCCATAAAAAGTGTGCGGGACCCATGCTAGAGCGCGCCGAACGCCATAGAAAGTGTGCGGGACCCATGTTAGAGTGCGCCGGATGCCATAGAAAGTGAGCAGGACCCATGTTAGAGCGCGCCGGACGCCATAGAAAGTGTGCAGGACCCATGTTAGAGTGCGCCGTACGCCATAGAAAATGTGAGGGACCCATGTTAGAGTGCGCCGAACGCCATAGAATGTGTGCGGGACCCATGTTAGAGTGCGCCGGACGCCGTAGGAAGTGTGCAGGACCCATGTAAGAGTGCGCCGGACGCCATTGAAAGTGTGCGGGACCACAGTAAGAGCGCGCCGAACGCCATAGAATGTGTGCGGGACCCATGTTAGAGTGCGTCGGACGCCATAGAAAGTGTGCGGGACCCATGCTAGAGCGCGCCGAACGCCATAGAATGTGTGCGGGACCCATGTTAGAGTGCGTCGGACGCCATAGAAAGTGTGCAGGACCCATGTTAGAGGGCGCCGGACGCCATAGAAAGTGTGCAGGACCCATGTTAGAGTGCGCCGGACGCCATAGAAAGTGTGCGGGACCCATGTTAGAGTGCGCGGAACGCCATAGAAAGTGTGCGGAACCCATGCTAGAGTGCGCCGGACGCCATAGAAAGTGTGCGGTACCCATGCTAGAGCGCGCCGGACGCCATAGGAAATGTGCGGGACCCATGTTAGAGTGCGCCGAACGCCATAGAATGTGTGCTGGACCCATGTCAGAGTGCGCCGAACGCCATAGAATGTGTGCGGGACCCATGTTAGAGTGCGTCGGACGCCATAGAAAGTGTGCGGGACCCATGTTAGAGTGCGCCGGACGCCATAGAAAGTGTGCAGGACCCATGTTAGAAGGCGCCGGACGCCATAGAAAGTATGCAGGAACCATGTTAGAGTGCGCCGGACGCCATAGAAAATGTGAGGGACCCATGTTAGAGTGCGCCGGACGAAATATAAAATGTGCGGGACCCATGTTAGAGTGCGCCGAGCGTCATAGAAAGTCTGCGGGACCCATTTGTGAGTGCGCGGAACGCCATAGAAAGTGTGCGGGACCCATGTCAGAGTGCGACGGATGCCATAGAAAGTGTGCGGAACCCATGCTAGAGTGCGCCGGACGCCATAGGAAATGTGCGGGACCCATGTTAGAGGGTGCCGGACGCCATAGAAAGTGTGCGGGACCCATGTTAGTGTGCGCGGAACGCCATAGAAAGTGTGCGGGACCCATGCTAGAGTGCGCCGGACGCCATAGAAAGTGTGCGGGACCCATGCTAGAGCGCGCCGAACGCCATAGAATGTGTGCGGGACCCATGTTAGAGTGCGTCGGACGCCATAGAAAGTGTGCGGGACCCATGTTTGAGGGCGCCGGACGCCATAGAAAGTGTGCAGGACCCATGTTAGAGTGCGCCGTACGCCATAGAAAATGTGAGGGACCCATGTTAGAGTGTGCCCGACGCCATAGAAAGTGTGCGGGGCCCATGTTAGAGTGCGCCGGACGCCGTAGAAAGTGTGCGGGACCCATGTTAGAGTGGGCCGGACGCCATAAAAAGTGTGCGGGACCCATGCTAGAGCGCGCCGAACGCCATAGAATGTGTGCGGGACCCATGTTAGAGGGCGCCGGACGCCATAGAAAGTGTGCAGGACCCATGTTAGAGGGCGCCGGACGCCATAGAAAGTGTGAAGGACCCATGTTAAAGTGCGCCGTACGCCATAGAAAATGTGAGGGACCCATGTTAGAGTGTGCCGGACGCCATAGAAAGTGTGCGGGACCCATGTTAGAGTGCGCGGAACGCCATAGAAAGTGTGCGGGACCAATGCTAGAGTGCGCCGGACGCCATAGAAAGTGTGCGGTACCCATGCTAGAGCGCGCCGGACGCCATAGGAAATGTGCGGAACCCATGTTAGAGTGCGCCGAACGCCATAGAATGTGTGCGGGACCCATGTTAGAGTGCGTCGGACGCCATAGAAAGTGTGCGGTACCCATGTGAGGGCGCCGGACGCCATAGTAAGTGTGCAGGACCCATGCTAGAGCGCGCCGGACGCCATAGGAAATGTGCGGGACCCATGTTAGAGGGTGCCGGACGCCATAGAAAGTGTGCGGGACCCATGTTAGTGTGCGCCGGACGCCATAGGAAATGTGCGGGACCCATGTTAGAGGGTGCCGGACGCCATAGAAAGTGTGCGGGACCCATGTTAGTGTGCGCGGAACGCCATTATAAGTGTGCGGGACCCATGCTAGAGTGCGCCGGACGTCATAGAAAATGTGAGGGACCCATGTTAGAGTGTGCCCGACGCCATAGAAAGTGTGCGGAGCCCATGTTAGAGTGTGCGGGACGCCATAGAAAGTGTGCGGGACCCATGTTAGAGTGTGCCGGACGCCATAGAAAGTGTGCGGGACCCATGTTAGAGTGCGCCGGATGCCATAGAAAGTGTGCAGGACCCATGTTGGAAGGCGCCGGACGCCATAGAAAGTATGCAGGAACCATGTTAGAGTGCGCCGGACGCCATAGAAAATGTGAGGGACCCATGTTAGAGTGCGCCGGACGCCATATAAAATGTGCGGGACCCATGTTAGAGTGCGCCGAGCGTCATAGAAAGTCTGCGGGACCCATTTGTGAGTGCGCGGAACGCCATAGAAAGTGTGCGGGACCCATGCCAGAGTGCGACGGATGCCATAGAAAGTGTGCGGGACCCATGCTAGAGTGCGCCGGACGCCATAGAATGTGTGCGGGACCCATGTTAGAGTGCGTCGGACGCCATAGAAAGTGTGCGGTACCCATGTGAGGGCGCCGGACGCCATAGTAAGTGTGCAGGACCCATGTTAGAGTGCGCCGTACGCCATAGAAAATGTGAGGGACCCATGTTAGAGTGTGCCGGACGCCATAGAAAGTGTGCGGGACCCATGTTAGAGTGCGCCGTACGCCATAGAATGTGTGCGGGACCCATGTTAGAGTGCGTCGGACGCCATAGAAAGTGTGCGGGACCCATGTTAGAGGGCGCCGAACGCCATAGAAAGTGTGCAGGACCCATGTTAGAGTGCGCCGGACGTCATAGAAAATGTGAGGGACCCATGTTAGAGTGTGCCCGACGCCATAGAAAGTGTGCGGAGCCCATGTTAGAGTGTGCGGGACGCCATAGAAAGTGTGCGGGACCCATGTTAGAGTGTGCCGGACGCCATAGAAAGTGTGCGGGACCCATGTTAGAGTGCGCCGGATGCCATAGAAAGTGTGCAGGACCCATGTTGGAAGGCGCCGGACGCCATAGAAAGTATGCAGGAACCATGTTAGAGTGCGCCGGACGCCATAGAAAATGTGAGGGACCCATGTTAGAGTGCGCCGGACGCCATATAAAATGTGCGGGACCCATGTTAGAGTGCGCCGAGCGTCATAGAAAGTCTGCGGGACCCATTTGTGAGTGCGCGGAACGCCATAGAAAGTGTGCGGGACCCATGCCAGAGTGCGACGGATGCCATAGAAAGTGTGCGGGACCCATGCTAGAGTGCGCCGGACGCCATAGAAAGTGTGCGGGACCCATGTTAGAGTGCGCGGAACGCCATAGAAAGTGTGCGGGACCCATGCTAGAGCGCGCCGGACGCCATAGAAAGTGTGCAGGACCCATGTTAGAGTGCGCCGTACGCCATAGAAAATGTGAGGGACCCATGTTAGAGTGTGCCCGACGCCATAGAAAGTGTGCGGGACCCATGTTAGAGTGCGCCGACCGCCATAGAATGTGTGCGGGCCCCATGTTAGAGTGCGTCGGACGCCATAGAAAGTGTGCGGGACCCATGTTAGAGTGCGCCGGACGCCATAGAAAGTATGCAGGAACCATGTTAGAGTGCGCCGGACGCCATAGAAAATGTGAGGGACCCATGTTAGAGTGTGCCGGACGCCATAGAAAGTGTGCGGGACCCATGTTAGAGTGCGCCGGACGCCATAGAAAGTGTGCGGGACCCATGTTAGAGTGCGCCGGACGCCATAGAAAGTGTGCGGGACCCATGTTAGAGTGCGCCGGACGCCATAGAAAGTGTGCAGGACCCATGTTGAAGAGTGCGCCGGACGCCATAGAAAGTGTGCAGGACCCATGTTAGAGTGCGCCGGACGCCATAGAAAATGTGAGGGACCCATGTTAGAGTGCGCCGGACGCCATATAAAGTGTGCGGGACCCATGTTAGTGTGCGCCGGACGCAACAGAAAGTGTGCGGGACCCATTTGTGAGTGCGCGGAACGCCATAGAAAGTGTGCGGGACCCATGCTAGAGTGCGCCGGCCGCCATAGAAACTGTACGGGGACCATGCTAGAGTGCGCCGGACGCCATAGAATGTGTGCCGGACCCATGTTAGAGTGCGTCGGACGCCATAAAACGTGTGCGGGACCCATGTTAGAGTGTGCCGGATGCCATAGAAAGTGTGCAGGACCCATGTTAGAGTGCGCCGGACGCCAGAGAAAATGTGAGGGACCCATGTTAGAGTGCGTCGGGCGCCATAGAAAGTGTGTGGGACCCATGTTAGAGTGCTCCGGACGGCATAGAATGTGTGCGGGACCCATGTTAGAGGGTGCCGGACGCCATAGAAAGTGTGCGGGACCCATGTTAGTGTGCGCGGAACGCCATTATAAGTGTGCGGGACCCATGCTAGAGTGCGCCGGACGTCATAGAAAATGTGAGGGACCCATGTTAGAGTGTGCCCGACGCCATAGAAAGTGTGCGGAGCCCATGTTAGAGTGTGCGGGACGCCATAGAAAGTGTGCGGGACCCATGTTAGAGTGTGCCGGACGCCATAGAAAGTGTGCGGGACCCATGTTAGAGTGCGCCGGATGCCATAGAAAGTGTGCAGGACCCATGTTGGAAGGCGCCGGACGCCATAGAAAGTATGCAGGAACCATGTTAGAGTGCGCCGGACGCCATAGAAAATGTGAGGGACCCATGTTAGAGTGCGCCGGACGCCATATAAAATGTGCGGGACCCATGTTAGAGTGCGCCGAGCGTCATAGAAAGTCTGCGGGACCCATTTGTTAGTGCGCGGAACGCCATAGAAAGTGTGCGGGACCCATGCCAGAGTGCGACGGATGCCATAGAAAGTGTGCGGGACCCATGCTAGAGTGCGCCGGACGCCATAGAAAGTGTGCGGTACCCATGCTAGAGCGCGCCGGACGCCATAGGAAATGTGCGGGACCCATGTTAGAGTGCGCCGAACGCCATAGAAAGTGTGCGGGACCCATGCTAGAGTGCGCCGGACGCCATAGAAAGTGTGCGGTACCCATGCTAGAGCGCGCCGGACGCCATAGGAAATGTGCGGGACCCATGTTAGAGTGCGCCGAACGCCATAGAATGTGTGCGGGACCCATGTTAGAGTGCGTCGGACGCCATAGAAAGTGTGCGGGACCCATGTTAGAGTGCGCCGGACGCCATAGAAAGTGTGCAGGACCCATGTTAGAAGGCGCCGGACGCCATAGAAAGTATGCAGGAACCATGTTAGAGTGCGCCGGACGCCATAGAAAATGTGAGGGACCCATGTTAGAGTGCGCCGGACGCCATATAAAATATGCGGGACCCATGTTAGAGTGCGCCGAGCGTCATAGAAAGTCTGCGGGACCCATGTTAGAGTGTGCCGGACGCCATAGAAAGTGTGCGGGACCCATGTTAGAGTGCGCCGTACGCCATAGAATGTGTGCGGACCCATGTTAGAGTGCGTCGGACGCCATAGAAAGTGTGCGGGACCCATGTTAGAAGGCGCCGGACGCCATAGGAAGTATGCAGGAACCATGTTAGAGGGTGCCGGACGCCATAGAAAGTGTGCGGGACCCATGTTAGTGTGCGCGGAACGCCATAGAAAGTGTGCGGGACCCATGCTAGAGCGCGCCGGACGCCATAGAAAGTGTGCGGGACCCATGCTAGAGCGCGCCGAACGCCATAGAATGCGTGCGGGACCCATGTTAGAGTGCGTCGGACGCCATAGAAAGTGTGCGGGACCCATGTTTGAGGGCGCCGGACGCCATAGAAAGTGTGCAGGACCCATGTTAGAGTGCGCCGTACGCCATAGAAAATGTGAGGGACCCATGTTAGAGTGGGCCGGACGCCATAGAAAAAGTGCGTGACACATGCTAGAGCGCGCCGGACGCCATAAAAAGTGTGCGGGACCCATGCTAGAGCGCGCCGAACGCCATAGAATGTGTGCGGGACCCATGTTAGAGGGCGCCGGACGCCATAGAAAGTGTGCAGGACCCATGTTAGAGTGCGCCGTACGCCATAGAAAATGTGAGGGACCCATGTTAGAGTGTGCCGGACGCCATAGAAAGTGTGCGGGACCCATGTTAGAGTGCGCCGGACGCCATAGAAAGTGTGCGGGACCCATGTTAGAGTGCGCGGAACGCCATAGAAAGTGTGCGGGACCAATGCTAGAGTGCGCCGGACGCCATAGAAAGTGTGCGGTACCCATGCTAGAGCGCGCCGGACGCCATAGGAAATGTGCGGAACCCATGCTAGAGTGCGCCGGACGCCATAGAAAGTGTGCGGGACCCATGCTAGAGCGCGCCGAACGCCATAGAATGTGTGCGGAACCCATGCTAGAGTGCGCCGGACGCCATAGAAAGTGTGCGGGACCCATGCTAGAGCGCGCCGGACGCCATAGGAAATGTGCGGGACCCATGTTAGAGGGTGCCGGACGCCATAGAAAGTGTGCGGGACCCATGTTAGTGTGCGCCGGACGCCATAGGAAATGTGCGGGACCCATGTTAGAGGGTGCCGGACGCCATAGAAAGTGTGCGGGACCCATGTTAGAGGGCGCCGAACGCCATAGAAAGTGTGCAGGACCCATGTTAGAGTGCGCCGGACGTCATAGAAAATGTGAGGGACCCATGTTAGAGTGTGCCCGACGCCATAGAAAGTGTGCGGAGCCCATGTTAGAGTGTGCGGGACGCCATAGAAAGTGTGCGGGACCCATGTTAGAGTGTGCCGGACGCCATAGAAAGTGTGCGGGACCCATGTTAGAGTGCGCCGGATGCCATAGAAAGTGTGCAGGACCCATGTTGGAAGGCGCCGGACGCCATAGAAAGTGTGCGGTACCCATGCTAGAGCGCGCCGGACGCCATAGGAAATGTGCGGGACCCATGTTAGAGTGCGCCGAACGCCATAGAATGTGTGCGGGACCCATGCTAGAGTGCGTCGGACGCCATAGAAAGTGTGCGGTACCCATGTGAGGGCGCCGGACGCCATAGTAAGTGTGCAGGACCCATGTTAGAGTGCGCCGTACGCCATAGAAAATGTGAGGGACCCATGTTAGAGTGTGCCGGACGCCATAGAATGTGTGCGGGACCCATGTTAGAGTGCGTCGGACGCCATAGAAAGTGTGCGGGACCCATGTTAGAAGGCGCCGGACGCCATAGAAAGTATGCAGGAACCATGTTAGAGTGCGCCGGACGCCATAGAAAATGTGAGGGACTTATGTTAGAGTGCGCCGGACGCCATATAAAGTGTGCGGGACCCATGTTAGAGTGCGCCGAGCGTCATAGAAAGTCTGCGGGACTCATTTGTGAGTGCGCGGAACGCCATAGAAAGTGTGCGGGACCCATGCCAGAGTGCGACGGATGCCATAGAAAGTGTGCGGAACCCATGCTAGAGTGCGCCGGACGCCATAGAAAGTGTGCGGGACCCATGCTAGAGCGCGCCGGACGCCATAGGAAATGTGCGGGACCCATGTTAGAGGGTGCCGGACGCCATAGAAAGTGTGCGGGACCCATGCTAGAGCGCGCCGAACGCCATAGAATGTGTGCGGGACCCATGTTAGAGTGCGTCGGACGCCATAGAAAGTGTGCGGGACCCATGCTAGAGCGCGCCGAACGCCATAGAATGTGTGCGGGACCCATGCTAGAGCGCGCCGGACGCCATAGGAAATGTGCGGGACCCATGTTAGAGGGTGCCGGACGCCATAGAAAGTGTGCGGGACCCATGTTAGTGTGCGCGGAACGCCATAGAATGTGTGCGGGACCCATGTTAGAGTGCGTCGGACGCCATAGAAAGTGTGCGGTACCCATGTGAGGGCGCCGGACGCCATAGTAAGTGTGCAGGACCCATGTTAGAGTGCGCCGTACGCCATAGAAAATGTGAGGGACCCATGTTAGAGTGTGCCGGACGCCATAGAATGTGTGCGGGACCCATGTTAGAGTGCGTCGGACGCCATAGAAAGTGTGCGGGACCCATGTTAGAAGGCGCCGGACGCCATAGAAAGTATGCAGGAACCATGTTAGAGTGCGCCGGACGCCATAGAAAATGTGAGGGACTTATGTTAGAGTGCGCCGGACGCCATATGAAGTGTGCGGGACCCATGTTAGAGTGCGACGGATGCCATAGAAAGTGTGCGGAACCCATGCTAGAGTGCGCCGGACGCCATAGAAAGTGTGCGGGACCCATGCTAGAGCGCGCCGGACGCCATAGGAAATGTGCGGGACCCATGTTAGAGGGTGCCGGACGCCATAGAAAGTGTGCGGGACCCATGTTAGTGTGCGCGGAACGCCATTATAAGTGTGCGGGACCCATGCTAGAGTGCGCCGGACGCCATAGAAAGTGTGCGGGACCCATGCTAGAGCGCGCCGAACGCCATAGAATGTGTGCGGGACCCATGCTAGAGCGCGCCGGACGCCATAGGAAATGTGCGGGACCCATGTTAGAGGGTGCCGGACGCCATAGAAAGTGTGCGGGACCCATGTTAGTGTGCGCGGAACGCCATAGAAAGTGTGCGGGACCCATGCTAGAGTGCGCCGGACGCCATAGAAAGTGTGCGGGACCCATGCTAGAGTGCGCCGGACGCCATAGAAAGTGTGCGGGACCCATGCTAGAGCGCGCCGAACGCCATAGAATGTGTGCGGGACCCATGTTAGAGTGCGTCGGACGCCATAGAAAGTGTGCGGGACCCATGTTTGAGGGCGCCGGACGCCATAGAAAGTGTGCAGGACCCATGTTAGAGTGCGCCGTACGCCATAGAAAATGTGAGGGACCCATGTTAGAGTGTGCCCGACGCCATAGAAAGTGTGCGGGGCCCATGTTAGAGTGCGCCGGACGCCGTAGAAAGTGTGCGGGACCCATGTTAGAGTGCGCCGGACGCCATATAAAATGAGCGGGACCCATGTTAGAGTGCGCCGAGCGCCATAGAAAGTCTGCGGGACCCATGTGTAAGTGCGCGGAACGCCATAGAAGGTGTGTGGGACCCATGCTAGAGTGCGCTGGACGCCATAGAAAGTGTGCGGGACCCATGCTAGAGTGCGCCGGACGCCGTAGAAAGTGTGCGGGACCCATGCTAGAGCGCGCCGGACGCCATAGGAAATGTGCGGGACCCATGTTAGAGTGTGCCGGACGCCATAGAAAGTGTGCGGGACCCATGTTAGAGTGCGCCGAGCGCCATAGAAAGTCTGCGGGACCCATGTGTGAGTGCGCGGAACGCCATAGAAGGTGTGTGGGACCCATGCTAGAGTGCGCTGGACGCCATAGAAAGTGTGCGGGACCCATGCTAGAGTGCGCCGGACGCCGTAGAAAGTGTGCGGGACCCATGCTAGAGCGCGCCGGACGCCATAGGAAATATGCGGGACCCATGTTAGAGTGTGCCGGACGCCATAGAAAGTGTGCGGGACCCATGTTAGAGTGCGCGGAACGCCATAGAAAGTGTGCGGAACCCATGCTAGAGTGCGCCGGACGCCATAAAAAGTGTGCGGGACCCATGCTAGAGCGCGCCGAACGCCATAGAATGTGTGCGGGACCCATGTTAGAATGCGTCGGACGCCATAGAAAGTGTGCGGGACCCATGTTAGAGGGCGCCGGACGCCATAGAAAGTGTGCAGGACCCATGTTAGAGTGCACCGTACGCCATAGAAAATGTGAGGGACCCATGTTAGAGTGTGCCGGACGCTATAGAAAGTGTGCGGGACCCATGTTAGAGTGCGCCGGACGCCATAGGAAATGTGCGGGACCCATGTTAGAGTGCGCCGAACGCCATAGAATGTGTGCGGGACCCATGTTAGAGTGCGTCGGACGCCATAGAAAGTGTGCGGTACCCATGTGAGGGCGCCGGACGCCATAGTAAGTGTGCGGGACCCATGTTAGAGTGCGCCGTACGCCATAGAAAATGTGAGGGACCCATGTTAGAGTGTGCCGGACGCCATAGAAAGTGTGCGGGACCCATGTTAGAGTGCCCCGTACGCCATAGAATGTGTGCGACCCATGTTAGAGTGCGTCGGACGCCATAGAAAGTGTGCGGGACCCATGTTAGAGGGCGCCGGACGCCATAGAAAGTGTGCAGGACCCATGTTAGAGTGCGCCGGACGTCATAGAAAATGTGGGGGACCCATGTTAGAGTGTGCCGGACGCCATAGAATGTGTGCGGGACCCATGTTAGAGTGCGTCGGACGCCGTAGAAAGTGTGCGGTACCCATGTTAGAGGGCGCCGGACGCCATAGCAAGTGTGCAGGACCCATGTGTGAGTGCGCGGAACGCCATAGAAAGTGTGCAGGACCCATGTTAGAGTACGCCAGACGCCATATAAAATGTGTGGGACCCATGCTAGAGTGCGCCGGACGCCATAGAAAGTATGCGGGAACCATGCTAGAGTGCGCCGGACGCCGTAGAAAGTGTGCGCGACCTCAGGGGGAGTGCTCTGAACACCGTGGAAAGTGTGCGGTACTACGTAGCAATGCGCAGAACGCCACAGAAAGAAGAATGTCTCTGAAACGAGTTCGAGAACGCTAATCTACAGGATTTTCCGCACTTTTGATTTTGTGTGTATGCACAACTGAAGTAGATTTATTGCCTTTCTCGGTATAATTTGCCGTTGTCTGCCTTTCCATGTGTCCACATGTGCGTAGGCAGTCTTTATGTCTACAACAAAACATATTGGGGCGAAATGATTCTTGAGCCGATTCTATATATGCAAAGACAAGTTGATAATTTCCGCCGGAGGCGGAAATTCGAGGGTCTGGGGGCGAAGCCCCCAGCCAGCCGTCAGGCGGGCGGAGTCCGCAGGACGGCTGGTGATATATATATTTCCACCACATGTCGTGCTTCATCGGCAGTTGCGAGCCCTTCACGGCACTCACTGCGGTCACCATGAGATGCTATACACGGAGCGCCGTGTAGAAAGCGTGGACTCCGGCTAAAAGACGTAGACGATGTTAGCACTTCTCTAGGTCGGCACTCATATGAGATAAGAAAAAGCTCAGCACACGTCTTTTTTTCTGCGAATTTTGTTTATTTCCTGTGGCTAACGCCCTTCGACTTCACAAGTCATCTCGAGAACGAAAGTTTGCCCGGACCATGCATATATTGAGAAGTTATTTGATTTAAAAAGCTGTTTGATGATTGATACGGTCAGAACATGCTCGCAAGGTTATAGTGTTGGAGTGTCCACATTTTGAGTTCTTTTCTCTCCATTTTAACTATCTTGAACATTAATGTTGGTTAGATGATAAGGAAACGGAAGCCCAACTGAAAATTTTATCGTGAGCCCTGACTTTGATATTAGCTTTGTTTCCGCAGCATTCTGCTCGTTGAGGTATTAGGGCAGTATGGTGGTGCAAGGCGTTTGTTCTCCTGGATTCCAGAATTCCTTCCCCTTGTTGAAAGAATTTCTTGAGCAGTACACCAAGATAGCATAGATTTTATTCGGCTAACGTTTCAGCGCTCTCGCCTTCGTCGGAGCCTAGAAAGCAAAGCACATAAGGAAACTACGCGTCCAAGCACTATTTCACAGTAAAAGGAGGTAATTAACAAGAAAACCAGAACAAAAAACGACGTCATACGGGCTCAAACACCAACCTTTAGTAAGCAGACTACAGTCTGGCGGGCACCCAGAGTTGGGCTCAGATGGCGGGTGAATGAATGGAGCTACTTCAGACCACCCACCTCGATGGCCAAAAGAAGGCCGATCACGCAGATCAAAACCCGCAGAGGTCAACAGAGGGGGCCAGCTCTTGGGTGACCGCCACACGCTCGTCCTTTCTATTAACACCGGAGGAGTACTCCAGACAATATCGTTGTCTAAACAGAAAGTGGGCCGAGATAGCAAATGCAGTCGAGTAGCCTAAGAACACAGCTAATCGTTTGAAAAATGACCTACCTGTCTGTCCGGTCTTGTACACATTCATCAAAACTCACAAATTTCCCGCACAGGACTCTGGCTTAGCTGATCCATCACTGTTCAAAATCAGACCTATCATAAGTAACATCGGTGGTCCCACAGACAGGGTTTCTTGGTTTTTGAACCTAATCCTCGTTCAGGTCTTTAAATTCCTACCAACTCACCTCCCTAACACTAACAAATTCCTCGAAATACTAGCTAACAGCAGGCTGGAAGAGGGTTTCGCCATGGAGTCCTTCGCTGTCACATCATTGTACACAAATGTGTCCAATGATTGTGCCTTGCAAGCGATCTCCGAAATTCTCATTGACCACAGGGAAAATTTTAACTTTTTCGGTTTCTCTATCTCACAAGTAATGACACAGCTCAGCGAGTGTCTTAACTGTAACATTTTTAGGTTGTCAGGGGAGTATTTCGAGCAATTCAGGGGACTGGCGATGGGACAAAGATTAGCTCCTGTTTTGGCAGTCACATTGATGTCTAAAGTGGAATCACCTGTCCTAGATCGCCACCCAGTCCATTATTGCCGCTATATCGACGATTGCTTTATAGTGTGCTCTACCCAGACCGAGGTGGACGCTTGTTTCGATCTTCTAAACCAGCAATCGGATCACATCAAATTCACACGCGAGAGGCCAACAACATCTGGGTGGGTTTCCTTCTTGAAATGCCCAGGTCAATCTTTCAGATGGATCATATAAAACTAGATGGTATCGCAAACCAACAAGTAAAAATATAGTTGTCAACTTTCGTTCCGCCCATCCTAATACCACCAAAAACTCAATTATTAAAAGCATGTTTCGTACAGCCGTCACGGTTTCATCAGATAGCGAGCAGAAAAGCGCCTCGGTAGCATTAGCGCAACGCATCGCTCGGGAAAATGGGTATCCCACCAAGGGATTCATTGGTTTCAGGCGGCGATCCCCTGGAGCAAACCGCGATGACAATGAGCGGTCAAAAATAGGGTTCAGTGTGCCTTTTATTTCCAATGAGTTAAGCGCCGCTATACGCTCCTGTATTCGCGAAGCGGACCTCCAAGATACGGTACAGTTAATCGACATTCCTCCCCAAAACCTTAAGGCACAAGTCCGGAACCGTATCTATGACCGCGCGTGCACTACAACATCCTGTGTAATCTGTCTGTATGGTACGGAAGGGGAATGTATCAGCGCAGGGGTTGTCTACCTGATAATGTACCAGTTGTGTGGCGAAGAATACGTAGGGGAAACTGGGAGGCCTCTCTGCGTCAGGGTCAAGGAGCACTTAGACGGCCTCATCAAGTCTAAGGTATTTACTCCCCTAGGAGAGCTTCGAGTGCGTTAGCATGAAAACAACACTTTCGATGTTACAGTTACGATCCTTGCTCGCGAGTCAGAGATCGCCGCACGCAGAACTCTAGAAGCGTTTTGGATTACCTCTAAAAATCCGAAAATTAGTAGGAAGGATGAGCGTGTGGCGGTCACCCAAGAGCTGGCCCCCTTTGTTGACCTCTGCTGGTTTTGATCTGCGTGATCGGCCTTCTGATGGCCATCGAGGTGGGTGGTCTGAGGTAGCTCCATTCATTCACCCGCCATCTGAGTCCAACTGACAAGGGACCACTTCGAACATGAAATGGAGTTTCAAAAAACGCTCTTTTGAAAGTTGTAGAGGGCGTAAAAATAAACTATTTAAAATTTTAAAATTTCTTTCAGTCCTCACGGGTAGATCAAAAACCACCAAAACAATGGGTTGCGGTAGGTAAAATGCCATTAAATGCACCCTAACCTGACGAAAGCCCCTAAGAAACAGGAAACGGACCTCAGATTCGTGTTCAGCGCCCCAAATTACCCCCTATGGCGGAGTTTGGGCAAAAAAAATTTCGACCTCTGAACCCCCAAAAATGGCTTTGAGCTTCTTACCTCACGGGGCTCCAAAGGTCGAAAAAAAATTTATGACCCAAACTTTGCTCTCGGAGGTTATTTGAAGTGCTCATGACTGAATCTGAGGTCAGTTTGTCGATTTTCGACGGATTACGGTAGATTGCGGTGGGTATACGGTAGTTGGGTCAAAGTCTCAGATTTGACTCGAAATTGATGAACGGGGGTTATTCGGGGTGCTGAATACGAATTTGATGTTCACTTGTCAATTTTCAAATTATTAAGGTAGTTTTAGGCCCTCCTTGTCATGACAACTACCGTAAGCTACAATAAACCTCAGAATTTTGACAAACGACCTCTAAATTCGTGTTCAGCACCCTAGATTACCCCTACATACAAGTTTTGAGCCGAATCCGAAGATTTTTTCCAAACCACCTAAAAAAAACCCTGATGGGTGGTACCCTTGTCTTGCCGCTAGGCTTGGAAAAATGCCGTGAACTTTCTCCGGAGTGGTTTCTTTTTTTTACGAGAAGCTGCGAAGAGCGCACTCGGATTCTACGTCCAAAATGGCTCCAGAAAACTACATTTAATCCAGAATGGCCAGGCTGACTAAAAGTAGTCTTCTTGTAAAAAGCGTTTTTAAAAGGTTCTGTTCTACAGAAAATTTTGGAATTGATAACGAAATACTTTTCTTGAGTCTTCGAGCCATGCGCTTAAGTATTAGGTTGCTTCAATGGATTTTGTAGTTTAGGTAAACCCACTTCTGTTTACAATAATTATTTCTGTTGGAAAAAAGATTGGTCATTGATCAAGAAACAAGTCCACGAGGTTTCATTTTGTCCGAACTTTTTTCCAGCGTCATATATCAAAATAAGTCCCCTAAAGTGTTTCTCTGAATTAAGGACGGTTTTTCTGTAACATATGTGGGGGAGAAGAGTAAGGGTATTCTTGATATTCTAGCAATTGTCGAAACCTCGGAATTTCCATAGTTTCTAACATTGATGAGAACCGTTCTCCGTTTATATCACGTTACCTTTGCGATATAAAAAAGAGGTATAAAAAACAAGAGACACTGTTGAAACTCAAAGCAATTGAGGTGAACACATAGAAATGTTATTACTACCAGCCATAATGCAGTAATGATCCCACAGTATTCGAACCATCCTTCAGTTGCTTCGTAATCCAGCGCCTAACCGACTGAGCCACGGTGCGCTGCTAGCTCACCCCAACTATCACATTGCAGTGATCGGTGGTTTGAATGCAACGAGCATTGTTCAGGGGATCAATGAACAAGTCATAACTCGAGAACCTAGCTAGATTTCATCTTCAAACTTTTAGGAGAACCTTTTCAGATGATTTCAAGGCCACTGTATAGCTCACATTTGTCCTACGTCCCCCCAATCTAACGTTCTGGTCTCTTTCTTTTTTTGATCGTTTTTGATCTACCCGTGAGGACTGAGTGAAATTTTGAAATCTTAAATTGTTTCTTTTAAACTCCTCTACAACCCTCAAAAGACCGTTTTTCAAAACTCCATTTTATGTTCGAAGTGGTCCCTTGTGAGGGTGCCCGGCAGACTGTAGTCTGCTTACTAAAGGTTGGTGTTTGAGCCCATATGACGTCGTTTTTTGTTCTGGTTTTCTTGGTGATTACCTCCTTTTGCTGCGAAATAGTGCTTGGACGCGCAGTTTCCTTATGTGCTTTGCTTTCTAGGCTCCGACGAAGGCGAGAGCGCCGAAACGTCAGCCGAATAAAATCTATGCTATCTTGCTGTAGTGCTCAAGAAATTCTTTCAACGACTATCCACAATGCCAAGATTTATCGAAAGTCGAACGTGGAATATCCTTTCCCTTGATTCTTGGGGGCTTCTTGCCAAAACCTAGCTGAAGTTCGGTCCATCAGAACAACAAAAGTAGGATTTATCACGAAGCGGTACCACACATACTCGAAAATGCTTGAAAACAGGTGGAAAACTGTCGGCACCGGTGGCTTGAGCCAGCCTCAGATAATCCTCTTCTCAGATTATAAGGTTCTTATCAAACATCAGCTCCATAATTTCCAGTTTGTGTACGGATTTCTGAGGCAAAGGTGTTAGCCACAGAACTAGGAATTGGTCGGACAGTCAAGAAGTGGTCGGCAACCCATATCATGCTAGAGTTACAGTTATCGGAAATTCGCACTTATCAGAGAGTGCTTTGGATTTTTTGAGCCTTGGACCTTCCTTTTCTTCAATTCAGAACGTCGGTCCTCACACGTTTCGCAAAACAGTTGCTGGCCTGCACAAACTATGAGATCAGTTGAGATGGAGGCTATCAAGTGCAAGTCGGCAGAACACCAATGACGACCCCAGCGAGTGTCGCTGACGCCTCAATCCGTTCCCGCCATCGTTCCCACAGAGAGCCTCGATCCGTGCCCTGAGGCGGACACCAAGTTTAGAATATTATCGACAGGAATACTAAATGTGTTCAACCGACACCGCAGCCAACGGAATCGGAATCTCACCAATTCACAGTGGGAAGGATTAAATAGTGCGCGATCGAATCGATCGCAAGGAGATCCGTCTTTCGGTGAGTGACAAGGGAGGGGAGTTCGTGGTTGCACCATTGTCACTCGACCGCGAGATCACTGAACTTCATCTCGCGACACTTCCATTTATACTCGTTCCACAGAAAGGCAATTTGCTATCCAATGTAGTAGACTGAACGATAGATGGATGAAAGTTGGAAAAGATGCTGGACTGAGCGATAGGCTGCTCAGAAGATTGAAATTGGATACATCAACATGCCGCTGTGTTCTATAGCCTGCTGAAAACGCACAAGCTATCATCAGAAGACTTGAGGCTCGCTAACGGCCAGCACATATGAAATCAGACCTATCATAAGTTGTTGTGTGAGGGCCAACAGATCGCATCGCCTGGTTCCTGAACAAGATTGTGGGACAATTGCTCAATCATGTACCATCGCATTTATCTAACACCACTCAGTTCCCGGATCGTCTACGAGCTAGTAGAATTGATGAAACCTGCGTGATAGAGTCGTTTGATGTTACAGCGCTCTCTACACGAACGTAAACAATCAAGAAGCTCTCCAGGCACTGTCCGAGATGCTAGATGAACATGGGAGGACAATAGTGACTTTCGGTTCGAGCAAGATACAGATTATGCATCTCGTAAAGGAGTGCCTAAACCGCAATATCTTTAAGTGGTGTGGAAGCTACTACTCTCAAGTAAGGGGACTCGCCATGGGCCAGCGCCTGGCACCGGTCCTGGCAGTTTGCTTTATGAGGCAGAATTGAAAAACCCATACTGGACCGACTGCCCACGTTGTACTGTCGATACATCGACGATTGTTGTGTTGTAACATCCACGCAAACAGAGATGGACGAATTGTTCACCATTCTGAACCAACAATCCCAGTACATAAGATTCACGCGAGAAACTCCTCAAAATGGATGGCTTCCCTTTCTTAACACGCAGGTCAAGCTCCTCAGTGACACATTTAAAGTTAAATGGTACCGGAAAGCAAGCTCCAAAAACAACTTACTTCACGCAAAGTCAGCGCACCCTCGAGCCGTAAAGCGTGCGGTAGTGGGAAATATGTTCAAGACGGCGCTAAAGGTTTGTAATGGTGTCATGGAGCGCGAGGAATCCAGAAGCCTAGCGAGAGATATCGCCACTTCAGCAACGGATACACAACGGAGCGTCGCACGCGACGTCGACAGAATCGCTCCTCAAATGCCCACGATGGCAAGATCCCGCTCCTACTGCCGTTTGTTTTCGGATAAAATCAATGACGAGTTGCGTCGGTGCATAGCTCGCGCGGACCAAGCAACGATGTTACCCTCGTGAGCATCCCGCGAGACAATATTGAACATCAACTTGTCAGAAATAGGCTGTACGATCAGTCGTGTGTCACTACCAACTGCGTAACTTGCCCGCATGGAAGAAATGGAGACTGTGCGCGGAGCGGGGTTGTATACCAACTCCAGTGTTTGGCTTGTAATGAGGTATATATAGGAGAGACAGGAAGATTGTTGTGCGTACGCCTAAAGGAACATCTGGCGGGAAAAAGGCGTATGTCTCTCCTGACACCTCTTGGTAAACACAGAGTTGAGCAACACAATAACGTTGATTATGGTATCAAATGCACTGTGCTCACTCAGGAAACGGACATCGCTGTGAAGGAGGCCCTTGAGGCTTTTTATATACGGACACGTAATCCGAAGCTCAATAACCGAAAATGAGTGCATGACGATAACTAATGAATTCCTACCGTTCCTCCCGCTGTGTGGGTTGTGAGGTCCTAACTTCTGCTTGTGGTCACCGCGCATAGTGATTGATCCTATTGATTTCAATGGTGCCTCACTTGCTACCGGTCGTCCACGAACTGCAGCGGGCTTGGTCTTGGTGGAACCGGAAAGGGTTGGTCTTGTTATCTGAGCTTTCACCCATCTGAAGTTCTTGTGGATAGCCGTTACTCGCAAGAATGGAAGAAGCTCCTGACCGTGCAATCTGCAGGTAAATTGTCTCGACGTGATTTTCAGCCCTCTGATAACGGCGGGCTTGCCGGAACGTCTGGCCAATAAAATCGATTTCACCGTTAAAAACCTGGTTGCGGCACGGAAGTGAATGGAATCTTACTAGTAATGCCCAGGTTTGAAGAAAACCGGACTTTGGAGACTAGGAATTGGACCCAGTAAATTGTTGTTTTATACCCTGTGCTTCAAAAAATGTCAGTTGCGTTGAAAATCTGTATGTATAGCTATGATGCATGCTTTCAACCAATTTGCAGCGCAGGAGTGTGCGACCACAATGGGTGAATTTCGATCGCGAGTAGGGTTAATGTATGGTTTGTACGTATCCTATCCCTAAGAAGCCGAGATGCAGCTGAAATCTCGCTATCCTGGGAGTGGAGCATTTGTTTCGCCATTTATACAACTGTGTTTTCTCGAAACAACAGCTCGTCTTTACGATAAAACTAGCATATCAGCGTCGCGGCTCCCCCCCCCCCCCATCCAGAAATCGACGAAATTGAAGGCGGAGAACATGATTTTGAACACTTCTTGTGACTTTTTGTGCTTGAACTTTGTGCTCTTGATCTAGTGAAGCTTTTGGGCTTTAGAATGGGTTGATTCGACAATCCACACGTGACAGGCACACATTTTCACGTCACCTAAAAAATGAGGGAACTTTTCAGCCTCCCTTATGTGCGAGTATCTCAGGAGAAGGAATAAGGAGATGAATGAAAATAACGTTTAGATCTTGCCGTGAGATGACTTTTAGAAATCCGGCGAATTTCGGCACACAAAATAGAAACCTCGATGTCAGTTCACACCCAAAACGCCCAAACCATAGGTGATCTTTTTCCACACTCTACGCGCTAAGTTGGGAAAGATCAGATCCAATTTGAAGAGAATCTCATGCACAGCTCAGTAGCTTGCAGACCTGTCTCTATCTGCGGTTCGCCCTCTCTTCAGTCACCATCACCACAAAAGTTGATTATAGTCTACAGCAATGGAAGTAGGACCTGGCGAGGCTGCGGACTCTTCCTAACATACTGTAGTCTGATTGTGTTATCTCTCATTTTTTCGAAATAGCTGACATTTTTCGGTGGGTTTTGTTTCCACTCTCACATTTTCACCTGTATTCATTGCTTCCACAAATGAGGTCGTGTCGGTAAAAACACAAACTCACCGATCTATCACAACTGTTTCGGAAAAATGAGTGATACCACTAACAAACTACCGTATGTTAGGACGAGTCCGCAACCTCACCATGTCCTACTTCCATTGCTGTAGACTATAACAAGATATCACAATGTATCAAGATCTTCGTATCCAGGGGTAGACCTTTAATCTGAGAACTGATAATCCATCCGTGTCTGCTTGCTTTTAATGGAGCAACAGGTTAATATAGACTTCTTTCAGAAATGCTGGCGGCTGCTCCACATGACACACATGATGTTTTGAATGAGAAAGCCGACATTATTCTTCACGGATTCAAATTGTGGGTCATTTATTATGATTCTGATTTTACCAAAATCTAGCACTTTTAACTTAAGACCATTCCCAAGTCTACATTTTTAGCCTATAACAGGCGAAACGTCAGAACGTTATTCTAAACGTCGGTAGTAGTTTGGCGCTTCAAAAAAGGCCTGAAAATTGAAAATGTTTTTTTTTTGCGGGAACGATGTCTTAAACTTGTTTTTGAGCAATTTTTCTCCGACTTCTCACATTAATAAAAGCCAGATCTATGCTGTCATAAGAAAAGCTCAACAACATTTTCATTCCCGAACCCTGCCTCCAACATGATGACTTCCTGAAATATATGTACAGTCGGCAGGGATGGAAATGGCTTAATTGGTTCCCTCTTTTTCGGGTTGCTTGCGTTGGGGCAAACTCGATGCACATATGCTATAACTTAGGGGTATGATATACTTTTGCGACACATGGTCGCGTCGCTCTGCACAGCGCCAAGGACAGTGGCAGCTCCAGGCTTCGGTACATTTGCAGTATATCAGCCCTCAGCGACACGTCGCGGCGACAGATGATAAATGTTCCTGCAAAGGACGATGCCTTTGCTCCGATGCAGGTCCCGCCGCGATTTGTGCTAGATTGCATGCCTGCTGCTGATCACACCGACAAAGTATTCTATACCTCTTACGTGCACCGAGTTCTACGCGGGAGAGAGGGAACGAAAAGTGCCACTTCCATCCGTGCAGCCTGTGGTTGTCTCTTCAAGCTGAGTCTCTCATTCAAGGGCGGAAATCAATAAAGGGGGTACAACTTAATTATTCAAGAAGCGCTGTTGGAGAGTGGTTCTGGCGGATTTTCTTGGATTTTTTCTATATATGCTTCAATCAAATATTACCAAAATTTAATTTTCGATAGAGAGGGCAAGGTTACTTTACCTTCGATCATTTTTTTCAATGTTAGACACTGTTTATTCGCATGCACCTTTCCTGCAGTCCTCTTTATTCTATTTAGGCAAACCAAACCACTCAAAGTGATACTTGAACAAAACTAACCACTTTAAAGGCAGTGTCCACGATAAAAACCATGTCTGATTTTTTGGTGGAGATTGGCAGCTGCGGGGCCTAGCGCAACCCTAACGTTGAAAAAACTAAGAAAAATGAGCTCGGAACAGTCTCCTACGGGCCCAAAGTTGGACACCCATCAGCTCGTCACCCCCAGATGCACTTTCCACGCCCACTGACGTGAATAAATGAATGCTCGAGATCGTGAGATGAGCGATAGTCTCCCATCAATAGCTCTGTTCTTCCCTTTATTCCCTACTTCTCTCTTTACTCTGGTCAGCTCGCATACATCGGCTGCAAAAGACGGAAGTTACAAGCCTCGGACAACTCGTCCACCATTCTTCCCTAGCTCAATTTTCGAGGGACCATAACTCCGTTCCTAGAAGGTCTTGTACGATTCCAAAAACATCATTGGAATAAGCATGGGACCGTCTTCAAGATAGGCGAAAAAGCAGAAAAACGTTTCTCATCGTGAACACTGCCTTTAACTCAAAGGTACTCTTCAAAACATAAATCATTTTTGATTTCTGCATAAGAATTCATTCTCGATGTCTTCGGGACCTTGGTTAATAATACCCAATGCTTGAAGTGTTGTACTCCTTTTTTAGTGAAATTCAATCATGTTTCGGATAATTCCGCCGTCATAGGCGGATGCACACTGCGCGCAAAATGCCCACTATTTGGCCTATTATGGCAAACGATTTTTCACTTTTTTAATCTACAGTGCAAGGCTGTTGTGTATTTCCACCGGGCATTCTGTAGGTTTCGCCATAATCGACGGCGAAGCTGTTATTTGATTTCTGAAGAAAAAGCATCGAGAACGTTGAAATGGTGAGTTTTCCCCCACACACACAAACATTATCAATATACCTAAAGTTTTCAACATGGATACACGCAGGAATGAAGAGAAAAATCAAAATTTCTGTTATTTAAATTTTGTCTTGTATTTATTCTTCATTCGTTTTTCCTGCGTGTATCTATGATAAAGGCTTCAGGTGTAATGATAGTGTGTGGTATGGGGCAGAGGAGTTGGTCAGTACATCCACCGCGAGCGGTCGGCTCAACAACTACTCCCGATCGTCTACTTCGACCATCTGCACCAGTCGCCTGGACAACCTGGTGCTCCCTCCCTTTCCCGTCCACCATGCTCGGCCTTCGAATCGGCACGGTCAATTGCCGCACACTACGCACTGATGCAAGGATAGCAGAACTAGAAGACGCCGCCTCTAAGGTACCCTTCGATATAATTGGACTTTCTGGGATTCAGATAACTGGATACGTTGCCGCCAAGCTAGAAGACTGCCCACACTCTTCTCCTGTCCGACTCCACAGGATTCCTGGTCAACAAGAGATGGACGAGTTCTTGTTCATTCTATGCGATCTCAGAACATGTTTCGTATGTCGATGTTCTTATGCAACATAGCCGAATTCGCGTTGTTCAAGGGTATGCACCCACGTCAGCCCATGAAGATAGTGAATACGAGGAGTTCCTTGAGCAAATCAACGAGGCCCTTGCTGCACGTTTCCGCACCACCCTACCCCGAGGCAGACAAATCACAAAAAAGATCGTCGTCGCAGATTTCAACGCGAAAATTGGTAGTGGAGAGGCGACAGAACATTTCATAGGACCACATGGCCTTGGTACGCGAAACCACAAAGTAAACTTTTTAGCCACCTTTTGCGCAAAAAACGAACTCTATTTGATGAATAACCGCTTCAAAAAAGGTCATCGAGGAAAAGGACTTGGGTATCGCCAAACATGCAAACAAAGAACGCTATTGACGTCGTGCTATCAGCTGATCCCTCCATTTTTCTTGATATCGACATCATCGGTCGCTTCAAATTTGTTAGTGATCATCGTCTTATCATGGCCAAGATCCGTTTGAGAGCGCGACGTCATCACTTCGCCCGAACACCAATGTCCAGAAACTCATTGAACAATGCGTTATTCACGTCTACTTTGGAACAACTGGCCAACCACACCCGACTGGACACCTACGACAGTATGAAAAACATGATGAGACTGGCAGCCGATGTAGCTCCATCACGACCTTCAAGAGAAGTCCACATTTCTCAGAACACAAGAGCACTTTGTGAAGCTCGGCATCGCCTCCTCCATAATTCATCTGCCAGAAATACCATCGAGTTCTCGACAGTGAGCAAGTTGTTGCGGCTTTCGTTGAAATCAGACATTGAGCAAAAACATCTAGCACGTCTACATCAAGCTATTTCTACAGGATCAAGTCTTCACAAAGCTCTTCAAAAGAGCACGATATACAGAACACCGCTTGTCCAACTCAAAAGAAACGACAGTTCAATAGCGAGATCCCCTGAGTGTGTTGCAGAAAATGCCAAAGAGTTCTATACCGAGCTTTTCTTCTCAAGAAGACCGCCCTCACTCTAGTTCATGCCCACAATCGAAGACCTACTCCCCATTTTGCCCGAAGAAGTCAGCTGCGCAATCAACAAAATGAAGTTGGGAAAAACACCGGGTGCCTCACGACTGAAATGCTGATATCTGGATACGACTTTCTCGAAAAACCATTAACGGCACTGTTCAACGGCTTCCTTGAAAACGTATCGCTACCGCTGACCTTAGCCGACTCCTCTATATCGTTACTTTTCAAGAAAGGAGATCCATTGGATATTCGCAACTTCCGTCCCATTGCCCTGTTATCCTCCATATAAAAGGTTTTCGCCTCCATCATTTTACAACGAATGTCGGCTCAAGTTCAAGAAAACCAACCAGTCGAGCAAGCGGGAATCCGCCAAAGCTTTGCCACTGTCGACCATATCCATACCATCAACCAACTAGTGGAGAAAAGCCGTGAGTAGAATTTCCCACTCTATATGGTTTTCATTGATTATTCCAAAGCTTTTGATTCCGCGGAGCATGACGCGATTTGGACGTCGTTACATCGCCAGGGAGTTCATTCCAAGATCATCCGTCTTCTTTCCAAGATCTATGCTCAAGCCGCTATGACAATCACCGTCTGTGATCACTCAGTTTCTATTCCAGCCAAGCGTGGAGTTCGTCAAGGAGACCCTCTTTCCCCTGCCTTATTCGCAGCAGTCCTCGAGACGGTTTTCCGAAACATTGATTGGAAAGATAAGGGAATCTGTGTGAACGGTCGCAGTCTTAACCATCTCCGATACGCCGACGACGTGGTCCTGTTTTCGCACAGTGCCCAGGAGCTCAACGTCATGCTGAGAGATCTGACCGACAAAAGTCAAGATGTTGGTCTGGAAGTCAACTTTTCGAAAACCGTGGCCATGACCCATTCTCAAGAGATACCCATCCTTATCGACGCAAAAGTGATAAGATACCACAGCAGCTTTGTTTACCTAGGACAACGAATATCTTTTGACAGCAGCCTGGCAAACGAAATGCTAAGAAGAATTCAATCTGGATGGAACTCGTTCAATCATCTTCACGCGTACTTCACTAACAGATGAATAGCAACGGAGTTCAAGCGACGAGCATATCAAGGGTGCGTTGAACCAGCTCTGCTGTACGGCTGCGAAACGTGGATCACAAGAAAGAAGGATCTAACAATTTTGAAGATCACTCAACGAAGAATGTTGAGAAAGATGCTTGGAGTGACGCTTCTCGACCGCCGCACAAACGCATGGTTGGAAGGAACAGCAAAGCTTCCTGACATAGTCAAAAGAGCAACTGAGAGAAAGTGGATGTGGGCCAGAAAAATATGTGTCGCAGGGCCCGTAGCAAACTCCCGCCGCCACCACATAAAGATGGCAGCCGACCTGGGGCCGGATTCATCAACGAAATTTGGGGTAATTTATACCCTGAGTTTAATTAACTCCACCCCATACCCTAAAATTAACCCCAAATGCGATTCATCAACATTTACCCCGCGAGAGTATCGGATACCCCACCGACGTCTAACCAAGAACCTTTTGTGCATCCGGCACCACTGATGTGACGTAAAATTATGAATCGATAACTGTGCTTTCTCATCAGTCTCGAAGTTTTTTTTTGTTTGGCGAACTCGACCATGTGGCCTAGATTTTGCAATGTACGGAAGAAGCACTATTTTTGAACGGATTTATGCATGTTTCAGCAACTTTAGTCTCTATCGAATCAAAATTTCCATAATTTCAACGTCGTTTTTAGCAGAGTTGGGCTTTTGTAAAATTTTCGTTATCCGAGCTTCATGTTTTATTGCCCGTTTCTATATTTTTTATTCATTCTCTTATTTTATTGATGCTTCTGAACAATATTTGGGTCAAATATCCAACTGCTAGGAAAGTGGAATTTAGAGCAGCACATTCGACATAGTGTGCTTATCTGGGCCGATTTCCGGTCCGCAATTGCGTCTCGACACGCTTTGCGGCCGCACGCGCTCGAGTCGGTCGAGTTTCCAGCGCCAAAGCCGACTCGATGGGGCTTTTTTATACAGTTTTCTTCAATTTTTCTTAGTTTCCAGTTCTCAAAACCCTCGTAGAGTTAACAGATCGACTTCTGCGGTGCTGCAAACTCTTCCGACTCGGGAGAGTGCGGCCGCGAAGCGTGTCGAGACGCAATTGCGGACCGCAATTTGGCCCAGAGAAGCACAGTATGATAAAATATTAACATTATGCAATGAAACGATTCGAAGCTTTCGAAAGATAAAACTCAAAAGTTTCTCGATTTTTTTTGTAAGTTGGGCTAGTTCATGAGTGTGGTTTTTGATATATTATATTCTTTTGAAATTGGGTTGATTATTTTCAGATAGAAGGTTTTTTCGATTTTTTATATCGGTCATTTATATAACTCTAATTAAACTTTGCTCTAGTTGAAAGATTCTCTGCTTTTTGAGGCTGTGGAGCGTAAGAAAATTTCTAACGTTTTAATTAGTCAAGTCATGTGTCGTAATGTGTACTATACTTTGACCGAATCGAACGATTTGAAATATAATTCGACTGAAAAAGTCGGCTTCGAACTATTCGAAAAGTCGAACATCCGCAAAATTCAAAATCCTGAATTACTCGAAAGTCGAATATTCGAAAAAAATCTGAAAATGTAAAAGTATAATGTGTACAAACTGTAAAGAGGGCGCGTGGGTAAACGAAGGGCTGTGATTGGCGGTAGCCGGTGTATCCTTCGATCACGGAACTTCGCTCCTCTCCGGCCTTTTAGCGGTTCGGACACATTACGACCACCACCCATCTAACATTCATTTGAAATAAATAAACAGCTCATATAAATGGACCATAAAAACTTACTCTTTAAAAAATTCATCTGTTTCAAAGTTAAGAAAAATGAGTATTTCAACTACTCTTTTAGCCAATATAAAAGACCAGCGGCGTCGGCCGGCTGACGCCGGCCTCTGCCGCTGGGGTCCGTCTGCGCCGGCCCATTTGCCGGCTTCGCCGGCATCTTGAGTATAAGGCGAATGGATCGAAAGCCGCTGATTCTATGTGAGATGGCGTTGAGAGGTTCTCACGATTGTCGGCTATATCCGGCCTCTGCCGCTGGAGTCCGGTTGCGCCGGCCCATGAGCTGGTTTTGACGACAACACTCGAACAATCAGAAATTACAAAGCATTTCAAACGTTGCAAACCCTGCTAACCTCCTTTTTTATGCAGTTGCACACCGACCCTTTTTTAGTTTTAAGAGGTCCTGAAGTGGTAGTTCAGTTATATACATTTCTGTCATGATAAGGACAACCGCTGTTTGAGATTTAGTGAAGGCCTCCATGACCAACCGACACCCTGCTACCTTTATTGCCAAATGAAGTGTAATGATGTTTGTGTTTTCTGGATGCATATTTTGATTGACTCACATTTCCATCGTATATAGTGGAGTCCACCAAGAGTGTCTCATTTACTTATCAATGAGAAGCGGTCGATTGGAGATCAATGAACACGAAACTCGATGCAGCACAACCGCTCTCGCTCAATCGGTATCGAACGTGCTGGTGTGGGATTCATGCACATTGATCCCCAGCCGACCGCTTCTCACTGATAAGTAAATGAGACACTCTTGGTGGACTCCACTATATAAATTCGATTTAGAAAGGTTGGTGCATATAAACAGCTGAGCAGTTGAAATGAGTGGTTGAGGGGGGGGGGGGGACTTGAAGAAAGGGGTGGTATACACTCTCTTATGGACGCACAAAACGATTTTGAAGTTCTGCGCTCACCTACTTGAGTCCCGCATACTCTCTACGGCGTCTGGCGCACTCTACCTTGGGTCCCGCACACTTTCTTCGGCGTCCGGCGCGACCGCATTTGGGTCCCGCACACTTTCTACGGCGTCCTGCGCACTCCCACTTGGGTCCCGCACACTGTCGACGACGTCCGGCGCACTCTAACTTGGGTCCCGCGCACTTTCTACGGCGTCCGGCGCACTCTACCTTGGGTCCCGCACTCTTTCTTCGGCGTCCGGCGCAATCGCATTTGAGTTTCACACACTTTCTACGGCGTCCTGCGCACTCCCACTTGGGTCCCACACACTTTCTACGGCGTTCGGCGCACTCTACCTTGGGTCCGGCACACTCTCTACGGCGTCCTGCGCACTCCCACTTGGGTCCCACACACTTTCTACGGCGTCCGGCGCACTCTACCTTAGGTCCCGCTCACTTTCTACGGCGTCCGCCGCACTCTACCTTGGGTCCCGCACACTTTCCACGGCGTCCTGCGCACTCCCACTTGGGTCCCGCACACTTTCTACGGCGTCCGGCGCACTCTACCTTGGGTCCCGCTCACTTTCTACGGCGTCCGCCGCACTCTACCTTGGGTCCCGCACACTTTCTACGGCGTCAGGCGCACTACCACTGGGTCCCGCACACTTTCTACGGCTTTTTGCGAAATCCCATATAGGACCCACACATTTTCTACGGCGTTCTGCGCGCTCTTGAGCCCGTACCCGCAAGGTCGCCCGTCTTGAAAGTCAAGCCGAATAAACGGTCAAACAAACACACAGAGAAACGCACACATACATACATACATACATACATACATACATACATACACACACACGCACAAACAAATTTACCAAAATATATATAGTAGGATATTTTGAACATCAAAGTGTAGTAAATGCATACCGAAATTGTCGAAGCCGAAAATTTCGGGCTTAGTACTCTCAAAAAATCTTTCAAAAAAAGCCATTGCATTGAAAAATCTAGGCTCGATACGGTCTAGAACACGAAAAAGATACGGAATGGAGCCAAGGAGAAAGCTAAGAATAGGGCAAAGTTATAAAATCAGCAGTTATATGTATGTAATCAAATAAGCTAAATGCAAATGGCTTAACTTACAGTGCCTCATAAGTTCTGACAATTCGCTAGTAGCAAAGTGCTGATTCCGCTCTCTTGCTGATAGAATAGTATCGGATACCCGACTCCTTCAGCAGGGTATCGGATACTCCCGTATATACCCCAAAAATTGGGGTTTTATTGTTGATGAATAGCGAAATTTTACCCCATGGAGTAAATTTAACCCTAAAACCGCGGTTTTATCGTTGATGAATCCGGGCCCTGAGGTACATCGTGCCCAGATGCCACCTATTGTTGGCAACCCGGAGCGACCCTTCCTACAGGATAATTCTATTTGCAAAAACCAGTCACATGGCGGAGTCGAACCACGCACGATTATCGTATCGACAGCGCGCACAGCAACTGAACCGCGCGCTCATGTTGGAGGTGCCATTCTTGGTATTAGCAAGGGTGTGAGATGACCAAGACAATCAACAACAATCTATTCCATCGAAATCATTCCCATTAGGTCTGCAGTTCATCCTATTCTGATAAGTTTATTACAAACTATGCACGGCTATCTCTGTTTACACGTTTTCAGCAGTTGCACAAGAACATATTTTCGAATTTGCAAAGAAGCTCATACTTTCTGTTTCTTTTCGAAAAGTCCGTAGATTACTCTAGATTTAGCCAGAGTGATACATGACGTTGAGAATTATCCCTTTTCCTCCCGTGCTATACTTCAATTCTTCTAAAGTAAGCAGGTGATGTTCCAGTTCCAGAATTATACCTGTTCTTACAAAACTTATGATTTTTTCTCCAAGAACCATGTTTGTACATGATCACGCTGCTATTCGCTTAACAAACAACGAACTAAAATGAGTTCAGAATAAAAGCAAACCTCAATGTGCTTGAATATTTCATTTTTCAGAAAGCAATGCCCTTTTTAGAAGCTGGGAAACCGTTCACAAGTTATCACGAGATTTTCACCTACACCCAACAATTTTGATGATAACTCAACTACCTTTTGAAAACCGTGGTGTAGACCTGTTCTTGATTGTTTCTAGGGCGAAAAAGTGAAAACAAATCTAGAATGTTCATAGGTATCTCTCAGACTTCTGGATTTGTCTTTCGAGAAATCGTCGTCCAGATTTTTCGTCGTCCGAATTATTTTCGTGAATCCACGAAGGAAACTTAAGGAGTGTATCACTCAGTATAGACAGACAATCACGTACAGCTTTTTATGAAGAAAGAACCAATTTGAAGGCTTAGAAACAGCAAAAATTATGAGAAACCAGGAAGAAATCAGCGTCCTCAAAAAATCAACAGCTGATGGAGAGCGATTGATTTTGCGTTCTAGGAAGACGGCTAAGAGCATTGTGGCAATGATCCCCACTCATTGGAGCGTTTTCCATTGTTGTAGGCTTCATAATGATTTTTCCTCCAAAATTTATCACATGTTAGGGGAGGCTATCATTCCAATGCCCTAATCACAGCCATTGGGGGAAATTTTCGCATGATCAGTGCAAAACTCAAAATTTCACTTAAACCTTAACGGAGATGGTCAAAAGTGGCCAGAAAAGGTCAAGCGATCGTGTTCTCTTCCCCTCGCCGCCACTACCTCGGTCATGCACGACCCATGGCTTGGCTCCCTCCGTACGTGCCTCTGCAACATGCGCGCTATTTCCACTTTCCACTCGCAGCTCGTTGCTCCCCTTTAGACCTCAGGTCCATGGCTGCGTGCCGAGGTGGGTTACATTCGGCTGCGAGCGAAGTCACCACCTCAGCACACACACGTGCATTAGGATAGGGCGGCCACCACCTATTCCGCTTGCAATGTGAGCCACCACCTCACGCCGGGGAGGCAGCTATGAGCTCCCACCTTTCGGTGGGATTGCTACGGGCCCAGATGACGACAGATGGACAAAAGCAATAACTGAATGGAGACCTTGGGAATGGACGCGCTACGCAGGTCGACCGAAGAGAAGATGGCGAGATCTATTTGTGTCAGTTTTTGGACAAAGCGGATGAGAGTTGCTCGCGATGATCGTGTTATTTGGAAAAGAAGCATGCGACGACACGTTGAAATAATGTGATATCGTTTAATAAATAAATAAATGGGCAAACTTACCGTTTCTTCAGGTTTCCTGTGTCTTCTCTTCACAATTCAGGGAAAATACAAGTTCGCCGGAGCAACCTACACTTCGAATAAAAGAAATACGCAACGGCGAAACCGCCCTTTCCGTCGCCGTATACTGTAATTCCCTCCGTAACTAAGGACAGCAATTTTAAAATTACCTTTTCCAGAAGCAAGGCCACAGTGGGATGTAAATTTTTCACAGTCAGAGCCGGTTTGACCTACTTTCGTCTCACTAAAACAGCTCTAATTGCCAGATCTATGATATCCTTCGAGGCTAATCTTTTACTAATAGTAAGAACATAATTTGTAAGCTGTTATTGCCTTTCCTTTCCTTTTAACATCGATTCATCCGTTTCATGTTTTTTTCACGAATTTCGTCAAAACTCAGTAGGACTAACATCATCTTTCAATGTAAGCAGCAAGAGCTGCTTCATATGATTTTTTATGACAACACAAATACACTACCGCCGTCAGGATCATGAGTATCACTCGAGCTTCGCTCTAAGTTGACTATGAAGCGAGTTGTACAAAAAAGACGAAAAAGGTGCGAAAACCCGACCTCGCTCGCTTTTTGACCAAATCCTACGAGCGGTAGTGTAGGTGTATTCACTTGATTAATTCTACTCCAGTTTGTAAACTTCTGCATGACGTTTGTTTATTATCGGCCGAATATGCGTTGATCGCAGAGTGGCAAGCGTCCAAAGAGCTGCCGCAAATGTACACCCACGATTCATTTTCCTACTATCAGAATGAATGAAGGCGGCTCTATTAGCTGGTGGTAGAAATTCATCGTTTTCCAACATTTATTATCCATATTAATATCTGATGGTGGAAGATATCGATTTTCAACCTTTCCAGAAACTGGATGAATTTGAGAGACGCTGAAAGTGGGCGAGTATTGTGGCAGAGTACGGAGGATATGGCAGATCCTCATCATGAGCACGAAGGTATTTGCCTTTCTGACGTCAATACTAGGGCTGTGCGGAAAAATTCTTCATGAATTTCAAAAAGGAAGAAAAAATCGGCAAAAAATGTGGGACGCGGAAATTTGAAAACAGAAACGGAAGAGGACAAACACATAAAAAAATCAACTCCGACAAATATTACATTAACGACGGTGATTAAGAAAAAGAATTAAATCGTGAAATATTTTTTTCAAAAAAAAAATGATTCCTGAAATTCTTGTCGACTATATAAAATGAATGTAGCCGAGCAAGGACCTGCTTGTACAACTAGTTTAAGATTTGAAAGTATATACCGCCGTTCTCGGGGTCGAATTCCGGTCCGCAATTGGGTATGCAACGCCCTGCAGCAGCATGCGTTTCGAATCGGACGAGTTTTTAGTGCCGGAGCCGCCGATCGTGAGCTTTTAAGCGTTGTCTATGGTTTTGGTTTCTACTCTGTCTTTACATGTATAGGCTGAAGAAACTTGAGATTTTTGTGGTTCCCACAGGAGCTGGTGCGGAGCGGAGGTTAGAGACAGCAAGATAGCGGAGGGCAGACGGAGGCTGCAGCATCGAGAGCGCCGCACGTGGCATGAGTGATGAGAGTTTAGATTCTTCACAGAGGATAACTCTCTATTTTCTGTGTAATACCCTGCTAGATGTTTCTGTTAGGGTGATTTTTCCTTTCAGATACCCCCTTATCGCCTTTTAAAGCGGAAAACATCCGCGATGGTGAGTGTTTATCTATTTTTTATTTCTAGTTTGTTTCCGAGGATCTTTTCTCATTCGCTTTTTTGATGTTTTTATCGTAACTTCCTTTATGAGAACTTTTTTTTGGCTGCCCAAATCGATCGCATCCGGATTGAATCCTCAATAATTATGAAAAAAATGGCGAAAAGAATGCTACGATAAAAACAATCTAATGAAGGCTTTGAACGAATTGAAAATGAAAATGAGATTGAATCTTCAAAATTTAACGAGAAATAACAGTAAATACTTGCCATCGCGGATTCTATCCGCTTCCGAGGACGTTCTCAGACATTCGCCGGGTCCGACCCCAGCTCGAACGGGGTCCATCCCCAGATTTCTGTCGGGTCGGACCCTTTAGCATTGTTCCTCCACGTAGTCCCAAGTGAGACGACATGGGGGGAAAATAAATTCTACTTCTCCCCCACGTCGTCTCAGTTGGAAGAATTGAGGGGCGAAAACGGAAAGGGGTTCGACCCGACAGAAATCTGCGGTCGGACCCGTTGAGTTTCTGAGTTACGGGGGACATCTGGAAAGGAGAAACACCCTAGCATCAACATCTAGCAGGGTTTGGACACGAAAATAGGAAGGAACAAGTTAAATCGAAAAAAAGTTGAAACATCAGCTGATCGGCGGCTGCGGCGCTGGAAACCCGTCCGATTCAAGAAGTGTGCGTTCGCAAAGCGTCGGCTACGCAATCGCGGACCGGAATTCGGACCCGAGAACGACAGTATGGCTTGTATCTTATCTCTAGGAAGCCGCGTTGCAACTATTCTCACCTTATCTTGGAAGCGGAGCTGTTGCTTCTCCAATTCTACCATTGTGTTTTCTAAGAACAACCGCTCGACTTTTAAGATAAAGCTATCATAGCTGTGGTGCTGCTTTCGCCCGACCAGAGGTTGACGATATGTATAGTTTACCGCAATGATAAAAGGACATGGTGCGGTTGCGGACTCGTGCTAACATACGGTAGTCTGATTGTGTTATCACTCATTTTTTCGAAATAACTGAGATTGGTCGGTGATTTTTTTGTTTCCAATCTCACATTGTGGTGCGCGCGAAGCGTGCACCTGATTTGGAAAAGTATTGCTTCTACGCACACCCCTCATTCCAGAATCTTGGTTCGGGAGAAATCTTGAAACAAGGGACTTTCACAAAAGATTGAGCAGTAAGGGTTCTCAACATTACCCAAATTTCAGAAAAATTCCCGCAGTGGGTCTCGAGATATCAAAAAAATTGCGAATTTCAAAATGTGTGTGTGTGTTTGTGTGTGTGTATGTGTATGTGTGTGTGCTTGTGTGTGTGTTTGTGTATTTGTGTGTGTGTGTTTGTGTGTGTGTGTGTTTGTGTGTGTCAGGTGTGTGTGTGTGTGTGTGTGTGTCTAGGTGTGTTTGTGTGTGTGTGTTTGTGTGTGTGTGTGTTGTGTGTTTGTGTGTGTGTG